>CM053585.1:11786332-11819632 GCA_028646515.1 Pseudochirops corinnae
ATTGATGGGCATCCCCTATATTTCCAGTTTTTTGCAACCACAAAGAGAGCTGCAATAAATATTTTTGTACATATGGGACCTTTTCCCACTTCCGTGATCTCTTTGGGATATAATCCCAACAGTGGTATTGCTGGGTCAAAGGGTATGCAATTATTTATAGTCCTTTGGGCATAGTTCCAGATTGCTCTCCAGAATGGTTGTATCAATTCACACCTCTACCAACAATGCATTAGTGTTCCAATTTTTCAACATCCTCTCCAGCATTTGTCATTTTCCTGTTTTGTCATCTTAGCCAATCTGACTGGTGAGATGCATCACACTCATTTCTTGATCCCTATCCCTTCCATCATCATGTCAGGATTGAAATCTCTACGAAAAAAGGAAGGAGCAAAAGAATAAATCCGAAAATTTTGTTAGCCACAGACCAGGGGATTCCTAATTTGGGAACTCCTGTCAAAATAGATTAGCTTAGTAGCTAATTTCAAAAGAATGTCTATACCCACAACCAGTTTAACTGATTTGCCCATTTTCTCCCAGTTAATAATTGTCACAGGGCCTGTTTAAATCCAGGTGTTTCAGATTACGAATTTCACATTCTGAACATGATGTAACACGTACAAATGTAATACAAAATATGCATTATATACACTATATCTCAAAAGGTTTGTGATGGACTTTTCTTACCCCAGTGTGGATCCCAATCCATCAATACCTTCTTAGTCTCTACAATTCTTCCTCATTTTCTCCTATGAGATAATTCCTCTAAGACAGTCTGCAAAATGCATTCAGGGATTTCATTGTATCACTTTGACATTCCAAGGTTTCACATAAATACTTATTTACATAAAAAAGGTATATAATATCTATTATGTGCCAGGCTATCTATCTATCTATCTGTCTATCTATTTATCTATCTATCTATCTATCTATCTATCTATCTATCTATCTGTCTGTCTGAGTACACACCCAATGCATATGCAACACCATGTACTATGCTATATCTAATATATGCTATATATTTTGTATTTATATATGTTCATATATACATATACATATATACACACATCTATTTATTTCTGTACTATGCTATAGAAATATCCAACAAAATGGAAATTCCCAGCTTTCCAAATGACAAATAAAGGACACATTACATACAAAATCTTTCATGTGATAATGACTTAACATATAACATAACATATCATGAACCACATATTGGGGAATAGACCAAAGATTGAAAAGAAAATTGATGAGTCAAAGCCAGAGCAAGGGATGACAGATGAGCTGGCTGGGTGTCAAGCAGATTACAAACACATACACACACACACACACACACACACACACACAGAGGAGAAGATATAAGAGGAATTTCTTAATTCTGTGTGGACAAGATCATATACACCTCTGTGTTTAAAGCCATCCTAAATTCCTGGTGAAGGGGACCAGTTCTTTGTGCTGTTCTGTTTGCTCTCCTTTGAGACAGCTCACTAACTCTTCTGTGTGGAAGATGGTGGCAGCAGGCTAATCCTTTCTAGCAGCATGGAGCAGACTCAAGGTCAGCCAAACTTGATAACAATGACAACAGGGGCAAAATTGGGAGATGAGCGGAGCTCAAGGTTCTCATGTTTTTCTTTATTGAACAAAAACAATTTTGGTCACTTGAATGAGATTGTTTGACAGACTCCCTCGTGTAGAGTACAGGCTTTGGGTTCTTTCATATTGAGTTTATTGGGGTTTTTCTTTTATTTTTGTATATGTGCTAATCCAAGCAGAATTTTTCCCCTCAATCTCCTGCTAACCAAGTACAAGGACAGAAGCCACTGTCAAAGTTAACGGAATGATGTAGCACCAGAGTAAGCTAAAGCAATGTCAGAACGGCTTAACACTTGATAGGACAGTTATGTGGCAAAATAGATAGAGCTGGAGTCAGGCCAGTATCTTAGTTCGAATCTGGCCTGGCATAATGACTAAATGTGTCCCTGGTTAAGTCATTTAACCTCAGTTTCCTTATTTGGAAAATGGTAATAATAATAATATCATCTATCTCCCAGGGTTGTTGTGATAATCTGATGGGATAATATTTATAAAGCTTTTTGCCATAGTTCCTGACGCATTGTAGTTGCTATAAAATCACCACCGCTACCTCTATGATCACCATCATGATTATTCCAAGAAAACATGATGAGATGTTATGAGAGGTCACAAAGGTCTCCCACCCCTAAGTCACATTGCCTTAATCTCATCAGTCAGAAAGTTTTCTTTCTTCAAGATTGGAGACTCACTTCCAATCATCCTTAACACAATCATCTTTAAGGGGTACAAAGATCTCCCACCCCTAGGTCACAGTAAATCATGATCTTGTCAGCCAGCACTAAGTAACTAAGGAAAAGACCTTTTCCTCTTGACTGGATGCTGGCTCCCAAATTCCATGGGTCCTCTTTCATGGTCCCAGCTTTTGACTGAATTCACTCAACCATTACCTTGATTCACAGGTAGGCAGCTCTCAGCTCCTCGTCCAGCTCCTCATCTACTTCCTCATCCAGTTCCCATTCCATGTTGAAGTTTACCATGACCAGTCCACCTTAAGCCCTTCACAGTTTCTGTTTCTTGGAAGACAAAACTTAGCAGAGTCACATCAACCTTCATGCACATTGCTGGCACCATCGTCAATCCACTTTCTGTCTGTGAAAGCAACACAAATCATGAGTATAGTCCCAGGACCTCTGAAAAAATCAGTAAAACCCTCCTCCAGGACTTCTGTAAACAGAAAACAAGAAAATTCTCTTTCAGGGCTTCTGAACCAGCAGTAAGTTCCCAGGGTTTCTGTAACAATGGCAATGTCCGCTGTCAGCAGACAGATCTGACAAAGTAACACAAACAATAGACAGAAGGCTTCTGTCTGACAGAGTAACAAACACAAATCAACATAGAACAGACAAATAGTGCCTGCCACCACAAGTGTTCTCCTTCTCAGTTCTGCTGTGTCCCAGCTTGTGTTCCTCCTTTTATATAGTGGTTCTCCTTCCTGTTCCTCCCTTCCTGTTGTGTCAGCAATTTCCTCCCACCTTCAAATCACAAGACTGGGCTCAAACAAGGTGCTAAGTATTCTTTTGCTTGCCATTACAGCATGCAATTTGAATTTTGGAGAGTGGCAACTTTCTCCTCTGCTGTACATGTGGTACTCATGTGCAGATTATAGACTTTGAGTCACCTGAAGCCCTAAGAGGTTAAATGACCAGTTCCTAGTCAGAAGACCCTGCTATGTCAGAATCAAAACTCGAACCCAGGCCTTCTGGGCCCCCAAAATGACAATCTAGTCTCTGGGCCCTAATGCCTTTACTTATCTTTCCCTCCTTTCCTCTCCCTACCTCTCCTGGCAAGAGGCTCCTCAACTATGTGGGGTCTAGCAAGTATGCCAGCCCAGTATCACAGCATCCATAGTTACTGCTTCGGCCCTGCCTCATTTTGCAATGCTCTGCCCACAGGCAGGAGAAAAATGATTTAGATTTGTCTCTGCCTTTTCCACCTGCCCATATTCATGCTGTAATAGCAGGCCAGAAGAAGTCTGCTGAAGACACAGGGATGGTGCTGCCTGAGGCTCTTGAGTCATTGGAAGGAGGAATGCCTTTAAAGGGAAGATTTCAAGGAGAAATAAAGATGCAGTATAGATGGGTTTAGAAAGCAGAATGAAGGAAACAAGCATTTATTATGTACTTCCAATGTGGCAGGCATGATGCTAAGCATTTTTTATTCAATCCCACAATAACCCTGGATGTAAGTGATGCTAATTTTTCCATATGAAAGTTGGGGAAACTGAGGAATAGAAAAGTTATCAAATTTGTCCAGAGTCACACAAGTGCCTGAGGTCAGATTTGACCTAAGATCTTCTTGATTTCAGGCCCACTATTGACTCTGCCATGTTGCTATGGAAGACATTTCCAAATCAGGATTGGCCAAAAAGTCTACTTCTGGAGATTAGGGGTCAAGGGGAGTTTTTCCTGAAAAATATAGGGAAGCAAGGAAGTCAGAAGGCAGTGACTATGGCATTACAACAGGACTGTGAAGGCATGGTTGAAGAGGAGATGACCTCCTCACTTGGAGATTGAATGCTACACTTCTTATGGGAAAAGAAGGAGGTATAGAAGGAACTCAACTTCCAAGTTTGGGGATGTCCTCATGTAGGGAGGTAGGGGGGGTGGGGAGACAGGAGCTAAGAGGAGAACATGAGAAAAGCATTATTCAGGAATGCACAATTCTCATTACTTTTCTCTAGGTCACATAGGAGAAAGTTGGGATAGGTGCAGGCTACTGGGACAGGCACACCATTTCCACTTCTGGCCTCCTTGCTGTTGCATAGGCTGTCCTCTATGACAGAAAAAAAAAAAAAAAAAAAAAAAAACTCCCTCCTCAAACTCTTTTTTTAATAAATATTTTATTGTTTTCAGGCTACTGCTCAAATGCCAATTCCTATAGCAGACCTCTCCTAATGCCCCTAATAGTGAGCTGCTGCCTGAAATTTTTGAATGAATGAGGACAGTCACTCAAAGGATTAATTTAGAAAAGTGATTTCTCATACTTTCTCAAGCAATGGAAACTCTTAGAAAACCAGGAGGGTTTTTGTTTATTTTTTTTTTTTTATCTTTGTATCTTCTCTGCTAACACAGGAGTTGGTTATTAGCATTTCTTGGATTGGGATGGTTGGAAAGGATTAAGAAAAGAATAGTTTGGCAAATAAGTGACCAAATGCCAACCTCTCCCATTCCCCCCAACCTCTGAAGGAAATTATATCACAAAAGCCAAAAATCATTCAAGCTGGATAAATTAATTGAGATGTTTGAAGTCTTCTGCGAGCCAAACTCCTTTATTCTCAGGACCTATATTCCTTATGCAAGATCCTCCCCCCACACCCTTTCCCCCCAGGGCCTCAAAATGTATAATCAGGGAAATCATTAGACAACCAATTGTGGACAAATATAAGTCTTTCTGTCCAACTTTGTGGCTGGCTGAAGTTTCACTGTTGATGAGCAGAGGTATCATGGTGTTAGGGAAGTCTTGACTTTGTGTAAGAGTTCTGTCAATTACCAGCCATGCAAGCATAAGTAGACTATTTACCTTTTTTTTTTACTTTCTGTCTCATCAGCAAAATGGGAGTAATCATGGACTAGCCACTTGTGTCATAGAACGGTTGGAAGGAAAGCTCTTGACACAAAGTCCTCTATGAAGGTGAGCTAATATTGGTGATTTACTCACTAACCTTGAAGTACAAATGAGGTCAGCAGGACATTTTAGGGAAGGGTTGCCTGGACTAATAAACTTTTACATCCTCTCACTACTTAGAATGCGCTGTAAATTGTGGTAAGTAAGTTCTAGATTTGAGTCCACATACTCACAACACTTTCTAGGAAAAAATTCAAATATTTTTTTTTGTTTGTTTTGTTTGTTCCCTTATTTCTTCTTATGTTCTTCTGTAGATTGACTCTTTGGCTTCGGAGGCCTCAGTTCTCTTCATCTCAAAAGACATTGGAGGGGTAGCTAACATGTTGCTTGGGTTTCAAACTAGCTTGCCTACTTATACAGCAAAACTGGTCCCTTAAATCATATTGGGGGAGATAGAAACAAAACCAAATTAAAAACAACAACAATCCAACCTTGGACCATCACAGTCGGGTCCTGGTACTGCCAACTTGAATTTCAAATCAATCCATACCTTCCCAGTCATTTCACTGTGACTATCATAAAGGATGGCACATCAGCACCAAGGACAGTGCAAGAATGACTTAAAGAAGAGTTCCTTCTCTAAACTATGTGAAAGAGGAGATAGTGACACTCAGCCCTAGCTTTGTTGTTCTATCCTGATTATGAGTGTGCATTTATCCACAGAATGATTAATTTTATGCCTGTAGGACATTAAATATGTAGAGCATGCAGGAAGGAAGAAATCATGTCATTTGGTGTTGGGTTTGATATGGCAGTATATGTTAATATTCAACCCAAACTATGTTGATTTTATCTATGTGTGCTCTCTGCAACTAATGAGAATACTAAAGGAAGTTCCAGAGGCCATAGTATATTACACCAAAATCCCTCTTCTTTAGAAAGGGGAAAGCAACTACAACAACAACAAAAACCCTTCAAGTCAACAAGGAATTGTAGCATGTCTTAGAGGAAGAAGCCTGTTCAATAGATTACCTAGTATTATAATCTCTCTTAATCATTTTGATGGATTTATGATGTGTATAGGTAATGGAATTTGAACATGCCCCTGTATTGGCTTGGTTTTTGGGTGAGTGTTAAAACCCAGAGCTTGTGAATCCCACTTGTGGGATGGACTTGTTGACATGAAGGGAGAGGGCTGAACTGGGAGGAGCCGTGAATTGGGAGAGAGGCCCAAGCCTAGAGAAGGCCAGAAGGATTTTGGGAGAGCAGTATCCAGTATCATGGAGCCTGAGTTGCTGAGAGAAAGATAGCTGAGAGCCCATGGGAACTGCCCAGGACTTTGCGAACTGCCACCTGCGACTGCCAAGGACTCAGGAGGCATGGCTGTGATGCTGGTATTTTGTCTTTCTGTTTTGATGTTGTTTTGCCAGATTAACCTGATGGCGAAGGACAGTGCTGCTGTTATAGAGGTCCTGGAACCAGGCTGTTGGTTCAGAAGCCCTGAAGAAGGATTTTCCTGTTGTATGTTTACAGAAATCCTGGAAGAGGGCCTTGCTGTTGTTTTCAGGGATTCTAGGACTGTTCTACAGGCAGAGAGTGACTTGATGAGGACGCTGTCAATGGCTTTGTCGAGCCTTGTCTCCCCAGGAACTGAGATTGCTGAGGGATTGCATTGAGTGAAGAAGAAAGAAAGACCTTTCCTTGGGAATTCAATGCTGAGTTTAACTTTGTTAATTTAAGGGAGGATGGCCTATTGTGTTCTCCTGCCCCTTTTGAGATTCAGTGGTGGGAAGCCTTTGAGCAATTGACCAAATGAATGTACTTTGTTTATGGTAGGAGACTAATCTCCATTTGAGAAGAGACTTTTGACTGACTAAATGAATGTACTGTCTAGTGGTGGAGTAGTACCTGGATTGAATGGAGAACTTGCTAAGGAAAAAGTTACACTATATTTTGACTTTTTCTGTTCTGTGAATGTTTGCTGAATAAATGGAGTTTACTATGCTGGTAATCTGAACCTTAGAAGTTGCCTTTGCTTGGCATTACATGATGTGAATGCTATCCCACTCCTTCTTAAAGTATAAGTCATAATCCATATATGTTCATACTGTCATTGTTATCCTCCTATTTTAATGAGTCCTGTATACAGGATGATCCCAAATATTCTGAATACCTTTCTCTGGTGCTTTAAAATTTGTGGTGGAAAATGCACCAAAAATCCATCTATCTAATATGCTTCATTTCCCCCCACATTATCCACCCATAAAACCATAGCTGTGGTGTGTGCCTGGGACTTTATTCCAAAGTGGCAAAATGTGGTCTTTATTCCACAATGCTGCTGACAAGAATTTCCCTAAAGAAATAATCAAACAATCAAGTCATAATTTGTTATATCCCTTCTATTTGCCAAACCCTGTGTGAGGCAGGGAAGAAACAAAAGGAGGAGGAAAGAATGAACCTTTTATGCCATCTAAGAGTTAACAGGACAATGGAGCTCAACTAATTCCACTCTTATCAATATCACTCTTATCAAAATCACATAGTAGAAAGATCACTAGAGTTACATGCAGAAAGATATGAGTTAAAATTCTGCTTCTTACCCTTAGCAGATATGTGGTAGAGTCAGGAAAACCTGAGTTCAAATGCAAACTCAAATTCTTCCTAGCTTTGTGACCTTGGGTCGATCACATTATCTCTGTCTCACCTTCCTCCACGGCAAAATGGAGATAATAACACATACGCCCAGGTTTCTTTTAAGGCTCAAATGAGAGGAAATGTGTACTGTGCCTCGCACAGGGCCTGCCTGGCACATAGGAGACACTTAATAAACATATCGTTGTCTCTTTGTTTTGACACATCGGACCCTGGACTTTATTTCTTTTCTTTTTGATTTCCTCATCTGAAAAATGGGAATAATAATAATAGCATCTATCTCACTGTGTGGTTGCAAGGAACAATCAGAATCAACTGCAAAGTGCTATAGAAATGTCAATCATCATTGCTCTCCTTAAATGTTTAGAAGACACAGGGACAAGAAGATTCGGTTATTTCATCTTCTCCTACAGCTGAGTCCTTGGAAACTCATGGTTTAGAGCAAACTGAGACATTGGGATTCATAAAGCTGGAAGCTAAATGTTGCCTTTCCATCTTGCCTTATCAAAATATGAATCCCCACCTGCCTCTTAAACACTTCTAATTGGGTGTCATATAGAAATCTCAAACCAGCACATTTAAGACTCATTATCCATCCTCAGAAGCTCATCCCTCTCCTGATCCTCTATATCACAGCTCCAGTCACTGCTACTTCACAGCCTCAGAGCCACACTCAACTCTACACTCTCCTGCCCCACTCACCACTGTACTATATATAGTCATTCATTAGTTCTTCTCAAGTCCATCTACAAAATATGTCCTAAATTTATTCCCTTCTCTCCACTCACACAATCCCCATCCCAGTTCAAACCATCATTATTTCGTCCTTGAACGATTGCAACAGCCTTCTCAGTTGTCTTAATCCAATTCATTCTCCACAGAGATGGCGAAGTGATATCCCTGAAGTAAAGATGTTGCTATAGTACTCTCCTGCTAATTAAGTACTAAGGTATCTCCATTGTCCTTAGAATCAAATACAAACTCCTTTGGCACATAAAGTTCTTTTCTACCTTGACCCATCCTTCCTTTACAGCCATACAACACATTATTCCATTTCTCACTCTAGGGTGTAATCAATTGAGTTTCATTGCCATTCCTCAAATAGGATATCCCAATTTTTGCCTCCATGTCCATACATACTCTCATCCAGGCCTGGAACACACTTCTTCACATTCTTAGAATCCCTTCCTTTCTACAAAGCTCAGCTTCATTGACATCTTCTAGAAGAGTTATTTTCTGATTATCCCAGCTCCTAGTGTCTCCTACACAAAGAATCTTGTATTATCTTTAAATATATTGTATGTATATGCAAATGTGTATATGTATGTGTCCATGTGTATTTGCATGTGTATATATACACATGAACATACAGATTAATCATAGATAGATACATACATATATACATGCATATATGTATATATTTACACATATACACATGTGTGTATGCATATACCTATATGTATCTGCCTATCTACCTATATCTGTATCAACATTATATATAGCATATAGATGCATATGTAGATATATGTATATGGGTGAATGTACACACACCTATAGACACCGACACATGCATGGATACATATATTCACATACATATTCACACACATGCAACATATATAGACACATACACATATACGAACATACACAGGCATGTTGTCCTCCACCTTCCTGGAGTAGAATGCAAGCTTCTTATAGGCAGGGTATGTTTTACTATTCATCTCTATATTCTTGAAGTCTATACTACCTATTATATAAAAAACAATTAAAATTATATTGAATAATTCACTCAATTAATCATTTTGTACCACACACTGGCAATTAATAAAGATTTGTTGATTATATGACTAAAAATATATGAAAGAAGCATCATCGCCTCTCAAACAGTAAAACTGTGATTGTGGTGGCTTTGCCTCCTAAATCTTCCCCATGTTCCTTGCTAAAAGAGACCCTGTTTCTACCTCTCTGGTGGTCTACTCAGTTCCTTTATGCTTTCTCTCTAACAGTCTACTAAAATGTTGTTTGTTTGTTTGTTTGTTTTTTCCAGAAACAATCAAATATTTTCTGACTAAATTATAAATACTCCATAATAATTTAGGGCCTATCTTTCCAAGAAGAGATTTTGTTTGTTTGATTTTGTTTTGTTTTATCAAGGATCAAAATCTGAAGATAAAGAAACAATGCTCCAAGGGTCCAATTTCCTGCATCAATCAAGAGAAAGGGGGGGATTCTTTTACAAGGCATCAGAACTTCCTAGTGTCACTGGTTTCACAACAAGTGGGCTCTCACTTTCTATCTACATGTAAGGCCAGGCATGATAGCCAACTCTAATGACTTTGGGGTGAAAAAAGAGTTAATACTTAATGGTGATGCAAGCCATATGCCCATCTGCAATGCTCTCACATAAATTCTTTATAACATAGTAAGAGCAGTTATCTCTGGAAGTAAATATTGCCCACAATTCCCTCCTCAATTTGCTGAAGTCTTAAGCAATTTAATAAAAGATCTGTCAAACTGCCTACTATACAGAGTCTTTGTAGAATCAAGCATGCTACCTTAGCAACATTCATTTTGTAGAATCCTTTAACCCAAAAAGCCACCCTCCCTCCCTTGGGCTCTATGAATGTGATATAGAAGGTAGAAAGAACCAATCACCTGCCAATACTCTCTTTCACAGTCCTTCAGATAGATGATTTTACCTCATGACTTCAAGAATTCCCTGCCTAGCCAATCAGAAAAAAATGACAATTGAGAAAGCTTCATAAAATCCCAGAAGGTCAGAGATACTAGGGACCTTGGAGGCCATGTTGAACAAGCCATACTTCCCAGAGATTGTTCTTTCTGGTATCTCCACATCATCACAGTATGTTACAAACATCTTTGACATTGGAATCAGAAAATAGAGGGCCCAATCTCCCCTCTGATACTACCTATTGCCTGGGGCAATTTATCAACCCACCCCACCCCCCCCTTCTTTGCTTCAGTTTCTTCAAATGTAAAATGAAAGCAATATAATAGATGGCCTGAAAATTCCCTTCCATCTCTGGACACCTTCTTGGGTGACCTTGGACAAATCCCCTGACTTTTCTGAACCTCATTTGTCTCTGTCTACAAAATGAGGAGTTAGGAGAATATTGTCTCTAAGATCTCTTTCAGCTAAATCTACTATTCTGTGAGAAGGTGAAACCTGTCCTTCTTGAATACCAGTTACCTACCAAAGTAACTAATTCTACTTTGGGGACAGCTTTAATCATTTCAAAATTAATGGTACAATGATTCCACAAAGGGAAAACATGATCACATGTCCACAGAGCAGCAGCTCAGGAATCTTTCAGGCTGACTGCTTCCAACATTCCTTATAGATGACTAGGAGGATAAAGAGAGTAATTGACCCCTAGTCTGCCCTCACACATACTCCATATGATATTGCCTTCCCCTGCCACACACACACCTGTTGTTGTCATTCCAACCCTAGTCACTGAACCAGCTGCTTTATTGTAGTGTATCCCAAGCTGAGGCAAACTGTGAATTCACAAGCCATAAATTCATCGTCTTCAAACTTCTGTAGCTATTTCCAAAACATCCTACGGGGCCCTCTTTCATTATGACCTGCTGTAAAACCTGATGGTGTGTGCTCTGTAAACAATGAGAGATCTCTCTAAGATGGGCTTGAGCGCCTTTTTTTCCCCAACAAAGCTCATTCCTGCTTCCTGACTTTTTAATTCTGTGATGGGACTGACACTTTATTTAGAATTCATTTTATTATTATTTTTAGGGTTTTGAAAATTATTTCCTTACCAAATGTCAAAAGAGAGCTTAGCATCCATCTGCTTTAAAGGCGAAACAAGGAAACTGACTGACTTGTTTGACACCTCAGGGAAGTGGGTGGAAATAACACATTTCCATTCAGTTTGGGAACCCACTCACATTTGATAGCTTTCTTCTTTTCTCCAGAGTACCAACCCTTTTGTACAGGCCCCTGTATTATGTAACTATGTCAAGACAAGTAAAAAAGAAACATATATAAAATTGAAAGGAGCAGCTTTCTCTGCATGCATTTTCTGTTTAGCAATTTGGATAGAATGGGTCCAAATCCCTAGCTTCAAAGCACACCTCAGCTGCTGTCTTCACTCAAGCACTTTCCTTATTCCATCGGGTTATATTTCCAATTTCCAAGTTGTTTTGTTGTACTGGGGCTTTAATTTGTATTTACTTGCATCTCTCCAAGTTTATAGTATATGATCCGGGACTTAGGGCTGTAATCAGCCTTATTTAATACAACTCTCTCATTGGACAGGTGAGGAAACTGAACCACAGAGAAACTAAATGAGTTGTCCAAGGTCACAAAGGTAGGAAATATTAGAGGTGGGATTTTTAACTGAGATAGATGTATTGACTACATTGTCACCAAGCTTGTATGCCACTGGTGATGAATGAATAATCGAAAAGCATCACTTATCATGCATAAAAAATTCCAATAGGAGAGAAAACACAAGTGTATGCTTATATAAATATGTAGTTCATGTGTTGTAGTGATGAAAGAGACAGAGACAGAGAGACAGAGAGAGAGACAGAAAGACAGAGAGAGAGAGAGAGAGAGAGATGTGTGTGTGTGTGTGTGTGTGCTTGTGTGTGTGTATGTAGAAAGAAGTGACCAAGGTTGAAACTGAAGTTTTCTTCTTCCTCTAAGTGACAATTTCTCAAGAATACATATATTATATACAAAATGAATAGTATAGTTCTCCAACACATATATTAGAAAATATATACTAAATGTGGGTATGATATGTTCATGGGCATAAAAACACAGACAGGATAAATGAATATGAGGACAGAGGGTGGAAGCAGCAAGGCACAAGGATCACTCGCTTCATATACAAGGTAATGTTTGAGCTGAGTCTTGTGTCTCAGGGCCTCTGAACAATATGTTGAGGCAACATTGAAAGAGGAGAAGAGCAGTTGGGATTCTTTTCAGGGATTTTCAAATCTTCTTTAATAACACCAAACTTTTCTCATAAATGAGAACATTTGCCAACATTTGAACATTATTGCCATGTGACGGGAATTCGTAGAACTCAACTGTATTCAGAGAACAGAAGATGATTATTGCACAGAGGGCAAGGGAGAGAGGCATGGTGGGTGGAAGGGAGAAAAATGAAAGACCAATGTGAGTGAAGCATCTCATTAGGGAATTTTATGTAAAAAAAAAAAAAAAAAAAAAGACTGTTTAGATGCCAAGAAAGGAGTATGACAGGAAAGCAACTACAATGCTTCACTGGTACTGCCATTATTCCAGAAGAAAGGATTAAGGCTTCCCTTGGATTCTTACTGGATGGATCCCTTTGAGTGAAGTTATCTGGCTCCATAATCAAGAATTTTAGAGGAAAGGTGGGAAGGTATGGGTTGCGAGCATTCATCCATCTGAGAATGTGATCTGAGTGCCTAACATAGCACCACATCAGAGTAGGAACTTTATATATGTCTGTTGAATTCAACTCAGTTAATGGGGTAATTCAGCAAATAAAGGACCATTTATTGCAAAGCATTTAAGGTGATTGTATATTTCAGGAAGAATACTTCATGAGAATTTCTGTATAGAATAAACATATTTTTTTCAACTAACCTTTCAAAAATGTAATACTATAGATATGATTTTTATCAATTTGTTTGATTACATTATTATCAATACTTATTTTTGATAACTATTATTACTTAATATGCTAGGAAACAATATGGAATTTTTGTTTATTTATTTTACTTTAAATTGCATCTTCCAAGAGTCTCACTAGGTTTTAAAATAAATGCATGACTTTCTTCAAGCAAGATATGATTAATGTTACTTTTATTTCTCCATTAAACTATTGTGTTGTTAATTCAGAAAAGATGTCATTTATTTAAAAAAAAACAACCTAGGACATAGTAAACAGTTAAAAAAGCAATTTGGGAGGAGAGAGAAAAAGGTGAGTAATATGCTCTTCCCATCCAACGTGGCCTTTGATCACACCTGACAAGGTGATAATCGGGAAAGGGCTTTCCAGCACCAGTAAATCAACTAAGCAGGAGTGGATGCATTTCTGGAATAATGATTTTCTAACATCAAGGCAAGTTTCAATCTTGTGATCCAGAGCTTTGAATAAAGAGGAGTGGATAAAAAAGCTAATCTACATTTTTTGTATCCAACAAGAAAGAACAGGCAGAGATGAAGAAAAAGAACAATTTTAGAAAGGGTAGATTTTAGGTCTTCAAGGACGCTGCCTCACTCTGAACCTAGAGTCAAAAGCCAAAACTTCATGTTTCCACAAAGCTATACATTTTATAAAACACTTATATATATTATCTCCTAAAGTATCAAAACTGCTAGAAGGGGTAGACTGTCATAACCTCATTTAACACACAGAGAAGAAACTGTTCAAAGGTCCAAGATCTTGCTGAGGCCTCATAACAAAGTTAAAAGATTTGGACAGGAACAACCAATCATCAGACATTTACTGGGAAAGGCAATAATACAAAATAGTAGGTAAAATCCTCAAGGAATTTTAAGAAATAATGTGGGCAAATTAACGCAAATTATGAGCCATTAAAACACAAATTTTGAAGTACACAGCAGCGTAAAGTTAACTAACTTCATTTTCTTATTTTAATTTATACATGAGACTCTATCTGCAATCTCCATGTCATTCCTCTGGATGTTCATCCACTAGTTGCTAAATCTCAGATTCTGGATTTAAGCTGCAGTCTTCCTGAACCCATGTGCTCACTAGGAATTCTGTACAAAGATGAAATTAAAAAAAAAAAATCTGGAAGAAAAAATGTGCCTGAAGCATGAGATAACTGTTGAGTGATAGCCTACCAATTTATGGTAATTCTATTCATTTGTATGCTAGAACAAGTCATATATTGACTTGGGACTGTTGGCATAATGTATATTTGGTCTCTTTAGAAGGATTTATTGATCAAATACTTAGTGAAATCATTTGTGTTGGGTCCTGTGTCAGGTTCCCATCCCTTTCCTTTGCCAGCACCACTGAGAAGTTGGTATTGAGTCTGGAATATAATGTTTTAAATTTTATTTATGTTTTTCAAATAAAATGACTGATAACTTTTATTTTTACGTTGCCTACATTTCTCAATACATTTCCCCTCCTCTCTTTCCAGTATAATAAAATATCAAACAGAAGAAAAATAACACAAAACAAAACAATGAAGCATTTTTAAAAAGGTAACATTATATGCATTATTATTTCCTATAAATCCCCTCCTCCTTCTCCTTTAAGCATCATCCCTAACTTTCTAGACTTCAAAACCCTACCTTTACTCCCACTCCTTCAATTTCTAACTTTTCTCAGTTACTGGGGCCTCTATGCCCTGGAACAGTCTACCACCCCATGTCCTATTCATTCAGGCATATTCCTCCACAAGGACCTCCCCGTTTTCCCAGTGATGTATTGACCCAGGAGCCTCCATTTTGTGGAAAGACTCAGGTCAATCTGTCTTCCTTCTCCTTGTAGACTTGGAATAGACTTTCTGGATTGCAAAACCTTCTTCCCCCATTGGGTACCTACATATAGCTGCCTACAGCCTATATGCACCTACTTACAACCCCTCTCTGGACCTCCACATCAGCTTTTTATTTTCCTTTTCATGTTCTGACTTTCCCTTTTTAGAATGTAAGCTACCTGAGGCCAGGGATTGTGTTCCTTTTTATTGTATTTTCAAGGCACATAGCTCAGTGCCTGCCATATAGTAAGCATTGCCTCAATGTTTCTTTCTTTGTTGAACTGTATTCCTTTTCGATTTCCACAAAGATAAGGGTGAGGGAAGAGTTGCTTTCTCATATCTTTTATTTGGGGATCAGTTTTAACGTTATAATTTCACAGCTTTGAGTATTAATTGCTTTGTCATTGTTCTATCTCATCACACTGGTGAGAATATTCTTTTTACTATTTTCCCACATCTTACCTTTGCAATAAGATATACTGCATCAGTTTATATATCTTCCCTGAATTTACCATATTTATTATCTGTGAAAACAGTTATTAAGGGAATAAGGACTAATTTAGTAATTATTATATTTCAGGCCCTGTACTGAGCATTCCAAATGAAAAACCAAAGTACACCACTCAGTACTTTTGAGGAGCTCACAGTCTAGCACAGTCTTATTCCATTTGATTTATGTAGCACAGATTGTTTAGACGAGTGTAAGTGAGACCTTTATTTTAGTCACTTTCTTGCGTGGACATATACATAGCAGGTGAATCTTTGGGTCAAAGGGAATAAATTATTTGGTTCCTTTCCTAGCATCATTCCAAACTGGTGTCCAAGATGGTTGTCACAATTCACAGTTTCACCTATAATGCATTAATATGCCTGCCTTTCAACAATCACTCAATTGACTACTTAAATTGTTATCATGATTACCATTACAGGCTGGGTATGATGTGTAGTCTTAGAGTTATTTTAAAAATTATTTTATTTATTGAGTACTTTGGAATAATGTTTCACATGGTTGGTCCTGGTTTCTGGGTATTTTGAGAACTGATTATTTCTCTCCTTGTGCCAAATATCAGTTAGGAAATAGTTTTAGAACATGCTACCTTTAAGAGAGATCATGGCATTTTCATGTTGTTGTTGTTTTTTTCCTACATATAGTATAAACTGGATGAAGGAATAAAGACATCCTCTACAGGTATCAGGCACTTGGTGCCTTGAATGCAAATGAAGAAATTTAATTCCTTACATCAATGTAATGATTTTTGGATACATAATGGAAATATTTCTTTTATGCTTCAGCTTTCAACTTGTCTCTAAATCCAATTTTGCCATGTGTTCTGAATGCACTTGGAATGTGATTATATATGATAAACTCATATGGCAAGGCCCTGCAATGTGCCAAATGAGCTATGATGTGACACAGTAACTTTTAAAGCTTGCCAAGACATTGAAATCTTGGAAAAAAGGTGTTGTTAGCTTTCAGCATGTGCTAATTGGGTCTGCCTACCCAGATGGTCTGTATTCTATAGGAAAAGTGTTAGGGGGTGGAGGGAAAAGGTTTTGGCTTCTCAACTATTCTAATCAAGGCAAGGAATGGGTATCACCCACACTTGAACAAATCACATTTAATTTCTTTTACTGGAGCATACAAAGCTTGATTTTTCTAATGCAAGAAACTCTAGAGAGGGCAGTTGGGGGGAAGCCCTGGTTCTGGAGATCCATGTTTGTATTAAATTCCACCTTCTACACTTCCTGTTTTCCTTGAGCAAGTCCCAATTTCCCCTGGGTCTCAGTTTCATTATCCACAAAATAAGAAGGTTTTGACTCAATGACCTGCAAAGACCTTTCCAGCTTTCAATGTATTATCTAGTGATTTAGTGTTTATTAAAGGATTTGTGTATACCAATGAAAATTGAGTTGAGTCACTATATATTGAACTTACTTTGGGGACCTATAAAATTTGTAGTCCTTTCTGAAGAATTCTAAACCACAAATGGGCATGTTTCTTCATTTTCTTAAATATTCCTATAATTTTCTCTAGTTGCCTCAGCCTGGTATATTGTCATGAGTGTATGGGTGGTTGAGGAGCCTGCTTTCTCAGTGCCTCTCATCAGTGACTTTCAGACAATTAACAACTCTTTTCTTCCTTTCAATGGGATGGGAGCCATTCATGGCTTCTGATGATTCTTGAAAGCTAACTCAAGTAGACACAGAGATCTTGCCACCTCCAAGTAATTAAGTAGCAAGCCATGAGAGAGTAAAAACACCATCTTGTATTTATGTGTTTGTATGTGTATTTTTTTTTGGGGGGGGGGTGTGAAATAACAAGTGGAGGGGCATTCAGGGTAAGTGAGTTTTCCTTGCCTGACTAGAATATATATTGGTATTTTTGCATTTCACAAATATATGACTTGTTTAAAACAGTAATTTCCAGCTTCCAGATTTCTAAATCTGTTCTTGTGAAGTCAGTTACCAATACAATTAGGTTCCAAGGGCATAACATTTTATTTAAATATAGTTTTCTTTTTCTTTGTTTTTATTTTTAATATGTTCTTTTTGGATGTTCCAGACATTTGAACAAGAGCTCAAGACTGGGTAGATACTGTCGTTGGTGACCCAAACTGAATTAAAATGCAATCAAAGTGTTATATCCATTTATTCAAGCAATCGCTCAACAAACATTTTCAAGGATAGTTAAGAGAGATCCTAGAGGTTATCTACAATTACTTATGATATAAGGCATAATTTCTAAATGCAAATGTTTGAGGTGGCATTATGTTTATTTCCTTTGGTCACACATTACAAACTAGGCATCAGGAATATTTCTGAGATGTAAATTTAGACTGGATGTAAGAAGTAACTTCTAAATAAAGTGATAAGTTACAAGGTCTAATGGGTTGCCTCTGAAGGTAGTGAATCCCCTCTTCTGGAAAAGAATGATTTTTTATTTTTTTTAGTAGCAATAGATAGGGGGAGTTTGGTCATATATCTATGTATCTAGAATTTTCTGAGAACTCTTCTGAGGTCCTCCGACTTTATCCTAGTCATTCATTTAAATATGAAAGCATGTGCACACACTCACACACACAGAGTCTGAAAGAAATGAAATTGCTTGACAAAGGTCGGCAGAAAATATGGACAAAAATCTCAAAAAGGAACCCAAATGGGCTGCTTCCAATCCAGGTCTTGTATTTTACATATGCCTTTGTTTATCACCTTAAAATATCAATAATTTAGTTTTTCTGAAAATCACATCATGCTAGTTCATAAGTTCCTTAACCAAGGAACCAGTAATTTTTAAAGTCCGTGGAGAGATTTCCAGGTGTCTGTGAACTTGCATGGTAAACAAAACAGAATTTCAATATAAATAATTTTCTCCGTATTCTTACATATATTTTGAGCTTTCAAAGTGATCATTATGCTAAGAAGTAATCAGAGATTTTGAGACTGCCAAAGATGTTTGGGACACGCACATGTACACTCACAATTAATTAAGAACATCAAAAATCAGTATATTTTCTAGGAAAATTTTTAAAAAGAACAATGGAACACATCGTATGTTTACATCTATCGCAACACTTAAGAATGTGTCCTTAAAAACTGGAAAATAGCCACATTTATGTCAGTCAAATAAAAGTTCTGTACTGGGAACAAAGATTCTTTCTTCAATGAGTCATTTACATTTTCAGTCACGTCTAGGTAAAGTTTTGAGGCTAAATTAGGCTCACATCCTGGCCTGAGACCATCTCCAAAATGAGTTGGAAATACCCCCAGGTCTCTTTGCAGAAAAACAAGATTATGGGTGACCTTAACAAAGTAATGAGTCATTGGGCCAAGGTTCGATGCAATAGTTTCGAAGCTGATAAAGTCAGTGACTGCAATAAGGGTGAGTGTGTGTGTGTATGTTTGCATGATATAATACTGCATTATATTGTAATATACCATGCTATATTAGGTTAGGCTAGGGTATACTGTGCTATGAGATAATATGCCACAGGATGTGATAGATTCAGTAAGATATGATTTATAAGATTATGAAGCAATAGACCATGATACTCTCACTGTATGATATGTCATATCGTGATTCCATACTATATGATATTATACTGTGTGATTTGATAGAATATGACAGATATGATATTATATGAAAATTACATGATGCCATGTTTTTATGCTATATTATGCCATAATACTATCACATACCATACCTAACATATTATACCCTTATTTGTACAAAGGCAACTATTGGTGTATATGTTTATCTATATGCCTGTATGTATGTGTATGTGTATATACATATGCCTTCCTTATATGAATATATATATGATGCATATGCATAACAAAGAGTACTAGGAGTTCATTCTACATGCCTAGATGGATAGATATATTAATATGTATACATAAATATAATTATGTATATTTCCATAACTGATTTCTGCATGCTTTTCTTCACCTATCTACTGATTCCACCCACTTTCAATTTTCTGAGAGAATCTTGAGACTAAGAGCCAAAAAGAGAGGACATGTGCCAATATTTAGAAGATAGGGATTTTTCTTCCCCAAATGAGAGGAAAAGAGCCCCAAAATGAACCTGGGCAAACCTAAGCAGGCAGATGCCAAAAATGGGCATAGGGCAGTTTCTCCTGTATGTGCAAGCAGAATCATGGATAACCAGCTTCAGTCCTAGACCACAGTGTTAATTATCACAATGGTTATGGGCTGGAAATCTAGATGTGTTTTGTTTTCTCCCCAGCACAGAGGAAGAAGAAAGGGAACAGTTTAAAAAGAGAAAAAAGAAAACAAAAAAAAAAAAGAAAAAAAAAAACATGTTCAAACAACAGGAATTGCCTATGTAACAGATAGTCCATCTTAACACAGAAAGGAATAAAGAATTGTACCACCTTGGATTACTTTCTTTAATTTACTTTAAGGCAAGGGCAACATTCTTATCCTTAAGGTCTCTGAAGTTCCCTCTTCTGCCATTTTAGGGAATTTGTTTTAGAAGAAAAGTTTGGAGTGCAGGCAAAAATCTCTGATAACCTAGTTATTAAGATGCCTAAAAAAATTATGCTGCGTTTCAGTTATAATTTAATTTAGACATACAAATGTCAACTTTACTGCTGACCAATGTTTTAGCCCAAACTCATTTTGCTATGAACAATTGGGTAAAAGAGCAGCAGATTTTGGGGAGAAAGGTAGTAGGGGAAGGAGCAGACCTTTCAGTTTTGAACTTCCCTTAGTCCTTGCATAGGCAGGTCAACTTTACATATCTGCCAGAGTCTTCTGCTTAGAGATGCTGGTGGGTGCAATGGTCCTCATTAATATCTTTTACTTTTTTTATACATCATTCCAGTGCTACTGCTTTTTTCTGACTCAGATCTCTTTGATCACCCTTCCTCCTCTCCTATTTCCATGTGTTTGAAGTTTCTATTGGATTCTGAGGTAGCACCTTCATTTTTATACATTCTTCTAAGTATGCCCATGTATCTCAGGAAAGACTGATTGATTCAAGGACATGTACAGACTCTGTTCTGAATATATTCAGAATAGTCAGTAAAGAACAATACTTGCCTAACAAAGGTGATAACTTTTCAGTGAGGTAGGACATTTAATGGAGCCTCCCCTGTTCAGAATATAGAATGATGAGAAGAAAATGTTCATATTTGAACAATCAGAAGGGAGACCGATATTGAATCCTAGTTGGAGTGCTTTGATTTTAATAATGTTAAATGATTCTTTTCTACTGACATTGTCCAGTCAAACAAGCCAAATGGGATCCAAATTGGATAATCCTTTCTTGGGGTCTCTCACTCTAATGATGATCTTTTACTTGCTGCAAGTCCAATCCTGAGACTAATAATGTAACCACAATCCATCTGGTCAATACTGCTCTTTTCATTAGCACTCACAGGTTCCTCACTGATCACAAGGTTTATGTTAGAGTAAAATCAAAACAAGAGGGTCAAGGCGACAAGGGGCCCCCGAGTGCAGGTCCAATTTATACCAGTGTTGGAGAGGACCTTTCTTTCCTTCATAAACCAAATCTAGTAACATTGTGGATTCTCAAAAACTGCTTTCCAGGTATCCGCCAATAGGAAACTGCCTTCTCTTCTTTGAAATGTGCCATCCTGTGACACGAGCTATTCTGGTTCAGCCATCAATTAAGAAAACTTTAACAATGATAACTCAGACAAATTCAAAAGTGAGAACAAAATTATTTACATATATTCAAATTTCTAGTCAGGGATTAGGTAAAGAATACCCATATATGCTTCAAGGGTATACCACCTCTTGCATATACACAAATTCCCCATTTATGTATATGTATGCATGTGCATACACACATATACATGAATAGAATCATACTTGCAAACAGGAAATGCCTCTTTTTATACTTAATATATGTGTTACATATACCTGTCTTACAAAAATGTTCATATAGATTTGTACATATTTACATAAATACATATGTAACAGTTAAAATAAAAGATAAAGGAATGACACATTTATCAAAATAACATCTGCAGAAAGGGAAAAAAAAACTAAAATCTTCAAATAACAGAGAAAATATAAAGCAAGTAAATGAAGATATTTAGGTGAAATAGACTTTGCCCAACAAAAATTGATGCATGCAGAATAAATCAGTTAGAACCAAGTCCCATTACTAGGATAAATCTTCAAGGATGTTTCCAGTGGCAGATGAAGGTAGAGATAGGAAAAAAGCTTATCTCTAACAAGATGGTTTCTGGCATTAAGATTTCCAACAATAAAAATCTGAAAACAATCCACATTTCCAGGAATTGGTGAATGGTTGAAAAATTGGTAGTAATATAATTAAACATGAAACTACGGTACCAAAAAGGACAAAAAATAGAAAAATATGTGGTAAGATTTATATAAAAATGCCTCCTTATTAAAGCAAATTGAAAACAATAACCTCACTGATTTGTATAATGCAAAAAAATAATAATTTTTAAAAATCAGCAACAAAATGCAAAAATATATATATATATATAAAGAGAAGGATGGGAAATTTAGAGGATGGAAATAGAAACATAGGATGACTCTGTTGTAATTTGTTAAATTAATACACTCATTTTTGTTTAATGTTATAAAACACAAATTAATGAAAGAATTCCATGCTCCCTTCTTTTCCTTTCCTCCTGCTCTTTTTCCCCATTATCTTCCTCTTCCCCTATTTTCTTTCACTTCTATCTTTTTTCTTTCACTTCTACCTTTTTCTACTTTTCATTCTCTTTCTCCCTCCCTTCCTCCCTTTGTTCCTTCCTTTCTTTTTCCTTTTTTTTCTTTCTTTCCTTCCTTCCTTGCTTCTCTCTCTTTCTCTCTCTCTATCTCTCTCTCTGTCTGTCTGTCTCTCTCTCTCTCTTTCTCTTTCTCTGTTTCTCTCTTTCCTCTTTTACTTTTTTTCTTTCTCCTCCTTGTGTGAAATTCAGAGAAAGTCTTGATTTGCTCTGATAGAGGAATTTTTCTCACTTAACATTTCCAGTTCCTATTCCATTTTATGTGATTTTAAACAGAGAAGGAACAACAAGAAAGAAGAAAGAGAAGAAGAAATGAAGGAAGAGAAAGAGAAAGTAAGAAGAGAGAAAAAAAAAGAAAGAGAAAGAAAGAAGGAAGGAAGGAAGGTAGGAAGGAAGGAAGGAATGAAGGAACGAAGCAATGAAGGAGGAGGGAAGGAACGAAGGAACGAAGGAAGAAAGGAACAAAGGAACAAAGGAAGGAAGTTGGTCATTGATTCAGGTTATGTCATATAGTACGAAAATGATGTTAGCACTTTTGGGTTTTTTCAACTCTGAATCTGATTTGTTCTTTTATTTTATTTTATTTTTCTTTTTGGAGGGCAATATAGGTTAAGTAACTTGCCCAAAGTCACACAGCTAGTAAGTGTGTCAAGTGTCTAAGGTCAAATTCAAACTCAGGTCCTCCTGACTCCAGGGCCAGTGCTCTACTCACTGTGCCACCTAGCCACCCAAATTTGATAATTCTTCAAATAGCATTTAAAAAAATATTAAGGGAAGCGATTCAACTTTTATTAACAGCTTGCATCTTAAGTACTATTTAAATTTTAAAAGTACATCCCTGAAGTAGAAATTGAAAATGCATTTATTCACGATTTTCAGTTGAGGTAATATGCTAGAAAATAAGAGAGCTGGTAATCTAGCCACCAGCTTCTGATTTCACCTCTATTGTCCTTTCCAGTAACATTTACTGCAGGAAGTGCATGTGTCACACTCTGTTAACTGTGTAATAGGAGAATATGATAACATGTAATAAGAGAAACACAAACACTACCCTTGAATTGAGGAAGGGAAAAAAAGTTCATTATTGACTGGTGAAATTAAGTGAAGACCTATATAGTTTCATGAATTATAATTTGATTTTGAAAGATGGATATGATTATGACTCATTAAAGGACAGAATTTTTTTTTTAAGCTGCCTTTTTTTCCCCAGTGGCTATGGCATAGTGTCTACCGCATAAAGTAAAGAGTTGGATGAATGAATGGAGATAGTGTATGATACACACACATACACACACACACACACAAAATGCAGATGTACAACTTTTGACATGAATTGGGCATGGCAACAATAGAAGTGAAATAATAGTTTCCCTCAAAGAAATTATTTTTAATAGGTGGAACCAACTTATATAAATTGTCATAATACAGCAATCAATTAGCATGCTATTTCCAAAAACACTACTTGTATTAATTTTCTTAATTTTATTTTCCAAGGATGGCATTGTAATGATAATGGAATCTGAAGATCTTCCATGTCCCTTAATGGGCCTCACATGGAGCCCAATGAGAGAAGCTTGCTTAGGGGAGGCATGTTTTTCAGGAACGCACACCTTTTGTTACTTTGTAATAGGCAGTGAGTCACAAAGGTTGTGATGTCCTCTGACCCCAAAGGTGTGTGTGTGTGTGTGTGTGTGTGTGTGTGTGTGTACAGACACAGGCACACATGTACACTCACATACACACACACACACATAAACACACTCACACTTATGTGTAATTTGCCCAGATGAGACTCTGGGTAGCCATTGAGGCCTCTGATTCTGAAAACCCAGATGTTGATGCTCCTCTCTCTGATAACTATGTTTGAATGTATGTGTGTATGTGTGTATGAATGTGTGTATGTATGTATATAATGGTCAGATAGCTTGAATCCCTGTCTACTGGTCTGTTGAATTGTGTTATTTTCTCTGTATTTTTTTGCCTGCTTGTAATTTCTGTTTCTATTTTCTGAATTTCAGGGTGCTGACTTTTTCCCCTGAACTAGGTAAATGATACATGTTTGATTGATTAAAGTAAGATTGTTAACCCATTTTGAGTTGCTTTCGTTTAGAAAAGCAGATTGAAGAACCTGGGTTAGCAGCCATCTTGGGTATGCTAGGGTGCTTGCAGAAACAGAGGTATAGAGCAAAGAGATAGTATGAGAGATCATTGTGGCAGTGCAGTTGGTAAGATGTCCTTAGATATCTGGGAAGGTGAGATGGAATTATAGTAGAGTGGGGAAGCAGCAAAATATGGGCAATTGTCATGCATTTACAAGTTTCATAATCCAGGTTAGACCCTAAGAAGAGCTCCAAAACTCACAAAATGCAAGATGCATAATCTTTGGTTCATTTGAATTCAATTTACTAGGTGTAAGTGAAAGGCCTAACTTGGGGGACAGGTGTGGGTAAAGTTTAGATATAGAAAAAAATACAAACTGGTGCAAGAGATGGTTAGAGTGTGTTGGAGTGTACATTGTACACTAGAAAGTAATGAAAACTTAGTCTGGAAACATAAAGAAGTGCCAAATTGTGGAGAACTTCACATTTCAAAGAAAATGAATATAACACAGGTGGCAAGTGAGAATCATTAAAGACTTTTGATAATGGAAGGGGAGGCATTTTCATGGCACCTACTATGGAATCAGCAACTATCCTAAGCTCTTTACAAATATTATCTCATTTATTAAATCCTACATAGGAAAATCTGGCAGTGGTATGAAGGGTATACAAGAAGCAAGAAGCACAATTTAGGGAAGAAAATGGTGGGGTTTTAACAAGAACAGGGAAGTGGTAATGCAAATCTGGAAGAGTTCATTGGCAGTGATGTCAAAAAACCAAGCATGCATGTGAAAATCAACAAAAGATGGCAACTGATCAGATAGAAATTCTTGAGTAAAGAGTAAGAAAGAATCAAACTTCACATTTAAGTAGCAAACATGGATTATTGTTGGTACAATTGATAGGGATTTGAGAGTTGCAATAAAGAATATGGTTCATAAAGGAAAATAGAAATGTTGGTCCAAAATGAGAGAGATAAGAGCTAGAGCTAAATATCTTGGTTTTGGTAAAACCAATCAATTAGGTATGCTATTCAAGGATAAAATTCTGTGCCAGCAGAGAAAAGGAAAACATTAGAAGGTAGACAGCACTAATGAAAGATTTTAAAGGGGCACCATAAGTTAAGTTAGACCAAGCTTGAGTTTGAATTCCGTCGTAAAATCCCACAGAAGGAATTTTTGGGAAACAGGGATAGGATACTGAGCTGACCCTGTCATTTCACTGATTTGTCAAAGTAGTCAGTAACTTGGATGCAACGTTGAATATTAGAGAGTTGCCTAGACAGTAAAATTACACAGTGACTAGATGATTGGATTTGGAGTCAGAAATACCAGAGTTCAATATTAGCCCTAGATATTCCTTAAATATGTGAGTAGGGGAAGGTCATACATTATGTCAGATTGCTTTTCTTCATCTTTAAAATATTATTGAGTTGTAAAAAAAAAAAACTTGAAATATAAAAAATGCTCGGCAAATCTTAACACACTGTGGAAATGCTAGTGTTGATAGTGATGATGATGATGATGATGATGATTGTGATGATGGTGACGATGATAGGAATTGAGAGATGAAGTGAGTTTTTCCTGGTCTTGCCCAATTAATAGATATCAAAGCAAGGACATGGACCCAGACCTTCCTGTTTTAAAACCTGACTCTCTGTGTGTTATATTATAGCTATAAATTCTGGGAAATTTCTAACGTGAACTTCAAATATATAGTGACAATGTGATGGATGAAAGAAAAACAATAGCAGATTTTGAAGACCTCTCTTGAGGCAGAGTCAATTAGTTAAAAAACAGTTATAAAGTTTGCACATAGAAATGTGAACAATAAGCTAACAAAAGAATTGTTGAACTTCCCCTCCGCCCCCAACATACACACACACCTGGAATATCAGGCCACTTTCTTTTCCCTGTGTGCTCAGAGGGAGAAAAGGAAAGAAAAAAAAAGAAGGCTGTAGAAGCTAGAAAGAGTCAGTATAACCACATAATAAAGAAGGAAATAAGATTTCTATGCAGAGCAAGATGGTTTAAATCTAAGATGGACTTATCTTTCTATATGTGATTTCATTAAAGTCATTGTCCTCTATTTACCCCAGATTCCCCACTTGAGAAATTAAAGGATTCATAGAACAGAGGAGGAAATGCCCTTTTCTCCCTTGTTTACATGCGTGGGGGAAAAAAAAAGCACTACATATTCTGCCACACTTAGTGAATATATCCATCTGACCCAGTGATTCTGCACTGTCTGTAGTGACTCTGTGGAACTTACCTTGACAAATCCCCCACTCGGTATCCAATTAGCTGACCCCTGCGCAAGACAATGCCCATTGGCTTAATGGAGCACAACTCCATTATAGAGTCATAGCCTTGCCTACTGTCCTTGCCATTCTTTGAAGGGTGTGACCTCTGCAGTGCTAGGACCATGCATCTATTTTCTACTGTGCAAAGTGATAGCAATACATCATTGAGGTCAGGAGCAGGCAGTTGTATCTTGGTCAGATGTTGAACTTTATTCACTTGTCAAGGAGTACTACCTCCTGGAGTGATAGATTAGCAGCCATTTTAGAAGCTGAATGGCTCCATGGCTAGAGAAGGAGCAGAAAGAATGCATCTTCCAGTTGAAACAGGAGGAACCTATTGTTCTCTCTAACAGCACTTTGCTGAAGAATTGGATGACTTGACCTTTATGCAGTGACCTGAGCCTATTAAACAATCATACGTCAGTGAAATAGATAGACCAATTGCTAGAGGTCACTTTGGAAAGCTTCTACATACAAACACACACATACACACACACACACACACACACACACATACACACACACACACACATGCACACATAAACCCACATGCAGCTCTTTGCATTTAGAACTGGGGAAATTATTAGAGTTTCTCTATTTCTAACACCTTTCTTTTCAAGATGAGGGCAATCTTTGGCCCAAAGCAGAGAAATGTCTTCCCCAAGGACACATGCCTAATAAGAAAGATACTTGGGTTTTGAATTACGGTTCTATGAGTGATTCAAATTTAATGTTGCTTTTAAAGAATGTTTATGCCTTTCCCTGTGAATCAATGAATGCATGAATAATGAATGAATGGATAAATGGATGAATGAATGAAAAAGTCATTAATTGTCTCCCATGTACAAGGCACTATGCTAGGAGCTAGATATAAACCTATTAAAATGAGAAAGTTCTTCCCTCAAGGAACTTCCACTCTAATATGGGGAGAAAACTCATCTGGAGGAGTTGTTGCTATTGGTGGCGTTGTTATCATTGTCATTGTATTTGTCCTTCATTGTTGAAGAGGACCATGGCTTTAGGGAATTATGACATGATGACATAACTTGCAATTGACTTAGATTTGAGGTAGAGAGGGCTATGCCACGTCACCAGCATCACTTACTCCTCCACTACCATCTATGTCCAGTGGCTAGATATTCATTAGAACAACTGGAGATGGCCCAGATTTCAATGGGAGAACCAGACCCTTTTAGGTTACAGCATTTTCAGGTTCTCACAATGAGTAAGGTAAGGACCATTTATTTAATAACCCTCTTTAAGAAGTGAGTCCAGGAATGTCCATTTTAATTAAAAAAAAAAATAAAATAAAACTGGGAGGGGTTGCTGGGCAAAAGAGAGCAGTTACTGTTGACATTCACTATGAGCCAAGAAGGCCCAAAATATAGCCATTAAGTGCTGCTTGGGCAGGGGCCTATTGGGGTCCAATCTAAGAACTCTAGAGGAAAATGCATTTTAGGTTTGGTCTTTTGGGGATCTTCTTCAAGAGGTGATCCGTGAATTCTTTTAAGTTCTATTTTGCCCTCTGTTTCTAAAATATAAGAACAATTTTCCTTGAGAATTTCTTGAAGGATGCTTTCTAAGTTCTTTTTTTGATCATGGATTTCAGGTAGTCCAATAATTTTTAAATTGCCTCTCCTGGATCTGTTTTCCAGGTCAGTGCTTTTGTCAAGGAGATATTTCACATTGCCTTCTATTTTTTCATTTGTTTGGATCTGTTTGATAGTATCTTGAGTTCTCATAAAGTCATTGGCTTCCATTTGCTCCACTCTACTTCTGAAGGAATTATTCTCTTCAAAAAGCTTTTGAGATTCTTTTTCCATCTGGCAAAGTCAACTTTTTAAGGTATTCTTCTCAATGGCTTTTTGGGCCTCTTTTGCCATTTGTGTTAATCTATTTTTTTAAGGTGTTATTTTCTTCAGTCAGGTTGTTGACTTTCTTTTCATGATTTTCTTGCATCATTCTTATTTCTCTTCCCAATTATTCCTCTACTTCTCTCATTTGGTTTTCAAAATCCTTCTTAAGCTGATATCTAGCTTTTAGGCTAGAGATGTTTTTTGGAAGCTTTTGTTTTGGGAGTTCTGACGGTGTTGTCTTCCTCCCATTCCCTTCTTTGATCCTTATCACCAAAGAAGGAATCTGAAGTTTGGTTGCTGTTCTTACTTTGCTTCCTTTGCCTGTTCGTGATGGCCAGCCAATAATTTTTTAGCTCTGTGGAACTCTTCTTCCAGAGGGGAATGCTCTGTCCCAAATTGCTGGGGTTTTCCAAGCTGTCAGAGCTTTTAGGAGGCTACTGCATGCCCCCCTGCTTTGGCTCACTGAAAATGCATCCAAGACCACAATCTGGATCCAGGCCACTCAACACAAGAGCACTTGGCCTCTGAACTATTACTTGCCCCCTCTGCAGTCTGCAGGCTGGGAGCTCTGAAGCCTCAATGTGGAGGTGGCTGCAGGGCCTCTGCTTCTGCCACTTTCTTGCCCTGGAGGCATTGAAACCGACCAACTTTTCTCCCCTAATTTTTGCCAAGTTCCACTGACCTGTCACTTAGTCATTGTTTCTTATGGCTTGATAATTCTGGAAACTGCCACAGCTGCCACTAATCCACTCTGCTGAATCTCCAGCTTCAGCTCAGCTTGGCTCATCCAGGCGCCCCCAGGGCAACGCCGTGGTTTGAGGCTGGGCTGGTTTTGGACCCAAGTTGCCTTCAGTGGGAAATATATTTGTGTGTGTTTTAAGGCCCTAAAATTTGTTTAGAGCAATATTTTATGGGTGTTTTGAGGTGGCTGTGTGGGAGCTGCTGTACTTTGTTGCTCCTACACCACCATCTTGGCTCCACCCCTAGGTTTGGTCTTTAAGAAAGAAAAGGAAGGAAGGAAGGAAAGAAGGAAGGAAGGAAGGAAGGAAGGAAGGAAGGAAGGAAGGAAGGAAGGAAAGAAGAAAGGAAAGAAGGAAGGAAGGAAGGAAGGAGGGAAGGAGGGAATGAAAGAATCTAGTCAGTAAACCTCAAGTTAACTGGGAAGCTTCCAAGAATCCAAATTTCCTTTCTTTAGAATAGGAGAAGGAGAGTGAGATGATGAGCTCAGTCACTAGAGGAGTAGTGGTTAAGAAAGGGACTGTGTCCTAAAAGTCCCAGGGATCACGAATGGAGGCATGTCCTTTTTTAGTGTGAATGGTGGGATTGATATGATTACTAATCTCAAAGCAAACTATGTAAAATGGGAGAAAGGAGTAAATGTATTAGCTAGGAGCATGGAAACATGTGCAGGGTGGATCCTGGTTTCCAGGTGGGTGTCTGGATGTGAAGCGAAAAGTTATATGGAGCCAGCTAAGTGTAGTAGGCCAATTGATTCTGCAGTCCCCCAAGGGTAAAAATGGAAATTCAAATGCATGCCCCAAATAATGTATTACCTGAAACCTAAACTTGAGGTGATCCTTATCTATAAAACCATGTTCCTCATGAGTCTTCTTTCAAAATGGTAAAGCTGTGAATGTGTGGGCCATTATAAAATCAAGTCTGTACCCTCTTGCTGAAAGCTAACTGCTGTGTTGGACTTGACATGACCTATAGAAATGTATTTTGGCAGAAAACCAACTCTGAAATTTGTTCTATAACAAATCATATTTGCGTATACTTCCAGGAATTAAACCCTGTGCGTGGAGCAGTGATGTTGCCAGGGAGCATATAGGGGTCTCTCTTGATAGGAACCATTAAGAAGTCTTTGGCCAGAAACTCAAAGCCATATGTCAGTCCTGTCAAAAGTGATATGGATCTCTTTGCAAAGAACCATGCTGTTATACTCTGCCAGGAACCCCATGGTTATGTCCTGCCGGAAACTCAGAGCATCTGGTATCACTGCCAGAAAGTGATGCTACTATGGGATTATCCAATAGCCCTAAGAATGGAACATTGATTGGTGCTCTCATTGCTAGGCATTAACTATTAACTGAATCTCTGAGATTGCTAACAAAGAAACTGTGCCCATTTTCCTTACCTGGAAAGGAGGGTGGAAAACCAAGGGGAATGGAATATTTTTGGCTTGGAAAAATCAGTGTTAATTGACATTTTGGAAGATTTAACTGGAGTTACCAGTTTTGTCATTGAGGGAAGGGGGGAGATGATGTTGTGGCCTAGAATATACAGTATTGCCCTGGATAGAAAACTAAAGAGTGTTAGGGCACACAGGATTCTGAAAGTAAACATATCTAGTGATACTAATATGTAGTGTTAATGATCTAAGTGATGCCCTGAAGATAATAGATGCTCTAGAACACAGATAGAGGACCTAGGACAACTTTCTGGAATGGAAGTAACTCAAAGGATCATGGATTTAGAACCCAAAAGGACCTCATAGACCATCTTGGTAAGCCCCTTCATTTTATAAATCAAAGGTTCATATATCTAGAGTTAAAATGGGCTTCAGATATAAACTTGCCTTAAGTACATGAGGCAAGTAGCTAGTGAAATGGAAAAAGGTCTAGGTCTAGAGTCAGGAAGACTTGCCTCTCATTAGACCTCTTCTGCTTGGTTACAGAAGCAGAAACAGAAACAAAGACTGAGAATTACAAAGGAGCTCATTTAAACTTCATGTAAAGAGGGAAATATTTGTTAATACTATCTCAAAGTTGCATGGCTTGGCAAGGAAGTAGTGAGCTTTTTATCATTAAAGAACTCTCTGAATGAAGATTGAGTAACCACTGGTCAGGAATGCTCAGAGAGGTCATTGTCAGTTACAGATTGGACTCATTGGCCTATGAGGTTCCACTTCTGAGATGCTGAGATGATGTATGCATGTTAGAATGTGACTTAATTGCAAGCATGGATTTGTTTTCTTCCTTCTATTTGTTTTCTCAGTCTTACACAAAGTAGCTGCTTAATAAATATTTGTGAGATGGTTAAATGATATGTGTCTGGTCATATTCTGCAGATTTATTGAATAGGAACAGAGTTACTTTTCTTTTTCTTTGTATTCTCAATTTTTTAGCACATTTCCTGATACTGAATAGGTACTTAATATACACTTGTTTATTGACTGGTTAAATTATTTATACAATTGGTAATAAGATAATTTTTTGAAACCTCAATTATTCTTGAGGACATACTCTTGTTAAAGGATTTTTTTTTTTCTTGTGTCAGGGATGGGGATAACTACACCGATAATAATTAAAAAAAAGGAGCAAAATCAAGTTTTAAAATAGAAGGATTGACCTGTCATAGAGATATTATGGCCACAGTGGGTGGAATTATTAGGAAAATGTAGAGATGTAGTGGGCCATTTTTAATCCAGATGTTTTCATGAAAACAACAAAATGTCCTTCATGACAATAAGAATTAATCAAGCATTCATTTGGAAATAACTCTGTCACCTTTTTTTTTTAAACAAATCTTGGACAGCTATGCATTGGAGATGTTAGAAAGGGGATTCTTGGTTAGGTGCAAGTTTACCAAGTATCCTGCACCTATGAGATCAGAAGATTTGGAATATTTGGGTACAATTTTATCAATTACTCTTGTCTTTTAAATCTGGAGAAGTGTCTTTGGTTAAAATTCCTTATGTGTAATAAGGATATGAACAAATAGTTCTCAAAAGAATTGCCAACTATTAAGAGCCATATAACAGATTGCTCCAAATCACTGATAATAACAGAAATGCAAATCAAAACAATTTTGAGATTTCACCTCACACACACAGCAAATTGGTAACAATCACAAAAGGTGGAAATTGCCAATGTTGTATGTTTTTTTTCTAGAAAACAGGAACATTAAGCGACTGTTGTTAAAATTGTGAATTGAACCAACTGTTCTGGAAAGGAATTTTGTAATTACAAAAAGAATGTGATTAGTATGTCTGCAAGCTTTAACTCAATTGCTATGTTTATACTGCAAGGAGGTCAAAGGCAGATTAAAAAAAAGTACCACTTATACCAAAAGATTCACAGTTGAAATCTTGGGATGTCAAAAAACTGGAAACAGAATATATGCCCTTCAGCTAAGGGATGGCTTAAAATATGTGGTTCATGGATATAATGGACTACTCTCTGCTTCAAGAAACAGTGAATTTGAAGAAAAAGGAAGAAGGCAGTAATGAAAACACTAAAGACAAAAAATCAGTAGAGTACTGTAGTTGATTTTGGGAAGATTTGGGTTTGAATTCTGCCTTAAATACTCACCAGCTGTGTGACCCTGTGAGGGAGACTAACCTTTTGTTCCAGTTTCATTGTTAGTAAAATAAAGAGGTTTGATTTGATCATCTCAAAGATCTATTCCAGATCTTTTTCTAACATCCTGTATCAACAATGCAGTATTCACAATGCCTACAGTAATTATAACTATGCTGATATAGT
>CM053585.1:11819732-11840718 GCA_028646515.1 Pseudochirops corinnae
ACATGGACTCTAGCTTGGCTCGGCTTCCTCTTGCTCCACCCCTTCTTGCTACGTCAGCTAATACAAGGGGCATGGAAGATCTTCAAATCCCATTATTATTACACATCCTTTGTTAGTGTTAAGCAAAAAGAACCAGGAAAAATGTATGTGCATGTGTGCATGCATTCACAGATACATACATACACACATATGTATACCTGTATGTACATAAATACACAGATACATATAAACACACATAGGTACAAACATATAGAAATACACTCATGCATACACTTATTGACCCATTTATTTATATATATACATATATCATATGTATACACACATATGTATATGCAAAGATGTGCATTAAAAGTGAAGTATTCATAATGATAATGATCACTTTTGACCCTGAGAAGAGATGGCAAAAATGTATCTCCCTTCCTTGCAGAAGTGGAGGATTCTTATCTTGGAATATTGCATATTTGTCAGAATCAGTGTGTTTAATGAATTTGCTAGTTTTGTTGAAATGTCTTCTGACTCTTAGAAGCTTCTCTCTCTCTCGCTCTGTCTGTCTCTTTCTGTCTCCTTCTCTCTTCCTCTCTCCCTCCATCTCTCTCTCTCTTTCTCTCTCTGTTTTAATTTAATATTAACAAATGTGGCTCACTTGAGAAATACATCTTGAAATGAATTTTCTTAAATTTTGATCATAAATTAAATGTAAGAAAGTATATGTTAAAGATAATTTAATGAAAAGTCCCATAAAGGAAACATTCATGGAATCTCCTGAATTTGTGCATGTTGATCTGATATAGCCACATGGATTATTGTTAACTATTTCACTCTAGGATAATCCATAAATGAATCAATTTAACTCATTCAACCTTTATTAATCAGTTGATACTTGCAAATCACTATTCTAAAAGATAGATATAACATAGCTCCTATTCTCAAAGAGTCAGCAAATCAAAAGTAGGGAGAGGTATTGGTAGAGAAGAGAGGAAGACATGACACCAGGTTACAAAGATAAATGTGACAAAGGAGAAATGCAAGAAAATACCTCTGGTAAATGTGAGTAGAGCAAGATCAACTGTAGAAACCCAAGGAAGAGACTGGACAAGACTTCAAGAAATTAGTGTTGTCCAAGTTGGTCCTTGAAGGAAGGTAAATACTACATTATATATAGATAAGTTTAGAAGGAGAGAGTCCAGTGCAGGCAGTCAGGAGTGAGGGGAAATACTAAATTAAGATTATACATTTAGCACTAGAAATTATTTTAGTGTGAAATTATTTTCCTGAGGAAAAGAAAGTCAAGAATTTCAACTAAGCCAGAAACCAAAGGTAGGAATGAGGAACAGAGCGGTGCAGTATATAGCACAGGCTAGGGGAAGAAAATAAACATTTATTAAGCATAAACTAAGGGCTAGGCAATGTGCTAAGCACCTTACAGATATAATCTCTTTTGATCCTCACAACAATTCTGGGAGGTAAGTGCTTTTATCATCCCATTTTACAGATGGAGGAGTTGAGGCAGACAGAAAGACAGAAGCAAAGTGACTTACCTGGAACCACACAGTTAAGAAGAGTCTAGAACAGGATTTGAAGTCAAGTCTACTGGACCATGGCTCCAGTGCTTGAGCCATTATGCTTCCTAAATACCTGGAATATTGCTAAATATAAAGGGTATGCAAAATAGTAATGAAGACATTCTGAGTTGAAGTCATTAGATTGTCCCTCATGTAGAAGTTGTTCTTTTTTTTTTAATTTTTCTTTATCTTTTATTATCAGTGATCATTATTATATTCATTTTTTTTTTTTTACCTTTTATCAGGTCATTATTATTTTATTCTTTTTTTTACCTTTTCATTTTTTATTCTACTTCATTTTTATTAATTTATTTTTACTTTTCAAAATTCACTTCCACAGGTTTTCTCTCAATCTCTCCCGTGTTTGCACTCCAATACATTGTGCATTCTGATTACCCCTTCCACCAAGCTGCCCTCCCTTCTATCACTCCCTCCCCCTTGCCTTATCCCCTTCACTTCTATTTTCCTATATGCTAAGATAGATTTCTATACCCTATTTCCTATATATCATATTTCCCAGTTTCATGTGAAACCAATTTTTTTTGTTTGTTTGTGTGTTTGGAGAAGAGAAAGTAGGGCAATTGAGGTTAAGTGACTTGCCCAAGGTCACAGAGCTAGCAGGAGTAAAGTGTCTGAGGCCAGATTTTAACTCAGATTTTTCTGACTCAAGAGCCAGTGCTGTATATACTATACCGGCTAGCTGGCCCATAAAACCAATTTTAACATTCATGTTTAAAACTTTGAGCTCCACATTCTTTTCTTTCTTCCTCCTCTACCCCTCCATCTTCATTGAGAAGCCAAAAAATTTGATATAAGTTACCCATGTGTAGCCATGCAAAACACTTGCATAACAGGAATGATGTAAATGACTATATTTTCCTCCATCCTATCCTACCCCCTATTTATTCTATTCTCTTCTTTGACCCAGCCTCTCCTCAAAAGTGTTTGTTTCTGATTACCAACTCCAGCCATTTCCCTTCTATCATTCCCCACCCGTTTATCCTCCCCTCTACTTTCCTACATGGTAAAATAGATTTTGCTACCAATTGAGTATATATGTTATTCATTCTATATGCTCTTCCATTGCATTGTAAAAAAATTTCATACCTCTTTTATGTGAGATAATTTATCTCATTCTACTTCTTTCCTCCTTCTAATATGTTACTTTCTCACCCTTTAATTTTATTTTTTAGATATCATACCTTCAAACCCCTCATATATGTGTGTATGCATGTGTGTGCATGTGTGTGTATGTATAAGTATGTGTGTGTATTCACTCCAACTACCTCAGTACTGAGAAAGGCCTCATGAGTTACAAATACCTTTCCATGTAAAAATATATTTTAAAAAGTTACTTTAATAAATCCCTTATGATGTCTCTTTGCTGTTTACCTTTTCGTGCTTCTCTTGAATCTTGTATTTAAAAGTCAAATTTTCTATTTAGCTCTTGGTTTTTCATCAAGAACACTTGAAAATCATCTATTTCATTGAATGTCCAATGCCCTCCCCCCAACCCAAGGATTATGCTCAGTTTTTCTGAGAAGGTGATTCTCAGTTTTAATCCTAGATTTTTTCATTTCCAGAATATCATCTTCTAAGTCCTCTGGTCTCTTAATGTAGAAGTTGCAAAACCTTATGTTATCCTAATTGTGTTTCCATAATACTTGAATTGTTTGTTTCTGGCTGCTTGCAATAATTTCTCCTTGACCTGGGAACTCTAGAATTTGACTACAGTATTACTCAGAATTTTCCTTTTGGGATCTCTTTCAGGAGGGAATTAGTAGATTCTTTCAATTTCTTTTTTACCATTGGGTTCTCAGGCAGTTTTCCTTGATAATTTCTTGAAAAATAATGTCTAGGCACTGTTTTTTTTTTTTTTTTTTTTAAATCATGCCTTTCAAGTAGTCCAATAATTTGTAACTTTTCTCTCTTGGATATATTTTCCAGCTCAGTGTTTTGTTTTTCCAATGAGATATTTCAAATTGTCTTCTTTTTTTCATTGTTTTGGTTTCATTTTATAATTTCTTGACTTATTATAGAGTCATTAGTTTCCATTTGCTCCATTCTAATTTTTAAAGAATTATTTTCTTCTGTGAACATTATTCTGCTTCTTTTTGTGCTTGTTTTTAGTTTTCAACATTCATTTCCACATGGTTTTGACTTACAAATTTCTTCCCTCTCTTCCCCCCCACCACTCCAAAACAGCTATCCCACTGACTACCCCTTCCCCCAATCTGCTCTCTCCTCTCTCCTCCCGCATTTCCCTTCTATACTTCCAGTAGGGCAAGAAGGATCTCTATTTGCCAGTGCCTGTATACCTTATTTCCCAGTTGCATGTAAAAATAGTAATACTATTTTTTTTAACATTTGATTTTAAATTTTGATTTTTAGATTCTTTCACTTCTTCCCTCATCACCCACCCCTGCTGGGAAGATAAGCAATTTAATATAGGTTGTGCACATTTAATTATGCAAAATGTTTCCATAGTAGATATATTGTGAAAGACTGACTACATTACCATTCATCCTATTCCACCCCCCACTTATTCAATTTTCTACTTTTGCCCTGTCCATTTTCAAAAGTGTGTGCTTCTAAGCACCCCCCCCCAATCTGCCCACCTTTCTATCATTTGCCCCCTATTCCCATTCCCCTCTATTTTTCTGTAGGGTAAGATTCCCATTTTAGTGTGTATGTTATTACCTCCTTAAGCCAAATTCAATGAGAGTAAGTTGAACCATTCACTTTTGCCTTCCTGTTCTTCCCCTCTATTGTAACATATTTCTCTTGCCTCTTTGATATGAGATAATTTGCCCTATTCTGTCTCTCCCTATCTCCTCTCATTATATTCCTCTCTCACCTCCTCATTTTATTTTTTGGATATCATCCCTTCCTATTCAACTGATCCTGTGCCCTCTGTCTATGTAGGCTTGTATACACACACACACACACACACACGCACATATATATATATATATATATATATATATATACACATATACATACATATATGTATATATGTATATATATGTGTATATACACACACATATACACATGGATACACACTCATGTATGTATTCATATGCACATATACCCTCCTACATAAACATATATGTATATATTCATTATGTATGTATATATGTATATATGTATGTATGTGTAGTTATACACACAAATATGTGTGTGTGTGTGTGTGTTTGTATCCCCTTCAACTATCCTCATATGGAAAAAAGTCTTATGAGTTATGAATATTGTTTTTTCATGTAGGAATGTAAATAGTTCTACTTTAATAAGTTCCTTATAATTTCTTTTCCCTGTTTACATACTCATGCTTTTCTTTTTCTTGTATTTGAACATCAAATTTTCTATTCAACTCTGGATTTTTCATCAAGAATGCTTGAATGTCCTCTGTTTCATTGAATGACCATATTTTCCCCTGAAACATTATACTTATTTTTGCTGGGTAGGTGATTCTTGGTTTTAATCCCAGCTCCTTTGACCTCCAGAATATCATATTCAAAGCCCTTCAATACCTTAATGTAGTAGCTGCTAGGTATTATGTTATCCTGATTGTGTTTCCACAATAGTAAAATTGTTCCTTACTAGCTGTTTATAAATTTTTTCTCCTTTGCCTGGGAACTCTGGAATTTGGCTATGATATTCCTAGGAGTTTTCTTTTTGGGATCTTTTTCAAGAAGTGATTTATGAATTCTTTCAATTTCTATTTTGCTCTCTGATTCTAAAATATCAGGGCAATTTTCCTTGAGATTTTCCTAAAGGATGATTTCTATGTTCTTTTTTTGACCATGGCTTTCAGTGAGTCCAATAATTTTAAAATTATCTCTCCTGGATCTGTTTTCCAGTTCAGTGGTTTTTACAATGAAATATTTCACATTGACTTCTATTTTTTCATTTGTTTGTATCTGTTTTATAGTATCTTGATTTCTCATAAAGTCATTAGCTTCCATTTGCACCAGTCTAATTCTGAAGGAATTATTCTCTTCAGTGAGCTTTTGAAATTCTTTTTTCAATCTGACAAATTTGGCTTTTTAAGGCATTCTTCTCCTTATTGGCTTTTTGGGCTTCTTTTGCCATTTGAGTTACTCTGTTTTTTAAAGTGTTATTTTCTTCAGTTGTTGACTTGCTTTTCATGATTTTCTTGCATCATTTTCATTTCTTTTCATAATTTTTCCTTCACTTCTCTTATTTTTCAAAATCCTTGTTCGGTTCCTTCATGGCCTGTAAATAGTTCATATTTTTTTCTTCAAAGCATTTGATGCAGGGGTTTTGACTTTGTTGTCTTCTTCCTGTTCCATGATTTCATCCTTTTTGTCCACAAAAAAGGAATCTAAGGTTTGATTGCTTTGATTGCTTTGCATCACCTGCTTGCTCATGTTGCCAGTCAACTACGCATTCTCTACATTTTCTATTCTTTGCTACCACAAAAAGAGCTGCTATAAATATTTTTACACATGTTGGTCTTTTTCCTTTTTTATGATCTTTGTAGGAGATGGACCTAAAAGTGGTATTGCTAGAAAAAAGGGTCTGCATGGATTTATGGCCTTTGGGCATGGTTTTATATTGCTCTCCAGAATGGTAGGATCAGTTCACAATTGCACCAACAATGTGTTAGTGTTCCAATTTTCCAACATCTAATCCAACATTTATCACTTTCTTTTTTTCTGATAGGTGTGAGGTGGTATCTCAAGATGTTTCAATGTGCATTTCTGTAATCTAGAGTGCTTTTTAGAAATTTTTTTTATATAATGATAATTTTAATTTCTTCATCTCAAGACTACCTGTTCATATCCTTTGACCCTTTATCAGTTGGGAACATCTGGATTTTTTAAAGAAATATTAAATGAGCTCCAGGAAGAAATTAAGAGTAAAGCTATACAAGAGAAAGACCTTAATTTCCCTCTCTCAGAGCTACATAAATCTAACTATAAAATGGACAAGTAAAAAAGATGAAAAAAATAGAAAAAAAAACATAGATAGGACATATTTGTGGAGAAAATTAAATGCAAATAGAAAGGAATATATTTTTTCTCAGTTTTCCATGTGACTTTTACAAAAACTGACACTGTTTTAGGGCATAAAAACCTCACAATCACATACAGAAAAGCAGAAATAATATATGCCTCCCTTTCAAACCATAATTAAATTAAGAAAAAAAATTAAATTAAAAGATGTGGGAACATAGAATAAAAAATAATTGGAAACTTAATCTAAGCATAAATATTGAGTGGTTCAAAGAAAAAAAATCATAAAAACAAACTAATTTCATTAAAGATGATGATAATAATGAGACAACATAACAAAAAGTGTGCAATACAACCAAAGCAGTAGTTAAAAGGAAAATTTATAACTCTAAATGCTTATATCAATATAATGGAGAAAGAGCAGATAAATGAGTTGGTCATGAAACTAAAACAAAGAAATTTAACTAATTAAAAATCTTCATTTGAACACCAAATGAAAATTCTTGAAAATTAAAAAAAAATAATAAAACTTTTAAAAAGAAAATCATTGAATTAATAAATGAAACTAAAATTTGATTTTGTGGGGGGAAATGATGAAATAGAGAAAGAATTGGGTAATTTAATTTTAAAAAAGAAATAAACAATATTACTGGTATCAGATATTCAACAGGTGAATTTAGCACCAATGGAAAAAAAAAATAAAGCATTTACGAGGACAATTATTAATGGGTCCAATTGTGTGCCAATGAATCTACCAATCTAGTGAAATTGATGAATATTTCCAAAATAAAAATATATATGTAAAATGCCCATAGTCATACAAGACAAAATAGAGTATTTAACTACCCTTGTCTTAGAAAAATAAATTGAAAAATTTATAAGATTACTAAGGAAAATCCCAGGACTAGATAGATTCACAAGTGAATTCTGCATAACATTTAACAAACAATTATTTTCAATACTATATAAATTATTTTCAAAAGAGAAGGAAAGAAGGAATCCTGCCAAATTACTTTTCTTTCTCAAATATGGTGCTAATAATTCCTAAAACAGGAAATGCAAAAAGAAAGAAAGAAAACTATAGCCCCATTTTCCTAATGAATATGATATGGAATTTTTTTTTTTTTTAATCAAACACTACTAAGGAGATTATAGTGATACATCATGAAGACCTTACTTTAAAAGGTCAAAGTCACCCACTGCATCCAGGCCTTCTTGACTTAGGTTTTGCTACTGGATTTCATTGACTCTATTAGAGAGAGTGAGTCAGACAATTTTGAACAGGTCTACCTCATTTAAAATCCAATTTATGTGCAAGTCAACAAACCCCTCTTTCTATGCTATTGGTCCTTTTCAAGAATGAAGGATGAACACTAACAGGACCCCAAAGATCATATACTATGACCAGATGGGATTTCTATAAAAAAAAAATTCGTTGCTGGTTCAATATTAGGAAAACTGTCAGTACAGTTGAGCATATCAATAACAAAACCAAGAAAATCGTATAATTATCTTAACAGACTCAGAAAACACATTTCACAAAATACAGTCTTCATTCACATTTAATACTCTAGAAAAAAAATAGGAATTAATAGTTGTTGTAATTCACTTGCTTTGTGTTTCTGACTCTTCGTGACTCCATAGAACATGCTATCCAAAGGTTTTCTTTGCAAAGATAGTGAAGTGGTTCACCATTTCTTTCTTAAATGGATTAAAGTAAACTGATGTTAAGTGACTTTCCCATGTCCAAAAAGCTAATAAGTGTCTGAGTCCATTGTTAAACTCTTTTTTTTTTTTTCCTCAATCATGGCTCAGCACTCTATCTATTGAGTAACCCAGCTACTGCCTAGGCACAAATAAATTTTCATTAAAATTATAGGACCTATTTAAAACCATGCATAAACATTATCTAAAATGGCATTAATATTGAAGACTTTCAAATAAGATCAGGAACGAATCAAGATTGACCATTATCATTACTCAATATTGTACTAGAAATGGCAGCAATGATAATAAGAAAAGTAACCTGAAGGAATTAGAACATATAATGAGGAAAATTCCAGCATTCTTTATATATGATCTGATAATATACTTAGAGAAGCATAGAGAGTCAACTAAAAAACTAGCTGAAGTCATTAACAGATTTTGCTTTGGTCCCTATTTTCTCTTGCACCATGCCTAACATGGAAACATGTTTTGTATGACTGCTTTTGTACAATCTATATCAAATCACCTCCTTCTCAAGGAGGGGACAGGGGAAGGAAGGAGAAAAAAAAAGATTTTTGGAAGATATTTAAGAGTTTTTTGTATGCAGTTTAGAAAATGTAAAACAAGAGAGAAAAATGAAAGCATATATATAGAATTAACTCATGATTAACTGTAGTATGGGATCATATAAAAATGATCTGGCATCACCACATGGAATTTTCCTTGAGAAACACAAGTTCTAAGTGAGGTTATAGGATCACAGGAAACTTAACACTAGCTCAGGACAACTGACAATATACCCAGGATCTTAAAGAGTTCACAGATGGGAGAGAGAAGAGGGGATGGGAAAAAAAATAATACAAACAAAAACTTACACATAACATACCAACAGCTATAAAATACTGAAACTTGTGGAAGAAATGGAAACATGAAGTTTTTTTGGGGTTTTTTTTTTGGCCTTCAGAGATGAGGACTCAGTCTCTATTGTTTTTCTCTGACGTATTTAATGATTTCCTATTTCAGTTATTTTAAATAAGTGATTATCCTTGTAATTTCCTGTCAGCATAGACTGCACTCACCTCCTTCTCTTTTCTCCTCTCCTCTTTCCCTCAGTTTTTCTTTCCCCCTCTCCATTCTTTCTTCTCCCTTCCTATATTCCCCTCCCCTCAATGCTCCACATTTCCTCCCTTTGTATCTTCTTTTGTCTTCTATTTTCCCATCCTCTCCTCTCCCTTTCTCTTCTCTTCCAGTTCTCTCCTTCCTCCCCTTTTTCTTTCTATTTTATCTCTTCTCCTCACTTCCTTCTTCATTCCTTTTTAATGGCTACCACTCTAATTTAGACTCAAATCAACTTTCAATTGTGCCATTATATTAGCTTATATTGTCTCCCCTTTTCAATCTATTCTACTTGCCTCCAGGGGAAAATATTCCTAAGGAACAAATTGACATCACACCCTTCTCAAAATCTGCAGCAATCTCTTTTTCTCCCATAATAAAATGCAAAACCTTTTTTTTTGCCATCCATTAAAATGACTTTCAAAAATTTTCCTATAGCCACCACTTCCAAAATGATCTAACATTGCCCCATCATGCACTCATGAATTTTTTTTTTCCTCTAATCTGGCTCCAAGTTATCTTTAAGGGCTTCAGTAACTTGAATTTTGCTTCCACCACAAATAGGGTAGGGGTTAGGTAGAGATCAATATACTTTTAAATTAAAGCAGAAGGACAAATCTCTGCATAAATGTTAGAAACTTGCCTAGCTAAAGAATCTGAGCAATTGTGATTATACTAATAACTTTTTCTTTAAATATAAACACACAAAAGGAAGGAAACAGATGGACCTAAGGGGCCTTCTATTGTTCCTTGGTTTACAATGAGCTAAATGCTATAATATCACATGACTGAATTTTCAGAAACAAAGCGGTCTAGGAAAGGGTATAGAACAAGATCCCTGATCACCTGAAGACTCTGTAGCCACTCTGTATTCTTTATTGATACCTGAGGAAGTAAAGTACTTCCTTCGGGAATCCTTTCTTCAATCAAGCATTACTTATTTAGGCACAAGTCTTTTTTTTTATTTGATTGTTTTAAATTGTATTATTTATGTTATAGTACACATTATGGATAGTGATCCTTTGCTTCTACTTTCTTCTCTTGCATCATTTACTATACCTACTCAAGTGTTAGCTTAATTCATCATACTTGTCATTTCTTACAGCACCTTAATATTCTAGTGCATTCATATAACGCAATTTGTTCAGGCATTTCTCAGTCAATGGATCCCTTTTATGTTTCCATTTTTTCCCCTATTCTTTTTTAAAGAAAATCTTTGTTTTATATGGAAAGGTGTCTGATGTTAACAATATTATATAATGGAAAGGGAATGTGATTTAAATCCAAGGGACTACTGTTTGTAACCTTGGTCTACCACCTAATTTCTGATTTACTTTCAGCTGATTTTTAACACTTGTAGGCTTCAGTATCTACATTTGTGAAATGAATGAATAAACATTTCTAAGGTTCCTGATAACTGAATATTTCTGAAATCAGCCAATAAAAGATTTATTAAATTCTTGTTATCTGGGAGAAATTGTGCTAAGCATCTGAGATACAAGAGCAGTACTCACATTCTAAAGGAGCATAGGACATGAACACAAATATGTATCTACAAGATATATACAGTGCAAATGACAGGTAATTGTAAGGAAGACCCCTGCAGTAAAGAGATAAGGAAGGTCTTCTGAACAAGTTAGACTTGATCTGAGTGTTGGAGGAATCCAGGGAAGCCAGGAAATAGAAGTGAGGAAGGAGATCATATTAGGAAGGCCAATAGGCAGTAAGTAGATGGAGTATCTGGGGTGAAGACCTGTAACTGGGTCAGTGTCACAGGGTAATAGGCTATCTGCAGATGAAGAGATACTAGAAAGGAAGGAAGAGAACAGATTGTGATTGGACTGAAATTTTCAAAATGAGATTTTTAGGTTTGTTCCTGAAGATGATAAGGAGTTATGGGAGTTTATTGAATAGGGAAGTGATGACCTAGTCAAACCTGAAGTTGAGGAAAATCAATCTAGCCACTTAGGGGAAGGTAGAGAGGGAAAGCAAGGAGGCAATTGTAAAACTATTGTAAGGGCCTAGGTAACAAGAGAAAAGTGTGAAGATCAAAGTTTTGATCGAATGAGTGCACAAAGAGAGGACATGTAGAAATGGTTTTGTATAATAAATGTTGACTGCTGTAAAGGTACAGATTCTAAGAATTAGATATGTTAGTAAAGTTTGATGAATTATGGATGATGCTGAGCTTGAAAACTTGTGTGTCTAGGACAGTGATATTGTCCATGACAGGGAAGAGAGAGGAAAAAAAGGAAGGAAAGAAGGAAGGAAGGAAGGAAGGAAGGAAGGAAGGAAGGAAGGAAGGAAGGAAAGAAGGAAGAATGAAAGAAAATAAGAAAATAAATGTAGATTCTAATGGATTCTTTTTTTTAAATTTATGTATTTATTTTTTGTTTACAACATTCAGTTACACAATCTTTTGAGTTCCAAATTTTCTCCCCCTCCTGCCCCTTACCCCTCCCCAAGATGTCATACAGTCTCATATAGACTCTATATATACATTCACATTAAAAATATTTCCATATTAATAATGTTGCAAAGAAGAATTATACTCAATGGAATGAACCTCAAGAAAGAAGAAGGAGGGGGAGGACTAGGAGGAGGAGGAGGAGGAGAAGGAAGAGGAGGAGAAGGAGGGAAAAAATAGTATGCTTCAATCTGCGTTAGGATTCCACAATTCTTTCTTTGTATGTGGATAGCATTTTCCATAATGAGCATTTTGGAGTTGTCTTAGAACTTTGTGTTGCTGAGAAGAGCCAGGTCTATCAATGTTAGTCATTACATGATGTGGCTGTAACTGTGTACAGTGTTCTCTTGATTCTGTTCCCTTCACTCAGCATCAGTTCATATAAGCCTTTGCAGGTATTTCTGAAATCCTCATCATTTCTAATAGCACAATAGTATTCTACCTGAAGACAAAATCAAGCAATGGAGACTGAAGAGTGGTCAGATGGGTAGGAGAAGAACCAAAAAAGAGCAATGCCATGAAAACCTACAGAAGATAAAGTATCCAGGAGGAGATGTTGATCAAAAGTGTGAAAGATTGTACAACTAAGGAAAAAATAAAAGCAGGGGTAGCAATCAAAGGATTACAAAAAAAAAAAATGGTTCAGAATTGAGAAAAATTAAACTTCGACTTGGCAATTAAGAACTCATTGCTAACCCTGCAGAGAGCAGTTTCAGTTTAATCATGAAATTGGAAGACAAATTGAAGAGAGTTTAGGATTGAGTGAGAGAAGTTAAGGCATCAAGTAAAGATAGCTTTCTCAGGGAGTTGAGCAGAGAAGGAAGGAGACATATCACAGAGCAGTGGGGGAATAATTTCATCAGGCTATTGAGCACTTGTTTCTCATTTCTGTAAAATGCCTTTCATCACATGCACATAGTTATGGACAAATACACATTCATATACCTCCACAACCACATAGCAGAGTACCCTGAGAGAGAAAGGGGGGGCATCATGTGTCAGACAGGTGAAATCAACACTAATACCTTGACCTTCATATCCCTTCAAATCATGATGAAGATAGGCCTTGGAATAGATATGAAAAACCTTGGAAATAGCAGTGTATTTTGCCCAGCGCCCACCACTATCTCCCTGGGAATTAATGCCTATGAAGATTCAGTGGCACAGTGGATGTATCACTGGGCTTGGAATCAGGAAAACTCATCTTCTCCAAATCAGACCTCAGACACTAATTATGTAATCCTGAGCAAGTCACTTACCTCTGTTTACCTCAGTTTCCTCACCTCTAAAATGAGAGAGAGAAGGAAATGGCAAATTTCTCCAGTATCTTTGCCAAAAAAAATTCCAAATGGGGTCATGAAGAGTCAGACACAGCAGAAACAGTTTTACAATAAAAATCACCTTCTGCAGATACTACTAGAAATGAGGAATCAAAAAAGGAAATCTTACCATCAAATACATTGTGACTGTCAAGTATTTTAACATAAGAAATCACTATTATTTTATCTATGGAAATAACTTTAGAGAAGTGGAACCATCATCTTCTTTGAGTTTGCACCATAAAGATTGGAGCCTTTTCATCTGACTTGCCACTGAAACTCTCTTTATATGTTGTCCCCCACAGTAGACTGTGTATTCCTCCACAGCAGGGACATTTTTTCTTTCTAAATCCCCAGAACTTGACAAATTTCACATTTTAAGCTTTTAATATTTGTATGTATTCATATATGTGTGCATGTATTTTGTTTATGTATTTGGTATAGTACCCTATGGCCCCTTTGTGTTGAAATCATTGGAAGTACAAAGATATTGAATATGAAGTCTTATCATTTTCTTTGAAAATTTACCTTTTCATCCTTGGCAACAGATGGAGACAAATACATTCCAATTATGTTCTTGGTGGCTTACTATGTGCATGGCAGCATAAGATGATAGAATGTTCCAAGAAATGTTGTTTCCCATTGACTCTCCTGGGAACATCAACTCTCTTAATCCCTTTCTTATCTCTCTAATGGGAATCTAGGCACCATTCTTCTCATTCACCTGAATCTCCTTTTTGTCTTCAAGTTCGACTTCCAAAATTGCTCTGTTGTACTTCCTTCAGCAATATTTCCACATATGTGAGACTGCACAAATACTTTTGGTCCAGATCACCAAAGGGGAAAAACAGCTTACACAAACATTTCCTTAACTGAGAATTTCTTAGCTCTTCTCTCCTATTTTCTGTACCGCTGGTCACATGATTGCAGAAGAGCAAGAAGGCCAAATAAGAATGAGATGGAATTTTGTCTGTATGTCTATCTGTCTGTCTATGTATGTATGTATGTATGTATGTATCTATCTATCTATCTATCTATCTATCAATCTATCTATCTATATCTTTATTTGTTTCATGAATTTTCAAGACTTTGGGATTCACTGAAATACTAGCCTAATGTTGGTCATTTTATCTAGTTTGACCTTGACTGTTGCTCAGAAGTCGGTATAATTATGTTCCTGAGACCATACTTGAAATCCTTGCAATGAGATACAATCTATCAAAGAAGGTATCAAGATTACAGAATCTCTGATAACCCAGGGTCACTTCTAAACCAAAATAAAATATTCTAATAGAACATTGTGAAGAAAATGTAGACAGACAGATAGTTAAATAGAAAGATAGATAGATTTTGAGAAAGAGGAGTGGAGCTGTAACCACACTACCCCATGGCAATCTGGACTATCTTTCTCTCTTAGTCCAATAAACCCTTTTTTTGAGTGGACTAATGCAGATTTTTGTCTTTTTTCTTGTTTTGGTATTGAGTTAAAAGTCTTTTTTCCTATATTCTGTCCAATTTTCAATTCGTTGACTTTCATTATTTCATACTCAGAATGAAGAAATGTTTTGTTGCTAAATTACCTCCCTAAGGAGCACCTATCCAAATTTCCATTAATATATTACAAAGTAATAATCAACAATTAAGGCCTTGATATCTGACAATTATATAGAAACCTTAGGATAATCCTGTTAATGCAATGAATTATGACAAATATTACCAGTATCTATTGGGTAAAATTCAGCATTCTAACTCTGAGGTCTAGCAAAGAGTCTTAGAGCTTAAAACTTCCTTAGAAGTCATTGAGTCCAAGCTACATTTGAAAAAGTATCCTCTCTACAGTATCTCTGACAAGTAAGTTTTGTGCCTGCTGCCTGTCTCTTTAAAAATTAATGCTTAAAGATAACCAGTGGAGGAAAGTGCAAAATGCACTGAGGTAGGACATTTCATTTTGTGTAGCTCTCATTGTTAGGTAGTTTTGCTCTGCATTCAGCGTTATCCCTTGGCAGAGCCCACCATTCACTCTGAGCCCTGCCCTGGACAACGAAAGAGAATGAACTACAATTGAGATAACACACGGTCTCTGCTCTGAGCGAATTGTCAGTTAATTAATGGGATCAGGAAGAAAATACAGAAAGCATTGATGCTCAGTTTTATATGATTGTTGTTGCTTCTTCGTTTTTCAGGACAACCAATGCTAGAGTGAGGTCTTGATTTCTGGATGAAATGCATTTAAGTGAGGCAGATTTGCAAAGAGTTCTCTCTTCCAGAGTCAGGGAAGTCCTCTAACAAGACAAAAATTAGAATTAATTGTAATCGTCCCTTATGCAGTAGACGATATTGACATCTTCAATGTCTGACCAGTGGACTCTAAGAGCTCCACAGCCACTGCCATCACTGGGGGAAAATGTTTTCATCTGTCCATTCTACCACAGAAAATGGTGCACATGCTTGGGGTAGACACCTCCATAACTCATTGATAGATTTGAGGTCTTTCAATTGCACTCAACCTGGTTTATCCTGTCTGCTGAGATGGTTTATAGGTTTGTGGCTGCTGAACACACTATAGCTTCTTGGAGTCCCTGATGAGGGTTCAGTGTTGGATAGACACAAATGGTGGATGAACAGCCCTCACAACAGGCATGCTAATCCATGCAGAAGTTTCAGAATTAAGTCTGGAGTTCAGAGAGAGAAAGAGAGAATATCTAAACTGTATCCCAGCACATTCTGATTGAAAAGGTAATATTGGGATAGGGATAGGATAGGAATGTAGGGATTCTGCAGTAATGTAGGTTCTGCAGGCAAGAACACAAGAAATAACTACAGCAAATATGTAAGATGAAGTTCTGGGGGTGTCTCTGAAGTCAAGACAGTGGGGAAATTGGCCAATTACAACAAAAGCCTGAAACCACTCAAAAAGTAATGACCTCTTAATCACTCCTTCATCAAAGCAGGGGAAATATGTCTATTTGCATAGAGTTAAGGAAAGATTAAGTAATAGTGGACTACTTTGTTATATAAAATAATTAAAATTGTATTTACCTTATTTTGCACATAGGTAAGGCTTAGTTCAATTGACTTCACTATGAATACACTTAATAGTCACTAATCATGTCCATTAATTGCAAGTTTAATTTTCTTTTCACTGCTGAAAGCTGCCTGGAAAAATAAGTTAGAGTAATATTACTACATATGTATTTTCAGTATGTGGCATTTCTTCTGAGGGGAAAAAATAAATGTCATTATTAGCTTTTAGCATAATTAGCACTTCATGAATTTGTATGATGTTTCCTTCCATTGGCAAAAACATATAGAAAGAGAGAGAGAGAGAGAGAGAGAGAGAGAGAGAGAGAGAGAGAGAGAGAGAGAGAGAGAGAGTAAGAGAGAGAGAGAGAGAGAGAGAGAGATGGATGGATAGATGGATAGATAGATAGATAGATAGACAGATAGATAGATAGATAGACAGACAGACAGACAGACAGAGATAGAGAGATAGAAAGAGAGATAGGTATTTGAATTTTAGAAATTTGTACTTGCCCTTGAAGACTATTTTTTTCCCTAGGTTTACTTGACCACAGGGTAGTCATTCTCACTTCTTAAAATGTATTCTTCATTCTATCATTAAGTTAACAACAATCAAGCAAAAACAGAATAATTCCTATATGTTAACAAGAAAAAAAAAAGAGTTTTATATAACAAATGTTGAAAATTCAATAATACACATTCTAGAAGAGCTCATATATTTCAATACATATGATTCCCCAAACAAAAGTGATCATATATGGTTTGGGTGATTTATTTTAAAGCCAATTACACATGGACAAAACTTAATCTGGACTAGAATTAATTGACTTATCCAAGCAGTAGGACAATGCATTCAGATTCAAGGTACGGGATTGCTGTGTAAGCTTTATTTTGTTTTATGAACAAATTTTCTATGAACATTATTTCATTTTTATACAATTGCATTGGAATATTTGATAACTTGCAATGGTAACCCAATCCATTCTGATCTAGGACTGATGGTCATGAATAGTTTATACATAAGAAAGGAAGGAAGGAAGGAAGGAAAGAAGGAAGAACAATTAAACATATGTTTTGTCTCTTCTTCCTCTTTGTTCACTTCATTGGTTCTTTACAACTTGACTAATCCTTAATGTGAAGATATTTGTAGATCCAATATCTGATTGCATATCGCCATGGAGGGAGGGGGGAGGAGAGGGAGGGGAGAAAATTTGGAACTCAAAGGATTGTGGAACTGAATGTTATAAACTAAAAGTAAACAAATACATTTAAATTAATTTTAAAAGATTGATCAGTCCACTTTAAAAGGGGAAATCTCAGGGTCCTTCTGCAAGACTGAGAGGTGGCAGATCTCAGACACAGTGGAGAAGTTCCCAGGTTATGCTGCAAAAATCCCAGCATTGCAGTGTCATAAATAGAGAATGGAAAGAAACACAAGAGGCCACTTCAACTATTCCATTTTACTGACAAGGCCAGTGAGGCCTGGAGATGTTAAGTGATTTGCCCAAGGACACATAAGGAGAATATGGAAGAGCTAGGATACTAACGGAGATCTCATGGATTCAGTCCTAGTGTACAGCATGGTGCAACAGATCTAAAATTCCTAACCATGAGAAAAGTGCTAGAGAGGCCTAATTAAACTATTAGAGAGGAAGCTTGATTCAGTGGAATTTGTCTTGCATCTAATAGTTTTCAACATTTGGGTTCAAATCCCTGACCTCTTACTCTGATCTTTGTGACATCAACCAATTGTTGGTTTTTCAGACATGGTATCCTCACCTATAAAATGAGGAGATTACATGGATAACCCTGAAGTTTCCTAGCAGTTCTAAATCTATTAATCTCAAATATATTATTCTATAGTCTGAAAAATATGAAGAATAGTTATGTTGGGGATACATAGATAAAGACGTACCAAATTTTCATTTAAATCAAGGTTTCTAAGATAGGATGCTCCTGAGAGGAAGATACTATTTCTGAATAGGCAGTGGAAGTTGTAACATTTTGATGAGGTTGATGTGATGATACCCTGGACCCAATATTGACAATCTGGATAATCCACATACATAAGATACTTTCAGTTCCATACAGAGCAAGAAAAAATGATAGGAAAATGGGAACAGGGTTGGGGTGGCACCTAATCTTTTTTTCTTTATTTCTTCATAGGATTCAGAGGCTGGGTTGGTAGTTTCATATTTTTGTTTTCTATTTAGGTTTTATTTTAAAATATACTTCACCCACCCACCCCTAGGGCCACCTTTGTCTTTTTTTTTTTTTAAATTTGTGAAATATCACATTCGGAATGCCTTATACTTGATCTGAAATATGGCTTTCATGATGATAGACCAATTTTCATGTGGATTTTGTGCCTTTCAGGAAAGATGGAGAGCAGATGTAGGAATGAAGGAAAGAATGAAAGAAAGAAAGGGCAGAAAGAAGGAAGGGAGAAAGAAAAAGAAAGAAAGAAAGAAAGAAAGAAAGAAAGAAAGAAAGAAAGAAAGAAAGAAAAAGAAAGAGAAAGAGAGAAAGAAAGAAATTAAGAAAGAAATATAGAAAGAAATAAAGAAAGAAAGGAAGGAAGGAAGGTAGGAAGGAAGGAAGGAAGAAAGGAAGTAAGGAAGAAAGGAAGGAAGAAAGAAAGAACTCTGAAATAGAAAGTCCATGCCAAGCATCATTTTCCTAAGTATAGAAAAAGATATAGATCAGTGGTTGACTCCTTTTTTTAGCTTTTCCCACAGGTTCTAGAAGCCTGAACATAATTAAGTGTGGATCAGAATTTTCCATTTGGTGAAAAGAAAACATATTGACAGCCAAACAAAATTAAATTTCCTTGAAAATTAATGGTTTCAATTAAGGGAAAACCCAAATATCATGGAAGTCTCCTATTCCCAAGAATAATGAGACATTGCTATTCTCAGAAAATCTATTAGAGAACTATAAACTTTACATTTTCAGGGACATCTTTTGTGTTAACTTCACAAAGATTTTTTTGTGTCCTTCTCCTTAGAATGTCCTCACTTTCTATTAGATGTTGTCTTTGCTTTTTAATGACTTATTTGCCACATTTTTCTTTGATTCCTAATCAGGGCTAGTAACTCTGCTCTCTTCTCCAAATCAAGACTTTTTTTTTTCTTATATCCCTAATTATGGATAATATTACCCATTTTACAAAACTCCATATTTAGATTTGTCTTTCTTAGCCATAGGAGAGAATTTCATTTCTGGAGAAATTTACAGGATATATCACAGGAAGACAAAAGTTAAATCAACTAAATAGTAGAACTATAGTTTTACTTCTTATTGTAGTTACTCATTTTTAAAAATCAAATGCAGGTAGAAATTACCTTCATTCCTTCAGTCCTGTTCTGATCACTTTCTTTTGAAATTTTAATAGAAATTCCAAATTTAGCATTAATAAATTCCTTAAAGAAAAACGTCAGCCTCTAGCTAGCGATGAATGAGAAAATTCTTACAAAAGAAAGCCATGCCACACTGTTGCTGTGTTGTAAAATATATTCATGATCATCAATCTCTCTATTGCTGTCTCTGCCTCTCTGTGGTTCTTACTTAACTTTATATCTTTAACTCTGATTCTGTCTTTTCCCCATGCCTCTATTTCCATATCCCTCCACCTTCTTCCTCCCCTCCTCAACTCTCCTCTTTGTCTCTCCCTCTGTCTCTCTCTGTCTCTGTCTCTTTTTCTCTCCCTCCTCCCTCCCCCTCTCTTTCTTCTTCTTCTTCTTCTTCTTCTTCTTCTTCTTCTTCTTCTTCTTCTTCTTCTTCTTCTTCTTCTTCTTCTTCTTCTTCTTTTCTCTCTCTCCTTCCCCCCCCCCAGCTGTATAAAGGTTTTTTTATAAACCTTTATAAAGGTTAAGCAGCCTGCTCCAGAGATGAGAGGTCTATGTGTATCATTTTCTTATTTTTCACATTGATTCTGACACAGCTTTACCAAGGCAGACTTGTTATTCTTTCCCAAACACACAATTTAGGATTCTTTCCTCAGATATTTTTAAGGCTGCAATTGTGCTTGAAATAACCACCACTGAGAGCCTTGCACCTCCTAAGTAGATCATTAGCCCACCTGCCAAGGGTTCCTGGACACTTCAGATTAATTTTCAGTGACCTTGTCTTTTCTGCTACTTATTTTCAACAATCTCTTCCCACCAAGATTTCTGGTCGTCATAAGCTCTAAAACAGATTACAGAGAAAGTAGCTCCTGGGAGATCTCATGGGAAAACAAATTCCTGAGAGTCAAACAAAAAAATAAAAATCAATGAGGAGCACAGTGACAAGGAAGGAGCACATACCAGAAACAGTAGATCAAGGTTCAGATATTGCCTCTGTCATTTAGACTTGTATATGTTTGTCTGTGCATACACATATGTCATATATGTGTGCATGTATGATGACACATAGTTTTATATAAGTATACACACATACATGTGTATGCATGAATGTGCCAATATGTCAATATTACATATACATGTGCCTATACATATATACACATGCATTTCAATGACATTATTCAGTGATTTCTTGATTCATGCATAAATTATATTTTAAGTGAGGCAGTTACACAAAGTCACTAGCTTTTCTCTCTCTTCCAGATTCACTATAATCCAGGGTCAAGAAAAAAAAAGTCGGAATGACAGGCAATGGCCCAGGATGCAGTGAATTACTTTGCCATCTTTAATGTCTATTTTTTAGGGTGTTGATTTCTTCAGTCATACTGCTGACTCTCTTTTCATGATTTTCCTGCAACATTCTTATTTCTCTTCCCAATTTTTCTTCCACTTCCCTTATTTGGTTTTGAAA
>CM053585.1:11841218-11856557 GCA_028646515.1 Pseudochirops corinnae
TATATATATATATATATATATATATATATATATATATATATATATAATTTCATTCTTTATGAATAGTTTCATTCATTATGAAGCCTTTCTATGTCTTACCATATCAATCTATTGCATTTTTGTGCTTTTTAACTAAATCTATGCTATGTTTCAAAGTAAAAACCATGAAAAAATCATCCTCCCTAAACTGTACACTACTTATAACAGTTAAACATTGTGAGAAGCTATGGTATAGTGGAAATAATTTGGGATTTAGTCAGTGAGTCTATTTAAATTCTTGATGTGCCATTTTTTCAAGTTTGATCTGGGAAAACTACTTAACTTGCCTTAGTCTCAGTTTTCTCCTTTGTAAAATTGAAAGTTGGATTTTATGATCTTTAAATGACCTTCCAGCTCACTATCTAGAATCTTTATGATGTTATTTTTAGTTTAACATGTATCAAAGAATGGAAATAAAGTAAGAAAGCTTTCTACTTTTCAATTTCTTAGTTATCAGGAGAGAGAGGATGAGGAGAAGAAGAGAGACTCATAAGAGGTTCTGAAACAGGACTGTATATTATCATACTTTCTAGAACCTATATCACAGGTATAATGAATATCCAATGAGATTATATATTTATAATGCTTTGAAAATCTTGAAGTTCCATATAAATAGTAGCTGCTATCACAAGTTAAGAATGAATGCTATGACTAACTAAGCTTCAAACCTTAAAAATGGAAATCAACTGGTTCCGGTGTATCAATGGGCCCTTTCTTCAACTCCCATCCACCATGAGTACTACAGAACCTCTCACCAGTGCTTAATAATTTCTGGGCTGCTGCTGAATGGCCTTCACATTGGGTCATATTTTTATAGTCATTTTAAGCTAATTTCACATAACAAGAATAAATCATACAAAACATCTCAGCACTTAGGGTTTAACATCACTATCTTTATGGAGATAAGCGAAAATTTAATGATTTGTGTCACTGAAAAAGGCACACTTTCTCTGCAAGTTACAAATCTAAAAAAAAAAAAGGAAAACAATGAATAAATATTTAACAAGAAGAGAAAAAATGAGAGGAATATTCTGAGGACTCTAGTAAGCATTAATTGAAAGGACTGCCAATTCTTAGCCTGAAAAATAGAAGACATGAGATTGGGATTATGATAGTTAACTTCAAGTATTTGAGAGACTGGTAGAAAAAGGATTAGTTTTCACTCTACTTGACCTCATAAAGTAGGATACAAATAAAAAAGAGTACAAATTTCAAATGGGATTTTGAGTTTGAGTTAAAAGAAAAAAAAGAAACTACCTAACAACCCAAGCTCTCCCAAAGTGTAATGGCTTCCCTTTGGACATACAATGTTTTCTCTTAATGGAGGTCTTCAAGCAGAGATTGTATGGTTGCTTAGCATGGATATTGGCACAATAGAAAAATGAACAAACAGATAAATGAATGAAAGAATAAAAAGTTATTCAACATTTACTATGTACCAAGTATGTGCCAAATGCAGGGAATACAAATTAAAAAAAAAAAAACAATACAAAACCCTAGTTAGTATAAATACTCAAGAAGTTTGCAATCTAATTAAAGGAGATAATGTATAAAAGATAATTCACCTACAGGGTTGATAGAATGGCCTATTGACTATAAAGATCAATAGTGAGGTACACGAAAAGGCATTAGATTACAATTGTAGGTGATAAAACAGTGTTAGGACAGGGAGAAACACAGTAGTGGCAAGGTAGATTGAAGGCCTTTAGAATCAGAAAAAAACAACTGGGTTCTGATCCTATGGTTTCCATTTATTACCTTTGTGAACTAGTAGCATCAACAAACCTTGGTTCATATCTGTCTCCTTATCTATAAAATATGAGCATTGGAATAGATGACCTCTGAGATCATCTACGACTCCAAGATTTAGTGTTGTCTCCTTGGAAATTTTGAGTCCAATGATAGTGATATTTTTAAAGATCCCAATAACTCACATGTACTTTAAATCTAGCCAGATTTTCAGTCCCTCTTATAACAGTAGTTATTTTAGTACCATTTTTGGAGGATACCTAAGCTTTCATTTATGTGGGGAATTTCAGAATAAGGAAACATCCACTGCTGATTCAAATCATCTTCTCTGTAATGTATAATGTTAGCATCATGCCTGGAACACCTTTAAAAGAGAGAGGATGTATGAATAAATAGTGTGATGAGTTAAAAGCTCTATTTGAAGTCAGGGCCTTGAATTAGCTGAAACACATTAAGTGAACTGATTGTCATTCGTAGGGTTATAACATCTAAAGCAAGAACAGAGCCTTATTTGATCATTAAACTCACCTCTATCCAGGGCAAGGGAGACAAGAAGGTCTTCCTCTTGAGGGAAATGCTGAATATTGCCATTTAGGACATAAACCATTAAAAGCTTTTTAGCTCTATAACATATGTGAGTAGCTATGAATTTTAAAATATTGCATGTAATATTGGGCACTGTTATAAGAAGGACATTACAGAGATTGAGAAGGCACAATAGTGGAAAACTAAGATGATTCAAGTATTTAGAGTGTGAGTTATGCGACAATATTACCTCTGCCTGGGCTATGCATCTTCGAGGAAGGCAACTCAAGGAGGGCAAGATGTGACATGGAAAGGATCAAGCTGTTAACCACCACATACACACACACACAAACACACACACACACGCTGGATTAAATGGAAGTATAAATGAACATGAGACATACAAGCAGCTCTGGACTTAGATGTGACAAACTCCACTATATGACATACTACTTATGCCATTGTGTGAACAAGTATCATGACATCAAAATCAGCATACCATCTTTCAAATCAAGTTTAAATGAGGATTAATCAACCATTTCAGTGATGCTGATAATCTAAATGATAGACTTCTGTCTTACCTCCTCTAAAATGAGAATAATGCATCACATGATCTGTGGGGTGTTTTGTGGTTCTAAAATTCTACTCTGTGAGAAAGCAGGGTAAGAACAACCCATTTGAGAGGGCTTATGCACCTTTTCATCTGAACTCTACACTTATTATTTGTCAGTGTGCGATAAAGGCTAAGAAAAAGGAAATAGAGAAAATGAACCTTTCCCTAAGAAGTTAATATCGTATCAAGGGGCTGTAATGGTAATGGAATTTAAAGATCCCACTGTATTGGCTTGGTTTTTGGGTTGAGTGTTGAAACCTAGAGCTTGTGAATGCCATTTATATGATGGACTTGTTGACATGAAGAGATAGGGCTGAACTGGGAGGAGCTGGTGCTGTGGATTTAGAGAGAGGCCCAAACAAAGAGAGAAGGCTGAAGCAGAGAGAGAGGCAGAAGAACTTTTGGGTAGCAGCATCATGGAGGGAGACAGATGGGAGAATTGCCAGGGGCAAGAGTTGCTGAGAGAGAGAGAGAGAGAGAGAGAGAGAGAGAGAGAGAGAGAGAGAGAGAGAGAACTGTCAGCACAAGCCACTCAGACAGTTGAGGGCCAGTTGCCTAGGACTTTTGAGAGCTACCACCCAGAGCTGCCTAGAACTGAGGAGGCATGACTGTGATACAAGTATTTTGTCTGCCTATTTTGATGTTGTTTTGCCAAATTTGTCTGGTGGTTAACAACAGTGCTGTTGTTGCAGAGGTCCTCGAACCTTGCTGTTGGTTCAGAAGCCCTTAAAAAGGATTTTCTTGTTGTATGTCGACAGAAATCCTGGAAGAGGGTCTTGCTAATGTTTTCTGGGGTCCTAAGACTCTTCTGCAGGTAGAGAGTGAATTGATAAGGATACTGGCAATGCATCTTGTGGCTGTTAGGCTTTGTCTCCCCAGGAGCAGAGATTGCTGAGAACTTGCCTTGGGTCAAGATGAAGAAAAGAACTCTCCTGCTTGGGGGACAACTGATGATAATTGTAACTCAGTTGTGATCCGGGGGTAGAGCACTTAGATTTTTTGTACTCTATGACTGACCAAATGAATGTACTTTGTTTGAGACTGGAAACTATCTCCATTTGAGAAGAGAGACTTTGTGATTGACTAAATGAATATACTACCCAGGGGTGGGGTACTTTGACTTTCTACTTTGTGATTGAAATGAGATGCTTTGTGATTGCATTGAGAACTTACTACCAAGTGAATGTACTTTGTTTATGATTGGAAACTGATCTCCAGTTGAATGGTGAGATGACTTTGTGATTGACTAAATGAATATACTGCCCAGGGGTGGAGTAGTACTTGGATCTTAGTACTTTGTGATTGAACTGGGGACTTGCTAAATTATTGAATTACACATGGTGAGTTCTGATTTTCTCTTTTCTGTAAATGTTGTGCCTCAATTTGTCACTGAATAAATGGAGAGTTGCTATGTTGGTATTCCAAATCTTGGAAGTTGACTTTGCTAGGCATTAGATAAACAAAACATCAAAATAAAGTTCTTTTTTGGGGGGGAGGGATGTCCCCCACCACCATTGTCCTTGCAGGCTTCCTCCTGGCAATTTCAGGTACAGGTTGTAATGAGCCAGGTCCCAATCTTAACACTACTCCAGCCCCTGATTACAGGTCCTGAGGGAGTGACAGGGCAACAAATCCAACAGGGTGAGTTCCTTGGGGGTCCATGGCACTTCACCCGACACACCATAAACACAACTCCATGCTCCCCTGAGTCCCAAACTGTGGGATACAGCAAGAAAACACATTCAGTGCTCCCACCTTGCTTCGCAGTCCTTATCTTGTCCTGTGGCTGAATTCTGAACTTCTGGGTTCCTTCTCTTCCTGCAGGAAGCAGCCACTCCTGGCTTCTGCCCCAATTCCGATGCAAGTAGCTCACCATCCCTGCTATCACTTCATAAAAATCATCATGCGTGCAGTCCTGCACTCCTGCTCTATGGCTCCACAAAGTCACAAATACCACAATTGGGAAACAAACAATTATCACAGCCCCTCTATATTTTTTTTAGTTTGCAGATCCAGTTTGTGATGCCATTTGTAGCAGCAAGAACCCTAGCATACTCAGGATGGCTGCTGGCACAGGTTCTTAGATCTGCTTTTCTAAAGGAAAGCAACTCAAAATGGGTTAAATATCTTACTTTAACCAATCAAACATATATCATTTACCTTGTTCAAGGGAAAAAGTCAGCACCCTGAACTTCAGAGAATACAAACGCAAGTTACAACAGAAAATAGCACAGCTCAGCAGACAGGGCTTCCAGCTGACCATTATATCCATAAGTTAGTTACCAGAGAGGGAAGCACCATTTGGGTTTTCAAAGCCAGGGGCTCAACAGTTGCCCAGAGTCTCATCTGGCCAAATCACACAACTCTTCCCAAGGTGAACCCCAAAGCAAAACCTCACATCTGGGTATATTTAGCCTTTTCCTGGGTCAGATAATGTCACAAATCTCTTGACTACTGCCCAATCCCAAAGTAACAAGATGTGGGCCTTCCTGAAAAACAAGCCTCCCACCTCAGGCTCCATGTGACAACATTCACCCTCTTAGGCAGCAGAGTACATTTTCAAATCTGGGAAAGTTCTCAGAGTCATTTAAGCCTGTCAAGGGTCCAACGGGCAGGGAAGATCTTCAGGTTCTCATTACCATAACAGGGGCATGACATTCAAGTAACTATAGTTCATGTGCATTCAAGATAAATATGTCAGAGGGAAGGCACTTTCAGTAATGAGAAATAGGAAAATTCTACTGTAGAGGGACAGATTTTGGCTGCCACATAAAAGAAGCCAGGGGAACCAGGACACAAAGATGGGGACAAAGTGCATCCCAAACATGAGGAACAGTCAGTAAACATGAATAAAATCAAAAGGTGGAGTGTTTTATGCGAGGAAGAGCAAGGGGGACAATGACATTGTTTTCTAGTATATATGGAGAAAAGTAAGGTATAAAAGAGAAGAAAAGTAGGAAAATGTGAGCTTGAGAAGGGTTTTAAAAACCAAAAGGCAATTTTACATTTGATTCTGGAGATAAAAAGGAAACATTGCAGTCAACTGAATGTGTGTGTGTGTGTGTGTGTGTGTGTGTATGTATGTGTGTGTGAGAGAGAGAGAGAGAAAGAGAGAGAAAGAGAGACACGGAGAGACAGAGACAGACAGAGAGAGAGAGAGACAGAGAGAAAGAGAGACAGAGAGAGACAGAGACAGAGAGAGAGAGTGAGAGAGAGAAAGGGAGAGAGAGACAGAGACAGAGACAGAGACAGCATTTGTTTAAAGTATCATCTCTGATACATACTCGATGTGTGACCCTTGGAAACACATTTAATGTCTCATGCCCACAGATAACAAGTAACACGGTCTTCACAGAGAAAGCCAGTGCTTACCTGCATCAGAAGAGGGAGTTTCTTCACATGGGTGTTCTCTGGACTAATAAAATCACATGACTAGTGATGTCCTAACACATTTCTTCTCATTTTTTCTAGCCGGGTCATTGGGAATAAAAGTGAAATTTCTTTTCTAAAATCTCTGTCCAATATCATGTCAGAGAGATAGTAGTGAATGCTGCCATCAGAACCCTCCTCAAAGATAGCAAGGAATGGGGAGATAAGAGAAAGGATGAGAAGGAAGACAAGGCAAAAAATACTATTGATGTCTTTATTAAATGCTTCTTTGTTTGTTTGTTTGTTTGTTTTCTCCCAGCATATCCCTGACTTTTCTTTCAGATGGCAAAGGTATAGTGAAATTGATGGACCATTAAATATTTTATAAACTGAATGTTTGAGATTTAAGGATCAGACAGGAAGTCTTCTATTCAGTTCTGGCTGCCCCATTTCAAGAAGGCTGTTGATAAGTTGGATGGAGACCAGAGGAGAGTAAATAGTGGAGTTAAAGTACCTTGTATCATGTCATAAATTTGAAAAAATCTAGGACATTTGGGATGTCAATTTGAGATAGCAGCAAGAGTATCCCATATATTTTCAAAACCAGCCTTAAACTAGCTGTGTGACCCTGAGAACTAGGTTATAAAAATAGTAACTACTTCCTATGGTTGTTATGAGATTAAAATAGATGATATAATAGTAATAATAATAATTAAAATATCTATATAGAACATATGATGTGCAGGCACTGTATGTACTAAGGGCTTTCCAATTATTATCGCATTTGTTCCTCATAGTAACTCTGGGAGATAGGTGCTGTCATGTCTCTTTTATCAGTGAGGAAAGTAAGGTGAACAGAGGTTAAAAAAACTAGTCTAACGTCACATAGGTCAATATGCGTCTGAGGCTGGATTTGAACTCAGGTCTTCTTTATCCTAGGTCATGCAGTCTATCTCTTGTACCCCCACCTACCTAAGGTAATAACATACATACAGTTCTTTGCAAACATTACATTGATATTTAAATCCTGGCTGCTATTTTAATCTTTGGTTGTCTCCTTTTCACAGGTATAAGGAACGAAATAATCCTGAATCTCAAAAATGATGATGATGATTTTTATATTTCCAATTATAGAACATTTCCATCACAAAATCTCTGTGAGATTGTTCAGGCAAATAAGATTTTCTTTCATTTCCAAAATGATCAAACTGAGAATTAAATATATGGAGACATGATCCAGGTCTCAAAGCTAGTTAGTGAGTAGTCAGAAACTGATCTCAGGTCTTCTTCTGACAATGTAAGAACCTTGTTAAGAAAGAACATTTCACTCTTTGGACTGATGTTCCCATCTCTTAAAACAGTGCCTGACACGTGGTAGATTTTTAGCAAATGTTTGCTGATTGCTTGATTTCATGCTCGCTTTGAAACAAGTTCCAGTATTTTTTTTTTAACTAAGCCATTGCTGAGGAAAGGTCTGTTTTCTAGAAGAAAATGCACTCGTTGCCAATCTCACAGTTGTGTTAGAAGGTATGCAACACTTGCATTCATCACCCCAACAAAATTCCAAACAACAAGAAACACATAACCCAATGCTGAGGTGTTCTCCTTCATCTTCATGCTCATGCCTTCCCACATCAATCATCCTTTGAGAAAACCAAAATAGATGCACTAGAAGCAGAGGGAAAGGCTTGCCCTTGATGTTTGATGTAAGCCTCCAGAAACTTCAGCTCCTGGTGACAAAGGGAAGAACATGCCCCTATCTCTCCCTTGAAAACCTTTGGAAGTTCACCTAGCATTTTTTTGTTATGTAAATATCCTCCTACTCTAAAGAAGGGAGACAGCTTGAGTTTATCGGAATATCCCAGCTCCTCTCTAGGTGATAAGGATCTGTGCAAGCTTTCCATATGCTCCCTCCCATTCACACTTGCTCTGAACACTCTAACAAGTCCTTCCCAGCCTGTCTCAGCACACTTGTGATCCAAGATGCTTGTAGATGCCACTCGTCTATATCCATGTGTCTGTTGCTGTTTCACCAGTCACTTTTACACTCATCCTTGTTCCAGAAGATGTTATGTTTTAGCAGAGTTTCCTGAGCTGCCAGCTGGGGAGGACAAAGTAGAAGGGAAAAAAAAAATGGCAACCTTCCCAGGATGGGAAGAGATTGAGGAAATAGAATTAAGTTTCAAATGAAGTAAGTCCAGAATTTTCCTTGGGGGTGGAGGTAGTAAGGCTGATGTGCCATCAAGTGTTTCACAAACAGAATCTTTAAGATTTAAGGACCAGTCCTGAAGTTTTTGCATTCCATTCTAACACATTTTTGGAAATGCTGTTGATAAATTGGAGGGAACCCACAGGAAAACAAATATGGTAGCTGAAGGCTTTGGATAAATGTCATATAAATTGGAAGAAAGATTGGTTTTGTTTGTTTGTTTGTTTGTTTTTAGCATGGAGAAAAGAAGGCTTAGTAGGGGAACATTGTTATTATCAAGTATTTGAAGGACTGCCATATGTGAGTGATTAGGATTATTAATCTTGTCCCCAGGACTTTGAAGAAACAAATTTCTGTCATAGAATAGAGGGTCTTAATATATTTTTTATATCACATCACATCATATTAATAATTGTATTCATATATAAAACAGCAAAAATATATAAGATTCATAGAATAGAGGGTCTTAATATTTTGTATATAATAGTATATCATATTAATAAGCATATTCATATATAACACATCAAATATACATAAAATTCAAAAGAGAAAGAAATATACTAAAAGAGCATTATTTGTGCATTTCTGTGTCTGTACATATATATGCATACATGCATGTAAGTATCTATACACCAACACACGCATACATGTACATTATCTTTATTGTCATACTTCAATCTGAGATCCTTTGGACAAAACATGTTTGAAAGAAAGGAGAAAATTCTTGAGCCTCAGGAAGGAGATTGGGGAGACAGGAAGAGAATGATTGCTGTCATTGTTTATTTGAAGGGTTACTGTGTCAAGGAGAGATGGTGCATGTACTAAGGATCGCTATTCTTTCTTTGACCCCAGAAAACAGAACAAGAGAAATGGGTAGAAACTGGAGAAAACAGATTTATGTGCAGTAAGAAGGCAAAGTAACAAAAACAGATAAATAATTCCTAATATTTATAGGTGTCAAAAAGTGGAATGCACTCTTTCATGTAATAATTAATTAAGAAAATGGGACCCACAGAAAAAGATGCTGTGTCTGCAGTGAGAGACTTGTATTCAAATTCCAGTTATAGCACTTGATATGTGTGTATACACAGGGAAATCAATTAAACTTTCTGAGTCTCAGTTTCCTTATCTATAAAACAAAAGATTACATTAAAATTTCCTTAACAACTTTTTAAATTCTAGGCCTGTGACATTACTTGCTGGTTAAAATCCTCTCAGCTGAATTCATATATATATATATTAACCTTGAAATGGTGAGTTAACCTACTCATTTTGCACATTGGTAAAATGAATAAGCTAGTCTAGTTATCCTTCTAATGTCCTTTTCAACTCAAAATCATTGATCTATGATTTATAATTATTTCCTTAGAAAATGCAAATTTCTTAAAAAAAAACAAACAAACAGGAGATTTTTCAGTATAATCCTAAGTATCTTTAACACCTGGCATAGTACCAGCCATACAGAATTTAATAAGTTCTTCTTCAGGGGTGGGGAACCTGCGGCTTCAAAGTCACTTGTGGCTCTAGGTTCTCAAGTATAGCCCTTTGACTGAATCCAAACTTCAAAGAACAAATCCCCTTAATAAAAGGATTTTACCTGTAAAACTTGGATTCAGTAAAAAGACCACGCCCACAGACGTAGAGGGCCACTTCTGTCCTCAAGGCCTCACCCCCCCCATATTACCCATATTAAATAATGTTCTTGGTGTATAATTTGTGTATATTGTGCATTTATATACATATGCTGATACATACATACATACATACATATATGTGTGTCTTTTATATATACACATACATGTAATATAAACACATGCTCATATAGGTTTGTACATGTGTGTATGTATGTTCACATGTATATCTATATGTTTATATCTATCAATCTATATCTGTATCTCTATATATCTCTATCTCTATCTCTATTTACAATTATCTATACATACATTGGTCTTTATGTACATTTGTTGTTGTTCATGGTTCAGTCGAGTCTAACACTAGGTGACCCCATGGACTTTGTCCATGACACTTTCTACACAAAGATACTAGAGTGGTTTGCCATTGTCTCCTCTAGTTTGTACCAATTTTACAGATGAACTCAGAACAATAAGGGTTAAGGGACTTGACCAGAGTTTCACAGATGACAAGGATCTGAGACTGGATATGAACTGAGATATTACTGACTCCAAAGCTGGTAGTCTATCCATTAAACCCCCTACCTGCTTCTGTTTATATACACTCACACACACGTGTATATATAGTTACACATATATGTATATTTGTGAATACATGTGTGAATTCACTCATGCAATGTCATTCAATTGCTATGCTTTCCTTGCATGACTCCACCTTGACTTCCCCTTCTTGTCCTTCTCCTCCTTCATTTTCTATCTGTTAGAGTGATTCAATTCACATCCAGGAATGTCCTACCTACCCCAGGATAAGCTCCTCACCTAAAATCTCATTATCAAGCAGATTGCCTTTTTTTCCCAGGCCCCTCAACTTCCTCTTCCCTCTGGAATGGAGGGTGTAAGGGAAGACCAGCAAATTCCTCCAATGGCTTATTTATTTTTACAGGCCTCAAAAGTCTCCAGGTAACTCTTCATTTTCCATTGGAAGTTCTGCTTAGTTTTGACTCCTCAAATACCATACCTTTCCCCAAAGGGGCCAACTGGTGCTCCCACCTCTGCAGGTCTGTTTTGTATATTGTCTTCCTACTACAGGTATTAATGATGTTGATGATGATTGTATAGCAACAACACATAACACACATGCTTGTGTGTTTCTTTGTGGTAAAATATTTTATAAACTTTGCAAAAAGACACACATAATGAAATGACAGAAAGGCAGAAACAGAGAGAAGACAGTGACAGAAAGGGAAAGAGAGATGGAGAGAGGCACAGGGTAACAAAGAAAGAGAGAAAAAGAGAAACAGAGAGAAAGGGACAAAGAGAAGGAGGAGAAGACTGAAAGTATATATATATATATATATATATATATATATATATATATACATATGTATATATATACATATGTGTGTATACATGTATGCATGCATTTAATATTGGCAATGGATTTCACAAATATTATCTCATTTTGTCCTTGTGAAAACCCTGGGAGGTATATGCAATTATGATCCACATCTTGGTGTCAAGGAAATTAAGGCAGAGGTTGAATGACTTGCCTGAGGTCACACAGTTAGTGTTTGACGCTAAATTTGAACTCAAACCTCCTGACTCCAGCCTAATACTCTATCCACTGCATCACTAGGCTGATAGTTACCATTCTGACCACTTTGCAAGGAGGAATCAGTCTCAAATGTTAAATGATCACTTGCCCAGATCATGCAGCTAATATTAGAGAATTCAAATGCAGGTTCTCTTGGTTCTAAATTTGATGCTCAGTTATCCACAGTACTATAATACCACTATGAGATAATCTGTTTTTGCCTAAAAGGGAACATATCAATATAGTAAGTAATGAAACAGTATTTTCATTCCTAATCACCACTGAAAGCACTTTTGTTTTCACTGCAACACAGAATTAAAACAGATTTCTGGATTTCAAAATGATAATATAAATTCAATACTCACACACACACGTGCGCACGCACACATGCACACACACACATGCACACACACATATGCACACACACACACGCACACACACACACACACACACACTCCACTCCACTCCACTCTTCGAGGGAAAGAAACATCAGATACCAACCACAACCTATCTCACTTTTTACACATGGTCATCAAAACATTGCTTCCATCCATCCCATTATATATAGGGAAGTTCAAACAGAATAAAAAATAATAACACTAATATGAATAATTCTATAGCAATGATTGTAATCATTCTAACTGCCAGCATTACTAGAGTACATTAATATTTGCCAAATGTTATTCATAATGAACTCATTTGCTCCTGGGCTGCAGGCTCTATCTTTTTGTAGAGGGAGAAACTGAGGGACAGTTAGGTTAAGAGACTTGCTCTGAGTGACACACAAGTAGGTGTCTGAGAAGAAATTCAAACATGGGTCTTACTCCAATTCCTTTAATCTATCTGGCATCAACCATTAGACAAAAGTAAAGAATAAGCATTAATTAGCTCTTTCCACTCTGCAGATCAGACAATTTCAAATGTTAACTCCTTGAAAAAATTGTTTTGCTGAACAAAGAGAAAATGTGTTCTCCTGAGGGGAGTAAGGATTTCTTAAGCATCTGCTGTGTGCTCGGCACTTTTCATATAGTTTGTCATTCAGTGTTCCTAGTAACCCTAGGATGTAGGTGTCTTTATCTTCCCTAGGAAGAAATTGAGGCAAACAGAGGTTAAGTGACACACCTAATGTCACACAGTTAAGTGTCTGAGAGCGGATTTGGAGCTCTGCCCCTCCTGATTTTGGGTTCAGCATTCTATATATGTTGCTATCTTGCTCTCTCCTGAGACAATACTATTTTTCTTCCCTCCCTCTCTCCTTCTCTCCCTCCCTCTCTCTTCCCTTCCCTTTCTTCCTTTCTTCCTTCCTTCCTTCCTTCCTTCCTCCCTTTCTCCCTCCCTTCCCTTTCTTTATTTTCCATCCTATCTAAGCAGCTAGACAGAGCAGGCAGTGGACTGAATGCTGAACCTGGAGTAACGCAAATCTAAGTGTAAATCTAGTGTCAGATATTACCTGTTCAATTATGAGGGGAAAAAGTCACTAAAATTTTGCTTCCTTCTGTTTCCATGTTTGTAAGATGAGGAAAACATTAACACTTACATCTCGGAGTTGTTGAGAGGATCCAGTGAAATATTGGCAAAGCATTTAGCCCAATGCCTGGAACGTAGTAGGCATGTATTAAGTTTTTCTTATTATTTATCTACGTTTGACCTCTCCTATCCTGGTCCTACTAGATCCATAGTCTAGGCTGTAAGTCCCTTGAGAGCAGAGGTTCCTTTCACTTTTATTCTTTCAGTCATGAGCACTTGTCAAAATTGTGAAATGCAGTAGGCTCCTAATGAACATTTGCTCATTGACTGATTCAGTTCTTCCTCATTCTCTTCCACTGCAATGAAAAACTCTCCTTCTGCCTAAAGTGGAATTGGAAGTGGACGTGGAATGTCTATTGAGTATTCTATTTTGATTTCAGGAACAGACAAACTAACAAAAAGAAGAACCTCCATTAATCCAGACACAATGCTTGACCTTTCCATCAGAGCTCCAACATAATATGGTGAAAAGCTCAGTTCCAACGTACTATGAGAAGTGCTTTGGAGCACTGGGTATTTGGCAGTCCCCCTCAATTCCAATCAACATCAGGAATAGAGAAACTTTGGGTGGTAGGAATACAAATATTCCCAAATAAGAAAGAGCTGGGTTTAGAGAAGTAGATCTTAGTGGTAACTATAGAACAAAAAGGGTAAATGGACTTATTTTTGCATTCTTTTTTGCCCCCTCTCCCCCCATTGGGAGTTCAGAAAAAAAAAGAAAAAATTGAACAGGATCCATCTGGGAATATTAGTGTATGGTGTTGTAGTGTATGAGGTACTTGAGGAGGACAAGAACCTCTGCTAGCAGAAGTTTCTAAGCCCTTTTCAGGACTGCTCATCCATTTTTTGTGTCTACCTTGCACTCAACTCTCCCCTGTGGTTCCCAGAAGCTATAGTACATGCAGCAGCAATCACCCCCTAGTAAACACTCTGCAGCAACAACCATACTGGTACACACAGGATGGCTGTTAGCGCAGGTTCTCAGATCTACTTTATTATGAAAGATAGCTGTTCAGAGGGTGAAGAATCTTTTTTTTTTTTTTTAAATTATGTTGACTAGCTTAGGGGAAAAACCAGCACCCTGAATATCCAAACAAAGAAAAAAGAGAAAATAGAAGAAGAGAAATAAAGACCAACAGACAGGGCTTATAACTGTCTGAGAAATTCACACAAATCCACAGAGAGATGCAACTTTCTGACCAAGGCAATATATATGTAGTTACCAGAGAGAGAAGCAACAATGTCGGCATTTTTCAAAGCCAAGGGGCTCCTTAACAGCTGCTCAGCTTTTCTTCTGGTTGAATCACAACAATTCTCTTCCAATGAGTGAATGCCCAAAGTAAAATGCTAACCTCAGGGTATATATACCCTTTTTTGTGTCAGAGAGTATCACAACTCCTGTGACTCAGTGTTAAAAATTAACAAAAGGTGTGAAAGCCTTCCTATAAGCAAACCTCTCCTAAGCAAGCTTGCCTTAATGGGCTCCACATGTGGCCTACTAGTGGATGGAGAGGACCTTAAACATCATTAACATTACACCCTCTTGGGGTAGCTAGGTGACACAGTGAATAGAACATTGACCCTGGAATCAGGAGGAACTGAGTTTAAATCTGGCTTCAGAAACTTGACACAATAATTAACTATGTGACCTTGGGCAAGTCACTTAACCACTATTGCTTTGCCTTCCTCCCTCAGGAAAAAAAAAAAGAAAAGAACAACAACAATACATCATTACACCTTCTCACGAGAAAGATTAAACCAGGTTGAGGGCAACTGATGGGTCTCAAACTCCCAGCAGAATGAGAGTACAAGAACAATTTGCTTGAATATCCATGAAGATGACTGAAGCAGGTTCTATGCAGTGCTTAGAGCTTGGTCAGACATTAAAGATGGCGGGCGGCGTAGCAGCAGCAACATATCGCAGCTCTCACATAGCCACCCCAAAATACCCATGGAATAGGACTCTCAACCAATCCTAGAACTCCAAAACGCACACAAGGATACTTCCCACTAAAGTCAGCTTGGAGGAACCATATCAGCACTGCGAACAGAAACCAGCCTGGCCTGAAGCTGCGGCTGTGCC
>CM053585.1:11857057-11876687 GCA_028646515.1 Pseudochirops corinnae
TTCCTCAGACCTAAGGCCAGAATTATTATTTTTTAAATAAAAAAAAATACCTTAGAAAAATTGTTTACAATGGAAACAACATAATCCTCAACTTTCCAAAGGAAACTTCAAAACTGAGAAATGGACAAGAGAAAAGACATGGACACAGACTATCATAATCTTATCCATAAATATCAGTGAATTGAAACATTGGTTGAAAGAGTGCAGAACATACTTTAGAGAGCAAATATCTGATTCATTAACCAAATAGAGAAAGATGACTTCCAAAGGCAATACTATGTTATAAAATAACCTTGTTTGTAAAATCATACAGAGAATAATGATATGAACTTTGTGATCTCATGAGACAGAGAGATACTGGAAATAAATCTAATAGAAAGAAATCTTGTCAAAATAGTCAATTAACCAAAGTCATTCTAAGGTTCTTAAAATATGAAAAGAGAGGAAAAAACAACAGAAAGAAGAAAAAAAAAACAGCAAAAACAAAAAAAAAGATTTGAAAAAAATCATAAAATAGTTTTTATATCAATATAAATAAATTACTACATCTCGAACTTAATATCATAAATAAAACTCCATGTATTATAATGAACACATAACACTAAAGAACACAAAGGGGAAGAACAGCCAGGAATGAACATTTGTAGAGCCAATGTGGGTTGAATGCAACGTAACGGAAATAAAGTGACAGAATGATATATATCATATTTTTACAAAAGAAAATAATAAAGTCACAGGGGAAAAGTCACATCATATTAATAATGAAAGCTAACAATCTACATATCATAAGTAACAATTTATATGCCTACTCTTCTAGCTACAGAGAATCTTTAAGAAAAGTCACCTATATATGAAAAAAAAGACACCGTTGATGAGGTTATCAGTCAGGAGGAAGCAGGAGTTCAAATCAGAGTTCCACTACATTTTTCTCATTACTTAGTTAAGTCAGAAGATATTAAAAATGATTATTGGGATTATTACATTTAATCTAAAAATGGACAGAACAAAACATTAACTTATGGATTATATTATGATAAAATATCTCATATATACATTAAAACACTTCAAAATTCTTCCAATTATAAACCTCAGTCAAGGCATACAACTTGATAATGTATGCTTTCAAAGGTGTTTGGCACTGTGATGCATAAGAATGAGCACAGATTCAAGATTAGAAAAGAAATTCTCTATAAATGGTGACACATTTCAGATGATCTTATTTGTGTAAGACATTGTGCTGATTGTATCAGTTAGGAAAATATTACAAAATATCTTGGAAGAGTTTCATATCACTCACAGAGACTGGTCTAATTATTCATGTAGGGAAAACCTAATAGATAAAGTATATCTATTGCTGAGATAGTAACTTGCATTTGGATTGAAAACCTTAATACCTTGACAAAAATGTGTATTTCTGGTATAGTCATGAAAGATAGACTCTGAGTTGGATGAAGAGGTAAATTGACATAGGACAGAGGGTTGGGTTGTTTGGAAAAATCACAAAGATCCTTAGTGAACCCACTTCTCATGAAAACTAAAGCCCCTTGTCTTTACTTCCAGCATTCGTGTATGTGTTGTATCAAGATGAAATACAATATTCTCCAAATAATTAAAAATGAATATCAGAGAGAGGACAATAAGGAGGTACATGGTTCACATGAACACATCTAACCCATGGAGGACTCCAAAGAATGGGATTAAAAGTTCTGTCCCCCAAATATGGTATTGTTGCCTCTTGTTGCCTCTTTAATCAGATCTCCCTTTCTCCTTCTCTCATTATATTCCTTTCTCACCTCTTAATTTTGTTTTTAGATATTATCTCTTACTATTTGATCCTGTGCCTTTTTTATATGTATATATGTTCATGCATATACACACACTCACATATGTATTTATACACACATACATCATCCTATATATACATATATATGTATGTATACACATACACATACACACACACATATATATATACACACACATCTGCATATATACATAGATGCATCAATACATATACATATGCATATATATATATATATATATATGTGTGTACACATATTTTTACACACACACACATATACATTTACATTCCTTTCAACTATCCACAATTATCATTTTTTTTCCAAGGAGGAATGTAAATAGTTGAAATTTAATAAGTTCCTTATTATTTATTTTTCCTGTTTACCATCTCATGCTTCTCTTGCTTCTTGTATTTGAAAGTCAAATTTTCTGTTCAGCTCTGGTTTTTTCATCAAGAATACTTGAAAGTCCCCTCTTTCATTGGACAGCTATATTTTCCCCTGAAACATTATACTCGGTTTTGCTGGGTGGCTGATTCTTGATTTTTAATTGTAGCTCCTTTGACCTCTGGAATATCATATTCCAAGCCCCTGTGATCCCTTAATATAGAAGCAGCTAGATCTTGTGTTATACTGATTGCATTTTCACAATACTCAAATTGTTTCTTCCTTACAGGATGTAATATTTTCCCCTTGAATTGGGAAGGCTGCAATTTGGCTATGATATTCTTAGGAGTTTTCTTTTTGAGATCTTTTTCAAGAAGCAATCAATGAATTCTTTAAATTTCTATTTTGCCCTCTGGTTCTAAATATCAGGCTAATTTTCCTTGAGAAAATCTTGAATGATGATTTCTAGGTTCCTTTTTTGATCATGGCTTTCAGGTAGTCCAAAAATTTAAAAATTACTTCTCCTGACCTATTTTCCAGGTCAGTACATTTTCCTATAATACATTTTGCATTCCCTTCTATTTTTTGCATTTGTTTGCATCTGTTTCATAGTATCTTGATTTCTCATAAAGTCATTAGCTTCTTTTTGCTGAAGTCTAATTTTGAAGCAATTATTCTCTTCTACGAGTTTTTGAAATTCATTTTCCATCTGGGCAACTTGGTTTTTTAAGGCATTCTTCTCCTCATTGGCTTTTGGGCCTCTTTTGCCATTTGAGTTAGTCTATTTTTAAGGTATTATTTCCTTCATTATGTTTTTGGATATCCATTAGCTTGCTGTTGGCTCACTTCTCATTATTTTATTCCCAATTTTTCCCGTTTCTCTTCCTAATTTTTCTTCCACTTCTCTTACTCGATTTTAAAAATCCTTCTTGAGCTCTTCCACATACTATATTCAGTACATATTTTTCTTAGAAGCTTTTGATGCAGAAGTTTTGACTTCATTGACTTCTTCTGGTTCCATGTTTTGATCCTTTTTGTCTCCAGGAAAGGATTCTATGGTCTGATTGTGCTTCCTTTGCTTGCTCATATTGCCAGGCAATTACTTCACTTTTGAGCTCTTTGCCACAGTAGAACTCTGCTTCCAGAGTGGAAAGAGGTGTGTCCCAAATCACTGGGGTTTTTGCAAATGTTGTCAGAGGTCTGAGGAGAGTGTCCTCTCTGCAGCCATCTCAAGTTCTGGCTCACTGGCATTTTTCACCCCAGGACCACCACCCAATACTGTGATCAATATACAGGCAGGTCAACGCAAGAGCAATTACCCTCTGAATTGTTGCTTGTTCTCCCTACAATGAGCAGGCTAGGCTCTCTAGAGGCAACCACTTTGCATCTGCCATGCCTCTATTACCTCTTGCCCTGGGAGCAGCGTCCTGACCCTGCTTTTCAGTCACCCAGTTCCAACAGAGTTCCCCACTGACCTTTTACTTTCTCTTTGGTGTTTATGTGTTGAGACATCTGGAACCTCCAGCTGCAGGTGATTCACTCTCCTGAAGTCATGCTCCTACCTGTATGGGCTGTGGATTTGTGCTGCCCTGGCTCTGGGAATGAGCAGCTCACATGGGACTGTGCATGGCTCCCAGTCCTGTGTAACAGAACCTTCTTGTTGGGCTGCCAGTCTGCCTTCAGTTGGGTATTTGTTTCTCTCTGTCACTTTGTGGGTTCTATAGCTCTAAAATTTGTTTAGTCATATTTCACTGGTATTAGAGGTGGTTGTTGGGGGAGCTTACGCCAAATTCCTGCTTTTACTCTGCCTTCTTGGCTTCACCCTCCCCCTTCCCCAACAGAGAGTCTTGTACTTGATCCTGAAGATTATAAATAGTCACTCTATTTTATTGAATAGTATGGTGGCATGAGGTGATCTGCAACTTAGGAAAATCACTTTAGCATCTGAATGGAGGATGTATTGGAGTTGGGAGAGATTTGAGCCAGGCAAATCTACCACCATGTTATTTCACTATATAAAGGCATTATTTGTACTCCGAAGTCAGATAAAACCCTAGTTATAAGTCGGTAAGATAAGCATATATATTTGATGGAAATGTCAAACAGAAACTAATGTGGGGGTTCATTTTGGAGTATAGTTTTATTATAAAACCCTATGACACAGACCTCAAGTGTAGATAGGAAAAGAAGGGAAGGACCTAGACAGGGAATGAAGAAGGGGAGAGAATGAATTCTTATATAGTGCCTACCATTTGTGAGGCACTGTGCTAAGCACTTTTATAATTATCTCCTTTAGTCCTCTCAACAACCTTTTGAGGTAGTTTATTTTATTATTTCCATTTTATAGTTTTAGAAACTGAAACAGATGGTGGCGATGCACATTGCTCATGGTGACAAATTTCACTTCAGGTCTTCCTGACTCCAGGCTGAGCACTGCCTCTTTAGAAAGGCACTTAAAGAAAGACAGTCATAGAGTTATAGAAAAACTGAAACAAAGAGAACCATAAAGATATCTTCCCTTTCTTCAATTCTCTCACCAAATAAATGCTGCCATTTTAGGCTAGAGAAAATCAACTTATCGAAACAAATTAGGGACAGGAGAAGTTTTCAAATTGCTGTGGCCTGGATCTAAGTATATTTACTATGTAAACTCTAACATCCAGTTTTTGAATTGAGGGTGTTTCCAGGGATTTACACCACAAAGCTTGCCATCAGCTGTCAGACATTCAGAATCTGAATGGAATAAACTGATTTCAGTTGAAAATGAATCACACATTTTGAAGGATCAGGTTCCCATGAAGCCTGAGTATGAGATCTACTACATGCATTGCAAGAAGACACCATTTATATTATTCACTTCCTGATGAGATACTGTGGACCTCATTTCTATTTTCCATTTTCATTTTAAAATGTTTATTCATTGGTCTAGTTATTTGTGTTGCTTCCATACAGATTCAGAATACTTGTTTGCCCGGTGAGATAATACACCATAATAGTCTTTATTTCTCAGTACTAAGAGTTTCACCTTTTGGGCAAAAATAGGCTTGCTACCGTTCTTTGTGGCTGATAGTATTTTCTGCACATTTAGTGGATTATGAATTATTTCTTTTTACCCCCCAAAAAACCAATCTCCGATGAGGATTTTGTGTGACAAAAAGCAAAACGAAGGAAAATAAAAAGGAACACAATAATGTAATTCCCATTAGGAACATAATTTGGTATTTTTCCTTCAAACCCCCAACATAATTGTTATTTCTCAAATAATGAAGAAAGAAGTGTCATGGATCTAATTTAGCAGCCAGATGAAAGAAATGGTCCTAAGTAGTGAACTATAATCTGGATCATCTAGCATTTATCCAGAACTGGGATAAACTAGTTATGATTAAGTGAATACTTTCATTTACCGTATTTTTGTTAGCATGGTTAATTGTGTTTTTCAAATTCAAGTGTGTATTGCTGTATTCTGCCATTCAAGGATCAGGAAACTTGAGGTGTGGTTTGATAGAAAGAGATCTCACTAATTATGGAGGCAGGGGACAAGAGTTCAATTCCCACCTTTGATACTTGCTGCATAGGAGGTGCCTTTGAATTTTGACATCTTGATGTAGTGACCCAGTCAATTCTTTCTCTGATTCTCAGGTTTCTCATCTACAGAAAAGCCTAATAAATTGTACATGACATAAAGGCAAAGGACATGAATTCAAATCACAGCTCTTATGCTTAGTACCTGTGTGACCTCATGCAAGTTTTTAATATCACTGGGAATCAGTTTCCTCCTCTCTAAAATTAGTGAACTGGACTGCATGACTTCTATGACCTGACATCTTCTTGATCTCTAACACATAGGAACATGCTTGATGATAGAATGTCCTTTGTTATTATCCTTAACTTTACTATTAAGTGGAAAATATCAAAAGCTCAGAAATCAGAGACATCGGTGGTCATTTACTGTTACCCACTAATAAAAATGAATTGTCCCAACATTATACCAAACAAGTATCCTTCCAGTCTTTGTCTGAAGGACTCCAGTAATGTGTAAGACAATAAAATATACTGGAAAAAGAAGTGACTTTCAAGTGAGAGAGAATCAGAATGTATTCCAACCTCTCCCCCCTTTTAACTCTTTAGTCTTAAATATGTCACAATTTCCCTGGGTCTTAGTTCTATCTACAATCAAAAGAATAGACTGAGCCAAATAACCACAAATGAACACTTTTTGTTAATCTATGAAGCCAAGGGACAAAACACACTTTAGAACAGCTTTGACTGGTAAGAAGCTTGCCCTAATATCAGCCAAATTAACAACTACCTAGAATCAGCAATAAGAACTCCAAGAGACCTCAAAGGCCACATTCCAACTGCTTCTTCATTTTGCAAATGAGGAAAATAAAGCCCTCAGATTAATTTTCCCAAAGTCACTGAGATTGTGAATGTCAGTGGTAGAATTTGATCATAAGTGCTTTGAGTACAGTGAAAGCTGTCTTTATATAATACCACTTCAATATCTTCTTCATAGTTCTTCTGAATACTTTCCAGCTGAAAAAAAGCTAATCCTCTTTCCAACATGGAATAAATGAAGAAATCTAGCAAATCCAACATACTTGCATTTTCTCTTTAGTGCTATGTTCCTCAGTCCTTCCATTCATTCTCATATGGCATAATTCATCCTTGTGACCCTCCCATGATGCATTATCCTATTAACTACATTTCACTTTATTTACACATTTCAATTACCTACCTAAAATAAGGGTTGTGAATTGAACAATTTACCCAGGTAAATTTTGACCATGATAGGATATCTTTTGTCTATAGGCTCTCTCTTTCTGGGTTCTATGCCTCCTTTAATTTAGGCCAAGATAATGTTATTTTTCTACTGTCTTTTTTATCACACTACTGATCTATAATGAGCTTTTAGTTCACTAAAATTCCCAATTCTTTTTACTATCTCATCCTCAATGGAGTACTTATTAACCCTGACCTCCATTATCACTTGCTCAGAAAATTAATTTTTGAGCCCAAGCATTGTATTTATATTCAGTTCCATAATACTGGATTTGAAAAAAAGATTCTATATATTGAATTTTTTCAGTTACCTAATTGTTAACTATACCTCATAGCTTGGCCTCATCTATACACTGGATAACCAAACAATTAATCAAGAAGCATGTATGAAGGAGTCATTATTGATAAGTATTATGTTAAATCTTGGTGCTACAAAGAAAAGCAAAATTAGTGCCTATATTTCAGAAGATCAAACTATATGGCAAGGAGATAACACATGTCAATCAAAATGTACAATAATATCTAGAAAGAAGGAATATAATTTTCAGTGGGATAGGACTAGCAATTTGTGGATGAGGATGAGGAGAAGCGACATTAAAGTCTTCCTAGCGATAGTTGACTTCAGATGAGGCTCAAGGAAAACAAATCAAGAAATACTTAGTTTCATAGATTGTATGGGCCATTCAACTCAGAGAGATAAAAGCTGAGTAAAGCGTAGATATGGAAGGTAAAGTGCCTAATAAAAAATAAAAATAAAATAAAAACAAGTAGGGCAGTACTACTTTTTCATAGAGTACATGAAGGGGAGTAGAATATATGAAGATTTGAAGGGTAGGAAAAATAACTATGAACAATATTAAGTGTCAAGGAGAAAATATATTTATTCGTGGAGGTAATACAGAGCCACTGTAATTTACGGAACAAAGAGTGACATAATAAGATGTATACTTCAGTAAAACATTTTGGCAACTGACGTGGGGGCTCTTGTGCAGGACAGTTCAGCTTAATGTAATCACATCAGAGAAGGTGCTGTGCTCTATGAGCAAAGCAGAATTGAAGGAGCCCATGAGAAATGCAAGATACGCAAGTTTAGAAAATCCACCCCAAATGTTCATATGGACTATTTGTGCCTGATTTTTGGTAGAACTTTGTCAGCTCATATGGATCTGAATAACTACAGTCAGACACATCGAAACTTGACTCTAGCATAGTGATGTCATTTTGGTCCTTTTCAAGAGTGAAGAACAACAACCAACCAACTAAACAAAGGATTGATCAGAAGGAAGAGAAATTGGAAAACTACTATGAGACTTTAGGTGTGAAGTAGTGAGGTATATTTTAAGTTGGGGTAGCTAGACGCTAGGCTTGGAGTTAGGAGGACCTGAGTTAAAATTCAGTTTCAAACTCTAATTACCTATGTGTCCTTGGGCAAGTCACGTAACTCTGTCTGCCTTAATCCACTGGAGAAGGAAATGACAAATCATTCCAGTACCTGTGGGAAGAATAACTCATGGGTTGTATGGTCCATAGAGTTATGAAGAGTTGGACACGTCAAAATTGACTGAACAACAACATATAGACTGAATTCAGATCCATATGAGCTGAGAAAGTTCTACCAAAAATTAGGTTAGTGTGCATGCAGAGAAGGAGATAAATGTGGGAAATGTGAAAACAGAAATGACAATGGTGATTGGATGTGTTAAGGTGAAAGAGAGCAAGGAATTTATGATGAAAGGGAAGTTGGGAGCATGGATAACCGGGAAAATGCTGGTGGTCTCAACATTTACTAGGAAAATCAGAAAGGAGGAGAGATTAGAACAAAAATTTAATAGCTCTATTTTGGACATTTTGTGTGTCATACGTTTATATAACAACCAGTTTGAAATGTTCAACAAACTTTTGTCTTGTGATTGGAGATCATTTGAAAATTATCTCATAGAGATAATTATTGAAACCATGGGGTCTACTGAAATCTCCAAGCAAGAATGTATAGAGAGAAAAGGGAAGAGGTCCTGAGATAGCTCTGTGGAGCACATTCACAGCGCCTGCTCATAATTTAGATAAAATTAACAAGATGTAAAAGGAAAATCAAGAGAGAAATGAATCACGGAAACCCTGAGCGGAGAGAATGCCTGGGAGGAGAATGTGATTAGAAGTATCAAGAGCTACAACAAGGGCTGCAAGGATAAAGAATGGAGAAATCTTATTAAATTTGGTAGGTGAGAGATCACTGGTAACTTTGAAAAGAATAATTACAGTTGAATGATAAGACAAGATGCCAAATTGTAGAGGTATTAGAAGAAGGAAAAGGAAAATGCAGGTATTATTGGCAGAATGCTTTAAAAAAAAAATAAGTAGGTTACCTGAAAATAAGACATATATGACCATAAATAGTAGGTGTGATAGGATCCCATGAGATTACCTCTTAGAGAGAGGGGGTCATTGTTGAGATATACATTTTATTTATAGGCAATGGGAAAGGATAAAGTAGATAGTAAGAGATTGAAAATAAGAGAGTAGAAATGATGGTGAAAAAAATACTGCAGAAGACTGTAGACTATGGGAAGTAAAAACACATATAGACTGAAGGATTTTGGCAAACAGATGGGTCACCTTATTAGCAGATACTACAGCAAAAGATGTGGCAATGCATGGCATGATAACAGGGGAATGTGAGCTTCAGGTAGAGAAGAAGATACATTTGGTGAATGGCCTTTTGGGCTGCTTATTTTGGATACAGTGTGAGATCAGATTCTCTTAAATGTGAATGGGCAGAGGCATTGGTATCCAAGGCTTGAGAAAAACAGGAAAGAACGAGAACAGCAGATGTGATCTCTGAAAGACAGCAAATTTTAAAACAGTAGTAGAACTTTCTTCAGCAGGTGAGACTCTTGGTGAGAGTTTGTTCAGCTGTGTGTGACTTTCCATGACGCCATTCTTTTTTTCAGCAAAGATACTGGTATAGTTGGTGATTTTTCTTCTTCAGATTATTTTATAGATGAGGAAACTGAGGCATATAGGATTAATTGTTTAGGGTTACCCAACTAGCAATGGTCTGAGGTCAGATTCTACCTAGGGAAGATGAGTCTCCCTGAATGCACCATCTAGCTGCTCTGAGATTAAGCAGCATAAAACAATACTGGACAGAGTCAGAATGATTTGTGATTTCCTCCAGTTCTAGTCAGCATCATGTGCAGTAGCAGCAAAGGAGACAGTTGTTGGAAGTAATCTGGGTTTGAGGATAACCAGAAAATGTCAATAAAACAAGGCAGCCAAAGATTAAAGAGCAGAGGGTAAGTGTCGAGTTGAATTGCTTCACAAAAGGGTCATGATTAGGAAGGAATGAGAGTCCAGCTAGAGCAAGGGTGTGGTCATGAGGGGATTTTAAGTCTTAAGGAGGTTGGAAAGATTTTATATGGAGAGATGAAAGGCGAAAATATAATATATAAAAGAAATTAAGAGCCTCCAATGCCTGCAATTGTTTCTTTTTCGATCTATAAGTCTTAGAACCTGCAGATGCCTTTAAGATTTTGATCATATAATTTCTGAGTGCCATTCATTTACCTGCTAATATAATGTCTTTAAGGCAGTTTTGTTTTCTGCTCCTGAATCCTCAGTGCTTTTCTTAATTTCTGATGCATCGCATTTAAATCTTGACATTCAAACAGAACGCTATGACCCTCTCTATTTTTATCTGACATATAATGGTGAAGTAAGTCATGGTGGCAGCAGAAATTGAAAACTTCGGAATTTAGAGGAGTTCAGAGACTATTATCACGTATGTTGAAAACCCTTAGAATTGGGGAAGGAAATTGGATGGAGACAGAGTATGACATGTCTTCAATGTCTCTAAGAGAGCGTCTAAAAAGTTTAACATGAGTGGCACAGTGAATAGAGCACCAGCCCTAGAGTCTGGAGCACCTGAGTTCAAATCTGACTTAGACACTTGACACACTTACTAGCTGTGTGATTTTGGGCAAGTCACTTAATCCAATTACCCTGCCTTCCCCCCTCGAAAAACAAAAAATTGTAACATGGGGGGGTCAGAGGAGCAGAAGGTAATTCTTGCTAATTCCTTCTCACCTCTGGTATAGTAGAGCTTAATCCTAGGAATTATATTTTTCATTTAGTCATTTCTCTTTTTACCCCTATGCCTTTATCCATTCTAACAGTGGAGCCTAGGGATTTGATTAGTTTCATTCACTCTATCACAGCAAGTAGGTCAGTTTGACCCTAGGGGAAATAAAGTGACACTTGGGTCCATGTGACAACTTTCTTATATCGGAAAAACGAAGTTATTACAAGTATAAAAATTCCTAGCACTCCGAAAGGTATCCCTACATAACCATTGTCATTTTTCCATTTCGGGCAAAATCTGTATTGTAAGTACTTTGTGAAAAGAAGCAAGAAGAGAATATTTCATCATCAGTATCTGACAGCCACAAAAAAGGGATCACCTCTAAGTGGAAACTTTCTTTAATCTTTGAAGAAGTGAATCATACTGATAGAATGAGTCGAGTAACTGTACTCTAAGAAGCTGTTGGGGACCATTGGCCCGCTTCGACCTTTTCTGTCTCCATTCATAGTTTGACCCTTCTTTTACTCATTCAATGAATTCATCAATCAATGTTTATTAAATACCTATTAAGTTCCAGGCAGTGCGCTAAGTTCTAGAGGATAGAACAAGAGTGAAAAAAGGTCTGTTTTCTCAAGGAGCTTACAATCTAATGGGGAGAGAACCTGCAAATTAATATACACAAAGTGAGCTATATACGGGGTAAATAGGAAATAGTTGGAAAGGGGAATTCACTAGAATTAACAGAAGTTTGCAAAGGTTCATTGTGAAAGAGAAGTTCTTGCTGAGGACCTAAGAGAAGGCTAAAAAAAGAAATCAATAAGCAGGTTTGATGAGGGAGAGTATTCCAGGCCTGAGAAAGAGCTAGAGCAAATGTCTCAAGTCAAGAGGCTGAGTTTTATTGTACAAAAGCCAGGATGCTAGTATCACAAGATAGGACAATACTTATGAAGAAATAAGGTCTGAAAAGACAGATTGGAAAGGTAGGAGCAGGCAGGTTATGAAAAGGTTTGAATTATAAGCACTGCATGTTGTATTTGATCATGGAGAATTGATTCATGGAGAAGTTTTTGCTGGTGATTTTCAAATCTTCTTAGTCTTCTCCATACTCTTTGTTGACCTTTGATCTTGTATCTCCACCTAGCTTTCATGCATCTCAAAGTGGATGTCCAATAAATAACTTAAACTAAATGTCTCAAAACTAAATCATCCACTATCTTTTCCCCTAAATACATTGCTGCTTCTACTTTCCCTATTATTGTGAAGGGCAACATCATGTTCCCTGTCCCTTAGTATCACAATTAGGAGGTATCCTCAACTCTTCACTATTACTCATTTCTTACATCCAAGCTGCTATTGAGGCCTGTTGATTTCACTCTTCTTAATATCTCTCATATAGGGCCCCTTATCTTCTCTGACACTGCCAACATTCTCATTCAGGCCCTCATCACCTCACACTTAGACTATCGCAATATCCTGCTGATGTGTCTTGCAGTTTGAGTTTCTCTCTGTTACAATCCCTGTGCACTTAAAAAATTTTCCTAAAGTACAGATTCACACAATCACCCAGTTCCCAGTTAATTAACCCTAATAGTCTTCATGATCAAATATAAAATAATGCACTTGATATTATACTCTACTCCTCCACAACTATTCTCCAATCAAGGGATTGAACATTATGAAGCAGATGAAGAGTAGAGTTGGGTAAAGAAGGCAGAGACAGAGGTGAAAAGTCAATATATTATGACTGGATAAGAGGTTTTGGAATTCTTCACCATCATGGTGTTGCATTTGTAAGGTTTGGCAAGATCAAGGGTATAATGTTCTTTGTGTGTAGCTGAAGTGAGAGGGAGAAATGGCCTCATTGGAAGTCAGTAGATTAAGGAGCTGAGTATTTAGGGAGATTAAGGGAGAGTCAAGTATGGGAGTTGAGCAGTACAAAGGTTAAAGATATTAAAGATGGCCTGTCCTTCCTGGGGAACAGATAAAACTTCCTTTAGTCTTGAACAGTTTGTAGGAGAAGGGCTTATATGCCCTGAGTCTGGAAAGAAGGGTTGACTTCAAGAGCTAAATAAACATATTTATATTTAAGCTTAGAAGACTCAGGATACACTAGAATTTAGTAATTAGAGTGGCATCAGAAGTTCACTTAAGCAAAAGCAGTTTGGTAGGAGTGAGAATGGATCAATGAATAAAAGATCTAAGGTTGGAGAACAGTTGGGAGCCATGGCAAGAGGCTTGGTGAAAAGTGAGAAAACATTGAACCAAAGTCCTTGCTTACTCTGTGAGCACAGAGAAGATATTAGATATTAGACATATATAAAAAATGATTACGTGCTTCCTTTGTGCAATTTGCTGATGAAATAAGCCAGAGACCAGGGAGGTCACAAAACCCTGTGTACCTACCATAGCAAAGTAATTTATAGTGTGGGGCAGTTTTTATATAATAAAGAATGTATTGGCATAAGTTTCTTACTTGTTATTTCTCTCAGAGACCTGCAACACTGATATTTGCATGTTCAATATTACATCCTCTCAAGTTGTGTTCATCATTGGAGAACAGTCTTTAAGGATTTATCCATAAACCAAGAGTTCCCTAACCTCCACAAAAGGAAACTCATCCATCACCGGGCTTAATCCAGGAGTCTTCATGAAAGCAAAAGACAAAAATTCTTCTCGAAGAACTAGAGGGACACGCACACACTATTATAAGTGTATTATGTATCAGGTGCTTATAAACCATAATTAATACAAAAGGAGAGAGTCCCTACCAACCAGGGGCTTACATTCTATATGAGTGGTATAAGGGCATAGAAGGTGAAAAAGAGACATTTATTATATAAATATATTTATAGCCGTTTACAAATATATATGTCTACATGTTTACTTATATATATGCACATATATATATACATATCTTTGTCTTCAAATATCTGAATATAATATTTATAATATATGTATAATTACACATATATTTATAAATGCCTGTTTTCAGCCTCCTTAAATGGTTACTATCCCCCTATTCCTTCCCCCTTCTGTTCAAATTCTCTGGCTTGCAAGGATTTGATTTTTTTAGTGTGTAGAGACTCTCCCTCCCCCAATACCTTTTTTTTTTCCCCTAGGACTATTGTTCCTATCATGAATTGAAAGATTAAAGTCTATTATTAAAGCTCCAAATACACCCATCACCTCATCTTCTTTATTGTTTTCTCTTCATTTCACTCTTCCTCTGTCATTCTTGCCCATTCATTAGAAAGTGAACTAATAATCAAAAGAAATTGGACTTAGACACAAACAAAGAATATAGCAAGATATCAATTATGCAAGAAATTTGAGAAATCATTACAACCAAGACAATTGAAAAAAAAAGTAAGCTTAACCATCCAAGAAGCAAGTAGAAAATTTTGCAAGTGACACTTGAAACTTATGTCAAGCTCTAGAAGCTGATTGATATTAGCAAAATAAACAATCACAGACCACTTAAGAATACAAAATTCTTATGGAGAATTTTGATGTTTGCAAAGTGATAGCCTTAGAACAAACAAGCTGTCCTACACAATCATTTATTATTAGCAAATCACAACTGAACACAGCCAATCCAAAAAAGGATAAATGTCACATATCCCTTTTGGGACAATATTTTCATAAAAAAAACAAGAAATGATGAAACTACTGCAGTCTGACACAATGTTTTTTAGACATACTTTTATTTTTTTTTTTTTGAGGTAACTTTATGAAGCAATGGAACACGGAAAAGTAACCCAGAGAGCTGGCAGGCCTTACTTGCATATTCGCAATTACAGCATGATGAGTACAGAGAGAATGAGGAATTTGTTAATACCATTCCAATAACTAAAAATGAGTAGCTGACAAGATAGCCAAAAAGCAAGGCTAAGAACTGTATGATTTTTTCTTTTCCTGGCTCCATTTGGAAAGTCAAATTGCACTGTGAAAATTCAAATCTTTTTCTGGAGATCAATTTAAGTGAAAAATGGTGCCAAGAGGATTTTTGTCCAAAAGAGCTCTGTCCAGATTCCAGAATGGTCTTTCTCTGAGGACAGCTAAGGGTGTTATGTTTCCCACTGAAAGAACTTAGAAGATGAAGAAGAAGAAGAAGAAGAAGAAGAAGAAGAAGAAGAAGAAGAAGAAGAAGAAGAAGAAGAAGAAGTGGACAAAGAAGAGGAAGAAGAGGAAGAAGAAGAGGACAAGGAGCATGAGGAGGAGGAGGACAAGGAGGAGGACAAGGATGAGGAGGACGAAGAGGACGAGGAGGAGAAGGAGGAGGATGAGGAGAAGGAGAATAAGGAAGAGGAGGAAGAGAAATAAGAAGTAGAAGGAAGGAAGGTAGAAAGGAAGGAAGAAGAGGAAGAAGTGGTGCTGGTAATAATAGTAATAATTTGTTCTAATAATTATTTGTTGACAAATGTGTTAAAAAGAAATATGAAGTTTACAGTTACCATTATAACTGAAATTCACTAAAGACTTTAATGTATGCATTCTATTTCTCTCTATTTGTGATTTTGAGTATGTCAAACTTCAATTGTTTTCCATTGAGGTCTCTATAATTTGAGGTCTCTGTCAAGTATTTGATGATACACTCCCTGTCCAGCTGTGTGTATAGGCCTCAATTTCACTCTAAGACTCCCTGTTAGATAGACATTGGGATGTAGGAGAAAGACCATGCCTTGGCGTTTGGAATCACAGTATATTGGTTCAGATACTACCTAGGTAAAACAAGAGGTTTACAGTTCATCTACAATCAGATGAGAAGGTAGGCATTATTTAGCAGACAGCAAGCTTAATATGAGTCATTTGTGTGATATGTACTGTATAATGTTTACTATACAATGCTACCTTATAAAAATCAAATTTCATTTTCTTCTTAACTTTTTTCTTCAAGTCACAAGCCATCAGTAGCTCTTTCACTCAATCCTCATGTCTAAGCACTGTCCTGTTTGCTTTTATTTTTGTGTGTGTATGTATGTTTTCTTGGTAATGAATATTCTCCCTAAAATACATTAGTCATAAATGAACCTAGTATTGAGTAGGACAATGGACACTGGATATATAAAAAACTTCGTATACATTCCCTCTCTACATATGTTATTTAAGATTTCCAGATTATTTACATATTTCTATTGAGATTGCAAACTGCTAAAATATCTGTCCTCTTAATCAGAAGAGAATCCAAACTATATTTTAGACCATGAAGCTTAGTGACCCTGATCAAGTCACTTAACCCTTTCAGACTTTCTTTCCTCTTTCATAAAATAAGAATAATAACAACATCAACCTCTCAGGGTTTTTTTTTTTGAAATTCAAACGTCATAAGATATGTAAAGCACTACACCAACTTTAAAGCACCATTTATAAATACCAGTTGTTCTTGTCCAAAGTCTATATTTCTTACATGCCCCAGTTTCTACATCATAAAGTGGGTTTGTAACCTAATTGTAGAAATTAACATTTATCCAGATCAAATTTAATAGTACTCTATTTAGCTCATTTCTCTCCTTTGGGGATATTTTTGGACTCATATTTAGCAAGGCCGTTCAGTGTCATAGAAGAAGCTGACTGTACAGTTAGAAGACCTGGGCTGAAAACCCATTGCAAGAATTTGTTAATTTGGTTAGTATAATAGCAATCACTTTGTCAGATATTTAGCACTTGGTAACTTGGGGCTAAGTATGGAAGGTATGAACTCTGTCCCACTTCTGAGAAGGCATGAACTTCCCTGCTGACATGGAAGAAGGGAACTGGCTGAGAAAGGAGGCCAGTGTATGTATATAAGCAAGAATGCTAGAGACAGAGAGACAGAATTGAAATGTTACTCCTGGTGGAGGAAGAACCATGGAGACTGTAGCAGACTGAGAGAGAGAGAGAGAGAGAGAGAGAGAGAGAGAAGAGAGAAGAGAGGGGGAGAGAGAGAGGGAGAAAGAGGGGGAGAGAGAGAGGGAGAAAGAGGGGGAGAGAGAGAGAGTTTCTCCCCCAGCATCTGGAAGCTGAAAATTGAGTTGGAGTTTCCTTGAGAGAGAGAAAGAGATAGAGAGAGAGAGAGAGAGAGAGAGAGAGAGAGAGAGAGAGAGAGTTTCTCCCCCAGCATCTGGAAGCTGACTGAGAAGTGAAATGGAATGTTCCTGAGATCAGAATAAGGTGATGCCCACCTGCAAGGCTGAGAGGGCTTGCCTGGAAGGCCACCTGGAAGGCTGATATTCCTTCTGGGTCCTAGGTCCAGCTGAACTGCTGGAGGACTGAAGAAGCATGACCGGGATAAGACTTTGTTTGTTTGTGGTCTGGCTGATCCTTGAGTTCCAGGCAAGAAAAGTGTTAAAGAGTTTGAGATGTGTTGGATCCTGTGAACTTAGGTGTGTCCAAGGGACTGCCTTGAGGACAGGACAAGGACCTGGGAGCTGTCCGCTTCTGAATCTGGGTGATTGTTTGGTGAATTCAGGAGGGACCTGGGACCATGGAAGGGAATCCCAGGAATCAGAGAGACCACCCAGAGTCAAGATAAAGAAAAGGCCTCCCCTTGGATGAAATTGAGGTTTGCTGGACTCTGAGGGGTGGAGGGTTTGTGTAGTTTTCTAATGATTGTATTTCATGACTGATTGAGTTGATATATGATTGCTCCATGAGTGGAAGATTGATTATTGTATTATGAATTGATTGAATGATTAAGTTAATGATTTTCCTCATGAGTGGAAGACTGATTATTGTATTGTGAATTGATTGAATTCTTTGTTCTGAATATTATAGCACATGTAGTGAAAACTGTGTGGCCATTCTAATGTTAAGCTGTTATGAACAGTATATTGTGATTTTCTGTGATAAGACGTAATGTTGTGAATATTATATTGTTATATGTTGTGAAGGTTTGCCTTATTTTTAATGGAATAAACAGAGAGTCTACTATATTGTGAAATCTGAACCTTAAAAGCTGTTCAAAGTCACATTATTTGGGGAATCTGCTGGTGCTTGGCATTATAGTTATTTTCTCTGGGCCTCCATTTCTTCAGCTGTAAGATTCAGAGGTTGAATGAGAAGAAACTGAAGGCCTCTTTCTAATCTAAATTAATGATCCAATAAAACTGTAACTAAAAGCTTTGTAAAACATGTGAATTTGACAATGATTCCCTCCCATATGTGTGTGTGTGTGTGTGTGTACACACAGAAACACACACACATAGACACACATACAGACACACACACACACACACAGACACACACACGCACACACACACGCATACACACAAGAACCTGAACTGTTTTCCTTTGGGCCTCCCTCAAAGTCAATCTTGTCATATTAATGACTAACTTTTTTTGATGTGGTTGTGTGGCTACTTCACAATTCTTTCCAAATATCTTCTCTCCTAGGTCATAATTCTCTATCTTATCTACAAAGTTCCAAGGAGCATCTTTGTCAAATTATTTTTTTTTAGATTCTACATAAAGAATATCTACAACATTGTTCTGATTTACTAGTTCACTTACCTTGTCACTAAAAGAATGGAATTATATTGATATTATCTATTTTTAAAGCCCATATAACTTTCGGTGATCACTGGTTCCCTTTCTAAATGTTAACAAGCCATCCTTTTAATGACTTCTAGTATTTGGCCAGAAATATTTCATTTTTTTTCATCATCTGAAAAATAATCATTTCTTATCTACTATTTTTGGAGGAGGGAAAGCAAGGCAATCAGGGTTAAATGATTTGCCCAAGGTCACATGGCTAACATGTATATCAAGTGTCTGAGGCCTGATTTGAAATGAGGTCCTCCTGACTCCAGGGTTGGTGCTCCAATCACTGTGACTTCTAGCTTCTCCCTTATATACTATTAAAAAGAAAATTGTGTAACTTTGAAAGTCTCATTTGATATTTCAAAATACTCAGGTCAAGAACAAACCTCAGGGACAGATACCTTTTCCTTTACATAGTAACTATCTGTCATTGATGCATTTTTTTTTTTTAATGCTTGTGAAGCACATTTAATAAAATATCTAAATGTCTGTCAATTCCTTCCCTTTCACCTTTCCTGTGTTTTCTTTCAAATTTTGAGTGTCCCTCAAAGAGATGTCCTAGGCCTTTTTTCACCTTCTTCCCTTATAATATTTTATTTTGCAATCCCATAAACTTCCAAATATTAGATTTCAATTCTTCTTACCCTTTAGTCCCCTCCATATACTCTGCTATCCAGTAAGACTGTCCCCTTTTGTTTTTTTTTTAATTTTATTATAGTTTGCATCATTCATTTCCACAAGATTTTGAGTCACATATTTTCTCCCCCTCTTTGCCACACCCACCGCCCCAAAACAGCCATCCCACTGTGTCCCCCCTCCCCCAGTCTGTTCTCTCCTATGTCACTTCTCGGCAGGGAAGCATGGATCTCTCAACCACAGTGCCTGTGTATCTCAAGTTCCAGTTGGGTGTAGTCAATAATAATAATAATAATTGCATATATAGATAGAAAGATAGATACATATTCATAACATTTGATTATGGAACTCCAGATTCCAGGTTCTTTCTCCTCCTCCCTCACCACCCACGCCCACTGGAAAGACAAGCAATCAAATACAGGCTGAACATGTG
>CM053585.1:11877187-11921049 GCA_028646515.1 Pseudochirops corinnae
TTAAGGAGAAAATATTACAAGCTGCCAAGAAGAAACAATTTGAATACTGTGGAAACACAATTAGAATAACCCAGGATCTAGCAGCTTCTACACTAAGGGATTGAAGGGCGTGGAATATGATATTCCAGAGATCAAGGGAGCTAGGATTAAAACTAAGAATCACCTACCCAGCAAAATTGAGTATAGTGTTACAGGGGAAAATATGGTCATTCAGTGAGGTGGAGGACTTTCAAACATTCCTGCTGAAAAAACCAGAACTGAAAGCAAAGTTTGACACTCCAACACAAGAAGCATGAGAAGGTAAACATGGAAAAGAAATCATAAGAAACTTATCAACGTTGAATTATTTACATGCCAACATGCAAAAGTGACAATTGTAAGTGATAAAACTTTTCTCAGTATGAGAATAGATGAAGGGAATACAAATGTATATATACATATACATATACACATATCTATATAGGAGGGTTTATATATGCATATAAACACATATCTGAGTATGTGTATATATGAATACATAGAGGGCAAAGGATCAATTGAATAGGAAGGGACAATACTCTAATTTAGGTGAAATCCTGAGGTGGAAGAGGATTAGAATGAGAGGAGACAGCGAGAGACAGAATGGGGTTAATCATCTCACAGAAGATGCAAAGTATAATTGTTACAATGGAGGGGGACAACAGGAAGGCAACAGGGAAAGGGTCCACCTTACTCTCACTGAACTTGGCTTAGGGAAGGAACGATATAAACTCTAAACTGGGTATTTTGCCACACAGGAGAGTAGGGGGAATGGGGATGAGAGGTGGGATGATGGAGGGTAGGGCAGGGTTGGGGGAAGGGTTGATGGAAGTACACACTCCTGTAAAGAGACAGGGACAGAGACAGGGTAGAGAATAGACCAAGGGGGGGGGGGCATAATGGGAAGAAGGGACAGTCTCTCACAATATGTCCACTGTGGAGAGGTTCTGCATAATTAGACATGTGTATCCTGTATTTAATTGCTTGTCCTTCCAGTGGGGGTGGGTGACAAGGGAGGAATGGAAAGAATCTAGAATTTAAAGTTCTATAATCAAATGTTAAGAATATATATGTATATACAATAATAATTATTATTATAATTATTAACAATATCCAACTGGCACTTAAGATACACAGGCACTGTGGTAGGGAGATTCATCCTGCCATACCAGATAGTCAGAGGGGTGATGGGGGAAGATATAGTAGAGAAAAGATTGGGGGAGGGGTTATACAATGGGATGGATGTGTTGGGGTTGTGGGTAGGGGAAAGATGGGGAGAAAATTTGTAACTCAAAATCTCGTGGAAATGAATGATATAAACTAAAATAAATAAAAGTTTAAAATTTAAAAAAATAAAAAAAAATATGCTAACAACAACAAAAAAAGAAATGTTAGGACTACAAATCTTGAAAGGATCTCAGAAGCCATCTAATCTAACTCTGCCTTTTTTTTAAAAAAAGAAAGAGATACAGAGAAGTGAATTGGCTTGACCAAAGTCACACATTGGATCATAAGTATAGGCTGGGAATGACATCAGGGAACATCAAGTCTAAGCTTTTTCTTTACATATCAGGTAATTGAGGATAAGGAAATTTAGATAGATCTAGTTAAATAATTAGATTTATGGACATAGGGAAGTCTGAGAGAGAAAGAGATTATATTAGGACAATGGTAGAAATGAGATAATACCAATTAAAGAAAACTAAACAGAATGACAAATCCATCATTTAAAAAAACAGAAACCTGTTCCCTACCCCCTAAAAAATAATAAATTGAGCTCTTGATAGCCATAGACACAGTGTTTACCTGTTAAGTTTATCATTAAAAGTTAGGAGAAGAGAAGATTTAGCAAGGATAACAAGGGTATCAACAGTCATGCACATGATTCTCATATGGAAGAGTACATAGTCTTGTTTAAATTAAGACTAGAGGGTAGAAAAAAGTGATATATAGAAACAACATGCACATAGAATTGCTGATTTCCGCTAAATATGAGGGGAAAATAATTTCCATGTGACGAAACTTTCTAAAATTGAATTTGGTTGATTTTGGAGACCTTGGGGTCTCTTACACTGTAAGTCTTCAGAAAAGACAAAAACACCAACTCAAACTCAAACTCAAAAGACAAGATTAAAATAGGTACAAGTATTTCCTTAAATGGAAAAAAAAATAAGCAAATTGGATAGAAGCCTAATGAGAATTCCTGAAAGAATTTTTTTTAAAGGATAGTGACAGAAGAAAACAATGGGAAAAGAAATAACAGTGAATGATGCAAGAAAATTATGAGATTATTTATGGCTCAGTAAAAATAGGCACACAAAATGCAAAGGAAAATAACACCTTAAAAGAAAAAAATTTTTCTAACAGTAAAAGAGTGACATACATTCTCTGAAGAAAATAACTAAAAAGCACAATTAGCCAAATAGGAAAAAAAGGTACAAAAATTCACTTAAAAAAAATTAAAAAACTAGAATTGAGTAAACAATAGTAATGATTCCATGTCACATAAGGAAATAGTAAAATTAAATGATTGTAGCACTTGGAATATTATATTCTAGATGGCAGGGAGATAACATTATAACCAATAACAACCTATCTAGCAAAACAATAATCAGATCCTTCAGGGAGGAAATGGATATTAAAGGAACGAGAGGACCTTCAAGCATTCCTGATGAATAGAAAATCTGACTTTTATATGCAAGACTCAGGGAAGCATAAAAAGGTAAATGTAAAAGAGCAATTTCAAAGCAATAAGTAAGATTAAAATATTAACATTCCTAGGGTGGCTAGGTGGCGCAGTGAGGGGTGGCTAGGTGGTGCAGTGAATAGTGCAACAGCTCTGGAGTCAGGAGGATCTGAGTTCAAATCCAGCCTCAGACATTTAACACAAAAATAGTCATGTGACCTTGGACAAGTCACTTAACTCCAATTGCCCTACCTTCCCCCTTCTATAAAAAAGCAAAAAAAAAAAAAAGAAAAAGAAATAACATTCCTATAGGAAATATGATGTTCATAAATCCCAAAAACATTTTAATTTTAGGGGAGTTAGAAGGAATATACATGGAAAGCAAAGGTGTGATTTAAAAATGATGCAATGATTTAAAAAAAATAAAATTAAGAGGAAAGAAAGAGGAATACTAAGAGAAAGGGGAAGGGAGAGTGTGAATAGGGAAGATAATTTCACAAAAGAGACATGTGAAAGGAAGAACTTGTATAAGGGTGTAGCAGGCAATGCTTGACCTTTAATCTCATCAGAACTGGCTTGAAGAAGTAGCATAGGTATTCAGTGGGGTATTGAAAAAAAAATGTGTGTGTGTGTGTGTGTGTGTGTGTGTGTGTGTACACCACACAAATAAATACATACATATACACATGCACATATACACATACATATATACATACAAATATGTATATACATTCATACACAAATTGTTATACAGAGGAATAGGAGAAAGGAATAAGAGAAAGGCAATGGGGCTAATATAAAGGAGGATGGATTACGAGAGATAGTGATCAGAATCAAAACAAAGTTTGGAAGACAAAGAAGAGTAAAAAGGAAGAGAGAAAGATATAATGGAAGGAAACACATAGTAATCATAAATGTCAATAAAAATTCCCTTATAAAACAACTTGTAGGAACAATCAATAATTTCTTTTAAAAAATGACAATGAAATAATATAACAAATTTTTGAAATGAAGCCAAAACAGTACTTAGAAAAAAACAGATATCACTAAATGCTTTCCTCAATAAAATAGAGGGAAAAAACAGATCAATTAATTGGGCATACTATTTCAAATTAAGAACAAAAAAAGCAGAAATTAATCTATTAAACATTAAAATGAAAATGTTGAAAATCAAAGGAGAAAATAAAATTGAAAGGGAAAAATCATTGATCTAATAGAACAAGGAAATCTTTTATTTAAAAATCAATAAAATTGATATATCATTATTTAATTTGATTTTTCAAAAATAGTAATATAGACTATTAGTTCCAAAAATGAAAAGGTAACTCCACAATGAATAAAGATGGCATTAAAGCAATTTTAGGAGCTATTATCCCAATTATATGCCAGTTAGACTAATATGAAATGGATGAATACTTACAAAAGTATAATTGCCTAGGTTAACTAAAGAGGAAGTGATTCATTCAAAGAACTCTATCTTAGGAAAAGAAATTGAAGAAGTCAAAAATGAGCTCCCTAAGGAAACAACAATTCTCAGAAACATATAGATTCAGAAGTAAATTCTACCAAACATTTAAGGAACAGTTGATACTAACATGAAGTGAAATACTTAGAAAACTAGGCAAATAAGTTTGACTAAATTCCTTTTTTTTTTTAATACAAATATGATGCTTACACCTAAACTAGGAAGAGCAAACATAGAGAAAGAAAACTAAAGACCAATTTTCCTATTGTATATTGATTGAAAAAAAAATAAACAAAACATGAGCAAGAACATTACAGCAACCAATCATAAAGGTATGGTTTATATTCAGAATGCAGAGCTGATCCAATATTAGGAGATTCATTAGCATAATGCACCATATCAATAACAAAATCAATAAAAATCATATAATTATCTCAATAGATACAGAAAAAGAGGTTTTGAAAAATGCAATACTTACTCGAAAAACTCTAAAAAAGGATAGAAAAAAAGGTGCTTCCTTAAAATTATAAGTGGTATCTATCTAAAACCATCAGCAAGAATTATCTTTAATGGAAATAAGCTAGGGGGCCATTAAGGGGCACAGTGAATAGAGAACCAGCCCTAGAGTAATTCAAATCTGGCCTCAGACACATAGCTCTTACTAGCCATGTGACCTTGGGCAAGTCACTTAACCCCAATTCCACTGCCTTCTGTCCTGTAGTAAGAAAGAAAGAAAGAAAGAAAGAAAGAAAGAAAGAAAGAAAGAAAGGAAGGAAGGAAGGAAGGAAGGAAGGAAGAAAGAAAGGAAGGAAGGAAGGAAGGAAGGAAGGAAGGAAGGAAGGAAGGAAGGAAGGAAGAAGGGAGAATAAGCTAGAAACCTTCTAAATAAGATCAGGGAGGAAGCACAAATGCCAATTATCACTACTGTTATTTTGTATACTCCTTCAAATGTTAGCTACAACACTAAAAGAAGAAAAATGAGTTGTAGCAATTAGAATAGAAAATTAGGAAAGAAATACCTACTCATGCTTCTCTTGCTTCTTGTATTCAAAAGTCAAGTTTTCTGTTCAGCTCAGGTTTATTAATCAAGAATGTTTGAAAGTCCTCTATTTCATTGAACAATTATAATTTTCCTTGTAGCATTATACTCAGTTTTTTCTGGGTAGGTTATTCTTTGTTTTAATCCTAGCTCCTTTGCCCTAGGGAATATCATATTCTAAGTCCTTTGAACCCTTAAGTTACAAGTGCCTGGGTTTTGTGTTGTCCTGATTGTGTTTCCACAATACTCATATATATTTTTTTTTTCTTCCTGACTAGTTGCAGTATTTTCTCCTTGACCTGGGAAGGCTGGAATTTGCCTATAAAATTCCTATGAGTTTTCTTTTTGGAATCTTTACAAGAAGCAATTAGTTAATTCTTCCCATTTCTATTTTGCCTTCTGGTTCTAGACTATCAGGGCAATTTTACTTGCTAATTTCTTGAAAGATGGTGTCTAGACTTTTTTTTTTTTTTTTTTTTTTTTAACCATGGCTTTCAGGTAGTCCAATAATCTTTAAATTATCTCTCCTGGTACTATTTTCCAGGTCAGTAGTTTTTCCAATCAGATATTTCACATTGCCTTCTATTTTTTCATTTGTTTGGATCTGTTTTATAGTATCTTGATTTCTCATAAAGTCATTAGCTTCCAATTAATCCAATCTAATTTTGAGGGAGTTAATCTCTTTAGTGAGTTTTTTTAAATTTCTTTCCCATTTTGTAAATTTGGCTTTTTAAAGTCATTCTTCTCATCACTGGCATTTTGGGCCTCTTTTGCCATAGGAGTTAGTTTATTTTTAAGGTGTTATTTTCTTCAGTGTAATTTTGGGTCTCCTTTAGCAGGCTGATTTCACCTTTTCAAACATAATCAGTAGAAGATCAACCATTTGGATGCATTTCCTTGGACTCAAGATGAAGTGCTTTTTAGATAGCACTGTATTGGCTCCAGGTCATCTTCTATCCCTTCAACCTTCCTTGACAAATAGTTCTATAGCCTCCATAGGAGTGTCCAGTGAAAAACATACGTGAGTGATTACATATGAGGCAAGCTGATGCAAGCAAACAATGTACACAAGAGCAGCAACTTTGAAAGTACACAGAGCAACATCAACACAATGGAAAATGAAGTTTATGAAATAGAAATCCCTAAGTTTTGTCAAAAGTTACATACATACACACATTAATATTTGTATATGTACATTAATATGTGTATCTTTCTATCTATCAATAAGGAATTAACTTTGCCTCTCTTACAAAGGTGGGGGGGAGATCAATAGGCGTGAATCATTACATATAACACTAGATTTTTATGTGCTGTTATTTTAATTATTTTTTTCTCATTTTATTTTCCTTTGAATTAATGAATAGCTATCTGGAATGGAGTAGCGGTCAGGGTACAAAAAAAAAAAAAAAAAAGGAGCCCATGAAATCTATTTCAAAAATAACTGCAATAATGGAAAATGGTATTTCTTTAAAGACACCCAGTACCCTTTTGGACAGCCTAGTCTGGACAAACTCCTCAGAATACTCAGGTGAAGTCTTTCCTGTGTCCTTTTTCCAGGATAAATGGTAATAATTCTTTCAAATGATCACTTTTTATATGACTTTAAAGCCCTTCACGATACTTATCATTACCTTTTTAGATGGGGTCAATTTTGTCAATGTCCTTTATGAAACATGTTTCCTCAAATGATCATGGCAATATAGAAATGGTCTGAATAGACATGCTAGGTGGCTGCTTAATCCCATCATTTCTACTCAATAATTGTTATTCAAGAAAATGTTGTGCGTGTGTCGGGCTTTGTGTATGGAGGCAAAAATGAGCTGCCCTCAATGGGTTTACATTCTAAAAGAAGGGATGTGACCTGCAGGCAAATAAATATAATCCACAATGATTAATCACAGTATGAAGGGTCTAATGATCAAGCCTGCTACCAATTCCATGACAGGGAGGTTTCATCCAGGATTCTGAAGGAGACATGTATTTTGGACATGAACAATGTGAAGATTTATTTTGTTTGGCTATACATATTTGTTACGATGGTCTTATTTTTTCTTTTATTATTACCATATATTTTATTTAAAAATGTATTTTTAATTTTCAACATTCCTTCCCATAAGATTTTTTTTTTTTTTTTGGTTTTGAAGGGGGGAAGGCAGAGCAATTGGGATTAAGTGACTTACCCAAGGTCAGACCACTAGTAAGTGTGTCAAGTGTCTGAGGCTGGATTTTGAACTCAGGCCCTCCTGACTTCAGGGCTGGTGCTCTTTTCACTGTGCCACCTAGCAGCTCCCTTTCCAAAAGATTTTGAGTTCTAAATTTTCTCCCCATTTCTCCCCTCACTCCACACAAGACAGAATGTAACTTGATATAGGCTTTACATATTATTATTATTACCATATTTTAAGGGAGACAATAGATGCTTATAAAATAAAATTCCCAGCCTCTAACAGCACCATTCTTGATCTGGAGCCATCCTAACACTGATTCTTCATAGGAAGCAGGTTTTTTTGACTCAATGGGAATGGTCTGTATACATACCCCACAATTCTATTCCCTCCTATTGATTACTGCTAGTGTAAATGTGTGTGTGTGTGTGTGTGTGTGTGTGTGAGTGCATGCATGTGTGTTTCTACCTAGTTGTGTACTGAACTGGACAGCCCAGTCATTCCTTCTGTGTAAATTCCCTGGCAAAACTAATCGTTTTGATCAGCATTCCGGGTCTCTCTTCTTAATTTCAGAATGCCACTGGTTATTTCAGTCAGCTCAGCCTTCTGCAGAAGTTGGATTTTAACTTAGTATTGAAGGAAGTGAGGCTGAGGTGGTTATGAGCAAGAATATTCCAGATCTGCAAGAATGACAGTCTGAAGGCTAAAAGAGATTATGTATTTTTTTTTGTTGTTGTTCATCCTTTGTTCTCAAAGATGGTCAATGCCGGGTGGGGTGGGGGGTGGGGGGGAGGGTGATGTCTTGATTTGCAAGTGAATTGGATTTAAGTGAGGCACAGCAGTGTAAAGATGTCTTTAGACAGCTTTTGGATTGAGTTTTGAAGCTATAACCCATGCCTGTCTAGAATGCACTCTCTACCTACATGGTACTTGGAATCCCTACTTTCATGTATAGTACAGTTTAAATATTGCCAGTCCCATGAAACCCAGGCAGACCTTTCCCACTTCAAGTGACTCCCCAAATGTACCACATGTTTAATTGACAGACATTTTGTGAAGAACGGGGGCAATGTGATATGGAGAAAAAAAAAAACTGACCTCAAAGCCAAGAAGACGTATGTGCAAATTATATATGTGGACTATATTGGTTGTGTAACTCCATGAGGGCAGGGGCTGCATTTTTGTCTTTCTCTGTATCCACAGTGATTAACGCAGTTCCTGGTACATATTAAGTGTTTAATAAAGGATTGTTGATTAACTGATCTCATTCAAACCATGTGATATCTTAGCATCCCAGGCTATAAAGACGTTGTTTAGCAACTTGGATTTGTCAAAGGATTTTCCTTAAAGACAAGGTCCTTGTATGTGTTGTGTATATTTACACACACATTATGCACATATACTCCTTATATGAATTGTGTATATTTATTTCTGCAGTTTTGTCTAAAATAAAATAATAATTATTAGGATCATACTGTATTTACCTTCGTTTTCACCAGGTACATCACCTAGCATATTGATATATAATTATATATGTATGTGTGTACATGCATGTACAATAAACATATGTATATGCATATAGGCATGTTCATGTGTGTATGTGTATGTCCATGTGTGTATCATTTTGCATATTTACACATATATAGATAAATAAATGTATGTATAATGTGTGTATTACATACATTACACAATGTATCCACACAAACTAATCTGTTTGTGTGTGCATCCATGCACACATACATACATACATATATACATATGCCTACTTGTGTCTAATTGTAGCCATTTTAAGGGTGAGAGGAAGAAAGAAAAAAGGGCAAAAATGCCCATACTACCTTTGTTATCTATCTAAGAAGAATAGCAAGTTTTATACAATGTATTTGTAGTTTTCTGTGCAATCATCTTTTTTTACCTTACTATTTTATGGAAATGTTCATTTTATTACCTAAATTTAAAATAAAATAAATACATTCTTATGAATCACAACCAAGAAAACTCACTGTTCTTTTCACATTTGTTCTTCTTTAATTAACACCCAATTCTCATATATTTAAACTTGTAAAATTAATTCTTTGAGACCATATATAATAACAGGGGACATGAGTTCAAATCCCACCATTGACTTTTAATGCTTTTTGTGAATTTGGGGCTTTCAGTAAACTGCCCTGGTCCCCCATTTCAACTGATATAAAATATGGGAGTTGTATAGGATGGCCCCTAGAATCCTGTCCATGTCTAGACCTCAGATCCTATCACTGAGGTTTATTCTTATTAAATACCACCTTATTTCTGTTAGTCTTTTGTTCCAAAATAATACATTTGTAATGATTTCTTTTTCTGTCATACTGCAGATTAACTCTACCTTCCAAGTTTTTGTCATTTAAAATTTTGACAAGTGACAAGGTTATTATAACTTAATAGATTGCCATGTCAGTTGATAAATCAGTCTCTTACAAAAAGTTGGTAGATCAATCTCTTGTGAGTTTGACTATTTACATCTGTTTCTGGGGGAAAATGATGAAAATTAATTTTCTGAACCTGCAAAGTTAAGGAGTCAACACTTAACTAAGAATGACCTCATCCAGATGCATCTGCCCCAATGTGTTCAAATTAACCATCTGTAAAATAGCAAACAGTTTTCCAAGTCTAGTGAAGTAACCAATGGCCATGGAGCAAGCAGAATACACATGGGGCCTAAATTTGTAACCTTGGTCTCATTAATTCTGTGTTCTTTCCAACTCCAGAACTATGACTTTTTTCATCACTGAAATGTTCTTCCAGCTTTCTGTTGCTCAGAAAAATCAAACAATGATTATTTCTCTAGAATGTGACATAGACTGTTTTTTTTTCCTTGTTAGGCTAATATGCCATGTCACAAAGCACTATCCTGGAGCATTTTTGCAGAGAAGAACACTAGGTCCTTATCTCTAAGCTAAATAGTTTATTGTCTGCCTCTTTTAAATTTTGAATAGATACAGATGCATGGGCATATGAATGCATTTATATGTATGTAACCTGGAGTCAGACAGATGACCCTGGCCAAGTCACTTAATCTCTGTCTGCCTCATTTTCTTCATCTGTAAAATGAGGTAATTATTGGACCTAGGTCCCAGGGTCATTGTGTAGATCACAAGATCAAAATATTTGTAAAGTGTTTTGCAAATCTTAAAAAAGGTTATATAAATGCGGGTGATAATATTATTACACATAGATCACTGTTTATAAATATATTATATATATGTATATATATACATAAATTAAAAATGTATATATCTCTAGCTGCATTATCCCTATTTCAGTGATTGATAGTGCAAGTATACAACTGTGTTCAGTGAATGAGGACCTAAGGGGTCTATTTTGTTTAAAGAATCAGTTTATGTCAGTGTTAATGTTAATAGAAAGCACTCATCATTGAATCCCTGATATGAAAACTGGACAGGTTCTGGGAAATTACTGAATTTCAATGTCTTATTTTACAGTTTAGGAAGTTCCATTTGCCCAACTCAGCTCATTGTGTGATATCAAGTTTTCAGAAAAAGAAAAAAAAAAGGAGAGGAAATTGTTTTCTTAGTGGTCACTCAGAACAAACATAGCCTGGAAAGGAAATGAGGTTCTGGCAATGAGGCAGTGAGGTGAGTTTTACCACTCATTTTTTTTTTTTAACTTCTGGAAAAGTAATGTTGACTCTTACACTCAGTTTCCTAATCTGTTACAAGGCATGTGCTGGAATTAATGTTAACAGGACGTCAAACCCAATAAAGAGACATATAATATGGATGTATGCAAATTTAGAAGGAGCAGATCTTTATGGATAGAAAGTCAGCCTTTGAGTCAGGAAGACATTGTGCTATAAGAGGAACAAAAAACCACTAGATCTTCAGTCAGGATTTAAGGTCAAATTCTGACTTTATCCTTCACTTTATGTTTGTGCAGCATCCTCTGCTGGGCTACTTTCCCATGATTATTTAGACTAGTATTTTCAGACTCCAAACGGTGACTGATAGCTCCAGGAAAAGTTCCAGAGTACAAAACTGAGAGTCTGGGGATCTCTAATACACCTAGATGGGAGTTTATGAGCCTCCATTCAGTGTGATTCCCCACCCCAAACTGATTATCAATTAGCCAGAAAGATCTAATTAACTTTTAAAAGATAATATTTACTAATACTAAAAATAAGAGTGAAATGAATTGGTGCAAAATATCCCCCCAAATGTAAAAAAACAAAAAACAAAAAACAATTTACTCTATATAATGTCACCAGATCATCATGAAAATATCCCTCTCAATGGGAACTCAATGTTTCTAACGTGTTGTATAATAAAAAATTTAATATGAGAAAGATTGGTTACAAGTTTTCCAGTATCTTAGGTTGTTTGCATTTTTAATATTTTTAAATGAGAAATGTTAATAGAATTTTCTGCAACAGGATTATAGAGAGGATATCTCCTCCCAAGATTACATAGATTCTCAGAAAAAAATGAATCTTTCTTTCAGGGTCCATAGGGCAAAGATGTGAATCAGGGTTCTTGAATTTTGAAAATTATTTTTTTACTCTGTGGAATTTTCAGGCAGTTGTTAATTATGTTTTGCTCTCTTCTGAGGTTTGAAGTTATGTACCTTGGAAGAGTCTTACAGTTGCCTTTCCTAAGTGTGTATAGGTTTCCTTGGGTTATTGCTTCTCCTTGGAGACTACTGCCATTGCTGATGGAAAGTCCAAATCTTTCAGACTTTTGAAAACTATAAGATCTTCCTCTCATCATAGAAGGTAATATATGGATAAAGAGAATGAGAGATTGCCTCCTTCTCCCCCAAAAATATATTCCATCTCTGCGACTTTCCTAGAATGCTTCTCTCACTAGGCTGGACTTTTAGTATAATGCTGGACTCCAAACCATCTTCCTGGCTTATCTGAACAACATAAAATATCACTTATTTACTTCAAGAAGCAGAACATTTCGTATGTGGCTTCATTTACTGTTACTCAATATGACCCTAACATACACCTTTCATTACTTGATTGATTCTGTCACTTAAAGAATAATTCTTATCATACACACACACACATACATATATGCACATATATTCATGTATACATATGATTTATGTATTATATTTACATATAAACATATACATATATAATATACAGATATACACATATACATGTACATGTGTCGATGTGTGTGTGTGGATGTGTGTGTGTGTGTGTGTGTGTGTGTGTGTGTGTGGACTTAGAGTACCTTAGTTGTATTAACTATATGACAAAGAGCCAATACTTATTGAATTGACTGGAATTTAACTAGACTGAAAGGGAAATTACATTGAAAAATAACATTAAACAAAACAAAAACCAAGAGTGACCTACATGTAATCAATGTTAAAGACCATATGCCACCACCAGCATGGCCCAAGATCATTCAACATATTAGATGTTTTGTTATAGTAGTAAGTTCCTTTACAAGTGTCAGTTGATATTAGCAGGAAAAATAAAAGGTAAATGTGATTTTTAAAAACACAATGACATATGTACCCACAATTTTGATAGCTCATGATATCCTGATGAGGAACTAATATAATTATCCTTTGAGTCCTATGAGTTCCTCTCTTAATGTGTGTATGTGTATACGTATGTATGCATGCATGTATATATATATATATACACATACACACATATGAATACATGCTTATATATGAATATATACATGCACACATATATACATATGTGTGTTTGTGTATATAAATATATGCATACATATATGTGCTTTAGTTTTCAAAATACCTTGGATGTCTTTGAGATGTGGCCCCCCTGATTCTCTCAAGGTGAGAGAGTACAAGTTATTTATTATTTTAATATTGTTATGAAAATCAGGTAACCTTGTGAACTGCCTTTAAATGTCTTTGGGGATATGATCAAGCACTGCTTGAGCCAGTGTCAACATTATTTCCACAATAATAAGTATATGTATATGTTGTGAGGAATGATATGGGAGGTTTGCAAAAAAAAAAAAAAAAAAAAGAGCAAAACTACTCAAAAAAGAAAGTGTATGGGATGAATGGGCAAAGCTTTGTATTGCTGTTGTGTTTCACATGAACCATGCCTGAAAGAGCCAGGGAACTCACAATATGCTAAAAACCAGATCCTTCTTAATTGAGGTCAATTCATATTTTATAGAGCAAGTGGCCTTTTTACAACTTTTAATGCATGGGCATGCCTCTCTCATACTACCAGTGAATCTCTCTCATCTGGAATTTCTGATCCTCAAATCCTCCATTTTTCTTCCAACTCATTGTATCTTACTTCCCCAGTGTGATTATAATGTATTATTATACATAAACGTCACTTTACTGAGTCCTGGTCATTAAAACAATGGTCCTAGAATGTAGTGCCAGAGAGCAATCTTTTATTACCTACGTACTTTGTACCAGGAACTGTGCAAATCAGTGGGAATTCAAAGTAAGGAAAAAGACTTTGCCATTTTCAAAGAGCTCATGGTCTATTGGGGGAGACAACAAAGAAACATCTACAAATTTATGTACATACACACACACATACACACAAATACTTGAGACATATACATTATATGTGTGTGTATATATGCATCTGGGTGCATGTGTGTCTATTATATATGTATATATACATTATATATACACATACATATACCTACACTCTCTATATGTGTATATATACACACACAAATATATACATATGCACATATTTAGATGTATATGGGTATGTACGTATAATTAGAGATAGTCTCAAGGGAAGGAAGGCACTAATATGAAAATCATCCAAAAAACTTCTTGTAGAAACTGACACTACTTTAGATAAAACTTCAGTCAAGGCAGAGAAAGTTGAAGAGAAAGGATAGAAAGGAGGGACATCTAAGCAAAAGGCATGGAGTTGGCTGATAGAATATCTGGTGTGAGAATGATGCTAGTGTGACTTGATCATATAATATATGGTTGTGGAGGAAAAAAGTGTAAGGAGTCTGGAAAAGCACAAAGGGAGGAGATTAGTAAGTGTTTAGAGGAGTAGAGATGATTTTCAGTTTGATATTAGAAGTGACAGGGAGTCACTGAATTTTATTGAATAAAAGAATGATATGATCACATCTGTGGTTTTGGAAGATTGAGTTTATAGCTGTGGGGGGTAGTGACTGAAATCAGGAGATAGGAAAGAGGACCAGCCACTAGAATATTACAATGGTCCAGGGGTGAAGTGATGAGAGCTTGTCCCAGGATGGTGGATATTTCAGAAGCAAGAAGGGGACAAATACAAGAGATACTACACAGGTAGACTAAACGGGACATAAGCACTGATTGTGTGTGTGTGTGTGTGTGTGTGTGTGTGTGTGTGTGTGTGAGAGAGAGAGAGAGAGAGAGAGAGAGAGAGAGAAAAGAGAGAGAGAGAGCGTGAGAGAGAGAGAGAGAGAGAGAGAGAGAGAAAGAGAGATTAAGGAATTAAGGATAATACCTAGAGTAGGGAGGATGGTATTACCTTGAATAGTAATAGGAACATTTGAAAGCATGTTAGTTTGGGAGAAAAATGTAAGTTCAGTTTTAACATGTTGTATACAATGTATTTATAGACTGTCTAGATAGATATGGAGGTAGTTAGAAACAGAAGCTTATAGTTCAAGATGTGTGTTAGGAATGGATAAAGTGATCAAAAAATCTTAGAATGTTGACGGTAAATAAATATATGAAAGCTGATGAGATCAACAAACAAAACAGAAGAGAAGGAGGAAAAAAAGGGACCAAAACAGAGCTGTGTAGGTCACTGAGTCCATCCAAATGGTTTAAATCTGCCTTTTTTCCCTGGATGGATTCTTACTCTTGGCCAGTCTTATTAGATTTATTATTTTACTTCCTGTGCCTTGGGTGACATTTAATTTCTACTAGGATCAAGCTGCAATGTTTCTACTAATGCCTTCAGATGACTTTTATGGAAAGTATTTGTTATGCAAAAGGGAATATTGCTTTTTTGGCTTGTTTCCAAAGCCATGGCACACACCTTGGTGCAGTTGTCTGTATTTCTGAATGGCATGAATTTACCCTCCAGACCCTGTGCCTTCCATGAAGCAGTAAGTTACTAGAATACAGGCAATGGAAGTGGCAAAAATAGCAGATAGAATAAAAAAAAAATTTCCTACTGTTCACAACCCCAATATAAAACTGAATTTCACTTCTGCCACAAGGAGTGCCTTTTCACATATCTTCGCACCAAAGTACTTTTCCTTCCAATACAATGAGTGAAATAGCAAGGAAAGAGTCCAGTATAAGTTAACCTTTTCCAAGATTTAATGCAGAATATCCATGTTGTAAAAAAAAAAAAAAAAATGACGAAGACAAAGGCATTATATTCCAAGGTTTTGTAATGATAATGGGAATCTGAAGTTCTTTCCTGCCCCTTGGCCCCTTGATAGGCTTAAGTGAATCTGAGAACCTTCTCTGCTCTGAAAATACACTCTGCCCCCTAATAGGCTGAATGTGGTCACATGGAGTCTGTGGCAGGAAGCATATTTTTCAGGAATGCCTACACCTTATTACTTTGTGATTGGGCAGTTGGTCAAGGGGGTTGTATTATTCTCTCACCCAGGTGAAGGTTATATATACCCTGATGTGAGTTTTTGCTTTGAGCCTCACTTTGGAAAGAGTTGTGTGACTTGGCCAGATGAGACTCTGGGCAGCTGTTGAGCCCTGCCTTCTTTGAAAATCCAGATATTGGTGCTTCTCTCTCTGGTAGGTATGGATGAAATGGTCAGACAGCTGGAAGCCCTGTCTGCTAAATTGTGTTATTTTCTGTTGAAACTTCTGTTTGTATTTTCTGAAGTACAGGGTGTTGACTTTTTTCCCTGAACTAGGTAAATGATATATGTTTGATTGATTAAAGTAAGATTTTTTAACCCATTTTGAGTTGCTTTCCTTTAGAAAAGCAGATCTAAGAACCTATGCTAGCAGCCACCCTGGGTATACTAGGGTGCTTGCTGTTACAGGTTTTGATATAGATGAGTCAAAAATGGGAAAGGCTCTGGAAGTAATATTATCTGTACAGATATCCTCACACCTCCAGATCTTTATTAATAATTTTCATTAGGATTTACTTTCTTTGGAAAGTTTTAGTGTAGAATGCCAAGCAAACACTCCATTTCAACAAATATTTGTCAAAGAGCTTACTCAGTTCAAACCACTGTGTTAATCACTCTGGATGAAAATGGGAAGAAAATCTGAACAGTCATAGACTTTGAGCAGTCTGCTACTGTATAGCTCCAGAATTTGCTGGACATGGGGCATGCACAAAGATTAATGCAAATAAATTTTCAACAAAGAGAACTGATAACTAGGGGAATCAAGGAGACCTTAATTTCAAAAGGGGCGTTCAAGATTTATGTTTTGTTTGTTGTTGTTGTTTTTTATTTGTACACAAAAACAATTTTATTACTCATTTTTAAAAGTTTTGAGTTTCAAATTAGCCCCCCCCCTTCTATCCTCCCTGAGACAGAAAAGGACTTGATATAGGTTATACATGTGCAGTAATGCAAGCCATATTTCCATATTAGTCATTATTCTGAAAGAAAATAACCCAAAACAAATAAACAAAGCAAGAAAATAAAGGTGCTTTTCCCCCTAGTATGTCTTAATCTGCATTCATACACAATTACTTCTTTCTGTGGAGTTGTATAATTTTATTTTTATCGTAAATTCTTTGAGATTGTCTTAGAGCATTATACTGCTGCAAAAGGCTGTCATTTAGAGTTGTTTATTGTACAATATTACTATTACTGTATATAGTTTTCTCCTTCATCTGCTCACTTCCCTTTGCATCAGTTCATCCTATTCTTTGCATGATTTGTTCTCAAAATATCCTGCTTATCATTTCTTATGACACAATATTGTTTTACCACATATAGCACAACATGTTCATCATTTCCCAATTAAAAGGCATTCCCTCAGTTTCCAATTCTTTGTGACCACAAAAAATGGTGTGCTATAAATATTTGCCTGAATGTGTATGTGTAAATACATATAGAATATTAGTGGTATTGCTAGGTCAAAGGATATGAACAAGTATACAGCCTTTTAGGCATAGATCCAAATTGTTACCAACAGTGCTTTAGTGTCCCAATTTCCCCACATTCCCTCCAACATTTGTCATTTTCTTTTTCTGTCATATTAGCCAATCTAATAGCTGTGTCATGATAGCCTCAAAGTTGTTTTAATTTGTAATTCTTTGATGAATAAAAATTTAAAACCTTTTCTTTCATATAACTATAGAGAGCTTTTATTTTTTCATCTGAATACTGCCTATTCATATTCTTTGACCATTTATAAATTAAGGAATAACTTGTATTTTTATAAATTGGACTCAATTCACTATATACTTGAGAAAGATACCTTTATTAGAGAAATTTCATATATTTTTGCACTTACGATTACTAAGTATATATTGCTCTCCATTCTATTTCCCCATTTTTAAATCTCTCCCTCTCTCTCTCTTTCTCTCTCTCTCTAATCTCTATTTCTCTCTCTCCTCTATCTCTCTGCTCTCTGTCATTTTGCCTCTGACCACTGTCTCCTCCCAATCTTCCCATCTTTTTTTGTAAAAGGGAAGGCAAGGCAATTGGAATTAAGTGACTTACCCAAGGTCACATGGCCAGTGTGTCAAGTGTCTAAGGTCAGATTTGAACTCAGGTTCTTCTGATTCCATGGCTGATGTTATATTCATTGAGCCACCTAGCTTCCCCCTTCCCTCCTTTCTATCAGCTGAGCTTTTCTCAGGCCTCTTTTCCTCCTATTACCCTGTAGGGTAATATAGATTTCTGTGCCAATTAAGTGTACAGAGTTTAAAGATTGCCTTCCAGTACCTTTAATTTTTCCTCCATTATGAAAGCTTTTCTGTACCTTTTTTTTTTTAATGTAAGATAATGTATTCAGTTTTAATTCCTTTCTCCTTCTCCTAATGCAGTGGTTCTCAACCTTCCTAATGCTGTGACCCTTTAATACAGTTCCTCATGTTGTGGTGACCCCCAACCATAAAATTATTTTAGTTGCTACTTCATAACTGCAATTTTGCTACTGTTATGAATAGCAATATAAATATCTGATATGCAGGATGTATTTTCATTGTTAGAAACTGAACATAACCCACAGGTGGAGAACTGCTGTCCTTGTGTATCCTTCTTTTTCATTCCTTAGTTTTATGTCAGATATCATCCCATTATAGTCATCTCACACCCTTGCCCACTATGCATACTCCTTCAAACTGCTTTAATAATGAAAAACTTCTTAAAAGGTACAAGTATTATCTTACTATGTTAGATGCAAACATTCTAACCTTATTGAATCCCCTATAATTTTTCCTTTCTCTTTACATTTTTACGCTTCTCTTGAGTCTTGTATTTGAAAGTCAAATTTTCTATTCAACTCTGTCCTTTTCATCATGAATGCTTGCAAGTCCTTTATTTCATTATGTTTCTATTTTTTTTTTCCTGAATGATTATATTCAGTTTTGTTGACTAGGTGATTTGTGGTTGTAATGCCAGCTTCTTTTCTCTCTGGAAAATCATAATGTAAACCATTCAGTCCTTTAGTACAGAAACTGACAAATATTGTGTTATCTTCAATATGACTCTATGATATTTGAATTGATTCTTGCTTTGAACATTTTTGTCTTTGGCAGCAGAATTCTCAAATTTGGCTATAATATTCTTGGGAGTTTTCATTTTGGATCTCATACAATTGATTATCAGTGAACTCTTTCAATTTCTATTTTACCTTCCAATTCTAGGATATCATAGCAGTTTTCTTCAATGATTTATTGCAAGATGATGTCTAAGCTTTATATAGATGGATTTTAGATAGATAGATACACATATATACGCATATAGATATATATGTTTCTATCTATATCAATTTGTATCTATCTATATACATCTATATCTATAGATATATAGAGATAGAGATAGAGATGGAGATATATAATGGCTTTCAGATAGTCTGGTGATTTTTAAATTATATCTCTAGGATTATTTTTTAGGTTAGTTGTTTTTCAAATGAGTTATTTCTCATTTTCATATATCGCTATATAGCCCATATAGCCCATATATTTCACCTTCATCTGGCTCTTAATCAGCTAGCAGTAATGAATTCTGCCACTTACACTATGGAGACTGTCAGAACATGAAGCAAATCAGGGATATTCCAGGAGTTTAATTCCAGATAATTGTGGGTATTTTAATTGCTCATCTCTCAGCACAGACATTTTTATTCATACTACTTCTCACTTAAAATAACTCAGAGATTAATTCAGGGCCAAACCGTTGTCTACATAGACAATGGCAATATAAACAGTTGTCTGAGAGCTATTGCCTAGCTTCTAAAAACATGGATTTTGAGCATTAAAACAAAGAACAAAAGAATCCCAAAGGAGAACATCTGATAAACTTCAGCAGAAATTCTTTATTGTTATGCCTGAATCAATATGATTTTATGAGTTCCAGAAAGAAATTGGCCATAATCAAGTGAATAATTGACGTATGAAAATAAGGGGCAACATATTAATTTCTGCTCTTCATTTACCAAAGGACTTCCTAAATATCCTTAGGAATGAATTACTTTAATCCACAAAAGAAACATAATTGCTAAAAATGAAAGCCAACACAATCAGATCATATCTCTAGCATACCGTGATCTATTTCGGGTAGCCCATTATAGTCAACTCATTGGTAAGCTGGAAAGCTTTGGAGGGGTAAGGTGACCAGAATGGGCAAGGATTTAAAGTTCAAATGTGAAAATTTGTCAAAACACTGGACACGTTTCATCATGGGAATGGGAAATGAAATATTAGTATTTTGGTAATATGCTATAGGACTGAGATTCAAGTGACCTCTATAATGACTCCATAATGAAACTAGATATTTATTTGAAAGTTATAAAATTAAGAAAGTCATCCAAATTATATTTTTCCATATCTGGGCAAAAAAAAAAAACCCAAACAAAATTGTATTTCATCTTACGCTAAATCTAACACACTTTGTAATATATCATACTAACTCATTTAATATCACCTTCCACTCCCCAGTCCATCACCAGTGGGTGTCCTGTGTGCTGAGTGTGCATTAGGCCATAAAATGGCCTCCTCTTATTTTATTCTTCTAATCTATTTCCCATTGACAGTTTCCTACCCAAAAATGGGATAGACTTTACCACGTAGGTGCTAAACCCTGCATCATAGACCCCTCCCCCATAGACACATGTTCAAAGTAATTCAAGACTTTGCTAAACTCTCATATGAAGGCTCCTTCAGGATGCTCACACCATTTAGCTGAGCAAGGAGGCAATGTTTTCTGCTTAAAAATCATTGTGTTATAATAGTGGACCATTCAACCAAATGTTCCTGCTTGTTATTAATCTGAAGGACCAGTGGGCCTTACTATTTGACTTCTGCTATGTAAAAAAAAAAAAAAAAAAAAAAGCCCACAGAAATGACTTAGCATTGATATCTTAACTTTAACTGTACCCTAAATAAATACACCATGACACTCATCTTCAAGGTACACAGGGAATTTTCATTTTTCTTGTAGTTGAATCATTATGTATACACTATCATCCTTAATTTAATGTCAGCTCTTTGAAAACAGGGGTTTATATGTGTGCATGAATATGTACACACATATATATGCAAATACACATGCACTATCTATCTATCTATATATATATATATACACATATACACGTCCATATACACATGCATACACACATGTATATAGATACAAACATATATATACATACATATATATATACACATGTGTGTCTATCCACAATACTTCCCATAGTTCTTGGTACACATTAAGCTATTAATAAGTGCTTCTCCATTCCTACTTTTTTTCCATTCCTGATAACTATTCTCCTATATCTCCTCTGCCCTTTGTAATTCAACTCTGCAAAAAGACTATCTACAATAGGTGCTCCCACTTTCTCTCCTCCCACTCCCTTAATAACTACAACAACTTCGGTTCTGACCTTATTGTTCCACTGAAGTTCCTCTTTCAATAGCTAATAAGGATCTTTTAATCAATTTGTATGGTTAGTACAGGTAATAAATCCCATGAAATTTATATAAACAGGAAAGAAAAAAAAAACATGTTATTCAATAAGGAAAGACTATTAGCATCCCTACATGGGAAGATGATACTTGTAATTCACGAGAACTGTTTCTTTATTATGACACGTAGAAGGGATATACATAGACAGAGGGTGTGCATAAAAGTTGACTTTGATGTGATGATTAAAAAAACCCTAATTAAGTGGTGAAACCGGATTGTAATGGGATAAAAGAAAGGAGGCAGAAAAGGGTAAATTACTTCATGTGAAGAGGCACAAAGACATAGTAAAAGGAAAGAAGAAAAAGAGACAAGCATTCTTTGAACCTCACTTCATCAGATTTGGCTGAAAGAGTGAAAAAGACTCAGTAGAATATAATATGCTTCAGCTACAGTAAAAAAAAAAAAAAATTAAAAAGCAGATTTCAGACAAAGCAAAAGCAAACATGGATCTAATTAACAGAGATAAGACAGGAAACTACATCTTGCTAAAAGGTACCATACACAATTAAGTAATATCATTACAAAACATATATGCAAAAATTGGGATAGCATCCAAATTCATAGATAAGTTAAGAGAGTTAGAGGAAGAAATGGCAAAATCATACTAGTAGGGGATCTGAAAGTCCCCTCTCAGAAATAGATAAATCTAACAGCAAAATAAACAAGAATGAAGTTATGGAGGTGGACAGAATTTTAGAAAATTTGTATGTTAGACCTCTGGAGAAAATTGAATGGTGATAGAAAGGAATATATCATTTTCTCAGTGGTACATGGCATCTCTACACACAAAAAAGATCATGTATTAGGTAAAAAAGCTTTACAGTCCAATGCAAAAAGTCAGATATGTTAAACAATTCCTTTTCAGATAATGATGCAATAAAAATTGCATGTAGTAAAAGGCCATAGAAATTAAATTAATTGATTGATTGATTGATTAGAAATTAATTAATCTAATCCTAAAGAATGAATGTGTGACAGAATATATCTTAGAAACCATCAATGACTTCATCCAAGAGAAAGACAATAATGAGACAACATATCAAAACTTATAGGAAAGAGCCAAAGAATTTCTTAGGGGAAGTTTTATATCTTTAAATGCTTACATGAACAAAATAGAGAAAGAAAAGATCAATGAGTTGGGCATGCAAATAAAAAACCTAGGAAAAGAACAAATTAAAAATCCCCAATTAAATATCAAACTAGACATTCTAAAACTCTTATTGACAATTAACAAAATTACCATTAATAAAAATATTAAGCTAATAAATGAAATCTAAAACTGGTTTTATGAAAAAAAAATAAAATAGATAAACTTTTGGTTAATTTGATTTAAAAAAGGAAGAATACCAAATTACCAGTATCAAAAACTTATCAGCTCAAGTCACCAACATTGAAGAAGAAATTAAAACAATAATTAGTAGTTATTTTGACCAACTTTATGTCAATAAATTTGACAATCTTAGTGAAATGAATGAATATTTACAAAAATAAAAACTGCCCAGATTGACAGAAGAGGAAATAAAATTCTTAAATACCCTCATTTCAGAAAAAGAAATTGAATAAGTAATCATTGAACTCTCTAAGTGAAAATCTTCAGGGCCAGATGGATTTATAAGTGAATTCTATCACATACTTAAAGAACAATTAATTATAAACTATATAAATTATTTGGGGAAATAAGTGATGAAGGAGTCCTACCAAATCATTTTTATGATACAAATATGGTACTAATACCTAAGCCCTGAAGAGCCAAAACAGAGAAAGCAAATTATATACCAATTTTCCTAATGAATTACAAAACACTTCTCACACAAGTAATGTCATCTAAATAGTTGAAAGAAACATCAGCTGCTCATGGGTAGGCTGAGCTAATATAATAAAAATGTCAATTCCATCTATATTACTGTATTTATTTTGTTCTGTACCAAACAAACTACCAAAAATTATCTTATGCAGAATAAAAAATGATAAAAAAAAATCCATCTGGAAGAAAAAGAGATTCAGAATGTCAGGGGAATTAATGCAAAGAAATTCAAGGGAGGGTGACCTAGCCTTATGTGATAGTAATTGTATTATAAAGCAGCAATCATCAAAACTACTTCATACTGACAAAGAAATAGTGGTGGATCAGTGGAATAGGTTAGTTACACAAGACACAGTGGTCAATGATTTAAGTAATCTATTTGTGAAACCCAAAGACCCCTGCTTCTGAGATAAATACTCACTATTAGACAAAAAAAATTCTGGGAAAACTAGAAAATAGTATGGCAGAAAGTAGGTATAGACCAACATCTTAAACTGTATACCAAGAAAAAGTCAGAATAGGTATATGATTTAGATATAAGGCTGATATTATGATAAAAGTAGCAGGGCAATATAAGAATTTATGACCAAATAAGAGACAGAGAATTTTATGGAATCCAAAAATGGATGCTTTTTATTATATTAAATTGAAAAGTTTTAGCACAAATCAAACCAACACAGCCAAAATTATTAGGGAAGCAAAAAACTGGGAAAGAATTTTTACAACTAGGGTCACTGATAAAGGCCTCATTTCTAAAATATATAGAGAGTTGAGTCCAATCTATAAGAATACAAGTCGTTTCCCACTTGATGAATGGCCAAAGGATATAAGCAGGCAGTTTTCAGAGGAAGAAATTAAAGTTATCTATATTCATAGTAAAAAGCTCTAAATAACCATTGATTAGAGAAACACAAATCAAAATAAATCTGAGAAACCAAATCACACCTATCAGTCTGGCTATTAAGACAAAAGATGAAAATTATCAATGTCAGAGAAGATGTTGAAAAATTGTAATACTAATTCATTGTTGGTGGAGTTGTGAACTGATCCACCTATTCTGGAAGAACAACTTGGAAGTATCCCCAAATGGGTATAAAACTGCAGATCCTTTGATCCAACAATACCATATCTAGGTCTGTATCCCAAAGAGATCATAAAACTGGAAAAGGACCCCCACGTACAAAAATATTTATAGCAGCAGTTTTTGTGTGCTTTTTTTGCACTCTTTTTGTGAACAAGAATTGGAAATTGAGGGGATTCCCATCATTTTTTCAAGTGGCTGAACAAGTTGTGGTATATTAGTGTAATGAAATAGTATCTTGCTTTGAGAAACATTAGGCAGACAGACTTCAGAAAAACCTGGAAAGACTTATAAGAACTAATGCTGAGTGAAGACAGCAGAACCATGAGAACATTGTACTCAACACTGTGTGATGGCTAACTTTGATAGACTTAGCTCTTCTTAGCAATTCAGGGATCTATGACAACTCCAAAAGACATATAATAAAAAATATATTTCACATCCAGAAAAAGGGCTATGTTCTGAATTCAGCTTGAAGCTCTCTTCTTCTTTTTTTTTTTTATTGTTGTTTGTTGGTTTCTTCATTCTGTGGTTTCTCCCGTTGCTTCAAAATCTTCTTTACAATGTAACTAATGTGAAAATATGTTTAAAATGAATGTACATGTGGAGAATATATCAGATTACCTGTAACTTTGGGGTTGTGGAAGGGGAGGGAGGGGGAGAAAATTTGGAAAGCAAAATCTTATGGCAATGAATGTTGAAAACTAAAAATAAAGTTAAAAAAAAATCAATATTTTCATTCACATGGGAATAAAGTAACTGAGTCCAAAGGAGAGGAAAGAAATGTTGACCATGCCATAATTTGTGAACTTCAGGGTAGTGAGCAATTACTAGGCTTTTCTATTTCATTTTCCAATATTCTTTCTAATATGTCTCCCTAAATCTCAAACCTACAAAAAGATTCAAACAGCATACATAAAGCTGCATAAAGATGCCTAAAAGGCATAAGTTGTTGATTGTTCTGACGTACCTTGAATGTTCTTCTATATCTGCTTGCGTTTCCTGGGGATCATTGTGGTACAAGGAAAGAGTCTGCCACTTTGGAGCTACAGGTCCAGCATTCAAATCCAAATTCTGATAATAGCATGAACTTGAGGAAGCCCAAGTTTCATATGAGGAATTCATTGGCCTGAAAAATGAAGTTGTTAGATGAGATATGCTCTCAGCTTCCTTGTAATTCTAGATGTATGGTCTTATGATTCTCTTCCCAAGCCACACTGGTAATTTTGTCTAGGAAACGGAGATATTCACATTCACATAGCTCTAATATAAGAGAAATGGCAGACATGTGGTAAAGGAAAAGCATCTTCCTCATTGTATACATAGATGGATAATTTTAATTACCTTAGCCTCCCAATCTTGATTTTTTTTCCTTGTTACACATTCTCAGATGGATTATTTTTAATTTTTTTTCCAAAAAATTTCTCTGTTCTCTTTTATACCTTTTTGTCCTTTCTTCTCTTCCATCTACACATTATTGCTGCCAGCAACAAAAAAGAGAATAGTAGGGTGGCTTTAGCCATCACTTGGGGAATTTAAGAAGGAAATTATTTTCTCAATGGAAATATATGAGCCAGATCTATATAGGATTTCACGTAATGTTAATTAACTGAGATTTAAACATTTTTGAAGGCATTTTGGCATTTAGCCCTACTCCCTTAGCCAAATTCCAATATGGTTAATTACATTTTGATTCCTAACAAACATCCCCCTTGTGGTTTCATTTGGATCCAGAACTCTTCTCATTTCCTTCCCTAAGTAAACATGGAGTGGTACACAGAACAATGAGCAGCCCCATTAACTTCCCCTGCTTGCTTCTAAATCAATTCATTTCAACAAGGATTTATGAGACTCCTACAATGTACAAAGCACGCCGGTAAACATAGATGTAGACACAAGACCAAGAATATGAGTTGTGCCCTAAAAGTTATCAGTCATTTCATTTAATTATTCAAATTCTTCCTGTCTTTTGTCATAACACAAAGACACACATATACACACACACACACACACACACACACAGCTAAATGAACTACCTGTTAGTTTTTCATATTTGTTTCCTTTGTGTACACATATATATGTATCAATATAGATAGATAGATATGTATAGGCATATATGCATGCATAATGACATTGTATTATATTACATTATAACAATATAATGCAATATAATTAGAGGAGATAAGTACCATAATACAATAACTAAATAATTAGTAGAACAGTCAATGGAGGAAGAAAGAAAGCAATAAAGAAATGAAAGAAGGAAAAAAAAGAAGGAAAGAAGGAAGGAAGGAAGGAAGGGAGGGAGGAAGGAAAGCCATCAGAATAAGTTGAGATGCAGTTTTCATGAATAGAGATAAAGGGTTCTCTTTCCCATCAAGAAGCCATGATTTTATATCTTTTGACGATTATAGACTCTGGTAAAGTTTTTCAGGCTTTCAGTATCCACAAAATTATATTTATCTCTTTCTCTTTCTGTCTCTGTCTCTGTCTGTCTCTCTCTCCCTCTCTCTATCTCTCTCTATCTCTCTCTCTCGTCTCCCTCTCCCTCTCTCTCTTTGTCTCTCTCTCTCTGTCTCTGTACCTCTGCCTCTATGTTTCTCTGTCTCTCTCTCTCTGTCTCTTTGTGTCTCTCTGTCTCTCTGTCTCTCTCTGTCTCTGTCTCTGTCTCTCTCTCTCATAACCCATGGAAAACTAGAAAGAGTTCTGAACTTGGGGTAAGGATTTGAGTTCAAAATCTGATTCTTAACCCCTGTGTGCAGGAGATCAGTTCATGTCAGTTTATATATTGAGGTCTTAGTTTCCTCTTCTGTGAAATGAAACTTTTAAACTAAGTTGCCTCTGAAGCAACAAACTTTCACTCTATGATCATAAGATCCGATGATCTCCATTGATGGAGAAAGTTGCTGAGCTTCTCTGTTACTCTCCCACACACACAAAATAGCTTCATTTTTACTACCTGTTTGTGTATATTTAGGATGGACTTTAAACCCTGCCTAGTCAACAAACTTTTGCTTGGAGAATACATCACTGAACGGCTCAGTATGATAAATAAGAAAATGTGTCTTCCGTAGTCAGAATGTAGCATCACCTATTCACATATACTGTACTACCATTTTTTAAATATGTGTTGGTTCTTTCAATGATTAAAAATATAAATCCATTTTTTAAAAGTTCTAATAAACCCATAGTATTTCAATGTTTTATTGAGATGGATCCTGGTTCTACGGGCACTTGGGAGATATAGTTTGAAGAAAACAGAGTCAACTTCTTCCCAGTCTGGAAAAGATTCAATTCTACCGGGAGAGTAACATTTGTAAATGGACTGGGAATTTAAAAATGAAGTGACAGTGAAAGAGAAAGGGGCATGTCTATAAAGGTGACTCTGGTGGCAGCAACAGCTGAGACACATGCAACAGTATCCTTAGGGCTAAGCAAGTCCCTAACTCACAATGAGCAGTTAACAAATATTTGTTGACTTATGATTCAAACATTGACTGTTTTACTCAATAAATTACCGACAAATGGACTGTAAGAAAGAGAAGCACCAAAACAGCCAGTATCTTTACCCTCTGTGGGACATGGAGAGATGTGAGATGGGCATGAGGAATTTCTGATCATTGATTAATTTTCCACTTACTGAAAATTCAGACAATCCTCTTCTCATCTTTCTTTCCAAAATAACAGTGCACATTCCAAAGTTGTCTATTCTTTCAAGTTATCTATCTTTTTAAGTTACTTTTAAAGAGCCAAATCACACTTGTCGAAGTCTGAACAATTTTAATTGTTTTTGTCTAGTTGTTAAAAAATTGTTACTATTAAAAGTATAACAATAATTGCAAAGAGAAGCATTAGTAGTGAATTTTATTGGTCATTTTTGGTATACAGATACAAAAAAGATGAAAATTAGGATCTTGATTCTACAAAAGTATCAGTTTTTTTCTTATGATTCAATGCATATTCACAGTAACAAAAATCGCAGGAATTGAATTTCTTGATTTTAGCTAAATTTCCTACAGAAAAATTAAAAGGCATTCAGAATTTTTCATCATTTTTCTCTTCAAAATGAGCCATAGTTTCAAGATTTTCTCTCTGAGGCAAGGGTGAACTAGTTGCCAGAGACTACTGACTCACTTATTCACCCTACCTTTTCCCAGACCAACCTTTACAGGGAATCGAAGGTCTCTTCACCCCATTGAGAAGACAAGCAATTCAATATAGGTTATAGATGTGTACTTAGGCAAAACATTTCCATAGTAGCCATATTGTGAAAAAAAAAAAAAAAAGACTATCCCTCCATCCTATCCTGTCACTCCTTTATTCTATTTTCTCCTTGGACCCTGTCCCTTTTCAAAAAACTACTTCTGACTAACCTCTCCCCCAATCTGCCATTCCTTCTATCATCCCCCTTTATCCCCTCCACTTTCCTTTCTAATTGAGTGTGTTATTTCCTCTTTAAGTCAAATCCAGTGACAGTAAGGTTGGCTCATTGTCTTTCACCTCCCTGTTTTTCTCCATTTTAACAGCTTTGTCTAATCTTTTTTAAGTGAGATAATTTACCCAATTCTATCTCTTCCTCTATCTTTTTCCTGTCATATTTCCCTCTGACCTCTTAATTTTATTTTTAAAATAACCTCTCTTCATATTCAACACATCCTGTGCCCTATCTGTGTATACATATACACACATACACACATATATACACATATATAGCCATCTATACAGACTTGTATATATACACATACAAATGCACACACTCCCACACATATACATGCATACATATATACATGTGTGTATGTATGTATATATTTTTTCTCTTCAACTAAGAAAAGTCTCATAAGCTACTTTATTCTATATCTCCCTTTCTCTTTCTCCAAATATATTTCTCTCTCACCCCTTAATTATATTTTTTTAGATATCATCTCTTCATATTAAACTCATTCTGTGTTATCTATATACACAAACACAATATGCATGCATACATGCATATATACACATACATATATATACAGACATGTATACATACACATACATACACAACACACATCTATGCATTATATACATATATATATACATATACATACACACAAACATATCTATCTATCTATCTATCTATGTATCTCTCTTATCTATATCACTATATCTGTATCTATTGATATTCCCTTTAACTCTTCTAATACTGAAAAAAGTCTCATGAGTTTGAAATTTCATCTTTCCATGTAAGAAAACAAACAGTTCAACTTTAATAAGTTCTTTATGATTTATCTTTCCTATTTACTTTTACATGGTTCTCATTCTTCTTATATTTGAAAGTCAAATTTTCTCTTCAGCTTTGCTTTTTTCATCAAGAATACTTTAAAGCCCTCTATTTTATTGAATTTCCATATTTTCCCCTGAAGTATTTTACTCAGTTTTGGTGGGTAGGTGATTCTAGCTTTTAATCTGAGATCCTTTGACCTCCAGAATGATATATCCCAAAATCTCTGATCCCTTAAGGTAGTAAGTAGCTGATAGGTCTTCTGTTATCCTTACTGTGTCTCCAAAATAGTTTGCTTGTTTCTGCTGAGCTGCTTGTAATAATTCTTCTTGATCTGAGAACTCTGGAACTTGGCAATAATATTCCTAGGAGTTTTCTTTTGGGGATATTTTTTGACAGGAGTTTAGTGGATTCTTTCCATTTCTATTTTACCCTCTGATTCTAGCATATCAGGGAGATTTTCCTTGACAATTTCTTGAAAGATAATGTCTAGGCTCTTTTCATTGATCATGGCTTTTAGGTAGTCCAATAATTTTAAAATGATCTCTCCTGGATCTATTTTCTAAATCAGTAGTTTTCTGATGAGATATTTAGCATTGTCTTCTATTTTTTCATTCCTTTGTATCTCTTTTATATTATCTTGATTTCTCATAAAGGCATTAGCTTCTAATTGCTCCAATCTATTTTTGAAGGAAATGTTATCTTCAGTGACCTTTTGAAGTTCTTTTTCGATTTAGCCAATTTTGCTTTTTAACACATTCTTCTTCTCATTGGCTTTCTGGACCTCTTTTGCCACTTGAGTTAGTCTATTTTTTAATGTGTTATTTTCTTCAGGATTTTTTTTTTTAAGTTCTCCTTTAGCATGTTTTTGACTTGTGTTTCATGATTTTTTTTTGCATCCCTTTTATTTCCCTTCCCAATTTTCCCTCTACTTCTCTTACTTGATTTTTAAAATCCTTGTTGAGTTCCTCCATGACCTGTGACCAACACATATTTTCTTTTCTTTTTTTTTTTCTTTTTGGAGAGGGGAAGGCAGGGCCATTGGGGTTAACTGACTTGCCCAAGGTCACACAACTAGTAAGTGTTAAATGTCTGAAGCCAGATTTGAACTCACATATTCTTGATTCCAGAGCTGGTGCTCTATTAACTTAACCACCTAGCCACACTAAACGTATTTTTCTTTGAAGGCTTTTGATGCAGGAGTTTTGAGTTGGTTGTCTTCTTCTGGTTGTATGATTTTTTCTTCTTTGTCATCAAAGATTCTATAGTCTGATTTCTTCCTGTTTGCTCTTTTTCCCCAGTCCATTACTTGACTTTTGAGTTGTTAACAAAGTAAATCTCAGATTCAAGAGTGGAGAATTCTTTGTCCTAAATTTCTGTGTCTTTTGTGCAGCTGTTGTGAGAGCTACCATTCTTCTAAAGTTATATATTCAAAGGAGACCCACTGTCTGTTCCCCTTAATTGCTTCATTTCTCTATGAACAAGAAGGTAGAGACTCATTTTACTTAAATTTTCTGTTGCATCTAATATTTATTATGAAGTTCTTTTGTAAGTATCTGGTCAATAAAGAAAAGAGGAGAAGGAATGGAAGTAAAGATTTGGTTTTCAAATCCTAACTCAGATATTAGTTCTGTGACCTTCTGGGTATCTTTTGATATCTCAGTGTCTCAGGAAACTCTCTAAGACCAGAAAGTACCACTTGCATTGAAGAAGCTCCTTAAGACCTCCTTTTAGATATCAATTTTTAAGTCAAAGATATTACAGATACAAGAGTGGATGGGCAGATGGCTGGATGTGTGGTGGGCAGATATGTGTGTATGTATGTATGTGTTTGTGTATATGTATATAGAGAGAGATGATAGATAAGTGATAGAGATTTATACATCTAGATGATAAACACTAGAGAATGTTATGTAGAGATAAAACATACATCGATAGATATATAGAAATTAATAGCTAGGTCTTAAGATAAATACATATATGCATGTATGCATACACACATATAAATAGATAACCTGATAGACATGACATATGAAAATATATATTTAAAGATGTATAAGTAGATTCATAGATGAAATGTGAATAGAGTTATAGATGATACATTCCCTACACACATATAGGGATGGTATACTTACAAACACATAATGTATGCATATATGAGTGTATACATGCATGTGTACATGTGTGTATGTATGATATATATATATATGTACATTTGTGTGCACATACATTTCATTGCAACATGAGGTATTACTCCATCCAAGCCTCTGTTTTCAAATGTGTTTTGCTCCTGAGACCTTTTGGAATTCCAGAAAATATAAGACATTAGCCACACACCTAACTCATTCTTATTTTCATTATCTGTTTATTGCAGCAAGTTTAGGGGCAAACTATTATTGTTATGCCTCAATAAATTATATGCAATAGAAATTTGCCTTTCCTCTTAGTCATATAAAATGTATTCACACTCAGTGGCACCCTTGTAAATCTTGCATGTAAATGAATAGAGAAAATGCATGGGCTTCAGTCCTGGGTACTGAATAATGAACTGACTTAGGCTTGCTATATTAAACTTATGTCTGCTTATGGTCGATGTTAAGCTGCTTTCATAAAGGGCCTTCTGGTTTGTTAACTTGTCTTCCTGGGTCTAAGTTCCTGTGTTGAATTCTCCTGACATAACAAAAATAGTCACTATTAACACATTAATATTGTTCCAAGCAGGAAAAAAAAAAAATATGTTGTTCAGTCATCAGAAGTTAGGACTCAGATTGTAGAGTATTTGTCGGTACTTGAGGCTGCTATTAGTGGAAAGCTGGATAGTTGCGCTTATGAGGTGATGGAGATAGCAAGCTGCTCCATATTGTTCTGGATTTATGATTTCATCAATGTAGAGAACTCAGGAAAGAAATTCCAAGTATCAAAGCATATTGGCAACTGTGCTGTTATTTATAGTTTCAGAGTTTTGCACAGGACCCTGTGAAGTTCAGCAATTTGCCCAGGCTCCCTCAGTCGTCAGGAGTGTTCTAATGGAATACAGTTAGAATATGGAAGTAAGACACATGCATTTGAGTCCTAGGGTTCTGCCATTTGATTCATCTGAAATTTTGGGCATTTTCATCATAAATTCTTGGCTTCAGTTTTCTCATCTGGAAAATGAGAGTTAGACCAAAAACTTTCAAATTCTCCTTCCACTCATATAGTGATGCTATGAAATATCAGAGGAAGGCCTTGGAACCCTTTCAGCACTGTCTCTTGTTGGATCAGAAGATACAACTTCAAATATGACTTCGGAAGCATACTACCTGTTCAACTTTGGAGAAGTCACTTAATGCTTCTTGGCCTCAGTTTCCTGATCTGTAAAATGAGATTAATCAATTCTGAGGCTTCTCCCAGATCTACCTCCAGGGGATCAATTACTTATATTTTTTCAAATTAATTGATTGACAAATTTATTGCTATACTCTGTAATATAATAGCAATCATTTAATAAAAATGTAAAGAAATAAACATAGAGCAAGAACTGGGTGGGGCCTCAGGGAGCCTCTGCTTCATTAATCTCATTTTATTGGTTGGAAAACTGGGATCTAGGGAAATTAAATGACATAAATAAGCTTATTAATGCGGTAACTGGAGTGTTGGAAACCCTGTAAATGTATGGCCATGTATATGTGTATATGTGAGTATGTGTTTATGCATGTATGCATATACACATTTATGTATTTAAGAGAAGCCATGTGGATGAGTGGATAAATCACTAGGCCTGGGATCAGGAAGACTCATCTTCCTGGGATCAAATCTCGCCTCAGACACTTACTTGCTGTATGACTCTAGTAAAGTCACTCAACTCTGCCTTAATTTCTCATTTGTAAAATTAGCTGGAGAAGGAAATGGCAAACCACTCCTGTAACTTTGACAGGAAAATCCCAAAAAGAGGACAGTCAGACATGACTAAAACCGATGACTAAACAGCAATCAAACATATGCATATATGTGTATGTATTCTACTTAATTAAGGAGAAATCATTACTAACCATGATTAGGTAACTCATTGTAACTAACTTCTTATTCACAGGTTATATAATAGATAGAGTGCCTGGCTTGGAGGCAAGAAGTCCTCAGTTCAAATTTGACCTCAGGCACTTACTAGCTATGTGACCCTGGAGAAGTCATTCAACTTGTTTTCCTCAATTATGTTATCTGGAAATTGCATTAATAATATCTACCTCATAGGGCTATTGTAGTTGTAAAGAGCTTAGCCCATTGCCTGACTCATAGTAAGCACCATGTGAATGTCATTTTTAGCATTATTATCGATTTTCACTAACCTTGGAGAAGAAACAGTAACTGGACAGAGCATAGCCATCTGTAAAGGCTCCATTAGATGTCAGGAGGAAAAGAGAACAGGCATGTTGTGTTGCTTCATTTTAATACAATAACATTTATTAAATATCTATTGGGTGTAAACCTGGTATAGGACATCATGGTTAAGACCCTATGCTTAAGAATTTATATTCTATTGGAGGATACAATATGTATAAAGATAAACACATATAATAGATACTAAAATTCAAATCAGAATTGCCAGAAGAGCAATTTGGAAATCTGAGGAATAAGAGAAGGGTGTGTGGAAGAAATGACAGCTGAAGTGTACTTGAAGAAAGATGGCCATTTTAATATGTAGCTATGCACATTTTTATAAATAAATCACTGTTTTTATAAATAAAGAGAACAGGAGTTATTGTTCCTCTTTTATTTATGAGGAGGAGCCAAAGACATCATTATTTAGGGGTTAAGGTACAGTGAGTCTCACTGTGGCTGATCCAAACAATATGAGTCAGAAAACTGTAGCACAGGTTGGGCACAAACAATCCATGTGCACATTTGGAGTAGAGATGGCTCTAGATTTAGACATCTCAGCTTTCCTTTTTGCTACTGTGATTCCCTTTCACTCATAGATCACAACACCTTCTTTGATTTGGGTATATCATGTTGAGTGGTGTTATGCCACTGTATCCCATGTTTCACAATCAACACTAAAGTTGTTCAGAGAGACCTTGAAAGGGCCCTTATACTGCTTCTTCTGACCTCCATGTGAGTGCCTGCCTTGTGTGAATTCTCTATAAAATGGTCTTTGAGATAAATGTATATATATGGCTTTTAGGCAAAGAGGTCAGTCCATTAGAGTTGTGCTCTCTGTAGTAAAGTTTGAATGCTTAGCAGTTCAGCTCCAGAGAGGACCTCAGTCTCTAGCATCTAATCTTGTGAGGTGATTTTCAGTATTGTCCTGAGACAATTCAGCTGAAAGTAGTTCAGTTTTCTGGCATGGATCTGCTAGACTGCCATGTTCCATAGGCATACAACAGTGAAATCAGCAGAAAGATTCTGTAGACCCTCAGTTTGGTTGTCATTTTAATACCTCTTTTCTCCCCTACATTCAGAGCCTCCCAAACACTAAAGCAGCTCAGACAATGAGTGCATCAACCTTGCCATCTATGTGGACCTCCCAGGAAAGTATACTGCCAAAATAAGTGAACGTATACACAGAATTCACAATAGGAAGGGTACCATGTTAAGAGAAGCACTAGGGAGGAACAACCAACCATGTGTTAGAAAGAAGGTCTGCGATCAGAGTATGGCAGTGGTGTGATTTCATTCTATAGCCCTCATTCCTTCTCTCTTTAGAGTCTTCACATGTAAAGTACAGGCAAGGCAATCTTTATGACCCATCATTGAAGTCACAGAACCTTAAACACTCTAGCTAATGCTGACATTAATTAGAGTTCTAATTGCAATGTTTATAAAATGTCTGGAATCCAAATGGGGAAAATAGGTGCCACAGTGGATAGAGTGCTGGACCTGGAGGGAGGAGGACCCAAGTTCAAATCTAGCCTCACATACTTACTAGCAGTGTGACTCTGAACAAATCACTTAACCCTGTTGGACTCAGTTTTCTCATTTATAAAATAACCTTGAGAAGGAAATGGCAAACCATTCCAATATGTTTGCCAAGAAAACCCCAAATACAGGAAAAGTTAGACAGAACTGAACAACAAGCTGAAAAACCAAATTTCAGGTGACCTTTCAGACAACAAAGCTGAGAGACCTGGGAAAGTTATGGAGGGAACTATGTTGGTGATATGAATAAATCAGATGAAACATGACTGTCAGTCAGTCATTTTGATGAGGTAGAAATTCATGTGTACCAAAACAAATAGGATAGTTCTGGTCCAAAAATCACTGTGAAGGCAACTACAGGAATTCAAAGGTGAAAAATAGCCCACAGAAATTCAAAGAAATACACATTTTAATGTTAAACTCCTAGACCATCTGACTTAAATACCAGAGCCATAAACAAAAATATCGAATAAAATTTACCATAAATGAGTATTCTGCATCCCCAGCCACCATGATGATTTGAGCTTTATGGAGATACTTATCTCGTGTCCCAGATAGCAATATTAGGATAAAATAAACCAAGTAATGCATGTGAAAGTACTTCGACAATTTTCTGACTCTATGTGACCCCATTTGAGGTTTTCTTGGCAAAGATCCTAGAGTAGTTTGCCTTTTCCTTCTCCAGCTCATTTTATAGATGAGAAATTAAAGTAAACAGGGTTAAATGACTTGCCAAGAGTCACACAGTTAGTATATACATGAGTCCAGATTTGCACATCTTCCTCATTCCTGGCCTGGCACTCTATCCACTGCACCACCTAGCTGTCTACCTAGCTTCTTTATGTTTTGTGTTGTTCAATAGTGACTGACTCCTTGAGACCTCATTTGGGGTTTTCTTGGAAATGATCCTCAGTGGCTTGCTATTTTCTTTTCCAGCTTATTTTATAGATGAGAAAGCTAAGGTAAACAGGCTTAAGTGACTTGCCCAGGGTCACTCAGCTAGTAAGTTTTTGAGGTCAGGTTTGAACTCAAGAAGTTTAATCTTCCTGACTCAAGTTAAGTTACTCTCTCCACTACCATGTAGCTTACCATAATTTTATTTTAAGGTCCTTCAAAGTTTTAGCCAAAAAACTCCAAAAAACAAAAAAAACAACATCAGCTTAAGGTTAACATTTTATTCTCTCCGTGCCTTGTTAGTTCACTACAGCTGGATGATTGGGACCTAAAGAGTTTCAGTCTTAGTATTGTCTACTTACTAAATATTTTCTATTTATGCTATATTTTAGTCAAACTTTGAAAATTACCTTTATTTGTTTTTTCATTTGTTTGCTAGTTGATTGATAGTTATACTCTATATAAGGAAATTCATATTATATTTCTAGTTTATAACACTAGAATTCATGGAGTATTTACTTCAGGCTACTGGGAAGAATATTTTACTGCTATTCAGAAGTTCTAGGTTCAAATCTGATCTCTGACGTTTACCAGTTCAGGAATTACTTAGCATCTTTGAAAGCATCAATTTCATCATGCTGCACACAGAATAACAAACTCAAAATACAGTCACAATAAATTCCTATTAGTTTTCAGTTAGGACAGCTAGGTGATGCAGTGGGTAGAGTGTCAAGAAGACTCATCTTCCTAAGTTCAAATCTGACGTAACACATTTATACCCTGTGTGACTCTAGGCAAGTGACTTTATCCTTTTACCCTCAGTTTCTTCATCCATAAAATGGACTATTGAAGGAATTGACAAATCACTCCAGTTTTTTTACAAGAAAACCCTAAATAGGGTCATGAAGAGTAGTGCATAACTGAAAATGACTCAACAACAACAACAACAAACTTTAGTTGGGTAAAGGTCCTTCCCATTGGGAACATCAGGAGATGGTTCATATGAAAGGAAGTAGGGATACAAACTTGGAGAAGAAAAGTGGAAGAGGGTTGTGATAGAAACAAGGTTTTAACCCTGCAAAAGCATTCAGTTCACATCTACTTAGAACTATAAAGTATTATATCATATATACATAGATTTCAAGCTGGCAAGGACATTAGAGGAAATAGAGTCTTTCCTTTTCCATTTTGACAGATCCAGAAACTGAGGTTCAGAACATTTGATTTATCCAGAGTCATCAAGCTAGTAAGTATCTGAGGCAGGATTTGAACTCTGGCTTCCTGAAGCTAAGGTCAGCATTCTATTGCTTCCCTACGTGACATCTCAATTATTTGCAGGTTTATAAAAGCATACACATTCATTGCTTCTTCTAATTCCACAGAATAGAAAAAAGATGAACAAAGAAACAAGGAAACATTTCAGGCTTCCTGGGGCATATTTTTTAGAGGCTTGATTCTCAGTGCTTTCAAGTCTTCCTGTCTTTGAAGGATCAAATCAGAACCAGATTTCTACATTTTATATGAATTTATCAAGTACATGTTTTTATTGCAATCTGTGAGGAATTTTTTTTTTTTGGAACATCTTTTTTTTTTTTTCTTGCTCATATATTCTGTAGATACCTGTGTGTATATGAGTGTCTATGTAGTGCCTCTTTATAAGGATAGTTTTTTGGGGGATAGAAAAGTAGACCACTGAGGACCATTATTGGCATAATAACATTTTCATCTTTTAACAAATGGCTATCTCCAAAAATAGATTTTAAAAAAGATGGTGGGTAACTAAAAATTGCCCCTGGATACAAAAGCACCAGCAGGCTGTGAACCATCAGCAAGTGTATGGTCCCAGTAGGCACTTGGATCTAGCTGTTCTCTTGCCAGAAGCTGAGCTGCTCATTTTGACGGAGATGCTAATGACAAAGTCTTCTCTCATTTTCCACAACTGCCTTTCTTTCTTCTCAAAGATACTTAACAAATAAGGGCAAATGAGTAGGAGGCAATGATCAATGGAACAAATGACTGGTGCTCCAGGACATTTGTCTGCCTGTGTGAGAGTGTCTGGTTGCATTAAGACCCAGATTTACTTATTTATGCATACATATTGATATAAATATGTTCTCCTGACAATGTAGTGGGATTAATTGCATCAGTGATTATAGGCTTAGCTTTCCAGTAAAGCCAGGAATGGTGTCCTCTCTGGTTTGAATTATTGGGACCAGGAAGGAAACAGCCCTGCTGACAGGGGGTCAGGCTAAATAAATACTACAATTGAAAGCCCTTGTTCTATGTCAAACATCAGAATAAATTCACTTACTTGAGAAGTCGTATTATTTTATCGTGTTTGTACATTGTGTTTAAATGATAGTAATTTCAGCTGATGATTTCTTCTAAGTCTTAGAGTTTAAAAGACTCAAATTGTGAGACTATCATGAAGGTAAATGATGAAAGAAAGAAAAAGACAGGAAAAAAATCTCAAACTTTGAAGAAGAAATCTCTGTAAGATTTTTTTTAAGCAACTAAGAATGCTTACTGATTAGTTTACCCTATATGTATGAGAGTGTGTGTGTGTGTGTGTGTATGTGTTTAAGTTTTCAAGGATATTTATAATTCATAATTAGAGGATATGGAGCCTATCTTCTTCTCTCCCTTTCTCCCCTCCTTTCCCATAGCCCTCCTGTACCTCCATCTACTGTAATAGAAGATAGAGCTAAATGGCTATGAGATTTGGGGCAAGTCTGTTGCTGATTGCTTCCCAATGAAAGGGAATAAAGCTGGGTTTTGTTGCTAAACAGAAAGTCAAGGTAGCATCCAGGAAGCAAAGTAAAGGATTAAAGTGTTATGGGTCTTGGCTGATGGACTAGTGAGGTTTAGCCCATGGGAGAAAGAAGACAACAGGGCGGAGATGTACCCATTTTCAACTATTTTAGTTGTGTGCTGTCACAAGGAAAAAAAAAAAAGCATTAGATTTGTTTAGCCCAAACACTGAAAGTCATGCCAGGATAAAGAATGGAAGTCTCAAAGAGGCACATTCTCCTGCTAGATAGAATGCAGGCATATCTAAGAGATATCAGGGGTTCAGTTCCAGACCACCACAATAAAGCAAATATTACAAAAATGTGAGTCACATGATATTTTTAGTTTTCTAGTGTATATAAAAGTTGTGCTTATACAATACTATGTTCTAGTAAGTGTACAATAGCATCATATCTAAAAAAATTAGGTACCTTAACTAAAAAAAAAATTATTGGTAAAAATGCTTATCATCATCTTAGCCTTTAGAAAGTCATATTATTGTTTTGCTGATGGAAGGTTTTGTCTTCATGTTAGTGGTTGCTGACTGATCAGTTTAGTGGTTGCTGAAGACTGGAGTGGCTGCAGTGATTTCTTAAAGTAAGACAAAGATGAAATTTTCTACATAAATTTATTATTCCTTTCATGTGAAAAATTAGAGGGCATTATAGGATTATTAATTAGACTAATTTCAATATTATTGTGTCTCAAAGAATAGAGAGGCCTGAGGAGACAGAGAAAGTGAATTTTGGGGGGTGCAGCTGGTCACTAGAACAGTCAGAACTCATGCAACATTTATCAATGATATTTGCTATCACATTCATAGCATACCAAAGCAATGGCAATAGTAACATCTACGATCACTGATACATATCCCCATAATGGATAGGATAATAATGAGAAAGTTTGAAATATTGCAAGAATGATAAAAATATGACACAGAAATATGATGTGGACACATGCTGTTGGAAAATACTGCTTCTGATAGAATTCTCAGATGCAGGGTTCCACAAAATTTTAATCTGTTGAAATTGCAATGTTTGCCAAGCACAATAAGATGAGGTATAACTAGAGACGGTAATCTTTATCCTTACTGGAGCTGTCCAACAAAGCAATGCCTACTGAGTGCTCAATGCACCAATTGATAATCAAGTAAAATGGCACTTATTTTACTATGACAGCTTATTAGAAATGGGGCATTTAATTCCCCACCTCCATTATGATTAGACAGTGCTGGTTAGTAGAGAGTCATAGATAGGAGTGAGGAATCCCAATCAAAATCTCAGCTCTGATGCCTTACTATGGACGCTTAGCTATTTCCCCTTACCCCTCGGGACCCCAATTCCCTCACCTGGAAAATGGACAGAGGGATGATTTACATTTTTAGAGGAATGTTTTTTTCAAGGGATTCATCATTAAGTCCAGACTACAATGGATAGTCCTTTGTAAATCTTAGTTTCTGGGATTATGTATTAGGGATGATGGCCATTAGTTTTCAAGATTATTTGTGTGCTTGAATGTATGCATGCATGTATGCATTCATGTATGCACACATGTATGTATGTGTGTGTATGTCAGAGAATCACAGAATGTTGGAGACAGAAAGTATCAAAAAAGTCATTTTTCCCAGGGCTTATTGAACTTGTGTGTGTGTGTGTGTGTGTGTGTCTGTGTGTCTGTGTGTGTGTGTGTAGGCATGCACAATTATGTGCATATGCCTGTGTGGTAAACTCATTTGTTAGTTTAGTGAAGCTGGTGGAGCCCTGAAAACATGCTAACATTTTGTTAAAACTTAGTGAAAATATTATAAAGCAGCATTCATCAAAAGCATCTGGTATTGGTAAAACAAAAATACATGTAGATCAATAGAACAAACTGGACAAGGAAAAAAATCAGAAACGATGGAGCTCAAAAATCCAGTGTTCAGTAAATAGAAATGTTGATTGTATTTCACAATTCACAAATTGCTTTACTTGCATAATTTCACCCAAGCTTTACAACTATCCTCAGAGTTAGTTTGCCAACATCCCTCCATCCATTTTCCAAGTGAGGGAATTGGGGTTCTGAGGGATAAGGGGAAATAGCTAAGTGTCCATAGCAAGGCATCCGAGCTGGAATTTTGATTGGAATTCCTCACTCCTATCTATGACTCTCTACTAACCAGCACTGTCTAATCATAATGGAGGTGGGGAATTAAATGCCCCATTTCTAATAAGCTCTCTTAGTAAAATCGATGCCATTTCACTTGATTATCAATTGGTGCATTGACCACTCAATTTCTATGATTTTAGAAGAAAGGAATCAAATAAATAAACTTGAAGAATTGGTGTCTTTTCAGAGAAGATGTTCTGAAATAGGTTAGGCTAATTTTTGCCCTTCAAATTATGCCAAATAGACAATCATTTCTTCTACATAGTAATGAACCTTATCTGTTTTATTGCATATGCCTAAGAAATCATACACATTGAATATTCTTTCCTTTATGTGTGCATTTGTTTTCCATCAAAGTATCAAAGAAACTCTAACTTTGTAGAAATCACAGAAACAAGTAGCCAAATCAGTGCTTGAACAAGGATCTTCTATATAGTAGAATGAAAGTTATTAGTAGATCCTCATATAATGTCCTTCAATGAAAGCAAATACTATCTCCACACCTAATTACTTAGCTCCTATCTATCTATCTATCTATCTATCTATCTATCTATCTATCTATCTATCTTTCTATCTATGTTCTATTTTATCTATCATCTATTTTTCTATCACCTATCACATTTTTATATGTCATGTATGATCTATCACTTATCACTTATTTCTTTTATCTATTTTCTCATATTGCTCTATCTGTCTGTATGTGTATTTAAATACATATGCATCTATATTTGTATATGCAAAAATATATTGCCTTAGTTCAAGCCTAAATCTGCCCATCTACAATTTTCATCCATTTTACATAAGTTTGGCCTCCTGGGCCAAACAGAATAAATCTAGAATTAGTTTCCATAACAGAACCTTCAAAGATTTGAAAGAGTTATCATGAAACTCATCATAGTTTCCTTTCCATGTCATCAAAATGACCTTCATAGACCATGAAATTCATACCCTTTAATATTCAAGATGATATTAAGACACTAGTTTTTCTTTTTCTTTTTTTAACTTTTATTTATTATAGTTTACATCATTAATTTCCAAGAGATTTTGAGTTACAAATTTTCTCCCCATCTTTCCCCTGCCCACCACCCCAAAACAGTCATCCCATTGTATAGTAGAACAGACTTTCATGCTCCCCTTCTTCTATGAGGCAGATATGCAGAAGGATTATACTCTTGTTCTGTGGATGCTTTCTTTGAGTCTTGAAATATTATAGAAATTTCAGAGGAGTTAATTATCAAGTCTTGTGACTCCCTGTTTGTTTGTGCCTCCAGACGTGGTAGTAGGATAAAATCTTAACAAATGATTAGCCTTGGGTTGCGGCAGGAGTGGTAGATTCCAAGAAGGGACCCTTGGTTCCAGGAATTCCTGCTATAGGGAATATAAGCCTTATGAATTTCTTGTATCTTTGGCTCTGTATGAAATGGCTCTGTATGAAATGGCTCTGTAATAAAAAGACTATTGAATACATCCCTGTCTCTCTCTTTTTATTCAGCTGGTTGCTAGGCCATATACTGTGCTGGTCGGAGCACCATTGTATAACCCCTCCCCCAATCTATTCTCACCTATATCCTCCCCGATTACCCCTCTGCCTTTCCAGTAGGGCAGGGTGAATCTCCCTACCACAGTGCCCATGTATCTTAAGTTCCAGTTTGATGTGCTTAATAATAAAAATAAAAATAATAATAATAATAATAATAATAATAATAATAATAATAAGAAGAAGAAGAAGAAGAAGAATAGTATATACATACATACATATATATTTTTAACATTTGATTATAAAACTTTAAATTCTAGATTTTTTTTTCTTCCTCCCTCATCACCACCCCAACTGGAAGGTCAAGCAATCAAATACAGGCTAAACATGTGTAATTACGCAGAACCTCTCCACAGTGGACATATTGTGAGAGTCTAATTACATGTCCCTTCTTCCTATCCCCCCCCCGATTCCACTCTCTCCCTGTCTCTCTACAGAAGTGTGCACTTCCATCAACCCTCCCCCATCTTACCCTCCCCTCCATCATACCACCTATCATCCCCATTCCCCTTACTCTCCTGTGTGGCAAGATACCAAGTTTAGAGTTTATGTCATTCCTCCCTTAAGCCAAATTCCGTGAGAGTAAGGTTGATCCTTTGCCTTTTGCCTTCCTGTTCTCCCTCTCTATTGGGACAATTATCCTTTGCCTCTTCCATGAAATGTTCAACCCCATTCGGTCTCTCCCTTTCTCCTCTCAATCTAATGCTCTCTCACCTCAGGGTTTCACCTTTTAGAATATTGTCCCTTCCTATTCGATTGATCTTATGCCCTCTATGTATTCATATATACACATACAAAGATATGTGCTTTTATGCATATATAAACCCTCTTATATAGATATATGTGTATGTATATGTATATATACATTTGTATTCCCTTCACCTATACTCATACTGAGAAAAGTTTCATCACTTACAATTGTCACTTTTCCATGTTGGCATGTAAATACTTCAACTTTGCTAAGTTCCTTGTGATTTCTTT
>CM053585.1:11921549-11950480 GCA_028646515.1 Pseudochirops corinnae
TTTTTTTTTTTTAATTTTCAGAAAGAGAGAGTGCTAGAAGGGAACACAAAAAAAGGAAAGATTTCAAAATTAATATAAAAGTCAAGCAAAACACATAATTAAAATAAAATAAATAGGGACTGTTCTTTTTTTTCCTCTATGTTCTAAGTGGCTAGAAAAGTTCCTAGCAAAAAGCAAGAACCTAATAACCAGTTGTTGAAAGAACCCTATATTAAAGTGATTACATATAAAGGAGCTTCATATTCTATGGGAAATATTGACAATTATTAAATGATTAAAATAATAGACTGTATCAAATCTGAATGGTCAGGAGTAATGGCCATATCATGACTGTTGAAACAGTGATTGCCTCATAAAAGTGTTGTTTTTTGTTATTACATTGATATTTTTTGAGTCACAGCGTTTGGTTTTTTATTTTTTTTTTCCTTTATTATCCTGAAATTAATAATCAAAACCAAATATTTTGTATTCAAAGGAGAACAAGCATGAGGATTGAATGAAATACTATGTAATATGCTGCATACAATCTGATTTCTTTTTTTTTATTATTACATTATTTTTTTAAGCACATCTATCAGTATCATTTTCTCTAGTGATCTCTTGTAAAGATATAGGACCAGGGGGCTTTTCTTTCCATATTAGTCACTGACTGATTCTGGACCTGTGAGATAGGTGCTTGTGAGAAAAGACAAAAGCTACATCATGGCTGCTGCTGCAGCAACATGCACTATTGAGCCAGGTAGCCTCTCAGCATCATTTTTGCCTGTAATTAAGTGTGGGGCATTTCCAATACATTTCTCCATGGTCACCAGGGCACCTGTTCAGAGAGGTTTTTTTTTCTTTTTAAAAATATTTCCTCTTTCCACAAAGACAATCTTACCCATGTTGCACATCTAGAAACAGATGGTTCTGAATTCTCATCCAGAAATTAATCTGAATGTAGAATCCTTCTATTCAGCAGAGACTCTCTGGTTAGTCAATACTCACTAAACTTTTATTAAACAACTACTCAATTTAAGGCACTACTCTCAGTAAGCATTGCAGATTCATAGAAAGGGGAAAAAACAACCATTGTCCTCAAGTAGCTAGCTTTTTTATTTTATTTAGTTTGTTAATTTAGGGAATAAAACAAGCATTTTCCTTACATTATCAGAAAATAAAAACAAATATATGATTTCATTAGAAACTGCCAAGCTACCATGCACAAATAGCTATTCATTTCAAATACGCAACAAAATTATCATGTAAATTTATTTTTTCTTCCCCCCACCCTAAAGATGGCTACCATTAGCCACAAATAGGTGCGCGCGCACGCACACACACACACACACATATGTATATATATAATTGTTCTATACATACTTCCTTTTATCAGTACTCTCTTTCTGGATACAGATAACAGTAGCATCTTTCTTCTTGTATCCTTTGTAGTTAATTTGAGTATTTATTGTAGTCAAAATAATTTATTTGCTCCAAGTTATTCTTAAATCATTAATGCTGTTACTGTTTAATTCTTCATTTTTTCATGTAAGTCCATTATCCTTTTTTTATCTAAAATCACTAAGCTCATCATTTCTTTCTTTTTTTTTTAATTTGAAGTATGGGCATTTATTAACCATTTACTACGTACTAGACACTAGGCTAGTGCTACTGGTCCAGATTCAGAGACAACATTGTTCCTGTCATCATTGAGTTTATATCCTGTTGAGGGAAAACCAAATGTTCACAGATAAGCATGTACAAATTGTATACACAGTAAATAAAAATAGTTTAATCGAGGGGAGGAGGAGTCTACAGCCTTGAGGACCATGGTAGGTCTAGTATAGGGAGTGGCATTTCAACTGAGCCTTGAAGGAAGTTAGACATTTTATGAGACAGAGGTGAGGAGGGAGAGTTATTGGGGACAGTGTGCTTAAAGTCATGATGAGGGATAAATGGGATGTCATGTACATAGAATAGCAAGGAGATCTGTTTGGCTACAAAGCAGAATATGTGAAGGACTGGGATTAAACAACAAGCCTAGAAAGTCAGGCTAGAGTCAAACTGTGAAGCCTTTAAATTTTAAACAATAAAGTTTTTTATTTTTTCCTAGAGCGAAAGGGAAACTACTGGAACTTCTTGCATAGTGATGGAAAACATGATGGCAGTATAAGGTAGAGAGGAGGATGAATCTGAGTGCTACTATACAGGAAGTTTTTGACAGAATTGCCAGTCAAAAAGTGAGGTATGAAAGAGAGGGAGAAGTTGAAAGATAAGTTTCAGAGTTTGAATATGTTTGATTAGAGAATAGTGGTACCATTAAACAGTGGAGGAAATATGGAAGGAAGTTGATTTTCCATGGGAAGATATTTAGTTCAGTTTTGACAATGTTGACATGGGGGTGATGCCATAATATCTAAGTAGAATTGTCCTTTCCCCCATACATACATCCATAGAAGTAAAATCTACCCTTGTCCCATGTATGATATCTTCTGGATTTGATCCTTCTTCTACATTCTATTTTTTCTGTAAAAAAAAATATTGATTAATTTTTTTTTTAGTTTTAATTTACAAGATTCAGTCCCACAATCCCTTGAGTTTTAAATTTTCTCCCTCCCCCCCACGCATGGCGGCATGCAATCAAGTGTAGGATCTGCAAATACTTTCACAGTAGATATTAGTCTGGTTATATAGAAGCGTTGTAATCAGTGGAATGAACAATGGGAAAGAGGAAACAAAACCAAACATGGAGAGGAAAAAGAGCATATAATTTGCTTCAGTCCACATTTAAATTCTGTTTTTTCTCTGAATGTAGACACCTCCTTCCATTGTGAGTCTTTTAGAGTTGTCATTACCTTGTGTTGCTAGGAAGAGTCCAGTTTGAGCTCATCAATTTTTACAGCACAGTAGTATTCTATCACAATCATATACAACAACTCATGGAATCATTCCCAATTGATGGGTATTGCTGCAATTACCAGTTCTTTGTCATCCCAAAGAGAGATACTATGCACATTTTAGAATATATAGGTTCTTTTTCTTTTTTTTCCCTAATTATTTTGAGAAATAGACCAAGGAGTTTTGTTATTGGGTCAAAGGGTATAGGTAGTTTAATAACTCTTTGCACATAATTCCAAATTGCTCTCCAAAATGGTTGAATCAGTTCACAAGTCCACCAGCAAATAATAAGTAGCTTATATTTTAACAGAAGATACAATATTCAAATGATCATGCAGATAAATCAATTGTCAATGGACTAGGGTAAGATCCAGTTGGAAAGGAAAAAAAAAAGCAACTGTTATCTTCATAAAATTTTCTGATCTTGGTAAGTGGTCTTCTCACATTTCTTTTATGTTGCAACCAGAGACACGTTATTCATAATACTTTCTAATGATCCTATAGAAATTAGTAAAAATTACTGAATGTTTGAAAAGTTATACATTATTAAATAAAGACTTATCAAAGGCTTCTACTTATACATCTCAATTATTTCTAAATCTTATCCTCTCCCCTTAACACACAAAAAGACATTTTTGCAAAAAAAAAAAAAAAGTAACTGAAGCAAACTAACAGTATTTTTATCAAATTATGTATGCAACACTCTATGTAAATAGTTTTCCACTTCTCTAAGGAAACTCTAGAGTTGCATATCTTCCTTTTATTACTGTAGAAACAATACTGACCTTTGTAATTAATCAGCAAGTAAGTTTTTCTATTAATTTTATTTGCACTATTCTTGTTATTGTGCATATAATTTTCCTCTACTTCTGCTTACTTCACTCTTCATCAGTACATTTAAATATTGCTGCCTTTCTCTAAACTTCTCAATCATCATTGCCTTTAACTCAGTACTATGTATTTCATTACATCCATATATCATTATTACTTAATGGGGTAAATGCATTTTTAAGTATTTATTTATTTGTTTATTTATTTTTGGAGAGGGCAAGGCAGGACAATTGGGATTAAGTGACTTGCCCAAGATCACATGGCTAGTAAATTTTAAGTGTCTGAGGGAAGATTTGAATTTAGGTCCTCCTGACTCCAGGACCAGCTCTATTCACGGAGCCACCTAGCTGCCCCCAGTAAATATATTTTTAATCAACAATTGTGGATGTATGGTGAAAGACAGGAAGTGGTTTTCCCATTTTTCATAGTTGTAGATTTGTCTGTTATTGATTTCTTCTTGATATCATGTTTTTCTCATCATATTCTTGAATTCTACATAATCCTACATGCACAAAACAAAAGAGAATTCCATTAAACTTGTACATCCACAGGTCTGTAATTCTAAGAAATGGCCTAGACGTTCAATGCCAGAAGATCCAAATGTTTCATCTGTTCCCGGATAGTGTGTTTCACTTACTTTCATGCAGTGTATAGGTATGGTTTGTGTCCATGCCACCTAGCATTTGAATAAAGCCAGTGCGAATTTTTGATGAAGCCTAGGTAATCAATGCTTGCAGCTGTACTTGCTCGTTTAGATTTTAAAGGAGGGTGATGATCTTGAATCATCATCATGCCCACCTCCAGTGCCAGCAGTCTCCTTTTTCTGGCTCTAAAGAATAACGTTTTTTGTACTTTGATTTGTATGTCACTGAATAAGAAAATTAATTTAGGTAGAATTGTCATTCCTATTACATTACTTCAGCTTACCCATGAGCAACTGATTTTTTTTTTCAGTTATTTATATCTGACTTTGCGTGACAAGTGTTTTGTAATTGTGTTCAAATAGTCCCTGGGTTTCTTTTGGCAAGTAGACTCCTGAATATTTTATAATGTCAACAGTAACTTTAAATGGAATTTCTCTTCATATGTCTTGCTATTGGACTTCCTTAGTAATATATAGAAATGCAGATAATTTATGTGGGTTTATTTTATATCCTGCAACTTAAGTTAAAAAAAAATCACAATGCATCTGAAAGAATAAATGGTTCAGAATATCAAGAGAATTAATGAAAGGATATACTAGGGGAAGTGGCCTAGTCATACTAGATCTTAAACTGTATTATAAAACAGCAATCATCAAAACCATTTGGTACTGGCTAAGAAATAGAAGGATAGATCAGTGAAATAGGTTACTTATACAAGACACGGTAGTCAATGATTATAGCAATCTAATATTTGATAAACCTGAAAACTCAGCTTCTGGGATAAGGTCTCACTGTTTGACAAAAGCTACTGGAAAACTGGAAAACAGTATGGCAGAAAATGGCTATGAACCAGCCTATGATATCATTTACCAGAACAAAGTCCTGGTACATGATCTAGGCATGAAGCCTGATACTATAAATAAATTAGGGGAGCAAAGAATGGTTTATTTTTTTTTTTTTTAGATTTATGGAGAATAAAGGTATTTATGACCAAACAAAAGATAGAGAACATTCTGAATACAAAATGGATAATTTAGATTACATTAAATTGAAAATACTCTGCACAAACAAAGCCAATACAACCAGGATTAGGAGAGAAGCAGAAAACTGGGAAAGAATTTTTTACAACTAGTGTCTCTGATAAAAGTTTCAATTCTAAAATACATAGAGAACTGAGTCAAATTTATAAGAATACAAGTCATTCCCCAATTGATAAATGGTCAAAGTATTTGAACAGGTAGTTTTCAGAGAAAGAAATTAAAGTAACCTATAGTGATATGCAAATCAAAACAACTCTGAGCTACCACATCACACCTATAAGATTGGCTAACATGGCAAAACAGAAAAAGCTATAAAGACTTATATGAACTGATGCTGAGTGAGGTGAGCAGAATAAGGAGAACATTGTACACAGTAACAGCCACCCTGTGCAAAGACTGATTTTGCTAGACTTAAACCTTCTCAGCAATGCAAGGACCTAAAACCATTCCCAAGTATACATGATGGACAATTCCAGTCACATTGAGAGAAAAATCTATGGAGTCAGGCTACAAAACAGAGCAGACTATTTCCTTTTTTTTTTCTTGCTCATAGTTTTTTTCTCATTTGTAATAAACCTCCTATACAACATGATTAATGTGAAAATGTGTTTAATGGAATGTACGTATCATATTGTAAGCCATCTTACGGACGGACCAGAAGAGGTTAAAAATTTAAAACTTATGGAAGTGATTGATGAAAATTAAAAATAAATAATTTAATTAAAATAAAAAGTATAATGTCTACCTTCCACAATTCCAGAATACAATTACAAACATGTACTTCTCTTAATCTTAACAGTTGAGAACACAGAAAAATGTATCCAGTCTAGCATAATTTTTCTCTTGAGTATAAATTTGTCCCCCACAGACTTGATAGGGTTATAGAAAAACTACCTAAGGATTTCCTAAGTTTTGTATTTCAAAGGGATTTTGAGACCATTAAGATGACTCTCCTTGTTTTCTAGATGAAGTAAATGAGATACAGAAATATAGGGAGGCTTGTACAAAATCATGTAGCTGGTAAAAAACCAAGCTAGCATTTGAAAACAGGTTTCCCTATCTTAATTCACTATTCATTCTAATATTCAGTACCAAGAATGTGTCCCCCCTAACATTAACAACAGCAAAAACAGCAATGGAGACTTAGCATGGCATAATGAGTGGAGAGCCTAGCTATTAATCAAGAAGATCTGAAATAAAGCAAAGGCCTTGGCAAACATGTAAGACTGATATGACCTAGAGACAACTATACAACCACTGAATATTGAAGGTGATGCTGTAAGACTATGAATTACAGAGAAGATATGGAATTTCTTTTGGCATTGAATTGCATTACTGGCAGTTTCCTACACCAATAAAATCTTAGGTCTGGACAAACATTATTATAAAACTAGCAAATAACTTTGTCATAGAGAAGTTGGTAAAAAAATAGTCTTGGAGCCCTCATGTCTTGATGAATTGTGTGTTCCTGCTTCTGATTCAAACTGCTGGGATGTCCATAGATTTTATAAGAAATACACTTTTTAAATATCTCTTTTATAGTTAGACAGATTATATCTGCCCTTGAAGGTTCTCGGTTGTCTCTTTATCTCGTGACACTTGTCCAGGCCCCCGCTCGCTATGTTTCCCTACCTTCTTAGGTGCCAGTGATTAGTGTCTTACTTCCATTTGATCACTCAATCTCACATAGGTTTTGGGAAAGGATATTGGGTTGGAAGACATTGCAAGAACCAAATATAAGTATTTTCCACAGTGTTTTGGGCCATATTATCTCCTAAAGCATCTCAAATTCTGGAATGAGTTGGCCCAAACTTAAATTAGTTTCTACATAGGATAGGTCTCATCAAGTTAACCTACAAAGGTGTCATTGCTTCTAGGTGAGGTCTAGTCTCAACTGCTGCTTGGCTGGATATGAAAGCCCACACTGTTGGTCTCTAATGAGACTCTGGAATTCTTGAATGCTGGGATACAATCCTTGCTTATGAAGCTCAAGATCAGAGGTTCTATTCCCTTCAGCTGGAATGGATAAAAACAACCATAGTAGTTGGGAATTGAGTCCCATTTCTCGGGTCTAGATTACAGCGTAAAGACCCCAAGACCCTTTTTACAGTATTTTCTCACAGAAGATACCAGAAGTGATGAAGACCTGCATGAGGAGCACTGTGTACAGCTAAAGAGTTGATTCCAAGTCTAAGTCAAGCCTGATTCCTGACTCAGGACTTTTTAAAGGCATTAGGAATTTGAACTCTACAAACAATCAAAAAAGGCACTTAAAAATCCATGCTTATGAGACAAGAACCATCAAATAGCATTCTCTACAGTATCTTCAAGGATCTTTTACTGCATTTCCTCATAGCTTTCATGGAAGCAAGCTCCTCAGTGTCTCCACATTAGTTAACATCATCCCAGTTACTCTGTATGTGCAGCAGTCCTTCCTTATAACATTGAGTTGCAGATGAGTTTTGGCTCCAAAATGTACCTAAACAATTGAATTAAGAGTTCTAGACCTAATAATGATGATAATAATTCATAATAATAGAATATTTTGAAATTATCAAAAAGTTTTACATAAATGCCTCATTTTATTCTCTCAACTTGAGGTCAGTGCTGTAAATGTTATCACCATTTTATGGATAAGAATAAAAAAAGGCACACAGAAATTAAGGTAGTTGACCACAATGGAAGAGGGGTTGGAAAGACAATGCGTCAGATTAAATAGAGTAGTGGCCTGGGAGTCAGAACTGCCGGGGTTCAAAGCTTTGATATATAATACCTATGTAAAGCTTGACATAATATCTAAGCTCTCTGAAACTCCATTTCTTCATCTGTGCAATGAGGAAGTTGGACCGCATGTTTTTAAAGTTTCCTTCCCTCTTTGATCCAAGGAACCCTGACTCTACTTGAATCAAGGTCTCAAATTTAATTGTACTTCTCTTTTAATCAAAAGTTATAGATTCCAGATTTTAAATATTCCCATTGGAACAATTTATGGACAGACATTCAATACTGAAAATGAAACTCTAGTACATCAGTCCCAGGACTATTATAAGACCAGGGCACAGAGAGGAAGATTCTTCTGACCTAGATACAAGGGAACATAGAAGCCTGCAATTAACTTCTTTGTTTGACAAGGAGAGTGCTGTGATCTCTCTGACCTCCCCAGAAACAGTGCCCAGGTTTCCTGGGTTACTCCTCTGAGCATCTCCTGAAAGGAAAACTTTTGACTTTGATTTTCCTTGTGTTTCTTAACAAAATTACATCTTTTTATAGACATTTCTTTCTTTTCAATGTTAGAAAAAGGGGAGAGGGAGAAATGAATGGAAGGCAGGGAGCAGAGGCATCACTTCCAATAATATTTCGACATACCCATGTTTTTCTTTTTTTTTTTTTTCTTTTTTAGCATCAACAAGGAAAGAATTAAGTATACTTTGTTTCCTTGGAGAACTCAGACTCTCTCAACAATCTCCTTCAAAGGCAGCAGAAAAGGCATGAAAAGGGAGGAAATTTTTTTTCTTTTTTTCTCAGAAACCCACCATCTCAAGTGCAAAATTTCATTTGTCCAAGAGAGCACCAATGGACCACTTATTTGGTGTGTTTTTTTGACAAGTCATCCTCAAATGAAAGCAACTTTATAGTGCTTTTTATATGCAAAATATTCAAGCCAACAAGAGCAATATAAACAGACCATTAAATTTTTAGTTGAAGTACCTATATTGAAATCCTAATCTTTCCAGTTATGACCTGTAGGACTATGGAGAAGTCACGTCACATTTTAGATTGTCAATTTCTTCATATGTATACTTCATATCTTCACAGGGATAAACTAGGTGCCCTCTGCATTTGCTTCAGTAACTGGATCATTCCCCAAGCATGTATTACATACTTGATTTTTGCAATCACTGCACTAGGCCATGAAGAAAATAAAAGTAAAATCTTATCTACTTTTCAAAACCTCCAAGTCTCCTCCACAACAATTTGCTAATTATCTACTATGTGCCAAAGTATTTATTATGTGTTATGCTTGGGAAGTCAAAGATAAAAGCAAAACAGTATTTGTCTTCAAGGGGTTTATATTCTATTCAGTAAATATTAAATGCATACTATGTAGCAGGAAGCTTTAGACATTTGGGATACAGAGCTAGAGTAGAAAACAGTCCTTATCCTAGGAGAGCTTACAAAGACAAAAACAACAAACCAAGAAACATGTTGGTTCGGATAGGCAGAGCACAAATCATTGGTAACTAGAGGCAAAAGATGGTGCTAATATATTTCTATTGTCTTTAAATGTGAGAAAAATGTAAAATTGCAGAATCAGAATTAAGGAATTTGGTATATGGAAGGTACTACAGTGACAGTTTAGTTCAATCCATGTTCCAAAGAATCCTCACTAAAACATATCTGATATCTTCCAACCTCTGTTAAAGGCCTTCCAGGGAGAGAGAACTCTGCGTCCCAGGGGACACTCTTTCAACCATTGATGAATTTAATTGTAGGACCTTTGTTTTCTCTAGAATAGGACCCTATTTTCTATCCTATGAATTCTTTCCTGTGCTTCTGGTTTTCCTTTGTGAGTCTAAACAAAGGAAATTTAACCCATGTTCTAATTAGCTTTTGAAATGCTTAAAGAAAACCATTATGGTTTAGTCCTCCATTCCTGGGGGCAGGGGAAAGAAGGAGATGATCTATACTGTTTTTCCTCTTTAACCCACTATGCTTTTCTAGAGAAACTTAATCAGAACAATGGCTATCTCACAAGATGATAGGCTTATCAAATTACCAATTTATACTTTAATGGAAGCATAAGTGGTTATTCAGTCCAATTTAGCGCTATCCTTTTGGTGATAATGAAAATAAGGCTACATATAATAAAAAGTACTACTGAAAAAGAAGTTGGAATCCATATTACTATCCTCCATTTAACAGATGAGGAAATGGATGGCATAAGAGTTGAAGTCTATTATCAATGGTCACAAAAGCATTAGTTGCAGAGCCAGGATTTGAGTTCAGTTTCTCTGGTTCAAAATCCAGCTCTTCCTAGGGTATGATGAGGCCTTCCCTCTATGAAAACGACAACAACAACAACGACAACTAGATCTTCAGGACCTTGTGGGGTAATTGTATCTAAAGAAATAAAATTGAGAGTTCCTCAAAAAAGAAAGGAAGTACATAACTGAGATGAGCAGACTGAGACATTAACAGTGACAGATTGCATAGAAAATATAATATAAAGAAGATATGACAAGAGGAAAACAATTAAATCCAATGAAAATTAAGGGCATACTATCTAACGGTTGGGTAGCTAGGTGGTACCGGTGATAGAGTGCTGGGCTTAGTGTGAGGAAGACTCATCTTTCTGAGGTCAAACCTGGCATGAGACTCTTACTAGCTGTGTGACCCTAGGTTAGTCCCTTAATCCTATTTGCTTCAGTTTCTTCATCGTAAAATGAGCTGGAAGAGGAAATGATTTTTGTCAGTCCAATATCCACCACTCCAGGGTCATCAAGAGTCAGGCATCACTAAAAATGATAACAAAAAATATAAAAGGTATTTTGCAAAGTATTGGGGATGCAAAAAGTAACAATATTTTTTATAGAAGAAAAAGTCAATCATGAGCAGCTCTCCTAAGGACTGCTGCTGTGAATAATTTTAAGGATCTAATTACATAGTATATTAATTTCTATATTAATTCACCAATAAACTAAAGTAAAACATTCAAGAAACTAAAGTATAACATTCAAAACAATGTGACATAACAACTTATTACTAAGTTGGTCACATAGTCTTAACAAAACATATCATTTAGTAAGTCATGATTTCATCAGTCAATGTAGAGTACCCAAGTAAAGTCTTCTTTTATCTTGACTCAAGGCTGGCTTCCAATCATCCTTAAGCCAAACATCTTTAAAGGGGTAATTATCCTTAAGTCAATCATACTTAAAGGGTAGCAGAAGGTACCAACACCACCCACCCCTAGGCCACAGTAAGTCACAATCTCATCAGTCAAGACAGAGTACCCAAGTAAGGTGTTCTATCATGTTAACTCAAGGCTGACTTCCAAATCCCAGGGTTCCTGCTCCATGGGCTGACTATTCCCAGCTCTTGCCTAGATTCACACATAGGCAGCTCTCCAAGTTCTTGCCTGGATTTGCCCTTAATCTTTTTTTTTTTTTAACCTTTGATTATTTTTTGGTTTACATCATTGATTTCCACAAGATTTTGAGTTACAAATTTTCTCCCTGTCTTTCCCTTACCCACCACCCAAAATAGTGATCCCACTGTATACCCCTCCCTCAATCTGCTCTCTCCTATATCCTCCCCCATCACCCCTGACTTTCTGGTAGGGTAAGATGGATCTCCCTATCCCAGTGCCTGTATATCTTATTTCCCAGTTGCATCTAAATAACAATAATAATTATTATACATACATATATATATATATATATGTACATTTTATTTTAGAACATTAAATTCTGGATTCTTTCTATTCTTCCTTTGTGACCCACCCCCACGAGAAACTCAGGTAATTCAATACAGGCCGTACATGTGTAGTTACGCAGAACATCTCCACAATGAACATATTGTGTAACACTGACTATATTTCCCTCCTTCCTATCCCACCCCCTACCTTGTTCTGTTCTCTACATTGTCCCTGTCCCTTTACTGAAGCGTGTGCTTCTAACATCCCCCACAACCCTTCCCTCCCTTCCATCCTCCCCCCTATCAACCCCATCTCCCCTAGTTTCCAGTAGGGTAAGATACCGACTTTAGAGTGTATGTCATTTCTTCCCTAAGCCAAATTCAATGAAAGTAAGGGTGACCCATTCCCTTTTACATTCCTGTTCTTCCCCTCCATTGTAACAGTTATCCCTTGCCTCTTCTATATGAGATGATTAACCCATTCTGTCTCTCCCTGTCTCCTCTCATTCTATTCCCCTCCCACCTCTTAATTAAGTCTTTTAAAATATCATCCCTTCCTATTCAATTGATCCTGTACCCTCTGTCTTCATACACATAAATACCTGCACTCACATGTGTATTCATATGCATATATACCTTCCTATATAGACATATGCATATGTATACATAAATATATATTTATATTCCCTTCACCTATCCTTATACTGATAAAAGTTTCACAAATTACAATTCTCATTGTTCCATGTGATAAGTTCCTTACTATTTCTTTTCTGTTTACCTTCTCATGCTTCTTGTATTTGAATGTCAAGTTTTCTATTCAGTCCTGTTTTTTTTTCCCCAAGAATGCTTTGAAGTCCTCCACCTCATTGAATGACCTTTTTTTCCTTTGAAACATTATACTCAGTTTTGCTGGGTAGGTGATTCTTGGTTTTGATCCTAGCTCCTTTCATCTCCAGAATATCATTTTTCAGGCCCTTCAGTCCCTTAATGTAGAATCTGCTAGATCCTGGGTTATCCTGGTTGTCTTTCCACAGTATTCAAATTGTTTCTTCTTGGCAGCTTGTAATATTGGCTCCTTGATCTGGGGACTCCGGAACCTGGTGATAACATTCCTGGAGTTTTCTTTTTATAACCTTTTTGAAGAGGTGATCAGTGAATTCTTTCAAGTTCTATTTTGCCCTCTGGTTTTAAAATATCAGGACAATTTTCCTTGAGAATTTTTCAAAAGATGATTTCTAGGTTCTTTTTTTGGTCATGGCTTTCAGGTAGTCCAATATTTTTTAAATTGTTTCTCCTGGATCTTCCAGGTCAGTGGATTTTTCAAGGAGATATTTCACATTGCCTTTTATGTGTTCATTGGTTTGGATCTGTTTAACAGTATCTTGATTTCTCATAAAGTCACTTGCTTCCATTTGCTCCCCTCTAATTCTGAAGGGATTATTCACTTCAGTGAGCTTTTGAGATTCTTTTTCCATCTGGCAAATTTGACTTTTTAAGGCATTCTTTTCCTCATTGGCTTTTTGAGCCTCCTTTGCCATTTGAGTTAGTCTATTTTTTAAGGTGTTGTTTTCTTCTGTCAAGTTGTTGACTCACTTTTCATGATTTTCTTGCATCATTCTCATTTCTTTCCCCAATTTTTCCTCCACTGCTCTTATTTGGTTTTTAAAATCCTTTTTAAGCTTCTCTATGGCCTCTGTGCACTTTGTACTTTTCTTGCGAGCTTTTGGTGCAGGAGTTCTGACTGTGTTGTCTTCCTCCCATTCCATGCTTTAGTCATTTTTGGCCCCCCAAAAGGAATCCAAACTTGTTTTGCTGGGCTTACTTTGCTTCCTTTGTCTGCTCATGTTGCCAGTCAATTACTTGGCTTTTGAGCTCAGTAGTAAAACTCTACCTTCAGAGGGGAAAGCTCTCTCCCAAATTGCTGGGATTTTTGTAGCTGGTGGAGTTGTTAGGAAGCTGCCCCCCACCCCGCCCCCAGCTTTGGCTCACTGAAAATACACCTCAGTACCACAACCCAAGACTGTGATCTGATCCAGGCAGCTCAAGGAAAGTATACTTAGCCTCTGAATGATAGCTTGGCTCCCCTGCAATCTACAGGCTGGGAGCTTCTGAAGCAGCCATGTGGAGGCAGCTGCAGGGATGCCACTTCAGACTGCTGCTAGCTCTGGAAGCAGTTTGGTCGGATACTCTCCCCCAAATTTAGTTGAATTTCACTGACCTTTTTCCCTTTGTTCTTGGCTCTTGTGGGTTGGTGATACTGGAAATTGCCACAGCTGCTGATGGTCTGCTCTCCTGAACGCTACTGCAGCAGCTTCTCCTGGAAGCCCTGGGGCTGATACCACATGGGGCTCTCCTCTGCTTCCAGAGTGCTGTGATGACCACCTGCCAGCCTGCCTTCAGTAGTAGATTTGTTTTTCCATCATTTTTGTGGAGTCTGGAGCTCTAAAATTTGTTTAGAGTCATATTTTATAGTTATTTGAGGTGGTATTGTGGGGAGCTCACAGAGTTCTTCTGTTTCTATGCCACCATCTTGACTCTGCCTCTCTGTCCTACTCACCCTCAATCTTTCCTGGATTCACCACATATGCAGCTCTCTGTTCATGAATCTGTATCTCAGCCTATAGGGAGTATTCCACTCCAAGCCTTTCACAGTTTCTGTTTCTAGGAAGACAAAGCTTAACAGAGCTACAACAATATTCATACATATTAAGCTTAACAGAGATACAACAACATTTGCACATATTGCTGGCACTATCATCTCAATTCACTTTCTGTTGGGCAAAGTAACACAAATTAACACACAAGGCTTCTGCCTGAGAAATCAAACACAAATCAAAAGAAAAGTACCAGGACTTCTATAAAAAGCAGTAAAGTCCTCTTTCCCAACTTCTGTAACAACAGTAAGATCCTTTTTTTCAACAGATAGAATGATTTCTTCTAACAAAGTAACATCAACACAGGCAGAACAGCCAGACAGAGTGACAAAATCACAAGCATTCTCATTCTTAGTTCTGCTTGGTGCCAGCTTATGATTGAGCTTTTCTCTGCTCCTTCCTGTTTCACCCTTTCTCTTCCACCCTGCCTGTTCTGCTCTATCAGCGAGCTCCTTCCACTGTGAGCTTCATGTGATGGTATTAGGCCTATTAAGAGCAGGGAAGATCTCCAATCTCTCTTAGGACCATTAAAGGAAGACAGTGCATATTGCTTCCAACAGAATTGATACAATCAAAGGCAAGGCTCAAAGGCACTTGAAGAGCTGAAAAAAAGAAACAAATTGCTTCTTTCCTTGTCATAACAATGATGTATGTATGGATGGAAGAATGCATTCTATATGGTAAGAAATTCTATGGTTATTTTTTTTTTAGTTAATAAGCAATTATTAAGTGCCTTCTATGAATCAGTCATTATACAAAACACTGAAAATACAAATAGAAAAATAAAAAAAAAAGTTTCTACCTTCAAAGAACTTGCAATATAATAGGAGAAAAAAACCCAAAAACCCAAAATATTAAAGAAAGCTGAATATGTAAGTTGTAAGAAGAGGTGCTTGGTACAAAGGCGTGGTGGAGAAGTCAATAAAGTCCAATAAAGGCACATCTGGCATGGAAAGGAGATGTCTGAGCAGAAATGAGTCCTGTTCCTTTTCCTTAAAGTGAAATTTATCCATCCTTCTCTCAGTGGGTGAATACAGTATTGATAAGGTGTGACTAGTAAGGTGTGTTGCATATTGTAAGATGATGAGATGTCCCAATTATGTGTATGTTTTATTGGAAGGTAAAGTATACCTCTTGAAATCAGAGAGTTCAGCTTCTATTTTGATTGACATCATGGCATAATGAGTAGAATTCTTTTTTTTTTCTTTTTAAAATTTATTTTCAGTTTTCAACATTCATTTCCACAAGATTTTGAATTACAGATTTTCTTCCCATCTCTCCCCTACCCCCACCCCAAGATGGAAAGCAAACTGAATATCCATTTGCCCAATCTGGCATCTCTTATATTCCCCCAACTGCTCCCTCTCACTTCATGGTATGGCAAGATGGATTTCTATACCCCATTGCCTGCATGGTGCACCTTTTTTTCTGGTGCATCCAAAACAAAGAAACAAAAAACAAACTTTGTTTCTTTTAACATCTGCTTTTAAAACTTTGAGTTCCAGATTCTCTCCCTTCCCCCCTCCTCAACCATACCTACTGGGAAGACATTCAATTCAATATAGGTTGTACATATGCATTTATAAAAGACATTTCCATAGAAATCATATTGTGAAAGACTAAATACATTTCCCTCCATCCTATCCCACCCCCTACTTATTCTATTTTCTCCTTCAATGCTATCCTTTATCAAAAGTGTTTCTTCTAACTACCCTTTCCCCCAGTTTGCCCTCCTTTTTATCATTCCCCCCTCTTATGCCCATCTCTCTCTACTTTCCTGTAGTATATGATACCAAATTGAATGTGTATCTTATTCCCTCCTCAAGCCAAATCCCATGAGCATCTGGTTGTCTCATTCCCTTTCACCTTCCTGCTATTCCCCTCCAATGTAACAGCCTTCTCCTGCCTCCTTTATTTAAGATAATCCACCATGTTCTATATCTATACTTTATTTTTCCAAATATATTCCTTTCTCACCTCTTAATTTTATTTTTTGATATTTTTACACATTCAACTCACCCTGTGATCTCTGTTGATGTATACATGCATACACATGCACACATATATGTGTGTGTATAATATATATATATATGTATGTATGTCTATATGCACATATGTATATACTGAGAAAAGTTTCATGAGTTACAAATATTGTCTTTCCATGTAGGAATCTAAATAGTCCAACTTTAATAAGTTTATTATGGTTTCTCTTTATGTTTACCTTTTCATGCTTCTCTTGCTTCTTACATTTGAAAGTCAAATTTTCTGTTCAGCTCTGTTTTTTTTTTCTTATGAAAATTCTTGAAAGTCATCAATTTCATTTAATGTTCATATTTTCCCCAGAAGTATTACACTCAGTTTTGCTTGGTGGGTGATGCTTGGTTTTAATCCTAGCTCCTTTGACCTTGGGAATATCATATTCCAAACCTTTCCATCCCTTAAAGTACAAACTGCTAGATCTTGGGTTATCCTGATTGTATTATCACAATACTCAAATAGGTTCTTCTTGACTGCTTGTGATATTTTCTCCTTGACCTAGGAACTCTGGAATTTGGCTATAATATTCCTAGGAGTTTTCTTTTGGGGATCTTTTTGAAGAGGAAATCTGCAAAATTTTCCAATTTCTGTTTTGCCCTCTGGTTGTAGAATACCTGTGCAATTTTTCTTGAGAATTTCTTGAAAGAGGATGTGTAGGGCCTTTTTTTGATCATGACTTTCAGGTAGTCCAATAATTTTAAAATTACCTTTCCTGCGTGTATTTTCCATGTCAGTGGTTTTTCCAATGAGATATTTCACATTGCCATATATATATATATATATATATATATATAATATATATATATATATAATTACATCTGTTTTACAGAATCTTGATTTGTCATAAAGTCATTATCTTTCATTTGCTCCAATCTAATTTTGAAGTAATTATTCTCTTCAGTGAGTTTTTCAATTTCCTTTTCCATCTGGACAATTCTGATTTTTATGGCATTCCTCTCTTCGTTGGCTTTTTGGGCCTCTTTTGCCATTCGAGTTAGTCTATTTTTTTTAAGGTGTTATTTTCTTGACTTAGGCCCTTGACTTGTTTTTCATGATTTTCTTGCTTTATTCTCATTTCTCCTCTCAATTTTTCCTCCACTTCTCTCACTTGACTTTCAAAATTGTCCCTGATATCCTCAATGGCCTGAGGCCAATTCATATTTTCTTGGGGATTTTTGATGCTGGAGTTTTTATTTTGTTGTTAATTCTGGTTACATTTTGCACCTAAAACATGTCTATGGTTTGATTTTGCTTCCTCCTTTTGCTCATGTTCCCAGCAAATTACTTGACTTTTGAGATCTTAGCCATGGTAGAACTCTGCTTCCAGAGTGGAGAGTGCTGTGTCCCAAATTGCTGTCATTTCGCATAGCTATTGTGAGACCTTCTTCTAGAGACCTCAGAACTGCTAGGAGGATTCACTCTCCACAGTCCCAATAAGCTCTGCCATTCTAGTGATCCTTATCCCAGGACTGTCACCCAAGACTGCCACCCAGTAATGCCATGTACAAGCAGCTTCCCAAAGGAATGCTTCTGTGAATTTTTGAGGTTCTGATTACAAAGTATAGTGAGCATCCTATTTATTCAAGAACAAATCAAACTAAAACATTCACAAAAAATTAAGATACAATATTTACAACATTACATCTTATCACAGAAAATCACAATATAGTGTTCAAAATAACTTATCATTAAAATGCCCACATAGTTTTCACTAAGGTAGTCACAGTATTTAGAATAAAGAACAAAAGAACAACCATCTGGTATCCCTAAGGAATTTTGCCTCCTTACTCAGTCATTCGGTCATCTCAAAATACAATAGTCAGCCTTCCACTCGTGGGGCAATCATAGGTTAACTTAATCAGTCACTTATCTAGCAATCAGTCACTAAATATCGTTAATCACAAAATACAATTATTAAAAAATGTACACAAACCCTCCACCATTTGGTCTCTAATAAACTTCAATTTCATCACTGCATTCAATATCCAAGGAGAGGCCTTTTCTTCATCTTGACTCAGGGTGGTCTCTCAGATTCTCTGGATCCCCTTCCATGGTCCCAGCTTCTACCTGAATCCACCAAACGGTCACCTAGTTTCAGAGGCAGACAGCTCTCAAGTTCTTGTCAAGTCCTCCGGTCAGTTTCTGCTACACACTGAAGTTCACAGGGTCCAGCATATCTCAAAACCTTCACAACTTCTGTTCCCAGGAACCCTAGGATCAACCAAGCTACAGAAAAACAAAGTCTTAGCATCCTGGTCATGCTTCTTCAGTCCCTCACAGTTTGGCTGGCCCTAGGACCCAGAAGAAATCTGGCAGCAGCCACTTTGGCCTTCCAGGTAGCCTCCTAGGCAACAACATCAGCCTTTATCAGATTCTGGGCTCAAGAAAACCCTCTCTCAGTTCTCAGTCAGCTTCCAGATGCTCACTGAGAGAAAACCTCTGTCTCTGTCTCTGTCTCTGTGTCTCTCTGTGACTCTGTCTCTGTCTCTGTCTCTGTCTCTTTCTCTCTCTCTCTCTCTCTCTCTCTCTCTCTCTTTCTCCCTCTCTCTCCAGCAGGAGAGTTTCTTCCACCAGGATCTTGTCAGAAGAAAATTCTGTGTCTTCCACCAGGAGCTTGTCAGGAGAAAATTCTGAAGGTGCCTCTCTGGTGCTTTTCTTATACACAGACACACACACACATTGGCTTCCTGTTTCAGCCAACCCCTTCCTGTTATGTCAGCAACAGGAGACGGAGTTCACACCTTCTGTTTACTTCACAGAGGCTTGATTAGTTACTAAGGGCAAAGTACCTGCTTGCTTGACATAACAAAAAGGGGTCTTCAAATTTAAATTAATTACCATTGCAGTAGGCCTAACAGAAAGAATGTTCATGATATTGGCTCTCTGTCGATCTGTGTTAATTTCTCTGACAGAAGCCTTATCTATTGATTTGTGTTAATTTCTTAGTCAGAAGACCTGTCTGTTGATCTATGTTAATTTCTCAGAAAGTAGGCCTGTCTGTTTGTCTTTATGTGTGAATTGAGCTAAAGAGCAGAGATCTGCCCATGGTAAGGAGGCATAGTTTAAACCTCTTTGGAGAGCTGTTTTAGTGAATTTTTGTAACCCTGTTAAGCTTTGTTTTCTTAGAAAGAGAAGTGGTAGGAAGGAGCCCTAGGAGCCTGTTGTCAGGCAGGAACATGGAGGGGATCAGTCCTCATGAGCTGAGATATGGAGCAGGAGAGGATAACTGCCTACATGTGAATCTAGGAGAAAGTTGTGAGTGGTCAATCCACAGAAGAGCCATGGGGTTTGGAAGTCAGCCTGTACTCAAGATAAGAGAGCATTTAATTTGGACACAATGTATTCATTGAGGAGATTGTGATTTATTGTGACCTAGGGGTGGATGGTGTTTGTATTTTCTGCTACCACGTAAGAATGACATGTGCTAGGGAAGACCCTGACCTGGGATCCCCTGCTTGTATAAACAAGTGTTCAGGGAAATGTTACTGAATGCAATGATATATGCTATGTACCGTTTGACATACTGAGTGTGTCTATGTATGTGTATATATGTATACATATGTGTGTATATATGTATGTTTTAGATGACATGTTTTGCTAAAGGATGTTGCTATAAATGTTATGCATTATGAATGATGTTTAGTTTAGTTCTGAATAAACAGATAATTCATGATACTAAGTGAGTTGACCCTTAAATTAATTCATAGCAGCATTCCTCAATAATGCTGCCATGATTGGCATTATACACACACACACACACACACACACACACACACACACACACACCATATTTCAGCCTGTGAGCGATCCATAGAAACTATAATATCCACACTTTTAATTCATTTTTCTTATGTGAAGGCACACCCTAACCCCTTACCAAATCCCAGAGCTACACTTAAGGGTCACAGTATCTTAGCTGAGGAGAATTCTAGGCTCGCCTTAACACTGCAGGCAGAAGCAGACACATGGAGCAGGCTCAAAAATTTTCCCAAACAGATTTGCTCTCTTTGATCCTAACAATGTAAGAAGAGAAAGATAAAATGGTATTTGAGAGACCTTCAGATAATATATGAGGAATGATATTAAAAACAAAGAGCTGGATTGGGCATCAGAAGACTTGGATTTATCTCTCAACATTACTCCCTTTGTACCATTGGGGAAGTCAGGTAAATCTTCATGAGCCTCAGTTTCTTCAGCTGTCAGTTATAAGGGTTATACTGAATGATCTCTAAAGTCTCTTCCAGATATAAATCGATGACCATGCCCTTTTGTATAATCTCCCCAATGATGTAGTTTGTTCAATCAAGAGCTCCACCATTTATTTGTGCCTGTTTATAGTACTACAGAGAAATATGTATAATTTAGAAAATAAACTTGTTTTCAGTGAATCTTGTTTCCAAAATATGAAGGAAGGGAGGGGGGAGAGCACAACAGAATAGAAGAAAAGAAGTAAAGACTGGCATCAATAGTTGGTATATATGCATACATACATACACACATATGCATACTTACATGCATACACACATACAAATAGCTATATCTATCTGTTTACACACAGATATACACATACATACAAGTAGCTATGTTTACCTGTTCACACACATACATACACATACATACATACATACAAATAGCTATATCTATCTGTTTACACACATATACACACATACATACATACAAATAGCTGTATCTAACTGTTTACACACACATATACATATGCATACACACATACATACAAATAGCTGTATCTATCTGTTTACAAACATATGTACACACACATACATACATGTGTGTGTGCAAAGGTGAATTTCAATTCTTTTTCTTCCTTTTTCTTGTCTCTACAAAGGAGAAATGATGTCAGCTGCACTGCTGAGAGTTGAGGCTGTCCAGGACTGAGGGACGAATGACAGGTCAGACAAAACAGGCAAAAAAAAAGGCTGTAGAGACACAATACCTATTTATAGTCTTGGATTTTTTTTTCTTCCCAGGCACTGCAATACCAAGGAATTATAAATACTTGGGGATGAAAGAAGCCAATAGCAAGCACATTCAGAATTGTAATGACAATGATTCTATGATCTTTTGATGTTGAAAAAATAACAATAATCCTGCTGATAGCATGAAATAGAAATAACATTTCTATTTAAAGGCTATGAAAAAAGATGAAAATATGATAAATAAGAAAAAATGGTAATAAAGATATAACTGGAATTTCTACCACATGTTATAGTTTCAGAAGTACAGCCTCCCCTTATTTAGAAACAACCATTTTTGTGTGTGTGTGCGTGTGTGCTCTACTATTACTAATCTGATATGCTTTATATCTTCTTACAATGGATAAGCAATTTTTTGTATATAAAAGCCTCAGAAAGCCCAGATTTGAAACACTCTAAGAACACAGTTTGTAAGGAGCACCATATTTTTTCCTCATCCATCCCCACCCCATTTAGTAGTCCAATGCTGGGTGGAAAGAGATGGAGGAAAATAGAGAGTGAGCAAGAGAGAGTGTCAGAAAGTCAAATAGAGAGATACAAACATACAGAAAAAGAAATAGAGATAGAGAAAGAGATAGGGAGGGAGGAAAGGAGACTGGGAGACAAAGAGACAAAAACACAGAGACAGACAAGAAAAATAGAGATGGGGAAATAGATAGAATGACAAAGGCAGACAGGGAGAAAAAGAGAGGCAGACACAGAGACAGGGAGAGTGATAGATCGATAGACAGTGACACAGAGAAACAAAGGAAGAGAGGCAAGACAGACAGAGACAGACAGAGACACCAACAGAGATATAGGGAGAGAGAGAAAATATGTTTCTATCCCCGAGCAAACCCATAAGCCATATAGAGTATTGAGTATTCAGTAAACTTTAGAGCTCACAGAGCCCTTCTGTTTATATCTCTCTCAAATCCTTTTATTTTCTAGAACAGGAAACTGAAGCCAAGAGATGATAAGTGACTTATTCACTGGCACACACAGTGTTGTTGCTTAGTAACTCATTAGTTTCTGACTCCTCATGACCTTTGAACCACAGCATGCTAGGCCCCTCTCTCCTCCACTAAGTTCCAAATTCTGCCTAAACTCATATTCATTGCTTCCATGATATAATGTACCCATCTCAGCCTTTGATGTCCCTTTCTGATTTAGCATCTTTCTCATCAAGGTCTTTTCCAGTGACTTTTGTTTTCTCATTATAAGACCAAAGTATTTAAGCATTAGCTTCAACATTGCATGCAAAATTTTAACAGCATCATCTTTAGGATTTTCAATAGCTCAGCTGAAATTTCAATACCTCCATTAGCCTTATATTTCTCAATGCTTCCTAAGACCCACCTGACCTTACTTTCCAGCTTGTATGGCTCTAGATCAGTAACCACTCCATTGTAGTTATCAATGATATGAAGATATTTCTTGTATAATTCTTCCATATATTCTTGTCTCTTCTCAATTTCTTCTACTCTGTTAAGCTTCTTCAATTTTTCTCTTTTATAACCCCCATTTTTGCATGGAATATTGCTTTGATAAATCCAACTCTCTTGCCCACTTCTCTTTTCTTTTTCATTTTATTGCTTTATTCTTGTTCTTTACATTGTTCAAAAAAAATGTGTCCCTCCTTGCAGTTCTCTGGAATTCTGCATTCGGTACGGTATATCACTTTCTCATTTACCTTTTGATTTTATTCTTTCCTTTGCTATCTGTAAAGCTTCATCAGACAGTCATTTTGCTTTCTTGCTCTTCATTTCCTTTGGGATTTATTTCTGCCTGCTGTACAGTATTATGAACCTCTGTCCATAGTTCTTCAAACACTCTACCAGATTGTATTCCTTAAATTTATTTATCACTTGCATTTCATATTCATAAGGTGTATTATTTAGGCCATACTTACATGGTCTGATGATTTTGCCTGCTTATTTCAATTTAATTCTGAATTTTGTAATAAGAAGCTAATGATCTGAGGCACTTTAAGGTCCAGATTTTCTTTTAACTGACTTCATAAAGTTTCTCCACATTTGGATACAACATATATAATCAGTATGATTTCAGTAATGAACTGTTGGTGATATTCACGTGTAGGGTTGCATTCTTGGTTGTTGAAAATTATTATCTGATATAACAATAGAGTTATCTTTGCAAAACTCTATCCCCTCCTGTCATGGAAGAGGGAATTGCATTGCTAAGTGAAACCATGACCCTTGCCATGCTAGATTATCCAAGATGGACAGATCATAGTAGAGAGTTTTGACAAAACGTGATCCACTAGCAAAAGAAATAGCAAAATAGTCCAGAATCTCAAGTAACTCAAGGAGTAATTAAGTAGCTACACCAAAGCCAAAAAGATGCTTCGTTGTGAATTCTTTCTTCTTAGGAAATGGAAGTTCATACCCATAAAGATCAATATCACGTAGTAATCTAGAATGTGAGATCTATGAATCAAGGTAAATTGGATGTTATCAAAAAGAGAATTGAAAGATTAAACAGAAACATGTTGGGTTTCAGTGAATTTAAGTAGATGAAAATGGGTAAATTTAATTCAGGTGATCATTACATATAATACTGTGGGCAAAAATATTTTGAAAGAAATAGAGTAGCCCTCATAGTCAGTAAAAGGGTGGGTAAAGCAGTGCCATGGTATAATCTCAAAAAAGATAGAACGACATTTCTAAATCCAAGGCAAACTGCTCAACATCATAGACCACAGATGTCAGAGAGTTCAAGGTTGATTGTTTCTATGAAGACCTGCAATATCTTCTAGAAACAATATCAAAAGAAAAAAAGTCATACTCTTCATAGGCTATTGAAGAAACAAAATAAATATCCAATAGATAATTTGAATTTTAGGCAAGTTTTGCCTTAGGGTACAAAATGAAGCAGGGCAGAGATAGAGAGAGAGTTTCATCAGCATAACTCCCTTGTCATAGCATACACATGCATAATAGAGGAAGGATTTGAGCCAAGTTCTTCTGATATCAAATTCAATGATCTTTCTACTACCCAAGGTTACCATTCCTAAATCCCATAGCTTTTTTGTTGTCATAATTATACTTTTTGCAATTTAAATCTTATTATCTCATGTTTAATGAGAAAATGAAATGGCTATATCCATGAAAGACATTATTCTCTGGAATGGGGCAGGCTCATGCCTTCTTCTTTTCTTTTCTTTTTTCTGTTCTTTATCCTTTTCTTCTCTATTCTTTTTTTTTCTTTTTATTCTTTTTTCTTTTCCTTTCTTATCTTTCTCTTCCCCATTCCCTTCCCCTTCCCCTCCTCCTCCTCTTCCTCCTCTTCCTGCTCCTCCTCATCCTCCTCATCCTTCTTCTTCTTCTTCTTCTTCTTCTTCTTCTTCTTCTTCTTCTTCTTCTTCTTCTTCTTCTTCTTCTCCTTCTCCTTCTCCTCCTCTTCCTCCATCTCTTTCTCCTCCTTCTCTTTCTGCTATATTTCTCCAGTCATTCACTGACAGGAAAATGGATCCTTAACTGCCAACAATTAACAAAGGGAATTATTCAGTAAGCATGTTATATATGTCTCACTTTGTGTGAGAAATATGTAATAACATGCTGGGGCTACATATACTTAATATCATGCATTACCCCCCAAAATGAACAATCAATAGGGATATGAGTCATAGAGACGCAGAATTCTAATGCTAATTAAAATGCCATTGACCATATAAATGAGTTCAAATAGAGCATCCTAAGCAAAATAAGTTGTTGAGGAATCACAGGTGGCTCCATGGAGGTTGTCATTTTATCTAAGCCTTGGAAGAGAATATTAATGATAATGAATGGCATGAGGTGTTTCCTGTTATAGGAAGCAGTTCTTGCAAAAGTCTGGAAATAAGAAATGGAAGGATGAATGATTGATGTGAATCTAATCACTAGGTGCTTTTTGATGATAAAATAGGCTTAGCAAGGTTAGTGAAGCTGTGGCTTTGAAACCACATGTGACCTTCTGGGTCCTTCGGTGTAATCTTTTGACTTGAGTTCAAGTTTTACAAAACAAATTCTTTTATTAAGGGGATATGCTCTGTGAAGTTTTGATTCAACCAAAGGACTATACTCAAGGACCTGGAGGGCTACATATGGCCTCAAGGCTACAGATTCCCTGCTCTTGGCCTGTTAAATCTTTAATGACTCTGGGGATGGAAAGGATTGTAATCTTTATCTACCTCCCTTCATATGAACATATTTTCCCTGGCAACTGAATCTCTTTCTAGCACATAGAGTTCCCTTTCAACCTTACATGTGTTACTCCTCAAAGAAAATAAACAAAGCTCCCAAACTTATTGGCTTGTTTCTTAGAATGTAGTAGTTTGTGTTTCCTGCCCTCCCCCCAAGGAGTATCTTCATTTCTGATTCATTGTAAATTTTACAAAATGTAAAACCTTTCTCCCTGTTTCCCTTTATAGGTCCAGTTCCCAGTTCAATTTCTGATGAATAAATATTATTCCATATATTAAAAGGGGAATAAATAGCTTTTATATTGTAACTTTATGTAAATAAATCACACAAAAAACCCTCAAGGTTATGTTGGCCAATCCCCCCTGACTCCTGCTTTTTGATCACAGATTAAATATTATAAATTGAAGTGAATATTTAAAGGAAGGGAAAAACACTCCCAAATCCCAATATTCCTTTTTGAATGTGGAAGCATGAAATGATAGGGTGCAAAAAAATATAAAATGAGAAAATATCTCCATCGACAAATGGAGGGGAAGGGGAAACTATGTCTTTTTCCATCCATCCATCAGTCCATAGTGCATCTTTAGCCAGATAACAGGTAACCATAGTTGATCACCATCAACTGACAGCTCAATGAAATAACTTGTGCTAGTTATCCTGCTCCTGTTCACCCTCCATTATGCCACACTTTCATCATTTTGTTGTGATGGTTTCTTGCCTCTCTTAGTTGTACTAGTCTCCTCTAGTATTCTTTCTTGTTTTTATCAACAAAACTTGCCTCAAGTTTTAGGCCAGAGGTATTATGAGTACTCTATTCACAGGTCAATTCTAAGGCTACTAGGAAGGAAGCTCTCTCACTCCCAATATTTCATGGCCAAGCTTTTCTGGACACTGGGCACAAAAGAGGGATAGATATGAATGCTCAGATGTGATTACAACATTCTATTTCAAGAAAAAGATTGCTTGGCAGCAGAGTTGAAAATAATGAAGTTGCATTCATTCATTCATTCATTCATTCATTCTAGATTTCTAAGAGTATCTGAAATATAGTAGTCACTTGAGAAATAATTGATTAATTGACTAATAGATTGATATATTGATGCAGATAATGGAGAGCAGGGTGACCTGCTTTTTTCTTACATCACTTTTGTTTATTTTTGAAGGAGAATAGTTTTTTGACAAGATGGGATAATACACAAATTCCTAAAAATGTAAATGAAGAAGAATCCTACCCTACCTGCCCTTGAAGAGTTCAAGTCTTAAAGTCTAGATCATCTACATGCAGGGGGAAGCAAATAAACAAAGAAAAAAAATAGTAGTCATGATTCCTGAGGCTGTGTGATTGATTTGTGATAGATTAGCAAGAAAAAGAGAGTCCTCAGGAAAAAAGAATGCTGAATGATCTCTCAATTTAAAAAAGAAAACCAAACAATTAACAAAATGAATATCATTAAATTTGATTTTGATTCTTGGTAAAAAGTTAAAACATATTATTAAATGGATGATTGGGGAATGTTTGGAGAACTCATTGGCAAAATATTTCAATCTAGAAAGCATCCTTGGGAATTGAGGGGATGTCCTCAATTGTGGAATGGCTGAACAAGTTGTAGTATGTGAATGCAATGGGATACTATTGTTTTGTAAGAAATGATGAGCAGGCAGATTTCAGAAAAAAAAAAAAACTAGAAAGACTTACATGAACAGATACTGAGTGAAGTAGGCAGAATGAGGAAAATTTTTTACACAGCAATAGCAACATTGTGTGATAACCAACTTTGAAGCACTTAGCTTTTCTCAGTAATGCAATGATATAAGACAATTTTAAAATAATCATGATGGGGGGCGGAGCCAAGATGGTGGTGTAGCAGCAACAACATATCACAGCTCTCACATAGCCACCCCAAAATACCCATAAAATATGACTTTAAAGTAATCCTAGAACTTCCAAATGCACACAAATATACTTTCCACTAAAGTCAGCTCATCAGCATGTGAACCAAAACCAGCCTGGCCTGAAGCCCTGGCTGAGCCCCAGGGGCAGCTGGATGGGAGGAGGTGAGAAGCCTCGGATTAGCGGCAGCTGCAAGCAGTGTTCAGAACTAAGTGAGTGGGATTTGTGAAATTCGGGAGAGAAAAGCAGCCTGGCCAAAAGGCCTCCAGGACTGGAAAGCTAAAGGCAGAGGTTTTGCACCCGCCTCCGTGTTGCAGCTTCTGCGCCCGTGGCCTTCAGACAGCAGGGGGACTAAGTGATTGTTCAGAGGCCGAGTGCTCTCACATTGAGCGACCTGGATCTGGATTGCAGTATTGGGAACCAGTCTTGGAGTCTTCATTATCCAGTGAGCCAGAAGTAAGTAGGAAAGGGAACCAGCAACTTCCTGAGAGCTATGGCAGCCGGGAGGACCCCAGCAATTTGGGATAGAGCTTTCCCTTCTGGAAGCAGAGCCCCACAGAGATTAAAAAAAAAAAATCACGGACTGACCAACCATGAGTAAGAATAAGCATAAGAAGCAAAGTAAGAAGAGCAACCAAATCCTAGATTCCTTCTTTGGAGAAAAGAAAGATCATGGCAAAGAGAGGGAGAAGGAGAGTTCAGCCAGAGCTCTCCCACCAGGGGCCTCGAACAAACATGAAGAATGCCTTAAAGCTAGAGATGAGCTGAAGAAGGACTTTGAAAATGAAATCAGAGAAGCAGAAGAAAAATTGGGAAGAGAAATAAGAATGTTGCAAGAAAAGCATGAAAAGAGAGTCAGCAATATGACTAAAGAAATCAACACCCTAAAAAATAGATTAACTCAAATGACAAAAGAGGCCCAAAAAGCCAGTGAGGGTAAGAATGCCTTAAAAAGTCGACTTTGCCAAATGGAGAAAGAATTTCAAAAGAGCTCCAAAGAAAATAATACTGTCAAAATTAGAGTGGAGCAAATGGAAGCAAATGACTTCATGAGAAAACAAGATATTATCAAACAGATCCAAACAAATGAAAAAATAGAGGGCAATGTGAAATATCTCCTTGAAAAAACCACTGACCTGGAAAACAGATCGAGGAGAGACAATTTAAAAATTATTGGAGTACCAGAAAGCCATGATCAAAAACAGAACTTAGAAAGCATCTTTCAAGAAATTCTCAAGGAAAATTGCCTGGATATTCTAGAACCAGAGGCCAAAATAGAACTTGAAAGAATTCACTGATCACCTCTTGAAAAAGATCCCCAACAGAAAACTCCTAGAAATGTTATAGCCAGGTTCCGGAATC
>CM053585.1:11950980-11980609 GCA_028646515.1 Pseudochirops corinnae
AGCTGGTTTTATGAAAAGCATAGATAAATCTTTGTTTAATTTGATTTTAACAAGAAAGAAAAAAATTACCAGTATCAAAAATGAAAAGGGTAAATTCACCACAATTGAAGGGGAAATTAAAACAATAATTAGAAACTATTTTGCTCAGGTGTATGCCAATAAATTTGATAATCTTAGTGAAATGAATGAATATTAACAAAAATATAAATTGCGAAGATTAACAGAATAAGAAGTAAAATGCTTAAATAACCTGATCTCATTAAAAAAAAAATGAAAAAGCCATTAATGATCTCCCTAGGAAAAAATCTCCAGGGCCAGATAGATTCATAAGCAAATACTATTAAACACTGAAAGAACAATTAATTCTAACACTATATATACTATTTGGGCAAATTGGCAAAGGAGGCATATCAAGTTCTTTTTATGATACAAATATGGTACTGCTATCTAAGTCAGGAAGAGTCAAAGCAGAGAAGGAAAATTAGACCAATTTCCCTGTTGAATATGGAACCAAAAAAATTTAAATAAAATATTAGTAAAAAGATTACAGCAACTTATCATGAAAATAAAACACTATGACGACTTAGGATTTATTCTACGAATGCAGGACTGGTATAATATGAGAAAAACTGTCAGTATAATTGATCATATAAACAATAAAACTAACAGAAACCATATGAATATATCAATAGATACACAAAAAGCTTTTGACAAGATACAAAAGCCATTCCTATCAGAAATACTAAAAAGCCTAGGAAAAGGGAAATCTTCTTAAAATGTTAAGTAGCATCTTTCTAAACCCACCAGCAAGCATTATACGCAATAAGGACAAGCTAAAAGCATTTCAAATAAAATCATAAGATTGGCAGTGAAACAAGGACGACCATTATCACCACAGCTACTCAATATGGCACTAGAAATGTTAGCTTTAGCAATATGAGAAGAAAAAGTAAGAGAAGGAATTAGAATAGACGAAGAAACAAAGCTATCACTCTTTGGAGAAGATATTATGATATGCTTAGAGAATCTAGAGAATGAAGTAAAAAACTTCTTGAAATAACAAACAATTTTACCAAATTTGCAGGATAAAGGATTTCATGTGACTATAGGATAATAAGTAAATATAATAATGCAAATTTATAAAATAAATATATAAATAAATGATAAGCCCACATGAATAATCAGCATTTCTATATATTACTAACAAAGTCCAATAGCAAGAAATAGAAAGAGAAATTCCATGTAAACTTACTGTAGACATAAAATATCTGGGAGTCTATCTACCAAATTAAACAAAGGAACTACTTGAACAGAATTACAAAACAATTTTCATACAAATAAAGGCAGATCTAAATAACTGGAAAAACATCAGTTGCTCATGGGTAGGCTGAATGAATGTAATAAAAATGACAATTCTATCTAAATATATTAATTTATTCAGTGTCATATGAATCAAACTACCAAAAATTATTCTATATAGCTTGAAAAAATAATAACAAATTCATTTGGAAGAAGAAAAGGTCCAGAATATAAAGGAACTAATGAAAATAAAAGCAAGGGAAGGTGACCTAGTCTTGCCAGATCTTAAATTGTATTATGAGTCAGCAATTGTCAAAACTACATGGTATTGATGCCCAAAAGTCTAAAAATTGTATATATCCTTTGACCCAGTAATACCCCTTCTAGGGTTTTATCCCAGAGATCATAAAAATTAGGAAATAACCTATAAAAGTATTTATAGCAGCTCCTTTTGTATTGGCCCAGAACTAGAAATCAAAGATATTCCCATAAAGTGAGGAATGGCTAAACAAGTTGTGGTATATGAATGTAATGGAATACTGTTGTGCTATAAGAAATGATGAATAGCTGGACTTAGAAGAAACCTCAAAAGACTTATATAAACTGTGTGAGTGAGGGGAGCAGAACCAGGAGAACATTGTACACAGTAATAGCCACACTTTTAAAGGACTGATTTTGATAGACTTAACATTTCTCAGCAATGCAAGGACCTAAAACAGTTCCAAAAGATACATTATGGAAAATGCCAGTCACATTCAGGGAAAGAACTATGGAGTCAGAATGCAAAAGGAAGTAAACTACTTTCTATTTTGTTTTGTTTTATTTTTTTCCCCTTTCTCATGATTTTTCCCATTTTTTATTATTCTTTGATGCAACATGACTAATATGAATGAATATGTCTTTAATAGGAGTGTATGTGTAGAGCCCTTAGCTTGCAAGCCATCTTCAGGAGTGAGGGGGGAGCAAGGAGGAAAAACTTAAAACATATGGAAGCAAATGTTGAAAAAAATAAATAAATAATTTAATAAAAAGGAAAATGTTCCCCTATCTCACCCGAAAAACTACTTGGTACTGACTAAGAAATAGAATGACGGATGAGTGTGATAGGTTAGGTACACAACACACATTAATCAATGACTATACTAATCTACTCTTCAAGAAACACAAAGTTACTAGCTTACAGGATAAGCATTCGCTATTTGACAAAAATTGTTGGGAAAACTGGAAAATAATATGGCAGAAAATGTTCATAGACCTACTTCTGGCAAATTAAACCAGAATAAAGTCTAAATGGGTACACAATTTAGATATAAAGGTTGATGCTATAAGCAAATTAGAAGAGCAAGGAATAGTTTACCTGTCAGATTTATGGAGAAAAGAGGATATTATGACCGAAGAAGAGATACAGAACATTATGAAATGCAAAGTACATAATTTTGATTACATTAAATTGAAAAAGTTTTGCACAAACAAAGCTGATGCAGCCAAAATTAAAAGGGAAGCAGAAAATTGGGAAATGATTTTTACAACCATTGTCTCTGATAAAGGCTTCATTTCTAAAACATGCAGAGAACTGAGTCAAAGGAACAAGAATACAAGTCATTCCCCAATTGAGAAATGGTGAAAGGATAAGAAGAAGTAGTTTTCAGAGGAAGAAATGAAAGCTATCTGTAGTCACATGAAAAAAAATGGTTTAAGTCACTACTGATTAGAGAAATACAAATCAAAATACCTCTTAGGGACTAACATGATGAAACAGGAAAAATATAAATGCTGAAGAAGATGTGGGAAAATTGGAGCACTAATTCATTATTGGTGGAGTTGTAAACTGATCCAGCCATTCTGGACAGCAATTTGTAACCATACCCAAAGGGCTATAAAAATGTGTATACCCTTTGATCCATCAATACCACTCCTAGGGCTGTATCCCTGAGATTACACAATTTGAAAGATGATCCACATGTGGCAAATATTTATAACAGCTCTTTTTTGCGGTGGCAAATATTTAGAAATTAAGAGGATATCCATCAATTGGAGAATGACTGAATTAGTTGTGATATATGAATGTAATGGAACACTATTGTGATATAAGAAATGATGGGCAGGCACACTTCAGAAAAAAACCTGGAAAGATATATACATATATATATATATCTATATCTATATCTATATCTATCTATATCTGTATATCTATCTATCTATCTATCTATCTATCTATCTATCTATCTATCTATATATATATATATATATATATATATATATATGAGCTGATGCTGAGTGAAATGAGCAGAATCAGAAGACTAGTACACACTAACAATCACATTGTGCAATGACTGGCTTTGATAGACTTAATTCTTCTCAGCAATGCAAGGACCTAAAACAACTCCAAAAGACTCATGATGGAAAATGTCATCCTCGTCCACAAAAAGAAATATAGAGTTTAATTGCAGATCAAAGCATAGTATTTATTCTTTTCTTTTGTTTTTTTTTTCTCATGAATCCTCCCATTTTTCCTAATTCTTCTATACAACATGACTGATGAAAAAACATGTTTAATAAAATTTTATATGTAGAGCATATATCAGATTTCATGGCGTCTTGAGGGTGGGGAGGGAAGGAGGTGTAGAAAATTTAAAACTTATTACAGTCAATGATGAAAACTAAAAAGAAATATTTTCTTTAAAAGGCTGCTCAGCGACCTGGGGGCTGGCAAATCCCACTGCTGCTTTATTCCAGTGAGTAGATAAACCTTCATCTAGGGCTAACAGCATACTACATTTTTTTGAAGCCACTGTGTTCAGTGTTGTGACTACAGCTCCTGGGGTATCCACACTTGTTGCTTTTTCACTTGCTGTTCAGCCAAGGACCTTGAGGTAGGTAAAAATGGTAAAAATGTTATGAGTGATATCTTTTGACTCAAGTATAAATCTCATTTAAGTGTGGCTCGATCTTTCAAAGTCATCAGCCTCATTCTTTCTTCTAAAGCCATCAGAGTGCAGTGGCAAGACAAAAGACACAAACAACTAGTGATGGTTCAGGTTGCAATGGATGTCTTGCCATCTTTTATGTATAACCAAGGTCTAAGCACTTTACAACCCTAGTTTTATTCATCTTAATGGTCTTTGTTACTAATAGTCATTTGCAATTCTGCGGGGGCTGGGAGGTTGGGGGGGGGGGTATCTTTACATACTTATAGTAGAAACCCATCCTCTAAATTAGTGATTGGTTTCACACCCCTTGGATTAACTCAAAATATTTTCACCCACTTATTGGTTCCCAGGGGTGTAGACAACACACATACTACATCTTGTTGAAACCACAAGTAAGAGTTGGATCAATCAAGTGGACACTAAAAGTTGATACAAGGTCTAAAAAATCCTCAGCAACCTTCGTACCCGAGGTGTTAGTCTTCCCTAAACATCTCTATATGCTCTAACTAGGTAATAAACTCAAGGAGTTTGAAAATTGTGAATGAAGTGAAGGACAAAGCCCTAATAGCTGGCATTAGAGGTTTCCTCTCTGAGATGGTAACAGTGAAATGATAATAAAAATAAGTAATCATAATAATTACAAAACTTTGAATGTGTTCAAATCCAACCTCAAACAATTATTAGCTCAGTGACTCTAGGTAAATCATATGAATTATTTGTACTTTAGCATATCCAATGTATTGTGAGGAGGTTGCTCTCAGTGTCCTTGGAATTTCTTCCAACCTCCAAATCCTCAAATTCTTTGATTCAGATTCCATTCTAATCCAAGCTAGTTCAATACAGTAAATGTTTATTAATTTTTCCCTTTTTATAATGCAATGTGTTCAGTGTTCCATTTTTTTTCAGTTTATATTATAATGAGCAATTTTAGTTAGGGTGGTAGCCTGCTCTCAATAATATTAAAGTTGTAATGCAATTTGTCTCATTTCTAGGAAACCACTCAGTTTCCTCATTATTAAAATAAAAGGAATAGATGCTATCGTGTTTTTTTTTCAAATATTAGTCAATGTATATGCATCTTTTTTTTTTTCACTCTCTAAATTATGTTACCAACTTTTGGTCCCTTCCTCTTGTCTCTAACATTGACAATATCATGAGAAATATAGTTTCCTCACAATGGACATACCCAAATGGACTTTGCTCTTGGAAAAAACGACAAAGGCATTAAATTCATCTAATCAGTCCTTTGTTAAGTGTCTGTTATGTGGGACAGAATATTGGCCTAAGTAAAGAGTCCTGGTATGAATCCTGCCTCTAGCATTTACTAGCATTGTAACTATAATAAAATCTCCCCATTTAGAAAGTCAAATGGTACACAAATGTTAGTCCTCTATAAATGGCACCGCAGTCTATCTAATTCTTACCGCATGGGGATATTATACAGAAATCACATTTTAAACCATTAAGTTCTACAGGGATCAGGCTTATTATCATTATGTCATGCCCTGAGCTAATCACTGGACAGACAAGATCGATAAAATCCAGCTGCTTCTCAGTCAAAGTTCAGTTTGATAGTGGAAATAGGAAAGAATAGAACAGGGAATCATAAAGTCTAATAAGTCTGATACAAAGGGATATGTAATTATGATGGTGGTGGTGATGGAAATAGAAATGATGATGATGATGGCGATGATGATAATGGTGGTGGTGGTGGTGATAGTGATAACTCGCATTCATTGAGCCTCTTAAGTCTGATGAAGCATTTTACACATGCTATAATATTTGATCCCCAAATAAGTTATCCCTTGGAAGTCAGTATAGCAGTGCAACTGGGGTGGGTTATATGGACAAAAAAACCTTACTTGTAGGTCTCTCCATCTCACATGGCCAACCTGGTTTGACTTGTTCCCGTATCTAACCTTTCAATTTCAAACTCTAGAGTAATCTAAAGTTATATAAAATTATTTTCACATTAATTAGCAAAATTTAAACATCACTCTCAACTAATCAAGTAAGTACAGATTCTTACTACATTTCATCAAATATTATTTATGTAATACACTGGAAAAAAGTATTTCCGAAGATTTTACAAACCAGACTGCCTGTACATATCGCCCTCCAATTCAAACCTTGGCTTTTGTATAGAGACGAAGGGGTTTCTGACCTCTCATAAGTGAGATGACCTTATTTTGCCCCCATTTCAATTAGCCCCTTTACTGCCTGGGTATTTCAAAATCAGGCTGCCACATGTTTACTCCCTCACACTCTTTCTAGTTCTCCTTTACATATGTCGTTCTGACATCAAAATGTAAGCTTCTGTATGGTAGGAGCTACCTTGCTTGTTTGTACTTCTATCACTTATCAGAATGCTAGGCACATAGCAATGATTAATATACATCCATATAGTTTTATTAAAAAAAAAACAAATTTCTTGGGATTCAATAAATTGAAATTGATAAATATGAAATTAAAAATGAAATAAATAATGAAGATTTAAGCAATTTCTCATGATATTTTAGCTGAAAGAATACCCATACAGTTACTGTAAAACTCAGTCAAATTGAAGAGGATTCTTCTTAACTTTTGAAAACAGTACCATACTGTTCAGGATGACAATTAAAATTTCTTTGGATGAATCTTTGTTTTCTCTGTAGGATAAAACTTACAATAATTTCATAAATAAATATGTTTCAATTATCTTTCTCTTTCCTCTCCAACTTATTTCCATTCCTAACAAGAAGATAATCTATTTTCCTTTTTTTTTCAAGCCATTACTCCTGAATCTCCCCATACACTCACTCTACATAAAATTTTCTTTAAAATGCTTCTTCATAAAATATCTTTTGAGGCTGTTTTAAAGAGAAATTTTCCCTCAGACTTTTTATCTCTCTGTTTTCCATACCTTATGTCATAAATTCCCACAGATCAAAGTTGAACTCACATATCATAGAGATACAGAAATGTGTTCCTCATTTTTCAGCCCTTAACAAGAAAGTGAGAGTTTTAGAGGTTTCACTAGAAAGGCTTTTGTAATAGAGGTTACATAACTAAGATTCATCCCTGTGTCTTCAGTCCTGGGAAATACATCATATTCTTCTTATTTTGATTTATTTATTAGTCTTTTAAGTGTTGGATCTATCTTTTTATTTCATTGGAATACAATGTCCATAATGGTGAAAGTCCCTGTAGTAATGCAAACACAAACCTGCTATATATGTGTTTAGCTCAGGTTCACATATGTAATGTGTATGTCAAAGTCAACACCAGAAGATCAAATTAGCCAACTAGCATTTATTAAATGCCTACTAGGTATCAGACACTGTGCTAGGCTATGGAATAAATAAGGAAAACAAATAGTATTATTTAGATTCAAGAAGCTTGCAGTCCAATAGTGGAGACAATATGCAACCAATTATGCGCACACTACATACAAGGAGGATTAAAATGAAGATAATCAACAGAGGGGAAGCATTATCAAGGTGGGAAGAGTGTTGTTAAAAGGCTTATTTTAGGAAGGAAGCATTTTAGATGGAACTAGAAGAAAAAATAGGGAAACCAGGAGGGGAAAAATGAAAGAAAGAGAGAGAGAGAAAGAGAGAGAGAGAGAGAGAGAGAGAGAGAGAGAGAGAGAGAGAGAGAGAGAGAGAGAGAGAGAGAATTCCAGGCATGAGGTAGAGAGTTAGGAAATTTCAAAGAATAAAAAGATAGCACATTTTGCTTGAGGAAAACAAAAGAGAGACCAGTGTTAGTGGATCACAGAATTCATGTCAGAGGGATAGGTAAGAAAGAAGAATAGAAAGGTATTAGGAGGGAACCAGGTTATATCAGTCTTTGAATTTCAAGGAGAAAATTTATATTAATCTTGTAGATAATAGGGAGCCACTAGGGTTATTGAACAGCTTAGAATGACATGATCAGGCCTTTAGGAAGACCATTTTGACAGTTGAGTAGAGAATAGGGGAGAGACTTATGGCAAGAAGGCTATTTCAGTAGTCCAGACATGAGGCAATGAGGACCTGTTCAAAGCTGCTGGCAATGTCAGAGAAGAGAAAGGGGCACATCTAAGAGATATTAAAAAAGAAAAAGGAAAATCAACAGAACTTGATTATTAATTGGATATGAGCTTAAAGAGAATGAGAGTCCAATAGACACTTACTTTGAGCACCTGGGAGATTGATGGTACTCTCAAAAGTGAAAAAGGAAACCTCTCTGAACTAGCTAAATCTAACCAAAATAATCAAGAAGTTAAAGAAGTAAATCGAATTTTAGGAAAGTGGGGGGTGGAGCCAAGATGGCAGCATGAAGGCAGGGACCCATCTGAGTTCTCCTCCAAACCCATTCAAATACCTTTTATAAAGTGACTCTGGGGGTTGCTATGGGTGAAGTGAATAAAGCACTGGCCCTGGAGTCAGGAGGACCTGAGTTCAAATGTGACCTCAGACACTTAATATTTGCTAACCCTGTGACCTTGGGCAAGTCACTTAATTCTAACTGCCCTGCTTCCCCCTTCCCAAAAGGAAAACAAACAAAACAAACAAACAAAAAAATGATCCTGAAAAAATTCTAGAGTGGCAGAAATCACAAAGAGAAAGTGTAAGGCAGATTTCTAGCCCAAAACAACCTGGAATGTCAACAAGAAAAATGTGCTATACCAGGTTGAGAGAGGAGTGCAGTCCAGTATAGGCTGTGTCAGTGCAAACCTGGTCTCAGCATAGCCAGGGCAGGGCTCAGGGGACTGAATCACTGGCAGCAGAGCTGGTTTACAGATTTCTTAGCCCACAGATGCCAAAGATAACTTAGAAAGTCAGAAGGAGGGGTCTGTCACACCTGGGTGAGAGAGAAATTGCATTATAACACAGGCCAAAACGGTTCTTAGGTGAAACTTTTTATTTCTAAATACTCACATAAATAAAATAGGAAAAAGAGGAGACTGATAAATTGAGCATGCCTCTGAAAAAGGTAGAAAAGTAACAAATTAAAAATCTCCAATTAAATACCAAATTATAAATTCCAAAAACCAAAGGAGAGATTAATAAAACTGAAATTAAGGAAAGTATTCAGCTATTAAATAAAACTAAGAACTGGTTTAGTAAAAAGCAACCAGAACAAAAATATAATAGATAATCCATTGATAAATTTCATAAAAAGATGAAGTAGAAAATGAAATGAGTAAATTTATCATCAATGAAGAAGATATTAAAATCGTAAGTAGAAACTATTTTGCCCAACTGCATGCCAATACATTTCACAATCTTAGTGAAATGGATGAATATTTACAAGAAAAAAAAAATTGCCCAGATTAACAGAAGAGGAAATAAAATCCTTAACCTGATCTCAGGAAAAGAAACTGAACAAACCATCAATGGATTCCCAAGGAAAAGTCTTCAGATGGATTTCCAAGAATTCTATGAAATATTTAAAGAACAATTATTTCCAATACTTTATAAACTATGTGGTAAAAAGGCAAAAAAGGAGTCTTCTCAAATTTTTTATATACAAATATGGCACTGATGCAAATATGGAATAGATATGGCCAGAAGAAGCAAAACGGAGAAATAAATTATATTCCAATTTCCCTACTGAGTATAGCTTCCAAAATTTTAAACAACTTATTAGTAAAAAGATTTCAATAACTTGTGATGAGAATAATACACTATTAGCAGGTACTATTTATACCAGTAGTAGAGGGCTGGTTTAATGTTAGGAAACCTATTAGCATAATTGACCATATCAAAAACAAAGTTATAGAAACCATTTGATCATCTCAAGAGATGCAGAAAATTTTTTTTGACAAAATACAACACTCATTGCTATAAAACACTAGAGGCAATAGACATAAAGGAGTGTTCCCTTAAAATAATATGTAACATCTACCTAAAACCATCAGCAAGCATTATATTTAATGGGGATATGCCAGATGCATTTCCAATAATATTGCAGGTGAAAAAAAACTTATCTCTTATTACTGCTGTTATTAAATACAGTACTAGAAACATTAGCTTTAGCAATAAGAGAAGAAAAAGAAATTGATGGAATTAGAATAAGCAAAGAAGAAACAAAACTATCGCTCTTTCTAGATGATCTGATGATATACTTAGTGAATCAAGTAAAGAACTTCTCAAAGTAATAAGCAACTTTAAGAACTTTGAAGGATAAAAAATAAATCCACATAAATCATCAGCATTTCTATATGTTACTAACAAAGTCCAACAGCTACAGATAGAAAGAGAAATTCCATTTAAAGTTACTGTAGACATTATAAAATATTTGTGAGTCTACCTTCTAAAACAAACCCAGGACCTATATGAACACAACTACAAAACACTTTTCACACAAATAAAGTCAGATCTAAACAATTAGAAAAAAAAGAAAACATCAGTTGCTCATGGGTAGGCTGAGATAATATAATAGAAATTCCAATACTAGCTAAATTAATTTATTTATTGAGTTCCATATCAGTCAAATTACCAAAAAATATTTAATAGAGCTAGAAAAAATAATAATAAAAATCATCTAGAAGAAGGAACAGAATATTAAGGAAATTAATGGGAAAAAATGTAAGAGAAGGTAACCTAAGAATACAAGATCATAAAATGTATAATACAGTAACAGTCATCAAAACAACTTGGTACTGTCTAAGGAATAGAATGGTGGATCAGTGAAATACAAGACAGTAGTCAATGGCTGTTGTAATCTACTGTTTGATAAACCCAAAGACACTAGCTTCTGTGATAAGAACTGACTATTTTACAAAAGCTCCTGGAAAAATTGGAAAATAGTATGGCAGAAACTAGGTAGAGAGCAGCATTTTATATTATAACAAAATCAAGTACAAATGGGTACACCATTTACAGAAAAAGATTGATACTATAAGTAAACTGGGACGGTAAGGAATAGTTGACCTGTCAGATTTATGAAGAATGGAAGAATTTATGACCCAACAAGAGACAGAAAACATTATGAAATGCAAAATGTTTAAATTGAAAGATTTTGCACAAATGAAGTCAATGCAACCAAGATTAAAAAGGAAGCAGAAAACTGGATAGAACTTTTAAAACCAGTGTCTGATAAAGGTCTTATTTCTAATATACAGGAATAAGTCAAATGCAAGTCATTCCCCAATTCAGAAATGGTCAAAGAATATGAACAGACAGTTTTCAGAGGAAGAAATTAAAATGATATATTGTCATGAAAAAATGCTCTAAATCACTACTGATTAGAGAGATGCAAATCAAAACATCTCTTAGGTATCCCATAGCACCTATCAGATTGACTAAAATGACAAAATAGGAAAATCACAAAGTGCTTCAGAAGATGTAGGAAAATTAGAACACTAATACATTATGGATGAAGTTGTAACTAATGTAACCATTCTGGTAAAGATTTGGAAATTGAAGTGATGATCATCAGTTAGAGAATGATTGAACAAGTTGTAGTATATGAAAGTAATGGAATAATATTGTGATATAAGAAATGATGAGTAGATGGACTTCAGAAAAATCCTGGAATGACTTTTATGAACTGATTTTAAGTAAATGACCAGAATCAGGAGACTATTGTACATGGCTGCATTGTGTGATGACAGACTTGCATAGACTTATTTCTTCTTAGCAATGGAAGGATCTAAGACAACTACAAAAGACTCATGATGGAAGACGCAATCCACATCTAGAAAAAGAACTATGGAGTCTGAATTGAAGCATTTTATTTGTTCTCTCTCTCTCTCTCTCTCTCTCTCTCTCTCTCTCTCTCTCTCCATTTCCCCCTCTTTCTCCCTCCCTCTCTCTCTCTCATCTCTCTCCCTATTTTCTTGTGGTTTCTCCCATTGATTCACATTCTTCTTTACATATTACATGTCATCTTGGGGTGGGAGGAAGGAAGAGATGGGGAGAAAATTTTGATCTCATAATCTTATGGAAGTGAATGTTGAAAACTAAAATAAATATTTTTTAAAAAGGTTTTAAAAAAGAAACTGAGAAAGGAGATTTTAATTTGAAATACAGCAAAATCAATTTTAGACATTTTAAGATTAAGAAATCTATGGAATATTCTTTTCAAGGTGACCAATGGGAAATTGAAGATGTTACTTTAATGGTGAACAGAGAAGTGAGAGATGGAGAATTAATTAATTCTGTCAATCATCAACATGGAGAGGATGATTGAATCCCTGGGCACGAATGAGACCACCAAATCAAATTGCATAGAGGGAGAAAAGAAGAGAGTTCAAGAAAGTGCCTCAGAGGATGCCTACCAATAACGGATCCTAGGATGAAGATCCAACAAAATTGAAATTTATTGATAAGGAGAGGTCATCAAGGTAGGAGGTGGACTATGTGAAAGGATGATGTAGAAATTTAAACAAAGGAGAGCATGAAAAAAGAAAACTTGACTAACAATGTCAAAGTTTTCAAAGAGGTAAGGAAAGTCCTATATCCTCATATTTCTGAAATCAGCACTTCATGCAGAATAGAAAAAGTCAGAATAACTTATCTTTATATAGCACTTTGAAGTTTGTCAAATATTTCACATTCATTATGTTATTTGATCTTTCCAAGGAATGTGTGTCTAAATGTTACCAACATATTATCATTATTTTACAGATTAAAAAAAAATAGGATGAGAGAGTTTCCATGATTTACTCAGGTCACACAACTAGAAATCACCTGAGGAAGTTTTCAATTCCAAATTGTCATTAATTTACCAATGGATCTATGTGGACACTAATCAATGATCACTATAACTGACCACTAATCTTCTCCCCTTGCATTTTCAGTTTGTTGCAAACATTTCCGCTAGATTTTCAGATGCATTTACTGGAATGCCCCACAGACCACTGTTCCTCATATAAAAAGCAATCCTCTGCATTTTTGAACAGGGTTGTCAGTTTGGATTAAGAACAACACCCTTTCCTCCCTTCACATCCCTATGAATTTTTGAGTTAATTAAATCAAGTCAAGATTTACTCCAATGTAATGACTTATAAATGTGACTCCTTCTGGTGATGTGTGAGTGAGAGACAGCAGGAGCTTTTGACACTGCTAATGAGGAAGGTGAGCTCCACTGGGAAGATGAGGCACTTATCTTGATCTCTATGAGTTCTTATATCTTTTTGTTTTTGCTGTTAAAAAGTTCACTCCTGTTATTAAATTGTGTGTGTGTGTGTGTGTGTGTGTGTGTGTGTGACTGTGTGTGTGTGCTCTATGAGTAGAGAAGGAGCTGTCTACTAGGGAACCAAACTTCCAATTGGGGAATCCCTCTCTGTCTGTCTGTCTCTCTCTCTTCGTCTCTCTCTCTCTGTCTCTGTCTCTCTCTCTCTCTGTCTCTCTCTGTCTGTCTCCCTCTGTCTCTCTCTCTCTCTCTGTCTCTCTCTCTGTCTCTGTCTCTCTCTGTCTCTCTGTCTCTCTCTCTCTTTTTTACTCTGCCCCTTCCTCCCTCTCTTCCTTTCTTTCCTTCCTTCTTTCTTTATTTTCTTTCTTCTCTCACCACAAAGCATATTAGACCCTTACCTCCTTACCTGCTGGTGCTCTGCCCAAAAAGAATAGAAATTTTAATTGCTGAAACTTTTTTTGATTTCATTTTTTTTCTCTTAAAGATCAGCCTTAATCGCAAATCACTCTGGTCTCAGACACAGCCAAGGTCACAGTTTGTTCCCTGATTGGCTCAGTGTGAATGCAAATAACAATTCTTTCTGTTTTGGCCAGAAACTCTAATGGCCTTCCATTTTCAGATCTATTTTTTTTTTTAAAGAGGCCATTATTTGTCATGGTCCTTTTCAAGTACAAACAGCAAACAAAACCTATAAGGTACTAATGATGGAGTATGCAATCTGGAACCTCCTTAAACTTTCCCACAGGCTTCAGGAACCAAGGACCACCTGAGACATCCAGTCCTTCTCAATTAATAACCCTTTCAACTATCCTTTCATTGTGACCCTGACTAAGCCAGTCCAGCCCTTCATTCTCCATTACCTCTCACCCAATCCCTGAATTTCCCCATAAATTTCAGTAGCCCAGATCACTGGTTTTCTGCCCAAAGTCCCTGGCCTACCCCAACTAATTAGTTTACTTGACACTCGTTATTCCCATCCAGGCCTCCATTCTCAGTTATCTCCACAGGACTCCCAGGCTACTTCTCACTCTTTAATCCAATCCAGACTCCTTCTTAATTAACTCTGGGGGTTTGGGGTAGTTGCCAAGTTTTATGATGAGCTACAGTTGTGGAAAGTGAGGTATAGCTGATTACACCAGTCTCTGACAATTGAAGAATGTTCTTTGTTTTATGGACCTTAACTGCCCTTTAATAATCTTAGCTAGAAAACCTTTTAACAGGTTTACTCCAGAAACTCATAGATTGAACCACAATAGGTCCCTGCCCAAGCTCCACTTGATGGATATATTTTGGGCCTTCCAGAGTTAGAGTGAATGAAGGTGGTAAGTGTTTCTCTTTGGAACAGCAAGTCTGAGAGTCTTCCCCTCCCAGTTTGATTTTTTTTTCTTTTTTCTAATTAAAAGGGCCATCCCTTGTCTCACTTCTTAAAGAGACCTATTCACTGAATGGATATGTGTGGGGTATGGGGACCCCAAAAATTCCCTCCCCAAGAAAAATAAAAAATCAGATCCATCTTGAGGAAGGAATAGGAAATTTTACTCTCCCCCCCCAGAGGAAGAGGGCGGTCCTCTCCATGGCAGGATCAAGGAGAGGATTTGCATTACAAAAGACAGAACAGCAATTTATACCCTAAGGAGGTCAAGCTCCTTCCCCCTGGCTGTCCCTTCTCCCACTGGCTAGGAGGCAGGCTCTCAGTCTTGACTTGAAATCTAACCCAATGGATGATAAAAAAGAAGCCCATCACTATCTCTGTTATCAGGGAGATGGGACAGGAAACCAAGTTATCATCCATAGCTTTATTTGGTAAACCAAAGCAAGGGAGGGGAAAAGGTCACAAGCAAAGGTAGAGGTGAAAAATTCCTGAAAAAGGGGCCTAATGCTTAAGGGTGTGGTATACAAGGGTGAAGGACTAAAAACTCCTGAAAGGGGCCTAATGCTAATGACAACAAGGGAAATAGGGAAGGGGGCAAGGGTCCTGGGAGGACTCAGGTCTGTCCAGTCTTGCAAAAGTCTATCTCTAGGTTCCAGATAGTTTCTCTCCCTTCTCATTCTGAGGAGTCTTCACAGAGGGTGCAGAGAGTGTACCCCACTCAGGCATTACATCACTCTAAGTGAGTACCTAAAAGAGCCTTAGCCTAAAAGGGTCAGGGTTTCCTGTTGTATCCTGGGTCACCTCCAGTCATCCTGAGAATATCAAGTCACTGGAACCAGATGGCTCTAGAGGAGAAAGTGAGGCTGGTGACCTTGTGCAGCCCTTCCTCACTGAAATCATAGTCAACTGCAAGTCACTTCCTCATTTCCTTGATGCCATCAGAAAATGAAAGACAAACACAACAACAGCAAGAAGCTAGAAAAACAGAACTTCCCCAGTCTGAATCACCTCTTTAGCCATCCCCTCAGGGAGATCAAATCCCCTAACTCTGATTTGCAGAGACAAAGCTAACCCTAGGGGAGGTTCTTTATTTAGCTGTAAACAAGTCAGGGATACTAGGTTTAGCTAATCAGCCAGAAAATGTCCTGGGGTTTATGGGTGATCACATTATGCAACTATACCTTTTTGAAGTGGGTTTTTTGAGATTCATTGAGAAAATGAATTTGACAAAATAAGAAATAGTATCAATTACAGAGTTTTGGTGTCCATTTGTATCTGACTTTTTGTGATCCCATTTAGGCTTTTCTTGGCAAAGATGTTGAGCTGGTTTGCCATTTCTTCTCCAGGTCATTTTTCTGATGAGGAATTTAGGCAAACAAAGTTAAGTGACTTGCCCAGGTCACATAGCTAGTGAGGATCTGAGGCCAGACTTTACTCCATGTGTGGTGTTCTCTCTACTGTGCTACCTAACTGCCCCAAATCACAAAGTGCAATCAGTTATTAAGTGATATGGTAAAATTTTAATTTTCCTCATCCTTATTTATATTGTTGTTCTTCATATTCAAAGAGGGTCAATGATACCATGGAGTGACATCTTAGTTCATGTGTCAATTTAAGTGATTTAAGTGAGACAGAGTTGCACAGTCATCCACCTCACTCCATTTTCCAGAGTCATCAGAATCTAGTGGCAATGTCCTGGGATACAATGGATGACCTTGGTGTCCATAGGAGCGCTCCATAGGTCCTGCTTTCTGGCTGCCTTCATGACTTTTGGAACAAATTTTTGTTATGTCTCCATTTTGCTGGAGGAAGTCTTTACGTGCTTGGGGTATATAACCCCCCCCCCCCCCCAACTCACCAATGGGTTTGAGACTTGTCAGTTACACTCAATTTAGTTTAGTCCATTAATCCGAGATGTGACTACTGCACATGGGACAGCTTCTTGAAGCCACAAGTGAGACCTGGGTGACAGGTAGATACCAAAGGTGGATGAGCAATCAGGCAAAAGGCTCAGTAAGCCCTTCCACCTGAGGTGCTATTCGTCCCCATGCACCCCATATGACAAAGTGCAGGTTCTGGGACCTGCCTTGAGCTCTCCTTGAATCTTTGAGGTACAGGCTCTGGGAAACCCCTTGAAGTCTGATTGAATCTTCCCACTTGATGAGGCATTTGCAGAGGCCACAAGTATTTCATTGTGGCTGGGCCCAAAACTCTGTTACTAGCCTGGCCCTCCATTGTCCATCTGCTTTCCACTCTTGAGCCTATCAAAATATCAATCCACTCTTGCATTGACCTCATTGTCTCCTCCTGAAGACCCTCTCCAAACTCATTACTGGAGTCTGAACTCATTGACTCCTCCTCTAGACCACCCCTAGATTCCTCTGTATATAAGAATCCCCTCTCCCTTCCATGTGAGGGTGAGAGTGCCACAGAAGGCCCTAGCACAGACTTGCTCTGTGTCCAATACAGGTGAACCTATAATAAACTTTGCTTTTCTGTGGCTGAGAAGACTTTAGTGGAATTCTTTCAGCAGGACCCAGCATGTTGGTATTTTGGGGTCTCAGGCAACCCTAACCTTCTTTGGGTAAACCTCTTCTCATAAACTTCATCATCTATATTATTGAAAGTTAGCAGATCCTCATCCAAACAGCATTTGACTAAAGAATACTCTTTGATAGGGTCATTTAAGGTGTCCTACATCTGTGGAATGCAGCCTAACACTGAATGTTGGGTCAGAAGCTCTGGTTTTGACACTTTCTACCTTTAGCAAGTCTCTTAGCCTCTCTGGGCCTTAGTTTCCTTTTATTAAAAACAGAGAGATAGACAGAGAGGAAAAAAGACAGAGGCAGAAAGAAATAAACTAAATCATCCCTAATATTTCTTCCATTTCTGAATCAATGAGTATATGATCTGATCATTTTGTGGAATATTGTTCAAAATAATAAAACTAGATAAATCCTCCCCCCCCAAGCAAAAACAAAACAAAACAAACAAGCAAAAACACTCTATCTCCTTACCTAAAGCATACAGTTCACACTAAACAGATTAATATTTAATTTAGAAATGCTTAAAAAATATAACTACAGTACAACCTAGATAATATTAAGTTGTGGTTTTCCAAGTCAATATAGAGCTACAAGGATTTTTTTTTTCCATTTTAGTTTGACATGGCACTACTGATAGTAGCATCTTGGTGTTCTATTGTTCTAGGTAATAAGACCCTTTATGAAAAGAAAAGAAACAATAGACGCAAGAACAATGGCATTCTTGGTGTATGAGGGTATCTGTTTCAACAGCAGTAGATGAAAAAATATACAGGTGAACTGAATCAATGAATGTATTCTCTTAATAAAAAGCCAGATATGTAATTCATATTTTATTCCCTATCAAAATATGGTACTGAGTCCAGAATCTCTGTATCTGAACTGCCTCTGTATCTGTTGTCTGTCTCCATCCATCACCCATATTTTTAATTAATTTATATTTAATGTTCAATATTTGCTTCCATAAGTATTTAATTTTCTCTACCTCCTTCCCCTTTGCACTCCCTAAGATGGCATGCAATCTGATATAGGCTCTACATATACATTCTTATTAAACATATCTTCATATTAGCCATGTTGTATAGAAGAATTAGAATGAATGGGAGGAACCAAGAGAAAGAAAAAAAAGCAAAAGAGGAAATAGTATGCTTCTATCTGCATTCAGACTCCCTATTTTTTTCTCTGGATGTGGATGGTCATTGCATTTCTGAGAACTACTAAGTCTGTCAAAGTCAGTCGTCACACAATGTGTGACTGTTACTGTGTATAATGTTCTCCTGGTTCTGCTCACTTCACTTATGTCTGTTCATCTAAGTCTTTCCAGGTTTCCCTGAAGCCTGCCTGTTCATCATTTCTTGTAGCACAATAGTATAGCATTACATTCATATAACACAACTTGTTTAACCATTCTCCAATTGATGGGCGTAGTCTCAATTTCCACTTCTTGGCCAACACAAAAAGAGCTATCATAAAGATTTTTATATCTATTCATCCTTTCCCTGTTTGTGTGACCTCTTTGGGATACAGTCCTAGAAGTGGTACTGCTGGATCAAAGGGTATGCATATTTTTGGAGTCCTTTGGGTATGGTTCCCTATTGCTCTCCAGAATAATTGTATCAGTTCGGAACTGCACCAACAATGAATTAGTTTTCCAATTTTTCCAAATCTTTTCCAGCATTTGTAGTTTTCCTGTGACTCCTATAGTAGTCACACTTTGATTAAATGGACTAAATTAAATTGAGTGTAACTGACAAGTCTCAAACCCATTGATGATTTGGGGGGGAGGGGTATATACCCCAGGAAAACATAACAGTTTTCCTTTTAGCTAATCTGATAGGTGCTATGTAGCACCTAAGCATTACTTTGATTTGCGTTTCTCTAATCAATAGTCATTCAGACCTTTTTTTTTTTTTTAATATGGCTATAGATAGATTTCATTTCTTTCTCTGAAAACTGCCTGTTTATCTCCTTTAATAATTTATCAATTAGTCAATGACTTGTATTATTATAAATTTGAATCAGTTCTACACATATTTTAGAAATGAGGCCTTCATCAGAAACATTGGTTGTAGAAACTATTTCTAAATTCTCTGCTTCCCTCCTAATTTTGGTTGCATTGAATTTGTTTATGCAAAACCTTTTCCATTTAATGAAATCAAAATTATCCACTTTGCATTTTATAATGTTCTGTATCTCTTCTTTGGTCATAAATTCCTCTGTTTTTCATAAATCTGACCAGTAAAATATACCTTGCTTTAAATTTGCTTATCGTATCAGCCTTTACATCTAAATTGCGTACCCATTTGGATTTTATTTTGGTATACAGTGTAAGATATTGTTCTATGCCCACTTTCTGCCATACTATTTTCTGCTTTTTCCAACATTTTTTTTTAAATAATGAGTTTTTATCCCCAACACTGAGATCTTTACACTCCCTATATTTATTAACTCACATAGCTGTTTGGTCCCTGATGCCATCTATATTATTCATTTCTGTTCATGTAATGGACTCCATAGTACTAAACCATCTTAACAATATGTGTTATATTGTACTGGCTAAATATTTCCCAATTACATGTAAAAATATCAATAGTATTTTTTTTAATTCAAAATTTTCTCCCATCTCCCTGCCTCTCCCCTCTGCTTGAGAAGAAAAACAATTTGATCAGAATCACACAAAACATATTTCCTTATTAGTCATGTTACAAAAAAGTAGAGAAATGAGGGTGATATTACATTTTATTTAAAACGTGTCCACTAAATGTTTATTATCATTTCTTTTAGACCAAGTACTATCTAACCCCATTTTCTGACATGTGATATTATTTGAACCAATGTATAAGAGTTTACATTTAGCACTATTAAGTTTCATAATGTGAAATTCAATCCAAAGGTCCTCAGCTGTTAAGACCCTTTTGATTCTGGACACTCAGGCATCGTTTTAACTCTCCCTTCCAGATTTATGATATCTGGGAATTTGTTGCCATCACAATTAAAGCCAATTTAAAAATTCATTGTAATTATTAACAGTGATTAAATTAAACTTGGCTAGAATAAATACTATTGAAGATTTCCTTTGCCACTATAGCCTATAGTTTGTTACTTAAGATGAGGTATTTGTGTGTCCTCATTGGCAACTGGGAAGTTTGAAATGTTACTAAACTTCAAAAAAATACATTTTCCTGAATTTTTTCTGCTTCATCTTTTATTACTGAAGCCATTTGCATGAAAATAGCCTTTGTTCCTTGAGACTCTCTTTATCTTCTTTCATGTGGCCCATGATGACCTAGTGACAAACAGAAGTTCTCACGGTCATAATACTTATCCATTTCATCCCAGAGGCAATCCCAAGATGCAAAAAGCATCTTTTTTTTCCCCCCCTCAGAAGAAGGCAGCATCATGGACTTGGCACTGAAATCTTGTGTGATCAATCCGTACTGAGATGGGCAGCATCTTTGTTTGTTCAGGAGAGAATAGCATCTGTTTCTCCAGGCCACTGTTCTATATAGCTGATCATTTAAATTGAATTATTGAAAGTCTGGATTCAAAATGAGAAGGAAAGACATAATCAAGAGTAGTGTAGAAGTGGATGGTGACCTTAAAAGGAGCCAATTTATTTTAGAGTAGAACAAAAGGGGTCAGTACATTAATCAGAAATTTAATATTTATTTTGCATTTAAGCATATGTTAGTAAGATGAGAAATTGATATAAAGATGCATGTCATTGTGTTCCTTAAGATACTGACACATATTTTAATTGATTATATTACACAACTTTCCCTAACCACAGAAAGGGAAGAATTGAGTTAATGGCAGAAAAAAAAAAAAAAAAAGATGAGACTTTTTAGAAGTAATGAATGAGATTAAGGGGAGGTGATATAAAAGGGAAAGGGTTCATTCTTAGAATAGTTCAGATAAAGGGACACATTCTTATACTAATACATCCAGTCAGTGCCCTATAAAATGGGGCTCTAGTTGCATCTAACTGTCATCCTTCCTCAACCTATTCCTGTGACCAGTGTGGAATTGTTTGCCTACATTCTCTTTGCTTCTAAAGTTGTATGTCACTCTGTGTTTGTCAGTGGAGACGATAAAAAGTCTGGATTATTTTTGTTATAGTGCTGGGACCGGAGTCAAGAAAACCTAGTTTCAAATACTGCTTCTGAAACTTATTAGTTGTATGACCTTGGCTAGGTCCTTTCAATCCTTTAGCCTCAATCAAGTCCTTTGGATAAATCTACTTAGGAACAAATACCATAAACTCTAGTTAGATGTAGGATATTTTAACACCAAAAGTGTTCATAAGCTAAAGAAATCACAGATTCTTTAGTTATGTGTGTGTGTGTGTGTTCATGTGCACGTAGGTATGTAAGCAAGCATATGTTCATATTTAAGAATTGCATTTCTGAGTTCCCAGTTTCACCCACATGAGGGATCCTGAATCATTTCCCAGAGGAGAATAAGAGAAACTCTCACCTGGCCTCACACTTCCCATTTCACTATTGCATTTGCAGGAACAAGAAACTGTGTGGCATAGCTCATAGAATGAGGAAGAAGGGAGACATTCTGCTTCAGACACAAACTAGTCATATGACCCTAAGCAAACCACTTAATGTCTCTCTCTGTCTCCATTTTCTTAGCTATAAAAAAGAAAAAAAATCATACCACCAACCCATGGACTTGTTGTGGAAATAAAATTATTTATAACCCTTACAGTGATAAAAAATGGTTTGTTAGTATTACTACTATGATTCTCCCAGTTGGGAGAGAATGAAATAACACCTAGTCAATATGGACATTTATTAATTGCCTACTATGCATCAGGCATTATGCTCAGCTAATCTAATATCATCAGTGTATTTTACAATTGCTCCCAAGGGGGAGGATGTGAGACACTTCTGAAATCACTTTGTCCTTTGCTAACTATGTCAGTATCAATTTCTCAATTGGATTTCTCATAGAGGAAAGGCATGGCAGCAGGCCCTCCAATCTTTCATTAGAGCTAGCAGAGGAGTAAGGGAAGAGGGGGTGGACATAATGACCTAATAGTTCTGGACTGGTGAAGTGGATAATGAGAATTGCTCTGAACATGAGTTTCTTGGGGTTGTGCCATTTTGTTTGTTTTCTTGTATCTTCTCTCACCCCCTCCCCTTTTGATTTTTAGTATAATTCACAAGGGTGACGTCGTTTTACTTCAGCTGCTCAGAAAAAGCAATGAAGACAGTGGGACTCCATGGAGCTTAAAGCATTCTGGAAAGAGGCATTTGGTATGCTAGAAAAGAATTGACAAGAATGAGGAATCTGGACATGATGGTTTTTAGTCCTGATTCTGCCACCAAGTCACTATATGTTCTTTGAAAAGTCACTTCCCTTCTCCAGTTTTCAGTTTCCTCATCTTTAAAATGAGGAGGTTGAGTGTATGCTTAGCACAGTTCCAGACATATAGTAAGTACCTTGTACATGCTTTTTGATTAATTGACTAAATGGCCTCAAAAGTCCCCTCAAGTCTGATATTCTATGACTGACAGGTAGGTTGTTGCCAACTTTGACACAGAAGCACTGTTTGCATATATAAGGAGAATGGTGGTTTTATCAAGATCATCATAATTCTCTCATTGCCCAAACCAATGCTCATGCCATTGGAGGTATGGGGAAGATGGTGAATATCAGTCAGAGTAATGTATAGTGAGAGCTATTGAGAGCACTACAGTGGCTGTGAAGGATAGAAAAGAACCTGGAAAATTGCTGCAGTTAGGTTTTGGCAATACCATTGGTTGAGTTTCCATTCCAATTAGTGTGAAAAAAATAAAACAAAAACAAAAAAAAACAAAACTTCATTCTGCGGATCTAAGAAATTGACTAAGAGATTGCATTACGAGTCTAGTTAAAACCATTGTTATGACAGATAACACAAAGGGCACCAGAGCAAGTGAGTTCTTTCAAAATCTGTCACCATCTTAGTAGTCCTATCAATAGTCTCCACTTGGTTCTTCTCCTCTCAAAAAATACAAATCCAAAAGTGGTATGATCAGGGCATAGCACAAGAAGGATATCCCTTATCCTTACATGGATAATATAGCAGGAGAAAAAAAAAAAGCATTTATTGAGATCCTATTTTGTGCCCAGCACTGTGATAGATGTTGTGTATACAATGAAAGGAAAAAATAAAAACAGTGCCCTCAAGAACTTTACAATCTAACGGGGAGTAATATATTGAAATAATGTAAAAATAAAATAGGTATAGATAGACATCACATTAGCTACATGCATGTCCCTATTTATATCATCTATATATACATTTATTTACATGAAAATGGTGATTATTTCAAACGTAAGCCACTAGTATTAAGGAGACTCAGGGAAGCACTCTTTGTCAGGTAGAGATGGATCAGAAACTATTATACCATCAGGAATATAAGTTTGGAATTCCATTTTCATAACGGACTGTTGGTCAGTCTAGAGCAGTGGTTCTCAACCTTCCTAATGCGGAGATCCTTTAATACTCATATGTGGGCCTATCTGCAAGTGGGCAGAGTCTACTGGAGACCAATAGAGGAGCGGTGTCTTGGTTCCTAAGATTATTGGAAATATATTTTCCAATGGTCTTAGGTGAAATGGTCACCCCTGTGAAAGGGTCGTTCAACCCCCAAAAGGGGTTGCTACCCACAGGTTGAGAACTGCTGGTTTAGAGTCATTAGACTTGCAACAGGGACAACAACCTTCCAACCACGGCCAATTTCTGGATATGAGACTAGGAGCATCCACACCAGGTGGGTGACTGCATTATTGGCAAGAACGAGGCACATACAAAAGCCACAATAAAGTTGGAAATCATAGAACTTGGGAACAGATTTCATGGGGGTAGTGAAAGAGACTGAGGACACAATGATGGCCCCTAAGTTGTGAACTGGGTGACTAGGAGGATAGTGGTGCCCTGGACAGTAATAAATAAATTAAGAAGGAAAAACTTGGGACTAAAGACCATGGGCTTATTTTTAGCCATGATAACATGTGTATGAAACATTTAGATGCAAAATAGGGAGTTGGAGATACAGCATAAGAGACAAATTGAGATTAAAAAAAAAAAGGAGTAGACCCAGGAGAAAGAAGTGTTATGAGAATTTGTAAAGAAGAGAATATCAATGACATGGGTGTGATCAGCAGGACAAAAGGCTTCACAGAGGTCAAAATAGGATAAAGATTAAGAAAAATCCACTAGATTTGTAAATTAGGAGATCACTTGTAATCTTCAAAAGAAAAAGAAATCTGTTGAATGATGAGATTAGAACAAGTTGGTAAAGAGTTAAGAAGAGAGCAACCAGAAAAGAAGTAGAGGCACCTATCATAGACTGCCTTCTCAGGGAAAATGCCTTCTCTGCAAAAAGTAGGGGAAATACATTTCAACAGCTGGTAAGGATGGATGGATAAAGTGGTGTATTTTTGAAGATGGGGGACACATTGGCATGTTTACAGATACAGTCATTAGATGCAGAAAAAATATTGAAGATAAGTGAGCATATGCATTATAAGACAATCTGCTGGAGAAAACAAGATAGAATGAGGTGACATACATATGTTGGGGTTTATGTTTAAAAGGTGAAGAGTAACATCTTCATGTGATACAGAGGTGAAGAACAGCAGTCAAAGGGTTCAAAGTAGTGAGAGATGAAAAGAAAGGAAAAAGAGTAAATTATTCGCAAGTGGCACCACAAGTAGTAGAGTAGATAGAGGGCTAGCTTTGGAATCAGAAGGTCCAGCCACACAACCAGGGTGACACTAATCAAGTAACTTAGCATCCTTGAACCTCACTCTCCTCATCAATAAAAAGGGATACTGATAACACATACCTGACAGGGCTATATTGAGATCAACTGAGATGACGTACATAAATTGCTTCACACATGCTAAGGCACTATATAAATTCAAAATATTATGCCAGCTATTTTCAGTGAAATATGAAAAAAAAAAAGATTTTTGGATGAGAGGTCGTGAGAAAGAGGAAGAGTAGAAAGTTGGACTATGGCTATAAACATTTGGGGAATCTTGTGAAGTGTGTGGAATAATGAATTGATTAGGGAGCTCTTAAAATATTACCTTACCATAATGAGGGTTCAGGTGACATTATATTACATTGATATGTAGTAGATCTAATCCACACAGCATTCTGATTTTCTCCAGCTTCATTCAGCAGCTGGGGAATAGGAATAAAAAGAGCAGATGGTGAGAGTAATCCAAGGCTGAGACTTGGAAGGACAAATTGGACAATAAGATAGGAGAGAAAAAGAATTGACAAAAATAATAGTTGATTTTTTTTTTTTTCTGAAAGGGTTACTGTGGGAAAGGGATAATAATGTAGCTAGGTTAAGAGTTATTGCCTAGGAAATAACTGAGAATGAAGTGACTGAAGGCCACAATGAGGATGAAGATCAGAGTCAGCAGTCATAAGGAAGAAGAAACATGGAACAGGAAAATATTATCATTATATAAGGCTATTATAGAGTTCATGAGCATCAAAGTGGAAAACAATGGTGATGATAACACTAAGCATATGACCATCTCTGTGTTTAACTGAGCTAAGGTAGAGAATTAGGTCATTGAAAATAAGTGGATGCAATCAAACATGAGCCCCTTGAGGACAGAATCTCTTTCATTTTATCCCCTGTTCTGTCTTACTTTGAATGTAGCAGGTATTTTGAATTAAATTGAATGAATTTAGGGAAGTATAGGATTTCTTTTTCAATTGAATTGTTGCCTATTCACTTCTACCCATCTTGTACATGCTTAATTGTTGTTATTGTTTTCAATCAAGTGTATATCTGTTACTGATTCTATTATTGTTCATGAGAGTTTTCTCTGCAGGTTAGGTATTATCTAAAAATTCATTAAGAATTTAATCTCTGCCTTTATGCAAGGCACTGAGAGAAAGTATTAAATACCACAACACAAAGCACAAATTTCTGGAGTACTTCATGAGAAACTTCTTTCTGATATCACAGGGATCCATGAATGAAAAATCTTTGCTTCCAAACATTCAGTCAGTTCTCAATACAACTTCATATGTTAATGATACTCCACACCTCTAAAACATTTTACAAGAATAGTACAAGAAAATTTCTCAAATGTTTTGCCAAATTATATGAAAACTAGTTATGGAAGCCCCTTGATTTGTCAGTCTAACAAATTAGATTTGAAAAATGATCAACTTTGGTTTGACATAACAATTTTTTTTTTCTTATATTATACTATAACTTTTTGATCATGATTAATTTTTGGTATTCATGAAGACACTCTGGAATTTCACTTGAGTAAAGTCTTATAGGAATCTGAGGATTCTCTAAGTGGAGGTGAAGATACAAAATATTACTAATGAAGGTAATACTTACAAAGATCCAGAATAAACAACACAAAACAAAACAAACAAACAAAAAAAACTATGATAGTTTGAATCAAACTGGAGATGGTTTTAGCTCGGGTTAATGATGAATTTCGCACTTACTATATGAGGAGCAATTCATCTCATTTTTAGAATTTAGTGTCAGGGTGATATCCTGCTTTTCATTGTTATTTTATTTGGTGTTGTTTTGTCAGCCATGACAAGTCTTAACATTCACCTACATAGTTTTAGAAGTCTTAAGATTGGAAGGAAATCCTCATGTGAAGAAACTCTATGACTTTGAATTCATTATATTGGTATAGAGCTCTCTTTATTTTTACAGAATTTGAGATCAGGACCAAAGTTGATGTAGTGTCAATACAATATTCATAGTGCCAACAGTGACTGTTAATATGCAGGCATAATTATCATTTGCAAAATATAACAGATTCTCCATATAGAAGATAGAAGCAAAACATTTATTCAGGAACCAGAAAATGAAATTCCCAAAACAGAAAGCCAAATCCATAATAGTAACAAGGAAAATTAATACACCATAACACCTGTTATGGGAATCTGAAGATCTTCCCTGCCCCTAGGCCCTTTGCTTAAGTGGCTTAAGTGACTCTGAGAACCTTCCCAGAATTAAAAGTATACTCTGTCCCCTAATAGGCTGAATGTGGTCACATGGAGCCTTATGGCAGGTGGTTTGTTCTACAGGAATGCCCAAGCCTTATTACTTTGTGATTGGGCAGTGGGTCAAGAGGGCTGTGGCATTCTCTGATCCAGGAGAAGACTATATATACACCCTGATGTGTGGTTTTGCTTTGGAGCTCACTTTGAGAAGAGTTGTGTGATTTGACCAGATGAGACTCTGGGGAGCTGTTGAGCCCCCAGGCTTTGAAAAACCCAGGTGTTGGTGCTTAGCTCTCTGCTAACTGACTAGGTATGGATGTAATGGTCAGACGGCTGGAAGCCGTATGCTGATCTGTTTCTTTGTCTGCCTATAACTTCTGCTTGTTAACTTATGTTTGTATTCTGTTTGAATTCTCTGAAGTTCACGGTGTGGACTTTTTTCCCCTGAACTAAGTAAATTATATATGTTTGATTGATTAAAATAAGATTGTTAACCCATTTTGACTTGCTTTCCTTTAGAAAAGCAGATCTAGGAACCTGTGTTAGCGGCCACCCTGGGGATGCTAGGGAGATTGTTGATACAATACCACAGAAAGCCACACCATCCTTTAGACTTCTCACAAAAATTACACTCACACATCAAATTGTCTGCTTTCCTGCCATCCTCTCTCTTCCATTTTCTAGTTGCTCTAATTCCCAGCTTCTTGTGGACTCAGCTTCACCCATCAGCAAGTTCCTCCAGCTACAGGCTTCATGTGATTACATTTGGCCTATTAGGGGACAAAGAAAATCTTCAAATCAGGGAAGATCTTCAAATTCCCTTAGACTTATTAAGGGGCAAGGAAGATCTTCAAATTCCTATTACCATTACAGTTTCCTAATAAAAATAATTTATAACTTTGCTATCTTTATCTCTTAAGAAAATATTTAGGATGCCGAAGAATTATCTGTTGCTTAAATGTTGAATAGAATTCAGTTGAGAATCCTTCAAGTTCTATTGTTACAAGCTTCTGTTTTGTTTGTTATTGTGACTATGATGAACTTTTCTACTTTTCTTTTTAATGCTTAATTTATATTACCTATTTCATCTTTTAAGTATTATATATTTTAAATAATATACACAGTCATTTTTTTACATTCTTAGTTTTCTTATCCCATTACAGTGTTGCTCTATAACTTATATATCATGATTTCTCTACTTCTCTCTTACTTGTGATTCCTTCTTTAATTTTTTAATATTTTTAAATTTTATGTTAGTGAAATACTAGTGATATAGGTCTTCCTTTTTTTTGTAATTAACTTTTGTTTATTTTTAGTTTACATCATTGATTTACACAAGATTTTGAGTTACAAATTTTTCCCCATCTTTCCCCTACCCACCACCCCAAAACAGTGATCCCACTGTATAGCCCCTCCCCCAATCGGTTCTCTCCTATATACTCCCCCATCACATCTCTGACTTTCTGGTAGAGCAAGATGGATCTCCCTACCCCAATACCTGTGTATCTTATTTCCCAGTTGCATGTAAATAATTATATGTATGTGTGTATGTATACAGATGTGTACACACACACATATACACATATACATATATATGAGTGTGTGTATACACACACATATATGTATACATATATATATATATGTATACATATATATATATATATATATATTTAACATATGATTTTAGAACTTTAAATTGTAGATTCCTTCCGTTTCTCTCTTGTTGCCCACCATCACTGGAAAGACAAGCAATTCAATACAGGCTGTATGTGTGTAGTTACTCAGAATGTTTCGGCAATGGATATATTGTGTAACCCTGACCATATTTCCCTCCTTTCTATCCTGCCCTCCCCTTCTTGTATTCTCTGCTTTGTCCCTGTGACTTTAAAGAAGTGTGTGCTTCTAACAATCCTTCCCCCCAAACTGCCTTCCCCTCCATCATCCCCCCCTTTCATCCCCTTCCCCTCTACTCTCCTGCAAGGAAAGACACCCATTGTAGAGTATATGCCATTCTCTCCCTAAGGTAAATTCAATGAGAGTAAGTTTGATCCATTCCCTTTTTGCCTTCCTGTTCTTTCCCTCCATTGTAACAGTTATCTCTTGCCCCTTTTATATGAAATGATTCACCCCATTCTGTTTCTCCCTGTCTCCTCTCATTTTATTGCTCTCCCACCTCTTAATTTCACCTTTTAAAATATCATCCCTTCCTATTCAATTGATCCTGTGCCCTCTGTCCATGCACGCACACACACAGACACACAGACACACAGACACACATATACACATATACTCCCATATGAATTCCTATGCATATATACCCTTCCATATATACATATGTGTATGCATATGTATATATGTACGTATATAA
>CM053585.1:11981109-11998689 GCA_028646515.1 Pseudochirops corinnae
GCTGACTGGATAATGAAGACTCCAAAACTGAGGCCAAGAAGACGATCCGGATCCAGGCCGCTCAACGCGAGAGCACTGGTCTGAAAACAATCACTCAGTCCCCCTGCTTTTTGCAGGCCAAGGGCGGGAAGCTACAAAGTGGAGGTGGGTGCAAAACCTCCACCTTTCACTTCTCTGCTCTGGCAACCTTTCAGCCTGACGCTTATCTCCCTCTTTCACAATCCCCCTGGCGCAGCTGGTGCTAATCCCTCCTACTCGCAGCTGGTGCTTATCCGCTCACCTGAGAGCTTTCTCTGCACTTCCCACCCAGCCGCCCCTGGGGCACAGCCGTGGCTTCAGGCCAGGCTGGTTTCAGTTTGCAGTGCTGATATGGTTCCTCCTAGCCAAGCTGACTTTAGTGGGAAGTATCTTTGTGTGATTTTGAAGTTCTAGGATTGGTCCAGAGTCCTATTCCATGGGTATTTTGGGGTGGCTATGTGAGAGCTGCGATATATTGCTGCTGCTAAGCTGCCATCTTGGCTCCGCCCCCCACCTTAGCAAATACTTAATAATAATAGTGATAAATAAATACTTAGTACATATGAACAAATGTTTGTTGAGTTTGACTGATGAATTTTTAGAAACTGATCAAAAGTTGTGGAGCACACCAGTGTGGGCTCAAGAATTAGAATAGTACATTAGCTAGGTGGTGTGATGGATAGTGTCAAACCCTAAATCAAGAGGACTCATCTTTTTCAGTTCAAATCTGGCCTCAGATGCTCATTAGCTATATGATGCTGGGAAATTCAGTTAACCATGTTTGCCTCAGTTCTTCATTTATAAAATGAACTCCAGAAAGAAATGATCACTTGCTAAGAAAACCCCAGAGGAGGTCACCAACAGTTGCACATCACTGAAATGACTAAACAACATTTCCTCAAGAGTACTTTTGTAATCCTGAGGAAAGATATAGATTAACCTTGCATTAGGGAACAAAAGTACCAATCTGAAGGGGGTTTCAAAAGTGAGGCCTATGTCCTATCTTACAGTTTTACAGTTATGTGTGTGTGTGTGTGTGTGTATGTGTGTGTAGTCTTCCTTATTAGAATATAAGATTCTTTAAGAGAAAGATTGTTTCCCCTTTGTCCATGAACTTAATATCTACTTGTAATGCTAAGCAAAGACAACTTCCAAGTTTCGAATTACCATTATAGCAAACCCCATTCATTGAGCAAACATTAACAGAACAGAGAAAGTCAAAATATAGTGTAACTTATTCATTTAGGAAGTAAGTTTTCAATTCAATTCCAAAGTATCAATGTCCAAGTATGCCACCCCTGGCCACTACATTAGTCAAAGTAGCCCACTCCTGGGCAGGACATGTAGTCAGTCAACAAATCCTCTTCTCTCAAATGGAGATTAGTCTCCAATCATAAACAAAGTACATTAATTTGGTCAGTCACAGAGCACAAAAACCTCAAAGGCTTCCCACCCCTGAATCTCAAAAGGGGAAGGAGAGCACAAAATGCCATCCATCCTTAAGTTACAACAAGGTTAAGATATCATCTCAGCATTCAATACCCAAGGAAAGGCCTTTCTTTCATCTTGCCTGGAGGTAAGACTTCAGCAATCTCAGTTCCTGGGGAGGCAAGGCTCAACAAAGCCATAGCCAGTGTCCTCATCAAGTCACTCTCTGCCTGTAGAACAGTCCTAGAACCCCTGAAAACATCATCAAGGCCCTCTTCCACGACTTCTGTAAACATACAACAGGACTCCTTCAGGGCTTCTGAACCAACAGCCAGGTTCCAGGACCTCTACAACAGCAGCACTGTCCTTCACCAGCAGGTGAATCTGGCAAAACAACATTAAAACAGACAGACAAAATACCAGCATCACAGCCATGCCTCCTCAGTTCTTGACAGCTCCGGGTGGTAGTTCTCAAAAGTCCTGGGCAGCTCCAACAGGCTCTCAGCAGTCTTTCTCTCAGCAACTCAGGCTCCACAATCCTGGATACTGCTCTCCCAAAAGTCCTTCTGGCCTTCTCTAGGCTTGAGCTTCTCTCCCAATTCACAGCTCCTCCAAGTTAAGCCTTCTCTCTTTAGGTCAACAAGTCCATCCCACAAGTGGGATTCACAAGCTCTAGGTTTTAACACTCAGCCTAAAAACCAAGCCAATACAGGGGTATCTCCAAATTCTATTACCATTACACTACTGGATTGTAGATTTTTAATAAATGTTAATTACCTATAATTTGAATACAATTTACCTCTTCATTAGGCTTTAAACTACTTGAGGGTAAAGGTCACCTTTTACCCCAGGCCAAATATCTTCCAGTACTTCACCAAGCACATTACACAGAGTAGTCACTCAATCAAATGTTGAATGAATGACCAAAAAAAAAAAAAATGGCTAGATCATTTTGGATTTGATCTTTCTGAATCACATTTACTTCACTGAGTGGTTTTGCTAAATCCTTGGAACACTTCAAATTTCATTAAACTGTGGGAGAGCCAAGTATATGAAAAGCTTTTTTTATGGGGCAAACAAATGGAGACTTACAGAGCTTCTGCTAAATGGGCGTCAGAGCCATTAACCTCTATGCCAGCTATTCCTCAAGAACAGGAAGGGGAAGTTTAAGTATTTTGTTAATAGTTTTATCTAAGCTTGGTGAGAATTGGAAATTATACTCCCTTTCTAGCAAAAAGAAGCTGTGTGACATTTGGCCCATTAATAGACGTTACCTTTCTATTACTATCAATCAGACTTTCACTTATGTTCACAAATGACCATTGTGATTTATTTATATATTTTTTTCTAATTACTTCTTTTACTTGCTAGCCAAGCTTCTAAGAGTCTTGGGCTCTATGCATATATCGTCTAATGTTCATCTTGTTAGGCTTTGAGACCCCTCATTAACTCAGAGTATTAAATGAAACAGCTGAGTTAGTAACCAAATCGACAAAGTGCCAGCTGACTGTATGTACAATTAGGGACTTTATCATTTTGTTCACGGATTAATTATATGCTTCATTATACGGGAATGTGTGGTTAATTTCAAAACTAGTTTTCCTTTTGGATTTGGGTACTTACCATCTGATTTTATGGGCCTCATCTTTAATAATAAGGACCAAATTGTGTATTTTACACTTGTAGGATATTTAAGAGGTTGAAGTCAGATGGTAGAGAGCTCTCACTAGACATTCAGAAATGAAAATGGTAGAAACTACAGACATATAGATGGAGGGTGATGAAGTAAAAAGGGGACTGGCTTTCGATTTGTGGAATGCTCTATTCAAAACCTACAAGTGGCAACATATAAGATCTGTGTAACCTTGGGCAAATCATTTTGCTCCCATTAACTTACAAAGACATACCCACAGGCATTTAGAAACACAATACAGTGCACATTTATATATGTCAGTTGCACGCCTGTGTATAGATTGTAGAACTATGAATATATATTCACATGTGTATTTGTATACTTTCACAAATATTTTAGACTTCATATATATGCAAATATAGATACATATGTAAATTCATATATAAACACACAGATCACTTGCGTATATATACAAATACATATCCACAATATATGTATGCGTATTGTGTGTATATACACATATACACACCAGTGTTTACATAGATGTACATGTACAACCCTCTGTAGTTTGCATTGTAGCAAAAGTTTATTTCTTTTATTTTTCATAAAGAAGCAAATGATTCTTTAATTATGACTGACATTCAAAATGGCCACAGAAAAATGCCTCAATGTGCTTCACTGTGTATTTTGATAGGTAAGAATAAATGGCTCATGAGAAAAATAAGCAAACAAAATAAAGTCACAGAATTTCAGTGTCCATCAGTTCCTGTGCAGGACCCCAACATCATCCCCAAAATAACCCATGTGGTGAGTACTCATCTGGTCTTTGCTTGAGACCTGCAGTGAAGGGGAACCTCTTATTTCCCTAAGAAGTCCAACCTACTCTTCAGAACCTTGAATTTGCAGGGATCTTTTATCATCAAACCAAACTCAGTATCTTTGTAACTTCCATCCATTTCTCTTAGTTCTGTTTTCCCAAAACAAGCCATTCTGATTTCTTGACCTTTATACAGCAATGTTCTTAGATTTGCCTAAGCAAATAAAAATAGCTAATATTTTTGTAGTTTGTAAAGCATTTTATAGATGCTTTCTCATTAGATATAAATTATGTTCATTCTTTTACAAATCATGTAGTCATAAAGTCTGAGGAACCTCAGAATTTGTCTCCTCTAAATGTCTCATTTTATACTGGAGGAAACAGAAATCAAGAATGCTAACCCCTGAAGTTTATGTTAGCACTACAATTCAGTATTTCATATGATACTTACAATAATTGTGTGGGCTAAATTTAGAAAGTACCCTTTCCCCAAATTTAAAAGAAAAAGAACTGAGATTTAGAAGATTCATATAACTTGAGTCATCTCCATGAAAAACAAAGAGTCACACCTTAAATTTACGCAGGTGTTTCAACTCCAAAGCCACTTTTCATTGTGCCACACTTCATTATACCACCTTTCATTCTTGAGAATGAAATGATTGGCCCAACCGCATGCAAAATAACAAAGCCAGGCCTTGAGTCTTAGTCTACTCCTTGTGTATACTCAGTCAAATATAATCACATATATCGAATTCAAAGCTATGCTGGCTAATCCAGTCTTCATTCCAAGTTAATATTTATATACAACTCCAAAGAGTTCCTAAGCATCACAACTTCTTGCTTTCACTTGAGCAACATGACAACTGTGGGAGATATTATATTTATACCATGAATGAATGAATGAATGAATGAATGAATGAATGAATATAATTCCAACACAGGAAACTGAGGATCAGAATGTTCAAGAATCTTTTCAAGTTTGATACCTTAAGTATTGGTGATAGGAAATGGACCAAGTTCTTCCATTTTATAAAGTACAGACCTCTAACATGACAAAGTATGGCCATCTAGCTTCTACTTAAGACTTTGAAAGAGGTGGAATCCATTATATTTCTAGACCACACCTCCCCTTTGGAGTAGGTGCTATAGGAAAGACATTCTTCATACCTAGACATGTCTCTTTCTATATGTTGTTCCCATTTATTCTTTCTGGAGCCAAACTTAAGATACCTAAAACATTTTCCACATGCTTAGTTCAAGGCCTGTTTCTTGTTTGTTAATTTTGTTGTTTTGTTGCTATTGTTTTCTCATTTTATCCATTTATGACATAGAACTAATGACTCAACCTCTCTGATCTTTAGTTTCCTCATCTGTAAATTGAAAAATTTCAATTAGATATCCTATAAGGTCAATTTCTGCTTAAAGTCTATGGTTCAATGACTGAGTACCAGAAACATGTTTACTGATTAACACTAGTCAAATGACTCCAGAGGTGTCACATTATCTGCCTCCAGTATAACCCAAACCAGAGTGAAAAGTAATTGTTAGGGTGTAGAACCAAGAGAGCACATTGAAATAACCCAGCCAAACTCTACCAAATCCCCCTCCAAAGAACTTTGAAGTAATTCCTCAAATCCAATTTTGGAGTGGCAAAGCCAACAAAATATCAGGTTGAGAATTTTTCCAGCCAAAGACATCTTAGGAGGTCAGTCATAGAGATCTGTGACACCAGTGTTAGAAATGGCCCAGATCACATGCAGGGCAGAACCAGAGGTGGCACTTGGAGGTAACTGAGATAGGAGCAGCAGCAGTTTCAGGATCTCTTAATTCAAAATCTTCTGAGTCACAGAGGGGAGAAGAGTACTTGTAGTCAATCACAAGAGAGCAGAGGCCTTCACCATAGTTCCAAGGAAGAGAAGAATAGTAGCATAGTAGCATGTGTGGCTACAGCAAAACAAGATCTATGGTCCCAGTTCCAATGCCAAGAAGATTATTACTTGAAACTTAAGAGGATCAAGGGCCCTTCCTGGGTCAGCAGCAGAGGACAAACCAGAAGATCAGTGAGCACACATTTCCACACAACACACCATCTTGAAAGCATTAAATACTTGCATTCCTCCAATACTAGTTGTGAAAAGAGGAGCCCAAAAAAATGTCTAAATCTTGGGACAGTGCCTGCCCACTCCAAGGTGAACAGAGACCAACTTTAACATAAAAGTAAAGGACATGAAAAAGTTTGGGAAATAAGCAAAGAACAAAAAAAAAAAAACAGGGGCTATAAAAATCGACTATGGTGGCAGAGTAGACCAAGAAGCAAACTCAGAAGATAAAAATGTGAAAATACCTGTAACCAAAGCCTCAAAGAAAAATTCTAAATGGTTACACACCCAGTAAGACTTCCTGGAAGGATAAAAGAAAGAGATAAGAGTGGTAGAGGAGAAATTGGAAAAAGAAAATTGTGAAAAGAAAAGTAACAGTTTGATTAAAAAAAAAACATACTGAAGAAAAGAACCCTTAAAAAACAGAATAGGCCAAATAAGAAAAGAGATTTAAAAGCTCACTGAAAAAAATCATTCCATAAAAATCTAATGGAATCAAATGTCTCCATAAGACATCAAGAAACAATAAAACAAAGTAAATGTGAAATAACAAATTTGAAAAACAAAAAATTTGAAAAAGAAGTGACTTGGAAAATAGATCAAGGAGAGATAATTTAAGAATTCTTAGAGTATGTGAAAGGCATGATAAAAAACAGCTTGTAAGTCATATTTCAAGAGCTAATAAGGAAAAAAAAATGTTCCAATATCATAGATCCAGAGGATGAAATAGAAATTAAAAGCATTCACCTATCACCTCCTGGGAGAGATTCAAAAAATTAAAGCTTTCAGGAATATTGTAGGCAAATTTGAGACTTCTTTGATCCAGAAGAAATGATTACAAGCAGCCAGAAAGAAAAAAAAAAGTCCAAATATCATGGAGTCAAAGTCAGGATGATTAAGGATTTAGCAGCTTCTACCAAAAATGATATGAGGATTTGGAATATGATATTGTACAAGGCAAAGAGCTGGATTACAACCAATAATATCCTACTCAGCAAAATTGAGTGTAATCATTTAGAGGGAAGAATGGAAATTTAATTAGAGAACTTTCAAACACTCCTCGTGAAAAGACAAGAGCTGAATAGAAAATATTATATTCAAATACAAGACTCAATAGAAGCACAGCAAGAGTAAACATGAAGGTAAAACCATAAGAGAATGGTTACAGTTAAACTGTTGACATTCCTATTTGGAAAGATAATATGCGTAATTATTACAAGCTTTTATCATTGTTAGAAGCAATCTCAATAGCCCAGGAAACAGGAGTGAGTCAATTATGTTGGAATGATATAAAAAATGAAGGGGTGAGAAAGGGGATACACTGGGAATAGGGAGAGGTAGAATGGGGGAAACTTTTTCATATGAAAGAAGTGTGCAAGGATAGCATGTACAATAGAGGGGAAGAATGGAGATGTGGTAGGAAATACTTGAATGTCAATCTCATGACAATTGGTTCAAAGAGGGAAGAATACATAGTGACTCAGTTGGATAAAGAAATATGTCATTCCCAAAAGGGAAATAAGAAGGGAAGGGGATAGGAAGAAGGGGTGAGATGATAAAAGGGAGGATAAATTAAGGGAGGCAGTGATCAGAAGCAAAAGAGACTTTTGAGGAGGTCAAGATAAAAATAAGAGAAGGAAAAACAGAAGAAAATAGGATGGAGGGAAATACTGTGATTATGAATGGAAAGAGTTCATTCATAAAGTGGAAGTAAATAGCAGAATAAATAGGTACACTAATGAGCTGATGGCAGAATTGTGATTTGGTCCAACTATTCTAGAGAACAATCTGAAACTATTCCCAAAGGGATATTAAGCTATGCATTATTATTAAGTCAGCAATACCACTCTAAGGTCCATACCCCAATGACATAAAAGGAATAGAAGCACCAGTATGTACAAAAAATATTTTAGTAGCTTTTTTGTTGAGGAAAAGAATTGGAAATTTAGAGGGTGCTTATCAATTGAAGAATGGCAGAACAAGTTGGGGCATATAATTGTAATGGAACATTTTTGTTATAACAAATGGCAAGGGGTTAGCTTAACTATATACAACTCTATCACTCTATTTCTATCTCTTTATCTCTCTATCTTTATGATATCTATAGCTATCTATCTATCAAATGAGTTTCTGTATCTATCTAAATATCTATTTATAGATACATAGTGAGCAAAAGAGAGATATAGAGATAGATCTATCTATATTTCTATCTATCTATCTATCTATCTATCTATCTATCTATCTATCTATCTAAATGGTTGTTGTCTTTTAATTCCTGAAAAATACCAAAATGATATCACTATGCTAAAGTCAAGTTTCAATGTGTCCAACTGTGGTTGATCAGACCAATATGAGCTAAGAATGCTCTACTACAGGTGGAGCACAAATGGACTCTGAGAACATTTGGGGCGGATTCTCCATGTTTGCACATCCTGTGTTTCCTTGGAGTTGTTTCAATTCTGCTTTGCCCATAGAGAAAAGCACCTTCTCTTATGTGGCCACTCCATGCTGAGCAGTCCTGTGCCAGTGTCTCCCATGACATACAATCAAATCCAAAGTTCTTGAGAGAGACTTTGAGAGTGCACACACACACAAACACACACACACACACGTATATATCTTTATATGTATGTATGTGTATGCATACATGCATGAATTCATGTGTGTGTGTGTACGAGTTGATCCAAAATGAAGTGAGCAGAAGCAAGAGATTATTGTATACAGGAACAACAATATTGTAATGATGATCAGCTGTAAAACACTTAGCTACTCTGATTAATACAATGACCCCAGAAAGGTGAAAAGGAGTCATGATGAAAAATGCTTTCCATCTCCAGAGAAAGAAAAGATTAACTCTCAGTATAAATTGAAGTAAAATCTTTTCACTTTCTTTTTGCCACTCATTTTTTTTTCACAATATCTAATATGGAAATATATTTTGCATGATTTTACATGTATCCTTGATAACACATTACCTTCTCAGTGGCTGGGGGAGGTACAAGGAGGAAGAGAGGTTGCTGCTCAAGATTTTTTTTAAAAGTTAAAATAAATAAATAACAGAAAATAAAATGTCAAAAATTGTTTAAATTGAACTTGGTCTGTAAAAAAAAATGAAATGTAATAGAAAAATGTTCTACAAAATAAATAAAATTACATTGAATACAACATAGATAATGTTGTTTGTGGAGGTTTTAAGTTAATATGCTGCCCATAGGAATCTCTTTCAGTTTCCATTTGACACCACTGCTCTAGACAGCTCTTTAAGCTATCAGTATAAGAGTAGATTGAAAGCTTTAGAAACACCACTGACCTGCTTTGCTTGAGCAAGATTTCTTAGCTGAGTATTCCCTATACACACTGAAATCACAGGTCCCATTTCTGTATTTAAAAAAAAAAATACAATCTTAGTTTCATGGCTGATTAGTGTTCCATAAACAAATAGCAAAGCAATGTATCCTTTTAAAAAAATATTCACTATATAATTTCTGAAGCACTTTTCTCATTAAAAAATCAAACAAACAAACTGTGAGGCAGGTACTGTTAATATAATTGAAAATTTCACATCTTGGCTCCAGGCACCAAAATTATGAACAAAAGATGGCAGTTCAGAAAAGCTAGCTATATGCAAAAAGTTCAATATTTGAATTTTCAAATTGACGTCTAAAGTCATTCATTTTATTATCTGGTGAAGTAGATAAAGTGCTGGACTTGGAGTGAAAACAGAGTCCAAACCCAGCCTCAGACAATGTCTCGCTCTGTATTAGCTCTTGTCTTGACCCCAACAAGTCATCTACCCCATGTGTACTTCAGTTTCTTCAAAAGTGAAGTGGGGGTAATTTGATCACCTCCCTCTCAGAGTAGTGAAGGTCCAAGAAAATTATATTTGTAAAGTATTTTATATAGTTCCTGGCACATAAAGGGCACCTAATATATAATTATGTCCTTTCCTTCTGACCTTTCTTTGCCCACAAATATGCAGAACACAGCCCATAAATGCCTACTTATCTTGTGAGACCTTTATCCATGATTTTCCATAAATGCACCAGAGTATACAACCAACACACTTAAGGACTTCCTGTATTTTTCCTAATATACAAAAGATAACAATGAGCATTATTCTGGACAAAAAGTGGAATGAGCTGCCTCAGCATATAGTGAAGTCTCCTTCACTGAAGGAGTTTCAAAAGAAGGTTTAAAAAACATTGAACATATTTGCTCATAGGATGATTTGTACATATCTATGGGTTGAACTAGAGAGCCACTAAAATACATTCTCATCCCTGAGGTTCTATGATTCTATGAAACTAAAAATATATATATATATATATATATATTCCTTAATCTAGTAGAATGAATGGCTGATATACGCATTCCAGTGAATAGAGGAAGATAACTTTGATCTTGAAGGCTATCCCGATATCTTTCAAAGCACTACTGGCCTTGGACTTGGTGGGGGCAGGAGGGAGGGTTCTCCTATGATGACCAGTTGTTTGGTATTAAAATATATCTTGATTGCACAGTGATAAAGGGAATATTTGCTATTGGCATCATGCAATGGTGATGCTTAGTCAACTAATAACGTCATGGAAATGTTTAAATATTTGGATGTGTGTGTGTATATTATTAAATATTTTTAATGAAAAAAATATGGTAATATGTACAGACTTCATTGTACTCAATCAATACAAGCATTAATTACCTACTATGTTCCCACCATTTTGTCAGGGAAAAAAAATAAACTAATATTGAATTAGGCTCTACCCTTAAGGAGCTTTTATTTTATAGACAGTTTCATTTATATATCATATCATAATGGATAGAGTTATAGACTTGAATTTGGGAAGATTTAGATTTGAATCCCACTTGAGGCACTTACTTATATGTGCTTCAATTTATTAAACTGTAAACTGATTATAAGAATCCTTATTTCATAGGGTTGAAATTTCTTAAACACTCAGTGAAATGCTTTGTTGATTTTAAATTGCTATAAATATAAGCTCTAATTAATTTTAGGGAGGTACACAATAAAGTCTCAGAGAAAACCTGGAAGAGGGATAACATCATTGAGAACCAAGAATTTCTAGAAATAAGTTCTAAAGAAGGCAATCTTTGGACTGGAATTTACAAGACGTAGAGGAATTCCATGGGCAAAGAGGATCAACGCCACAGTAAAAAGGAGCAACCTGAGAAAAGTAATAGAGTTGTACATTAAGAACACAGCACATCATCATAGAAAAGAAATTTGTTGAGTTTTGATGCACTAAAAGGAGAGGAATAGTATTTTTTTTTAAACTTGAAAAGTATCTTCAGTATGAAGTGTTTAATCTAGTTGATCTATAATATACTTAATGAATGTCAAAATTTCAGAGTTGTAAATGACCTCAAGGACCATCTATTCTAATATACTATACAAGGATGTCATATCCAACAAAACTACTAACTAATCATCTAGCCTTTTTTTTTTTTTTATAAATCTTTAGTGAGAGTGAATTTTCTATGCCTCAATATTTTCCATTCTACTTCAAGAAAAATCTCTTTGTTTGTAAGGGTCTTGTTTATTTTTTTTTTGTTTTGTTTTCTGATATCTAACCTTAACTTACTTTGTAAGTTCTACTTCTCTCTTGGTTCAGATCCCTAGGATGAAACAAATTAAATGCAATGTTGAATAACTCCACAAGGTGAAGAGACTTTATGATGTTCAAAGAAATGGGCAGAGTCATAAGACATACTTTCTCACTGTCATCATTTTATTCTACACAATTTTGCCTAAATTTTGTCTAACATCTGACTTGATTTTCTTCAGATACTTCACTCCTGGGAGAATGCTGGGAGGTGGGGGAGTGATGAGTCCAAAATAAGAAAATTCTTGAGGTTGGAGTTCTTCACATTAGGCATGTCACACACAAATAAGGAAAGTGCTGTGGGGCATAGCCAGTGATTTGCTAGGAAATCTTTGTTGTGTGAATAACGATGGTGGAAAGATAACTGATATTTAATACGGGAAGACCTGAAGGGATCTAGCCTCAAATACATAACCTAGCTGTGTAATGTTGGGCAAATTCCTTCAGTTTTGCTATCTTTAAGTGGGGGTAATGACAATAGCAACTATTCCAATAATTGCGACCCTATTTCACAGGGTTGTTGTATGAAAAGAAGTAATAAAAGCAAAGTCATTTGCAAACCTTAAAATGTTACATAATTTTTCTTTTGTTGTTGTTATTATGATTGCTATAATTAGCTTAATATTAAGCACTTTCAGAAATGAGTGTAATCCTTGCTTCAGGCACAAGAAAAGCAGTTCTTTTTAAGGCTAATATTTTCCTTGTGTTTGCTGTCATTTAGGATTACAAGGTAAAGAAGTAGAAATAAGTGCTCAAAGATTAACCTGGATTTCCCTACTAGTTAAAAAAAAAAAGGAGAAATTGTCATTTCTTTATCTTGAATGTAACCAGAAAATGTGTCTAGTGCCAAAATGGAATCATTCAATGGGAAGGCAAGCAAGAACATAGAGCCTTTCCTCCTCTGATTTTTAGGGCCTTTATTGTGATTTTCATGGGGATTTGAAGCAGAAATGAAATACTGAGCTTTCTCAATAAGGGCATCATGACTGTTGTTAGGGCCAACTCCTTCTTTTTTAGAAATAAGGTACCTTAACTAGACATAGATGAAATAACTTGAACATGCTCAGTCATTACTAACTGGCATTTGAAATCAGGTCATCCTTATTTTAATTCCAGAGGATACAGAAAATATCTCATCAAATGACGCCCCGTTCAGAAACCTTCAGTGGTTTGCTCTTGCCTCTAGAATGAATTAGAAAGATGTCTTTACCCAATTATTTAATTGACTTTGCAATATAGGAATTAAAGTTATTCTGTATGTCCTCACATAGAGAACTAGGAGCAAGGGATGAAAGTCCAGAGGAGGCCAATTAAAATTTGTAGGGAATCATGAAAATGAGAGATAGGGAGAAGTTGGATTACTGCCTTGGGATTAATAGGTTTCCCCTCACTGTAAATTTCTACTTCTTGGATTCCTAGGTGAGAGTTAGGTGAATCAGGTGGACACAGATGGTTGGTGATAAGCCCTGAAAAAGGCTAACAGGTTATCCCATGAGAGGTGCTTGTCCTCTTGAATAACCCTTATGCCCCAGTATGTAGCATGCACAGAAGCCACACTCTGGTCAGCTGTCTTGGTAGAGTGCTAAACAGGTGGAAGATAATAGATAAGTTTCAAACCTGTTGATGAGTTAAGGGGATGTCTACTTCAAAGATGTGAAAATTCACCCCGCAACAAAATAGGCAGATGAGAACCATTTATGCCAATGACCATGAAGGTCACTGAATCAGGTGCTGTGGAATACTTAGAGCTTGGTCAGACATCAGAGTCACCAAGGGCATCCACTTCACCTACAGTGGCATTGCCACTGTATTCTGAGAACACTGGAAGACAGAGTGAGGTTGGTGACTTGCCCAACTCTGCTTCACTTAAATCCAATTCACTCACAAGTCAAGCCATTACTTGTGATGTTATTCATTCTCTTTGAAAATAAAGGACAAAAAATAACAACAACAAATGTTTTATTCAGAGGAGGTTAACCTCCTGTAGTGTGATTTTTTTTTTTTTCTGATGTGTGTTGGCTTCGTTTATGATTGTGGTCTTTTGTACATGTGAAATTCTGTGCTTCTGGAATAAATTCAGCTGAGCAATGAGGATGAAAGATGTGACCCAAAGTCAAATAAGCACTATTAAGACAATTCAGTTGGGTGAAAAAGACAGGACCTATGGTCCTAGAAGACCTATCAGGAAAGAACTTTATAAAAATTCTAAGCTTTCTTAGCTCTGAAATTAGGAGCTTGGATTCAATGGCCATCAAGATTTCCTATAGCTCTGATATCTGTTCTGAAAACTATTTGATGAAGAGAAAACCCCCATCATGATATTTAAATCCTTTCTTAATCTGGATTCAATTTTGCTTTCCAGATTTATTTCATTTTCAGCCTCCTATACACTCATACTCTGAGCCACACTGGCCCATTTGCCTTTCCCCAAATTAGGCATTCTATCTCTCATTTCCAGGCTTTTGCAAATGTGATTCTCATCAATTTACCCTCCCATGGATGAAATGTCTTCCCTCCTTTCCTCCTTCTCTTACAATTCCCAGATTCCTTCACGGTGTAATTAAGGCAAAACATCCTATGGCTTGATAAAACATAATAGAAAGTTTTAAATATAGGTTAAATTATAGGATTAAAACTTTAAAATAAAGTTAATTTTCATGTGAAAGTACTTCAACATATTTTGAAAAGCAAAATACTTAGACAGTGTGGGGGGTGAAGCAAGAAGGGAAAGTATGTACATTTGAGCCATACAAAGAAAGGCAAGAAATAGGTTCATTATATGGAAATGTTATGTATAATAATAATTGCTTTTGACGAGTGAAAACACTTTTTTCAGTGCTCAGTGAAATGTTGGCTGAAGGGAGAACCCATTTTTCTCTCCTCATTAAATCTATTTCCCAAATTACTTTTAAGCAATAGTTTCTAGCAAAGCCAAGAGAGTAAGAGAAATAAAGGAATTCAGTAGATTCCAAAGTTAACGAAAGCATAAGAGATCTCTGGTGCTGGGTTCCCAGCCCTCTCTCACCAGGAAGCACTTGCAAAAACAGTAAAGCATCTTTGCTTCAAGTAGAGCAGCAGGGAAGGTGAAATTTCAATTTTTAAAAGCAAAGCAAAGAATTTATATCATTATTGAGAATCAGCAAGTGAATACTGATTCTGTAAATATCTCTTGTGTCTCCTGGAATTTCCAAAGAGCCTTCAGCAATAAAACTAAAGAAGTTAGGGAAGCAGCTCCTTTATCAAATGGAATGTGTGTGTGTGTGTGTGTGTGTGTGTGTGTGTGTAATGTGTATATATATATATATATATATATATATATATACATATATATGTGTGTGTATATAGATACATTATACATACACATATACACACAATTATACACAAACACTGTGTGTATGGTACACCATCTTCCTTTGCAAAGGGAATGTCTTCAAGAGTAAAGAAATGTAGAAAACATCATATGCTACTGAGGAAATCTGAAGAGGGGAAATAAAGTTTGCTTTTCAGGATGATCTTTTTCATTCATGTGTTTGGAAAAAAGTGTGAAACAATGTAAATAAATGAAAAAAAAACTAAACTAGAGTCAGGGAAACGTGATTTCAAATTCTGACTCTTTAATTGACAACCTAGATTGTTACGCTATGTTATTTTATGCAGGTTCAAAGTTATGCAGGGCAGTTTACTTCTTCTAAGATCATATATCATTGGTATGTGTATTATCTATCTATCTATCATCTATCATTTAGCTATCTATATCTATATTACATGTATGTGTATACATGTATCCTTACACATAAATTTGTGCAGTATGACTTTCAAGAATAGAGCAATACAGATGTATATTCTCAAACTAAGAATCTATGGTTGTATCATCCAACCAAAAAGGAAATTATCTAGTTTACTTGATGCTGTATTTTATGTATTTTATTAATGCTTGAAAAATATAACTATCACGAACAATTTCCCAAAACTCCAACAGAGCACTCCCTTGTAATAAATTAACGCAGTCAAATAAAGCAAACTATTGCTCATGATTGAAAATGTATTGATCAACCTCTACTTATATTTCAGTATCTTTCTAATAGTGGAATGAAGTCATGCTTCACCTACCAACTTTTGGAAATAATTTTTGGTCTCTGCATTAATCAGAGTTCTGTATTTTAATGTTATTTCCTTTCACATCACTGCGGACTTTATGGTATTTTAAAACACATTTTTATGACACGATTTTCAGAAGTAGTGTATAGCAAGAAGTCAACAGAAAATTTATATCTCAGAATATGAAGTGTAGGAGGAACATGTTTCTAGAACCTGAGATGTCTTTCCATGATTCACTCTTTACATAAAGGGTATTTAAATGACACATTCACTAGTTCAATTTTCTACCATTTTGAAATCATTCTCGTCATAGACTCTGTCAAGTAACCACCTGGTCTAATCCATCACAGTATCCCACATAGACACCCATAGGATGCACATATACATTCACATATACATATTCCCTTACAAGTGGGCAACCATCATTTTCTTGAAGGACTCCATTAATGGAGCATGAATTATATTCTGTAGTATATGTTACTTTCAGATAATTCTTTGTTAGTATGAATTTTTCCCATAAAAATTAATAATAATATTTAATAATAATTACAAGGAGTCCTTTAATAAAAATCATATGTTCATCCAGCCTTTGTTTATCAGAGGAAGTCCAGTGATGGGGAACCTACTTATTGTACTTTGTTCCTTGCATTCTTTCAATGTTTAGTATTCTGAGGTTGACATCCAAAAATGTATTTTAAAATTTCAACTTTATATCCTTGACAGTTCACTAGTTGGAGAATGTATGTCATTTTCTCTGAGACATTTGAGAACATCTTCCCTAACATTCTCTCCCTTAGAGAAATAGAGTCTCATTAATAAGAAATATTCATAAACTACAAGAATTCTTCAAGGTGTCACATAAAAACTGTTTTTCTGCATTGACTTCTTCCTCATGTCAGCTGGATACTTTGCTTTATAAAAGTGTCCATGAATCCCTGCCTAGTCTATGGTGACAGATCCATCCCATGGTTGAGTTTTAAGTCTCTTGTTCAAGATCATCACAGTTTACTACTGCAAGAGTTTTCCAACATTTTTGTAAGATAATGCATACATGGTGTGCAATGGAACATCTTGTAACTCCATTGTCAGAATGTGAATATCAAAAAAGTGAGAACAAAAACCTATATAAAACTTTTGACAAAATTTTCATTTTTATACATCTCCCCCTTCCCTACCCAACATTGGAGTTGATAATAACACATTGAGTTCTTACTTAATGTTGGGCACCAATACTCCCACCTGGCCTACAAAGAATCATCAAATCTAGTGCCTAATTTCTGTGGGATTACATTCTCTACATTCTCTTCATGGAGACACACACACACACACACACACACATATATATATATATATATATATATATATATATATATATATATATATATATATATATACATACATACAAAATAATAAACAATATTGCAAAGTAGAAAGGACTTATTGTGAAATCAATGGTATGGACAGAATGTTCTGTGGAATATTAGTGAAAGGAGACAGTGGCAAAGAGCTGAGGTGGTTAGAAAATTTTTGCTGGACTTTGTAGGAATTGATCTGATCCTTGAATGAAGATGATAAGAGTTATTCTGCTTTGACATGCTGAACAAACCATGTAACCATTCTAGGGTGTTATGGGAATCTGAAGATCTTCCCTGCCCCTAGGCCCTTTGCTAAAGTGGCTACGTGACTCTGAGGACCCTTGGATATTTGAAAGTATACTCTGTTCCTTAATAGGCTGAATGTGGTCACATGGAGCCTGTGGTGCCAGGCTTGTTTTCCAGGAATGCCCGTGCCTTGTAGCTTTGTGATTAGGCAGTGGGTCTAGAGGGCTGTGACATTCTCTAAGCCAGGAGAAGGCTATATATACGC
>CM053585.1:12017091-12057732 GCA_028646515.1 Pseudochirops corinnae
CACTTCAGATCCTGGGATATGTAAGCATATGTCTGTGGGTAGATTGTTTCCAGTTTTTCTTTGTTTGTTGCTGTTGTTTTATTTTAAAGGAGCAGACTGATTTTTATGTGTGTGTGTGTGGGGGGGGGAGTTGGGTTTTTTTGGATGGGGAAGACAATTAGGATTAAGTGTCTTGCCCAAGGACACACTGCTAATAAGTGTCTGAGGCTGAAATCGAACTCATATCCTCCTAACTACTGAGTTGGTGCTATATCTGCTGCACTGCCCAGCTACTCCTGTTTTTGTTTTCATTTTTTAAATCTCATTTTTGCTCTGACATTCTGTCAGACAGTTCCATCTATTTCCTACATCTGATTACTTTAGATTTTCTTGGACATTCTAAAACATACAGTTGCTACATCTTTCCATATTAAGATTCTTCTTCCTTTATAATTTAAATTTAGAATTCTCTCTCCACTCTGTCCATTTTGTATGATGTCTTTAAATTCTAAATCTCTTTCCAGCTCTGACAGTCTATCATTCTAAACAAGCAACCAGATGAGATACGACATTGTCCAGTTAATCAATTTCATTCTAGAAATACCTATTATGCAAGTCCTATCTGCAAAATGCCTTGCCAGCTGATGAATAAACAAAGGTAATAGGAGTTGTCCAACATAGCAATAGGTGCGCTGTGAGGATTAACCATTCTAACTACTCACCTCAGCAGGTGTTTATGATCACTCACGCCTCTTGTTCTAGCCGTATTTAGCTGTTTTGTTTTAAGTCCAATGTTTATAGTCCCATCAATTAAATCGTCCCATGCCACGAGCAATTTTCTTCATATTTCAAAACAATACAAATTACTTTTCCTTGAGTAAGAATTTCCAGTCCACCCCTAATCTACATGGATGAATCCCTCCTTGGAATATTTCTCCCTCCCTCTTCCTCTCCCTCTCTCCCTCTCTGCCTCTCTCCCTCTCTTCCTCTCTTATCTATTTTTCATCTGTCTGTCATCTGTCTCCTTGTATCTTTAAATAAAAAAAAAAATGGACCAAGTCTGTGGTTTGATTAATTTAGGAAATTCCCAGTGAGGGAATCACTCTCTGAAATGTACATAGATACCTCTTCTGCAAAGGATAGCCTTTGTGATTTGATCAGCTAGCTCACTGAGAGATTGACTTGTCTAGATTCATACAATCAAGATAATTCAAAGGCACAACTTGAACCTGGATCTTATTGACTTCATGTTGAGGTTGCCTATTTTTCAAAATGCTATGGCATATCTCTTTTCCAAATATAATAACAACAAATGTGGTAGATGTGTGTAGGTGTATGTGTTTGTGTGTGTGTGTGTGTATTTGTACTATGTGTATGTTCATGGGTAATCTCTATGTAAATTATTATTTTCCTGTGTTCCACTGGCACTTCACACGATTAATTCTTGTTTCAATTCCCCCACCCTCCAGGGGAAGAGAGCTTATTGGCACCTGACCAGATAATGCATCAATACCTACGCACACATGTGGACCACAGCAGTGAATAGAGATAACAAGACGCTAATATTTTAGGGAACTGTTCCTCCACTGCCTTCCCTTTACCAGGTATACATCTTTCTATAATGTATTCAACAAACACTAAATTAAGTCCCTGCTATGCTATGACTACAGAAACAAATACAAAGAATGAAATAATCTCTTCACTCAAGGTATCAATGGATGTGAGGAAAAGGATGTCTCTCCCCTTTGAGCATGCTTAAAAAGTTTGAATTGACTAAGTCTAGAATCATTCTAAACTTGATGAACTTTGCCAGAGGTTATAGTGGTGGAGAGGTGGGTAAAGAAGGACTGATGGCTTTTTTGCTTCTAGTGAAACTCAATGAGGATATTGTGTCTGCAAGTACAGATGTTAAAATCTTTTGATGCTTAGACCCTGTAAAAGACTGTTCTAGGGTTACAAAGTCAGTATATATGAGAGGCAAAATTTGAATACGGGTCTTCTTGATTCAAAGTTAAGTTCACTAAACTATGACTTCCCCTCATTGTGTAGATATGTCAGTGTTTAATTCAGTGTTGAAGGTTATCCATTCCTCACATGGTTGTTCTACAGCCATCATTGAATCAATTAATTAGCATTTATTAAGCCCTTACAATGAATCAGGCACTTTCCAAAACACTGGATACATACAAGAAAAATACAGACAAAATGGAAGTTAGCATTAGAGGGAAAGGGCCTTATGCCTGGAGTAATGGGCAGGGTCTTCTTGGAGACAGTGAGTACTGAGCTGAATCTAGTATAAAGAGAAATTGTTGTACATATTATTACTAGGCAACACACCTGTGATCCCCAGCCATGGTTTGCATTATGACAAATAACAACTGAATCTAAGAGTAAAGGATAACAGAATCTTAGATTTAAAGGTGAAATGGACCTCACAGGTGATGAAGAGAAACACCTTCATTTTTCTAAGGGAGATGCACCCAAAAGAGGTGTGTGACTTGTCTAGGAGATAAGTGACATTCTAAAGCAATATACAAAAGTATTAGGAATCAAATGGACTCGAAGAAGTAGGTTACTTGTCTAAAGGGATATCAGCCAAAGTCAAAGGTTTAATTGAAGTCTAATCTGGGTACTTTTCAAACAATTTAATTGTCCTTATCCTTAGCTCCATATTCCTGTCCACTGATCCAGGGCTATCATCTACCAGTACATCTGGTGCAAAACAATCCAGCAATGCTTTCAAATTCTAATTTAAGTTATGGAACTTAGTCAGTGTTTTCCCCCAATAGCATATAGTTACATCTCATTCATATGACACTCACTAACATAACAAAACAAAAAAAGAAATACAAAATCTTAGACAAATTGGATAAATTTCTATTGTCTTATATTGGTATGAATCAGTTCTTTCCTTCTTCTGCTCCCCTTCTTTTCTCTAGCCCTGACTCCCCTTCTCTCCCCTGAGACTTCCTTACCTCTTGCTACAAATCAGAATGTTCAGATCCATTTGATTCACTACAGACCCTGAAGGAGTGAGCCTGGTTGGCCAATATGAGGCAGAATTTCTTGTGCCAAGTAAAGCAGATGCAGTTGGTAGTGTATGGGGGGGGGGAGGGCAGGGGAGAGGAGTGAAGACTCATTATTATGACACTCACCTGGTTAACAACACCTCGTACCTTTTGTTACCTCACCTCCAGATGTTTTGGTTTCAACTTTGATTTTCCTCTAGATGTCACTTCCTGCAGACCAACAGGGCATTTACTTCAAGCAAATTAGCAAAAATGATGCCTTTGAGACTTCTTAAATTTAAGAAAGCTGCTCAATATTGCAGCAATTGCAGGTCAGGTCCAAAGAAAAATCAACATGGCTCAGCAAATGTAGATTGAGAGAAAGGCAAGTATTTTAAGTTATTGGAATAATAGATGCAATGAGGTGAACTGCTCATTCATGCTCATAATCATCTCCCCGTTTATTAAAGATGGATTTTAGCAGTATAGATGCAATGTTTTTTGTTCTTGATAAGAATGCTTCAGAAAATTCATCTCCAAAGCTCCCTCCTCTTCCATACTGAATCAAGTCTTTTAAGTACAAAAAGGAGAAAAACTCAATAAGTTGACAATATGATTTTAGTATGAACATCCTCTCACAATTTAGCCAAAGAGAAGAGTCTCAAGCTTCAGGGGATCTATAAGCAGCAGCGGCAGATTAGCCAGTGGCAGATAGGGGAACCAGCCATGTGTTAGGTACAAGGTAGGCACAGACTCTTGAAGTCTTGAACAACTGAGTTCTAAATCTGGCACACATATTTTCTAGCTGAGTGACTTGGACAAGTCATTTACCCTCTCTTAGAAACAGCTTGGGCAGCTGGGTGGCTCAGGGGATAGAGCACCAGGCCTGGCATCACAAAGATGCATCCTCCTGAGCTCAAATCTGGCCTCAGATGCTTACTAGCTGTGTGACTTTGGACAAGTCATTTGACAATGTTTGGCTGAGGTTACTCAACTGTTAATTCAGCTCAAGAAGGAAATGGCAAATCACTCTAGTATCTTTGCCAAGAAAACCAAAAATGGAGCCATGAAGTGTGAGAAACTGCTGAAAAAGGACTGAACAACAACAAGCAACCATCTTCCTCATATATGAAAAAGGAGATAATAATAGAATACCACTGACAGGATTATTGAAAAGATGAGATGGGGTGGAGAAGAGAAGGCAGAAAAAATTCAGAAAGCTGCATTAGTTCTCCCCAGTTTCCATTAGAAACAATGTTAAATCAAGCCTTTAAATGGATTTTGAAGTGACAAAACCTACACAAAGACAAACAATTTTCAAAGCTTAAGATAACTTAGAAGAACTTCATTAAAAATCATTCTCACATAAGTAAAAAGGGAGCACAGCCCAGTGCAGATGGTGCCTGGGCAAGCCAAGAGAACGTGCTTAGCCACAACAAAGATCAACCATTGAGGCACTTGAAACCTGTCTCAGGAGGCTAGTGGCACAGCAGGTCATCTGTGAGGCCTCTAGTTCTAGCAGAGAAAGTGAAAGGTCATTCCAGGAATCCCCAGTACAAAAAGCAAGATTATTCCAGGCTACTCCAGAGCAGTAGAGAAGTCATTAATGCCCCAAACCCCAGCACAGAAAGCCAGTGACCAGGTCCCAGACACTCAGCACAGGATGTTTGGGATAGTTCCCCTCATGACTCAGGAGCAGAGCTGAACTTTAAAAGTTACAAAATAGATTTAAAATGAGTAAAAAGCAGAAAAGATCCCTGACTACCAAAAACTACTATTACAAGAGGGAAAATCAAAACACAAACTCAAAAGAGGAAAAAAAATTTCAAAAGGCTTGCATGTGAAGCTTCAAAGGGGAATATGAATTAATCTCAAACTCAAAAAGCCTTCTTGGGAGAGCTCAAAAATAATTTAAAACATCAAATAAAAGAACTGGAAAAAATGACTGAGAAAAAAAAGAGAGTTATGCAAAAGAAAGTAAACAGCTTGGAAAAGGAAGGACAAAAGTTGAATGAAGAACATAATTGTTTAAGAAATAGAATTGGCAAAATTATTTTTAAAAAATCCACTGAAGAAAACAGCTCCTTAAAATGCAGAATTGTCTAAATGGAAAATGAGGTACAAAACCAACTGAAGAAAATAATTTCTTAACAATTTGAATTGTGCAAGTGGAAGCTAAAAACCTTAGGAGAAATCAAGAATCAATCAAATAATATCAAAATAATGAAAAAAAGTAGAAGAAAATCTAAAATACCTCATTAGAGAAACATCTGCCTTGGAAAATAGATCTGGGAAAAAAATAATTCACGAATTATTGAACTACCTGAAAGCCACGATTATTTTTAAAAAGAGCCTGGAAAACATCTTTCAAGAAATTATCAAGAAAAACTGCCCTGAATTCCTACAACTTGAGAGTAAAATAATCTGTGAAGTATCCAGCTATCATCTCCTGAAAGAGATCCCTAGATTATGACTCCAAGGAATATTATAGTCAAAGTGCAAAATTATTAGGTAAAGGAGAAAATACCGCAAGTAACGAGAAGGAAACAACTTAGACATCAAGGAGCCACAGTCAGGATGGAACAGGATTTAGTAGATTCTACCTTAAAGTATTAGGGGGCTTAGAATATGATATTCTGGAGGCAAAGAAGCTGGGATTACAACCAAAGATCAACTACCCAACAAAACTGGGCATGAACTTTCCAGGGAAAAGATGGATATTCAATGAAATAGGGAACTTTCAAACTTCTCTGATTGGAAGCAAAAAAAAAAAAAAGAACTTAAAAGTAAGTTTGATCTTAAAATACAAGATTAAAGAAAAGTATCAAAAGATAAACAGGAAATAAAAAGAAAATAGCATATTATTTAATAAGATTTAACTGTTTACATCCCCACACAATAACATGAAGCTTGTGACTCTTCAGAAACATATCTCTATTAGCAGAAGCAGAAGGAATATACATAGACAGAGGGGATAGTTATAAGGATTTTGATGTGGTAATGTAAAATAAATTAAGGGGTAAAGAAAGGACTGTACTGAGAGAAGAAGAAAGGGGGAGTCAGAATATGGTAATATAGATCACATGAAGAGACACAAAAGACCTGTGCTGGTAGAGGGAAAGAAGGGGAGGTGAGCATTGTTTGTCCCTTACTCTAATCAGATTTGGCTCAAAGAGGGAATAACATATACATTCACTACAGTATAGAAATTTATCTTACCCTATGGGGAAGTAGGAGGAGAAAGTCGGAAAAAATGAAGGACTGATAGAAGTGACAGCAGAAGGGAGGGCAGAAGTAGAAGGCAAAAGGGGGAAGTAAAGAGAGGGGGCTGATAGAAGAGATGGAAGAATGAGGGAGACTGGTCAGAAGCAAAACCCTAGGACAAGGTGAAAAGAGATAGAAAAGTATAAATCTGGGAAATAGGATGGAAAGAATAGTAATAGTATAATAGTAATAGTAATCGTAACTGTGAAATTGAATGTGATGAACCCTCCCATAAAATGGAAATATATAGTGGAATAGATTAAAATCCAGAATTCTATATGCTAGCTAAGAAATAGTGTGGTGGATCAGTAGAATTCATTAGGAACACAAGACAATAGTAAATGGTTATAGTAATCAACTCTTTGATAAACCCAAAGAGTCCCACTTCTGGGGTAAGAGCTCACTATTTGACAATAACTGCTGGAAAAACTGGTAAAAAAAAAATGTATGGCAAAAAAAAAGGCATAGACCAAAATTTCATACCATATAACAAGATAAGATCAAAATGGGTACATGATTAGGTATAAAAGCTGATACTACAAGAAAACTAGGAGAGCAAGGAATAGTTTTCTTGTCAGGGAAGAATTTAGGACCAAAAAGAGAGAGAACAATATGGAATGCAAAACAGATGATTTTGATTACATTTAATTGAAAAGTTTTTCACAAACACAACCAAAGCAGCCAAGAATAGAATGAAATTAGAAAGTTGGAAACTTTTTTTTTTTTTAACAACCAGTTGTGTCTGATGAAGGTCTTATTCCTCAGATATGTAGAGAATTGTTTCAAACTTGTAAGAAGACAATTCATTCCACAATCGATAAGCAGTCTAAGGATATTAATGGACAGTTTTTTGATGAAGAAATTAAAGCAATTTATATTCATGTAAAAATATTTTAAAACACAATTGATTAGAGAAATTCAAATTAAAACAACTCTGCAATTCTACCTCACACCTATCACATTGGCTAATGTGACAGAAAAGAAAAAAATATGGGTGTTGGAGAAGATGTGGGAAAATTGGAAACTAATGCATTTTTGCTGGAGTTGTGAACTGATACAACCAATCTGGAAAATAATTTGTAATTATTCTTAATGGGCTATAAAACTGTATATAGCAGTCAGTCTTCTACAATATGTCCATTGTAGAGATGTTCTATGTAATTACACATGTACAGCCTGGATTGAATTGCTTGTCTTTCCAGTGGGGGTGGGTGACAAGGGGGGTAGAGAAAGAATGTAGAATTTGAAGTTCTAAAATCAAATGTTATATGTATTATTATTGTTGTGGTTATTTACATGTAACTGGGAATTAAGATATACAGGCACTGGGGTAAGGAGATCCATCATGCCCTACCAGAAAGTCAGAGGGGTGATGGGGGAGGATATAGGATATAGTAGATTGGGGGAGGGGGTAAAATGGGATCACTGTTTTGGGGTGGTGAGTAGGGGAAAGATTGGGAGAAAATTTCTAACTCAAAAATCTCATGGAAATGAATGATGTAAACTAAAAGTAAACAAAAGTTAATTTACTAAATAAAAAAATACTGATATATATATATATATATATATATGAAAAAACAAACAAAACCAAAACTGTATATACCCTTTGATCCAGAAATATCACTATTAAGTCTGTATCCCAAAGACACCATAAAAAAGGGAAAAGGCCCCACATGTATCAAAATATTTAAAAGCAATTATTTATGATGGCAAAGAATTGGAAATTGAAGGGATACCCATAAATTGGAGAATAGCTGAACAAGTTGTGGTATATGAATGTAATGGAATAACATTTTACTATACAAAATGATGAGCAGGTGGATATCAGAAAAACAAATAAACAAACTCGAAGTACTTACATGAACTGATGCTGAATGAAGTGAACAGAACCAGAACATTGTATACAATTAAAGCAATATTTTGTGATGATCAACTTTGATAGACTTAGCTCTTGCCAATACGATGATCTAAGGCAATTCCAAAAGATTCATGACGGAAAATACTATCTACATGCAGAGAAAGAACTATGGAGTCTGAATGATCAAAATATACTCTTTTCATTATTTTTTTCTTTGTTATTTTCCCTTTTGTTTTGATTCTTCTTTCATAACAAGACTAATATGAAAATATGTTTAATATGATTGTACAAGTATGATCTATATTAGATTGCTTGTTTTGTGGAAGGGGAGGGAGTGATAAAGAAAAATTTGGATTTCAAAATATAAAAATGAATGTTGAAAATTATCATTAGATTACATTATTGGAAAAATAAAATACCACTAAGTAGAAAAAATAAAAATAAAATTTAAAAAGTTTGAAATGATAGAAATTCAGCAAAAAGGCTTTGCAAAATAGAAGACTATACACCTTAACAAAACCACCATCACTAAAAACAATGATAATAATAATGCTGTTGCTGCTATTGCTACTACTACTAGCAGTACTATTAGTAGTACTTATAGTACCACTACAACTGTTAACGAGGAAGAAGAATTAGAATGTCATTGTACATATAAAATGTTTCAAATTTCAAGGACCACATTGATAGAACAAGGAGATTTACTGTCATTTTGTTAAAAAGATAAATCTTCATCTTTATTTTAAATTGGTACTTAATGAAAAAAAGAACAGCAAGATCAAAATCTCTAGGAAAAATAATTAAATAATAACTACAGTGCTGAAGACTTGAGTTCAAATCTTACCTCAAATTTGAATAAGCTGTATAATACTGAGAAAGTAAACCAAACCCAATAGACCTTGCTACTTTATTTTTAAAATCAATATGTGAACCTATATGGTCTTTAAAGTCCTTTCCAGTTCTTATTATGATCTTACTGACACTTTTCTTCCTAATGTTCCAAAGGCCCAACTTGAAACAATGTCTTAGTTTTGAAAACATTTCTTTATTTCATAAGCCACTGATAGCATAGAATCCCATACTGTGGAGATTTTACTTAAAGTAAGAACATATATCCCACCATTTTTCCATAACTTCCAAGAGCATTGCTGCATTGTAAGTGAGATTCATAGTCATAAATCAGATAAATAAAAGTAAGAAACAGCAAAAAGTCCATTATAACACTGTGCAAACACTTTGTCAATGACTTGTCCTGAGCTCCAGACATACCTTATCTACTGCCATATGGAAATCTTGAATTGGATGTAATTTGGAGATTTTTTAACACGTCAGAAACAACTCATTATTTTTTGCTCCTGAATCCTCCCTTCTTCCTTAATTACCTCCTCCAGTTGAGGACAATGTGATTCACTTAGCTCTTCAGGTTTGCATCTTCAATGTCAGTTTTCATTCCTCAAGTAAACTCAATCTATATTCCATCTGTTATTAACTGCTAGTGGTTTTAAATTCATGATATCTCTCATATATACATTTCCTTTTCTCAATACACACAAAGCCTTTGGAACTTCTCTCATTTCTTATCTTGAATAGGGCATTCACCTTCTAATTGATTTCCTTGCCTCAGTCTCTACCCTATCTAAGCTGTACTCCACTCAGCTGCCAAAGCATAGTCCTGATCATTTGACTTTCTCATAAAACATCAACGGCCTCTTACTACATCCGAGATCAAGTATAGCATACTCTGTCCATACTTTTTAAACTCTATTATAACCCTTTATCTTCCTATCTTGATAGTCTTCTAATACTTTACTCCCTTCTTGACCCTGCAATTGAGCAACACTGACCCACTTGCCATTCTTCAAACAATATTCCCCGTTTTGGTGACTGTACTTTCTCCCATTATTGGGATGCTCTGCTCATTCACCCTTACTTCCTCGTAAGTTCCTCTGGCTTCAAGACTCAGCTTAAATTCTGGTATAGTACAAAGAATGATGGTTTTGGAATCAAAAGCACCGGCCCTTGACCCATCTGGGAATGTGACCTAAGTCATATGTGATGTGAAGTAAATCACTTCACTTCTCAGTGGTCTGCTGGGCTAGTCTCTAAGGATATATATAGCAAAATGAATGCAGATTTACCTTGATAGAATGAGTTACTCAATGGGAGCTCTCTAGGTGAAATCTTTAGTTTCGTTTCCAAAACAAAATGAAAGAAAGGGGTGGCAGAGATGAGCTGCTATCAACTATCAGCTATGTGTGTGTGTGAGATACACACACACACACACACACACACACACACACTGACTCTGTGAATGTGTTAGCAATGATGCAATCCTGAAGCCTGGGAGAGAGAGGACAATGAGATCCACAGAGGCCCCATTAAGGATAATTTCTTCTTTGTCTCTCTCTAATGGGATTATAGCTTTATATTCCCCTCTGGGTTTCACCCTTCAATCTACATAGTTTATGTACCATGCCAGAGAAGCCTTCTCATGATACATTCACTCAAACTCTCCACTTCTCACACTGGATGGATACTCTGCTTGATATCCCTGTCTGATTGGCCAGTTCTTCCTAAAGCCTCCATTTTAAGGAAGAATGACCAAGACAGTCAAGCCTTCACTCCTCTCTGGGTTCTACTCTTGACTCTAAAAACTTTCTCACCCTACCCGCCTCCTCTTTAAACTTACTTTTTTGTGTTTCTTAGTCCATTCTAAAGTAAACTACTTAAGGGGATGGTTTGTCTTTCTTTCCATTTCTATTTATTTTCCCAGTGCTGAGCATAATGCCTGGCACAGAGTAAAACACATTGTAAATACTGATTGACTGGTTTATAGCTGCCAGTACATATGGGCATTTGAATGTCTACTGGAATATTTAGGAGCATTTGAAAGTGGCCTCAGTGAAGATCTATGCCAACTTGTGGCTTTGAAAGACAAGCCATGCAGCTGAATGCACTGTTGTTCAGGGAGAGGTGCCGGCAAGCAGGCATCTGGAACTAAACTCTCTGAAGAGAAGGAAGTTAATGGAAAGTCAGTGGAGTCTAGAGATTGAAAGATAGGGCCACCCAATTGGAACTTGGCTTGGGAGGCCAAACAGTGAGTTGAATATGCTTTAGTACCTCTGAGCATATGATCAATTGGGCTGTTTGTTTGAAGTGGCCTGCCAGACACTCTAGCACATCAGAGCAAAGTCAATATGAGGATCAAAAAGTCACCTGATTTCGATTAGTCTACCCCCAACCCTTTGCACAGTGCTGTAGCAATTGAAAGGAAATCCTCATATAAGACTGGCAAGGATGAAGCTGATGTACATTTCTAATGTTTGAGGCTAGAAAAGGTTAATGTCCAGAGTACAGGTGTGGATTTGGAGAGAGACTGTGACAGCGAGGACATTGAATTGGGCGAATTTAACACAACATCTCATGGACAGTGTCTTGTACTGAATTCTGCTCCATTTAAAGAATGCTTTAGCACAAGTTCTTTGACTTTCTTCTCAGCCACTCTCAATTTCATCTTAAATACCCTTGCACCATAGAGGGATTTTCTAGGTAATTGTCTCTTAAAATTCTTTTACTTTTCACCTCCTGCAATCTCCCTTTTTATATATCTTGATGTAAAATCTTAATACCATAGTAGAATGGGAGCAAAGATCTCCTGAAGCTGTCTGCCAAGGATTGACTGGATTCGTGTATTGTCTGTGGCAGGCATCGTATATTTGGCCTAATTAAGATAAGGCTGTTGCTTCTCTGCAGATTCTCCCTAATACAGAATTTATTGATGCAGCATTACACAGTGGTTCAGAGTGATAAAAGGCCTCGGAAACTCAAGCCAAAGGCACCCTGAGTTGAAATTGGGAAGGCTCACTAATAAAGATAGATCTGCTGGCAGTGACTAGCTTGTGCTTCCTGACCAACTTCCTGAGCAACAGTCTTTCACCCCAAGAAAACCGTATTTTCTCCAAGTGACACTAGTATAATAAAGAACACAATTGGTCCCTGTCTGGAGGTAGACTTGGGTTTTAAAAGGTTGTGGCTTTTTTTCCCTAAAGAAAAAGGAAAGGCGCCTCACAAAATCTAATTCTTTGACTTCTTGAGGAGTCTCTAAGGTGACAGTCAATCCTCCAAGGAAATTATCCCATCTCCTCATAAAAAGCTACTTGACTATGGTGTAATAAACTTGGATGCTTGCATCCTAGATCTTGAAGCCTCCTATTTCTATGATTTTGGGCAAGTTACTTCTCTCTAGGCCTCAGTTTCATCGTCTGTGAAAGAAGAGATGAGACTTGAAACCTTGGGAGTTTTCCTCTCATAAACATTATAACATTTGCACACTTTTGTGCTAGGTTACCTACAGTCCCTTGCTGCTTTCTGCCTATTTTATGACTGTGAATCTTTTTCAAATGGTAGTGATGCTCTTGGGGGCCATTGATAAATCTTGGGTTCTTTGTCCTTACACTAAGCAATATTTTTTAAATTATGGGATTTTATGCCATCTGTGGCTTCCATGCTAGAGAAATATTTTCAAAGCTAAAACCTCAGTTCAAGTGTGACCTTTGATGCATCATGGTTCTATGGACCTAAACAAGTCACATTCAATCTCCCATTGTTCTTTGCAGCTAAGACTATTCATTCCAGAGAAGAGGATGATCTTAATTGTTAGAGGCAACATTTTCTCCAGGAAGTTCCTTATATAAATGAATTTACACTTCTTGTCTCTTTCTGCCTATGCCAGCAGTTAGGTCTTCTTTTTGTGCTGTAAGCATTCACTTGGTCAGAGAATCATCCCTCAATACCTGTCAGCATCTGCTGTTTTGAGGGCAAGAAGGTGAGTGTCCAAGCCAAGTGGAAATAAATGATAATATGCTGTTCATTTTGTATCTATTGGTCTAGCCAGAACACAACTAATTCTTTCATGGGGTTGGCCGGGAGTGCCTGGGCTATGTGATACTTTTTGTTTTTTGGAAATCCTTGGTCTCTCCTCTAGCTTCACTACTATGTTCCAGAAAGTTATCCCTGAACTGGTTGTCAGAGCTCCTGGCTCTTGATTCCAACCTTTCTGCTAACTAGACATATGTCAAGTCATGGAAACTCTCTTGAGCACAGTACAGAGGCAAGCAAAGCAAAAGATCATTGGGTTTACTAAGACTTATACTACTCACATGAACATAAAACAAAAGTGGACACTTCACTCTTTAAAAAGTGCAAAGGCCAACCTATAGAAAAGGAGTGTTGTTGATGAAGCTGTAAAAAAGCTGGACTTAGATTCTGAGTCAAGCATTCCAAAGACACTGACTTCCATGTTGTCTAGGTAGATCATTGGATCAAGGTTATACATTTTAGAGCTTAAAGAGTATGTACAAGTCATCAAATGCAGCCCCTCAATCTTTTCAGATGGGGAAACGGAGGCAGACAGAGTTAAATTATTTTCCAGGTCTTTATAGCTTGTTCAGGTCTGAGGTAGCCTTCTAAGTCTTCCTGATCTCCTTTTTAACCCTTTCTCTCATACTGCACTGTCATAGATATATCTCTCTATCTCTGTATCTATCTATCTGTCTGTCTATCTATCTATCTATCTATCTATCTATCTATCTATCTATCTCTACCATCTATCTATTTCTATCTATCTATCTCTAAGTATATATTTATATATATACATATTAGAGTATATATTCATAAATGCGCACAATATTCATCCATATACACATGTACACATGTGTGTGTTTATGTATGTGTATGTGTATATATGTAGGTGTATATATACATATATAATTTTGAGTGCTATAGATAAAAATATGAATAAAGATAAAACAAATTTCCTCAAAGAGCTTGTAGACATACTCCTATTCATGGTGTTTTATGGGTAAAAGCTTGGGTCTGTATCTTTCCTATTATCTTCATCAAGAATCAGTTTGGAGGAAGGGATAAACAGCTGACCTTAATATCAAGAAGGCCTCGGTTTACCTAGTGCTTCAGATACTATAACTTTGCGACTGTGAACAACTGATTTAATTTCAGCTTCTTGTTGATTTAAATGGAGATAAAATTCACAGCAACTTCATTGGTTGCTGAAAAGATCAAATGAGACAATGCTTTATAAAGTGACATTAAAATATGCTTTGTGAATACTAATATTATATGAATGTGAGCTATTATTATCAAGGTGGCGGCATTGCAAGGTGAGGTTTTAAACCTAGTTCAAGGCGGGGGGGGGGCATTGCTTAAATCTCTCTTTTGACATTACTCATTTGTCTGATCAGTTATTAAACACTTTTGAAACTCATTTTTTTTCTTAACTGTCATTTGGGGAAAATCATACCTGTATTACCTAATTCATAGATCTGTTGTGACTTTCAAAAAATAACATATATGAGCATTGCCTGAGAATACCCCCCACCTTTTAGAGCTAGTCTTTTAGTAGAAATATAATCCAAGTTCAAAGTTATTTGGAGGACATGTAGCATATAGAAATGGCCCCAAAATCTCTAACAATGTATGATCATTTAGCAGTCAGCCAAAAGACAAAACTAGTACAAAGTCAGTGAAATGGCATAAGAAAACTATTTTTTCTATCCTCATACAACATGGACAGTATAGGTAGAAAGAACTGACATACACAGGGGTTGTATATGAAGAAGGAACTTGTGCAGAGAGGCTCTTTGTCATAGGAGTAAAGCCATGGTACAGAGGACTCACACATAGCCACATTTGTGGCAAGGGAACAAGTGGAAGGAGTGCACTCATTAGAAACACATGTGACCAGGAAGATATGTGGAAGACCAAGTTATGCTTCTGAAGATGAAAGACCAATGCGATCTTCCAATGATATCCTCCTGTTTTTGTACTGTAACGTATCCTTCACTGGTCTCGTGATGATTTCTAGACATTGTTCAATTGAGTGTCTTGTTTCTGTCCAAAGATACCACTCTACTCCACACCATGCAGCTGGACTCAGCCTTGGGTAGGAAAAACCTGAGTTCAAATGTGACCTCAGGCTCTTACTAGCTGTGTAACCTTGGGTGAGTTAGTTAAACTCTGACTACCTCACTTTCTCAACTATGAAATAGAGATTATAATAACGGTACTTAAATCACAGGGCTGTCAGGAGACTGATTGAAATATTTTTGTAAAGCACCTAAAGTTTCTCCCTTTCCCCTATTCCTAATATACTAATCTTCTCTTCTTCCTCAGGTGACATAGGTGGCCCTCTCTTCTTCAGAAAGAAAAGGCCCTGCTATGATTTTTTTTCTTTTAGAAAAGTCTGAGATCCCAGCCAGGGAACCAAAATAGAATTGACTTTGTCTCGTTCCTTCAGAGTCTCGGTTACTGAGACCTTTCATCTTCCCAGCATGAGATTCTCAGCTGCAGGTACAGAGATCTTTGGAACAAAATCACCCACCATCCCCCAGCCAGTTAATACTTTCAGGCTTAAGCTTTTCTTTGGACTCCTATTTTATCTGAACTTAACAAAAAATAATAAACACAATTTCAATTGAAATCTGAGAGGTGGAATTTATAAGGAACATTTGAGGTTTATAAAACACTTTCTAAATATTGTATCATTTTATCTGCACAAAAACCTTGGGTGTAGGTGCTAATATTAATCTCATGTTACAAATGAGGAAACTGAGATAGGCAGGTGCTTAGGAAACTGTCCAAGTTTAAAGAACTAGTAAGTGTGAGGCTTTATTCAAATTCAGGACTTTCTGATTCCAGGCCCAGAACTCTATTCTCTCCGACTCTTAACTGTCAATATGTAAAGGAGAAAAACAATGAGGGTTATAAAAATATTATGAGCTCTTATCTAGTTCTGTTCTTTGAAGAGATCAGATCCCTCTGTCTGAGGCCTCAGTTTAACTTAAAGTATTTTCCAATATGTTTGAGAGAGAAGCAGAAGAAAGCAGGAACAAGGGAAGACCAAAGTTCAAAGTGGCTGTTTCTGATGCCTTAATGAGATCAAATGAGATCATATTTGTAAAGCACTTAGCCCAGGGCACAGAGTAAGTGCAGAAGAGTATTTCTTCCTTTCCCTTTCACTCTTATGCTACCTGCACTGTCAAATTCCTTCATTTGTCAATTGGAAGTTGTCCAGCAATGGTTGGAAATAGGGTTATAGTCAGTCAATCAAGTTTTCTTAAGCAGTATATTTGTAAGGCTTTTTTTTTTTTTTAATTTAGCACAAGCAAAACCATTCTCTGCCCTCAAAGATGTCACAACATCCAAACAGGTAGAAATGTTCACCATCTATGCTCATGGGCCAAACACTGCAAACTTTAAGGTACAATGTGCATTCCTTAGGGTAGAAAGAACGTGCTTTTTTATTGTTTGGTCTCCTTTTGCCAGACCATTGTCTAGCATAGTGCCTGGCCCATATCAGACATTTGACAAATATCTATCTATGTATGTGTGTTACTATGTATTATGTATGTGTATGCATTACATGTGTGTTATATATACATATATGCATATGTAGCTACATATACACATATATGGGTATATAATTATTATAATAACATCTATGTGAAAGCAATTAGGTAATACAGTAGACAGGTTCCTGGGATTAGAATTAGGAAACTGCATTCAAATTTCACTTCATATGAATACTACCTGGGTGACAGCAAGTGATTATCTTAAACTTTCAGCCTAAGTTTCCCTATCTGTCAAATAAAATGATAAGACTCTATTTCTAAGATTTCCCTTAGTTCTGTCTCTATGATATAGCATTTCTGTTTGTTTAAGAAATCTGATTCAAGATATTACTAATTAGTCTAATAGCTACATGCCTTCACTGCTCCAGTAGTGGAGATTCCCATGATTCCTTGATTTCTAGTCCCATTTTAGTTGTGGTTTTTTTTTTTCCCATGATTTTTCATGGAATGTCCCTAGTGAACAGAACAAGTTTCCAGGTTTCTGCCTTTATTTTTATCATCCTCTGGGTAAAAAAAATTAACACTAGGAATATTACATACACACACACACACACACACGTATAAAACATCCTTGTCCTCTGAGAGACAACATTTCAAGAAAAATGCTGTCTTATATAGGGACAAAGGACATTTAGATATCTCATCAAACATGGAAAGTAAACATCGTATAACATTTGAAAAACAGTGAGTGATTTTTTTAGGAATACAGAATCATGTTAGTGGTACCTATGAGAGGTATGATATAAGGGGGAAATAATTTGTTCCACAAAATGCATTAATAAAATACTGAATGTGTGCAGGGCACTGTTCTAGGTATTGAATTGAATACAAAGATTATGTAAAACATTTTCACCCACCTTCATGGAGATTACCTTACACTGGGGAGATAGAATTAAAATGTAAAACACTACAGAGTAAATATCATCCAATGAATACATGACAAGTGGAAATTCTCGGACATCATCAAACTTATATTAAAAACATATGGTTTGCTAAGTAAAGGGGAAGTTATGTTCCACTGTGTTACAGTGCATGAAACATTGAATATGGTGTTTAGAAAATAATGGCCTCAAGATTTATCCTTGACACTCACGTCATCATAATTCCATATTACATATGTCTTCATATATTTAAATAGGGAAGGCAACTTATAAATTACATAATCCAACCCCCTCATTTTACAAATAGGAAAGTTGAGGTCTACAGAGATTGTCACCTGGCCAAGGTAACCAAGTAATGAATCAAAGAACAGAGATTAGAACCTGATTCATTATTCTCTGAATGAAGCTGTCTTTTCTTCAGCAGGTTGAAATCAAAGTCACCCTAAGTTATTCCTGTGTGGTGTTATTAGAACATTTCAGACACAGACATGCACCTGGTGGGAGTAAGGGTTCTGCTGCATCTTGCCAGATCATGTTGTCACTTTTCTTTACCTCCTTTTCAAAGTCAATACATTCTGGCAGAACAGGATATGGTGTCCCACAGAACAATTGTGTTCATATTTAATCCATTTTCCACTTACTACAACTACTGATTATCTTTCCTAGCTTTAGAAAAAACAGCTGTGATCCTGTACTTGACAAACAAGATTAAAATGCCCTGAGGTTTTTATCACTGCTACCAAGCTCTGTGCCCAAAAATGCCTTCTTTGCCACATTAACTGAAACTCCCTAACATTTGCAGAGCCCCGGAGTGCTAACTATTCCATTGTACCAATTATTTTTAAATGAGGACATTAGGGCTCCTTGCAGAATACACACTTCCATGCTTCATATTCATAGCTGCATCTTTCTTCGTAAAGTTGATAAACAATTTTGAACTCCCAATTATGCCCTGCATGTCACCAAGCTGCAGCTTGCAGCTGCAGTATTAAAAACACCAGCTGAAAGTCTACACAGAACAAACAAGGTCGTCATCAAGGAGCGGGTGCAGTATGGTTCATTTTTATCACTTGCTAATTACTAGCTCACTTGTGTCTTTGAAAGAGAAAATTCAATAGAACATTTTTAGTTGTACTTAACTACTGCAGTAATAACATGTCAACTGTTCCTGCCCTGGAATCCACTGGTTACTCTAATAAATGGCCACATTATCCATGAACAAACCTCAAAGAGCACAAGGGACATCCAACTATGTAAGTACTAGAGGTCACTCTGAGCTGCAAAGGAAAAAAAAAATGCTTCAGTCCTTGATCAAAGTTCATTATATAAATACCCACCATAACACAGACAGAATAACCAAACAAAACCAAGCACATCCAAGTTGGAAGTGTCCTCAGCAGCCAGCTAGTCCAAGCCATGTTCATAAAGGAGCCTTACTTCAAGATATTACCAAAGTTACTCCACCCACTAATACAAGACCTCCAATGAGGGAGAAGGTACTCCTTCCTGAGGTAGCAATACTTTCTACTTCCAATAACTTCATATTTTTTGGAAATGTTTCTCAATTGCTCTGAGCTCAGTTCCCTGAAAAAGGTCTCCAGAGGTGGGGAACCTGTGGCCTTGAGCACACATGTGGCCCTCTAGGTCCTCAAGTGTGGCCCTTGGACTGAATCCAATCACACAATGCCTAAATTCAGTCAAAGAGCTGCACTTGAGGACCTAGAAGAACACATGTGGCTGCAAAGATGCAGATTCCCTATCCCGTGTGACATACTAGTAGCTAACATCAAGGTCTGGTCTTGTGTCCAGTCATTATATAACATGGAATTTAAGCTCTTTCTTTTGCCCTCCTCCAGAAATGCCCTCTCTTTTCAGTGATATTCCTAAAATGTGGTGTCCACATTATTCTAGATATAATCAAACTAGTCAAAGTTGAAGTTCCCCAGGTATTACCTTCCCTTTATAATAACCCATTCTCCACTAAATTGCCAAAGTGATCTTCCTAAAAAAACCATTATGAGGAGACTACTCCCTTTTTCACAAAGTTTCTTTGGTTCTCTACTAGTCTTGCAAACTTTTCAGCAGACATCTCAAAGCCTTGCCTACCTTGACCTTCCTAGATATATTTCATAGTACTCTACTTTCCACCTCATTCTTCCACAAGATGCTGCATCATCACCCCCCTAGGAAGGCAAAGCTTCCCCCCATGTTCTGCTTCTCAGATAATTCCTAATGAACTGCTTCATTGTCACCCAATTTATGAATGCTACTTTATTCTGTACTTATCTTTAACTGTCTCTATAGCTTTATATCTCTGTCTTTAATCTATATCACTCAATTTGTATCAGTCATCTACCTATATATCTATCACATATCATACTCACACAGAAAATGATCCATGAACTTTTCATATCATCTACTATAGTAAAGATAAGGATAAGGGTTCTTTTTTTATGTCTTTTTTTTAAATCCCCAATTCCTAGTACAGTGTCTTCCACATAGTCTGTTCTTAATAAATGTTTATTGTTAATCAGTTGACAAACATTTATTAAATACCCACTCTGTGCTGGACCCTATGCTAAGTGCTGGGGATGGAAAGAAAGGTAAAATATAATCCTTCCCCCCCCTGTGATCTTACAATATATTAAGGGAAGCAATATGCAGAGAATGATATCCAACAGGTTACATATATAATATATTGGAAATAATAAATGGAGAGAAGACAAAAAAATTAAAACAAAAGGAATTGGGAATTAGATTGGACTTAAGGGGGAAAAATCACATTCATACAACATGAAAATATTTATGTAATATTGGAAGTTACCTAAGAGGAAGGCACTAGAAATGAGGACAAGTGGAAAGAGTTAAATTTTAGCTGAAACTTGAAGGAAACCAGGAAAGAAGGAAGAAGAAATAATATGGAACAAAGTTCCAGGCCTGAGAGATAGTCATTGAAAATGCAGGAAGTCAAACAAAAATGTCGTCTGTGAAAAACACCTGTTCCTAATGTTGCTTGCTTGTAGAGTTATAGTAATATACTCTATATAATTTAGTATATACATGAGTATAATAAAATGTAAGGGTTGGAAAGGCAGGAAGGAGCCAGGTTATGTAAGGTTGTGAATTAAAATACTTGTCAAGGGTAACACAATCACTAAGTGTCAGAACTGGGAACCAAATCCAGGTTTGCTGAGTTCCAAGGACAGCTTTCTATTCAATAAATAATGGGGAAATATACTTAGATAAAGAAGCCTGCCAATGACCTACTGAGGTGATTCCCCAGAATAGGATTTCAATCTCCCTGCCCCCATCCATTTTGCTCATTTAATCTTCTTTTATCTTAGGTCTCACTTAGCTCAGCTGCAGGATAGGAACTAGATATGTAAATATTGCTGCCATTATTGGCATGAAGCCAAAGTAATGATGATACATGAATTTTGAGTAACATGTTGTTGGCAAAGGGATCTTTACAACATTAATCAGATGTGGAAGGCAATGGTGCATTATCAAAAAAAAAAAATGATAGACCTCAATTGTTACAAAAGAGTCCATCGAGGACTAAAGGGAAGGCAGGGAGATCAGCAGTCAGAGCAGAGGAGTGAGAATGTTCTAGGCATGGGAGACAACCAGAGAAAATGCTCAGAGCCAAGAGATGGGGTGTCTTCCTTATGGAACAGCCAGGAAGTCAGTGTCACTGAGTCAAATATGTATTGAAAGGAAATGTATAAAATACTAAAAAAGGTAGCATGAACTCTCATATTCTCTGGGCTCTGAGCACTTTCTCTGGCACCCATTTCTTTCACTGTTGTTGTGAGGAGAAAATATCTGTAAAGTACTATGGAAATGTCGAATGATAGCTATTGTTCTTAATGCCAGTGAGGGCTACATATTGGGAATCACAAAAGTGAATGCCAGTTTAGCAGCCTGCTGAGACCAGGACCTATTGTCAACATCAACCATGAGTTGCACTGAATTATTCTAGACCCAAAGATGTCATTGAAGAATTCTAGATTGGCTCAGTTTTTTTATCACTGCCTAAGGATTCAAGCTTGGGGCAAGATACGGAATCCTTTAGGAGTTCTGAGGAATGTCCATAATAACCAAGGAGTTCTTCTCTATGTGTCTGTGTGTTTGTATGTGTGTATACATGAATAGAAAAGAATAAAATTGTCCCTCAGAATTTTAGGACCTTTGGGAGGTTCTTTATATTTACCTATGATTTTGTGGAAAAGCTAGGTGGCACAGTGGATAGAGTACTGGGCTTGGAACCACGAAGAACCATTCATGAGTTCAAATTTGACTTTAGACACTTACTATCTGTGTGGCCCTGGGCAAGTCACTTAACTCTGTTTGCCTCAGTTTCCTCATCTACAAAATGAACTGGAGAAGGAAGTAGCAAAAACTCTAGCACCTTTGTCAAGAAAACCCCAAAATGGAGTCACAAAGAGTAAGATATGATTGAACAATAACAACATGATTTTGTTAAAGCGTAGATATAATCTTATCACCTCCACCCCTCAATAAATTCTGTTCTGCCCAAAAATGGTGACTTTAGGTAAGTCAATTTTCTCTGAATATCATTTGTTTCATTTGATATGGGACAATTTGAGGAGGAAATGGACTTTAGGATATCAAAGAAATTTGGAATGTTAAAAGAAATTTACACATGAAAAGAGTTATTAGAATAATAGAATCTTCTAACTGGAAGGAACCTCATTGATAACAGAGCCCCCAGCAATAATTTTTCAGATAAGGAAAATGAAGCCAAGAAAGGCAATCATTTGTCCAAAGCCTCCTAGTCAGTGAGTGTCATTGACACTTTGGAATTTTCTATAATAAACCCATTAAGATAAAGATCTAAGTTGGAACTGCCTTAAATGAACTTCAGGTGACAGCAAACCATGTTCTAGTGAGAAAGAAGTGTAGCACATGTTTATCTGGATAAAAACAGAGATTCAACAACTTAGAAATTGTGATCAGTAACATTAATTAGCTCTAGTTTCCTTATTTTTATATTTGCAAATTCAACTTTCTGTTTTAATATTGGAGATTGTAGTTATCATCATAAACTTCCATCGTATTTGATTTTGACTCTATAGTCTGGCTTTTCAGGATCCCACCCCCACACACACCCACACACCCACACCCAACCAACCAGATAGTCTGGCTTCCAATATCTCATTAAATTTAATAGGAATAAATAAAGTAACCTAAATGTGGGTTCAGAGTCATTTTCACAAGTACAAGATGGAGAGACACAGGGGTGTGCTGGTACCATATTGTGTTGAGTTATCGGGACTGATGGCAAATGCTTGCTTGGTTTATTATTCCCTTGACTTCTAGACTAAGGAAAGTGAGAGAAAATGTTAACAATGTAGATTAAGCTTAAAATGTGTCAAGTGTATGCTGAGAGCTAGCTGTTAAACATTTAACCTTAAAGTACTCAAGAAATGGAATAATAATACTTCAAAAATGATATGAGGATTTCAGTGGACAACACATTCAACATGATTCAACAGTAGGATATGCCAGTCAAGAGAGCTAAAGAAATCTCAAGGTTTACTGAAAGGCCTAATATCTGAGCATTCCTTAGCAATGGAATTGTTTCCCCTGGTCATATCATAGCAAGTGTTCTACATTCCAGTTTGGTCACGATATTTGTGGAATAATTTTAACAAGTTATTGAATAGGCAATCAGATCAGTGAAAGGCCTTGAGTACAAGTCAATTTAAAATGGTGAAAAGGAGTAGGCATTTTTATTCATTCAACCTGAAGAAGAGAAAATTGAAAGTCAGGGGTAAAGAATGAAAGATTTCTTCAAATATTACAAGGAATATAATATGGAAGAGGTAACAGATTTTTTTCTGTCTGGCCACAGAAAACCAAGGTAGGCTAAAAGTCATACAAAAAGGCAAATTTGGGATTGTATAAGGAAAATTCTAAACAAATAGAGCCACCCCAATACGGGTTGCCTTGGAATGGTATCGGTTCCAATCAGAGTTCCTCAAACAATGCTGAAGAGTGAATTGCTATCTAACTTATAGCGAGGATTTTTATTTGGGCATCACTTGCACTAGATGGTCTTATTGGACTCATATATTCTGATTCCTTAATCCTTGACAGGGATGGAGGGAAAACAAGAAATTTACCTTTCCCCGTTGAGTCCAGCCATATATTTTTCTTTCCTTTAATCCTCCTGCTCCCTGAGATACTCCCCCAGGCAACCCAAAGAAACTGGGAGAGCTAAATCTAATTGTGATTCATGAGAGACATCTGGGAGAGCCAGAGGGTTATGAGAGAGCATGCCTCTTAGCCACTTGAATGGAAGATATTCAACACACTGCAGTGTAGTCCATCACATTAACATCAAGAAAAGAGTTTTGTTGGCATCATAACCTAATTTCAACAGTTTGAATTCCCCTCTCCCGAAGTACACACTTTTCCTAAATGTTTTCCTACTTGTGCTGGTATAGAGAAGCATCATCTCTCCATATATAGAACCTTTACTGAACACATACTTTGCCTTTTTCACAGACCAGGATCCTGTAGAACAAACATCACTAGACTAGGACTTTGGTAGCTTTGGTGTGATTCTGGCAACGCCACTAGATTGCTTTGTGATTATGGACTCGTTACTTAATATCTCAAGAATTTACTTCACACATATGTATTAAATGTTCTAAAGAGACCTGTAAGATCCTTTACAGTGACATTAAGCTCTAGTTCACTGAGCACTTTTTGATGACAGACAATATGTGTGTAGCACTGAGATAATGATTAGAGAAATGGAAAATGTCACAAGACTTTATGTTCACATAATCCTAAAGGCAACTAAAAGGACTAATAAATACCTATTCTGCAAGTGCAAGGGACTGCTCCCATAAGTGATTCTAAGGAATGACCTTGGAATCGGAAAGTCCAGGGTCCAAGCCTTGCCTTTATGATATATTCAATGTGTGGCCAGGGGTGATTTCTTTAGCATCTCAGTGCCCCAAGCACATACCTCTCTAAGAAAGGAGTTATAGACAACTTGCTGATCTGGAGCATTAAAAGTAGTTTCTACATTTTGAATTATTTATACAGATTAATTAGAGGACGACCCCCTCAAATTGTCACTATGGTAAGCTTTAGTTTCACAAACCAAATGTACATTTCCTCTCCTTAAGAAACTTACACGTTCATAGGAGAATACAATATTCAGACAAGACAGAGGTTGTTACTTTGAAACCAAGATAATGAGAAAAGTAACTATTGATCACTTTTGCTCCTGACTGTTATTTACTCATTTTCTCATATTAAGCGTGTAAGTTATAATGTATCACTGATCATTTTGTGGTTCATTACTCCCATGCACCATGTTGGCCACTTGCATTCCTTTCTCAACCTAGTTTATTGGTTTAATCATTTACTCAATTACATAGTTGATTTGTTTAATTAGATATGAGAAAAGAAGAGTAAAATTCAAAAACACAAAACTCAAATTTGTAGAAAATAATATTCTGCTTCCTTTTTAGTTCTAATCTTCTGAAGCAGAATAAACAACCAAGCAACCAGGTTGGAGTCTTTCTCTCCCTTTCATGTCCTAGCAGCAGGTCAGGAGAAGGAGAGGACCAATTCCAAGCCTTCTATGTCTTTTGCAAGTCCTCTAGTCTCCCAGTAAATCAGTACTGGAACATCAGGGGCTAACTTACCATAGCTTATCCACATTAAGGCAGTAGTTCACAACCTTCCTCATGACATGACCCTTTAATACAGTTCCTCATGTTGTGGTGACCCCCAACCATAAAATTATTTTTTGTTGCTACTTCGTAACTGTAATTTTGCTACTGTTATGAATCGTAATGTAAATATCTGATATGCAGGATGTATTTTCATTGTTACAAAATGAACATAACCCACAGATTGAGAACTGCTGGATTAGAGGGTGCTGTAACTCAAAATCTGCCTTTGCTTTGGATAGAAAGTGGAGTGTATGCCTATCACTCAAACTTGTCCCTCTTAGCTTCTTTCTTTGCTGTTGTTCCATGTCTCCCAGTCAACATCTATTGTGGCCATTTTTCTAAGGTTCAATGTACCTTCTAGATTTGTTTGCTAATACCTCAAGTAGGTTCCCCTTCCCAGACCATGAAATCATGAACAGGAAGAGATGTGTCCCAAGTAAGCTGTATCTTAGTTTTATCTCCTGCAAATTCTACATGTCCAGTGTTATTCATTTGACATTAAAGACAGTTTAAGAACAGATTGTGGAGCAATTCAAATACCAGGCTGTTAATTTTGTAAGGTCCCTGATCCTCATTTTTCTTGTCAGAGAAAGAAAGGTTGAGAATAGATAATTTGTGATGTACCCATCTAAGTTTAAAATGGTAGAATCACCATTTACATGGACAGAGATAACTTATCACATTCACTTCCACTTTTGTTCTGAAATCTGTCAGGAGTACTTTAGTCAGGAGGTGAACCACATCTGAGTGTCCAACACATTCATGACTTCTCTGGCCTCCACCAGGTCAGTGTGAAGAGACACATATCTCCCGAATTCAAAATGAACAATAAATGAACTACTCCAAATTACCAGGACAACTAGGTGGCACAGTGGATAGAATGTCCATCCTGACCTAAGTTCAAACATGACCTCAAACACTCACTAACTGTGTGACCCTGGGCAAATCACTTAACCCTGTTTACCTCAGTTTCCTAATTTGTAATATAAACTGGAGAAGGAAATGGCAAACCACTTCAGTATCTTTATCAAGAAAACTCCAAATGGGACTTGTGAATAGTTGTACGTAATTGAAACAACTGAACAACAAGCACACACATTCTATTTCAGATGGAAATATGTTGTTTTACATTTTTTTTTGATTATGTCAGCACTGAAGATAAGACTTGAGTGTTATCAAGACCACATTGTGCTTGACTTGAGCATATGGCTTTAATTAACTACAACGACTGTATCTTTGGGTTGTGTATTTTGCGCTCTCGAACATTAATTACCAGATTTTCTGCAGGTGTTCTGGGTGCTTTTCTCCAACACAGATTATGTGTCTAATGTTTCTTCATTAAAATCTGTGATTGACACAGGGAAGATTCCCATACAGGAAAGCTGGCTCTCTTGGCACATTGCACACTACAAACAATGAGCACCTAGTCAGCAAAGAGATGCTTTCCCACAGAGTAGAGTCAACTATGAGACACAAAATATAGGAGGATGCTGTGGAAGGGGTGCCCAAAGGGAGGCAGGAGGCCTGGGTTCTAATATCAATTCAGGTACTCTTGTTTCATGATTGTTTTTGCTGTGGATTTTGGTGGTGGTCAGCAGCAGGAATAGTGGTCCCAGTGTATGCAAGAGTCAACAGGGATAAGAAATTGAAGCATCAATTGTTTAGTCATTCAAACAACATTGAGTAAGTGTTTATTATGCATAAGGCACCATGAGTGCTGGGTATGAAGAATGCAAAGTCAAAAATTAACTAGCTTCTGCTTTACAGGAAGTTCTATTTTATCAGAGATTTTGACTTGGTTTCTTCTCACTGGGGAAGAAACCTTAGACTGGAGGCTGAAATAGAAGTGTTCCTCAGAAATATGAGGTGGAATAAAATTGTAGCAATAGGAAGGAAAGAAGAAAGGGAGAGAGGAAGGCGAGGTAAGGAAAAGAAAGGAAGGCAGCATTACTAAGTACCTACTGTGTACCAGCCACTATGAAAAGGGCTTTACTAATACTATGTCATTTGATCCTCACCACAAGCCTGGGAGGTAGATACTATTTTTGTGGTCTAGGGGTCTTGGAAATCCAAAATGCAAGGACAAAGAATGCAGGTCTATCTCTAAAGAATTCAACCACTCAGGTTTATTAAACACTGGAACGTGTGTGCAAGATTTCTAGTGAGTCTGCATTATTTGTGACACCAATACAAAAGGCCAGATTTTAAGAATCTGAGCATTTGAAGAGGGTGTGATTGATATTTTTATGCAGAAAGGGTGTGGAAAGGTCTAGATGGGATTAAGGAGTGGCAAGTAGCCTGGGGTGGGTCAGGTGCTGACAATGAGGGTCACAATGAAAGGACAATTCTAAGGATTTTTGATTGGAATGGGATATGGTCCTCTGATAAATACCAGGGAGTTGAAAGGTTCTGGGCAAAGACATGGTCTTTTCCCTTTAGGGATACAGGTCTCATAATCCATCACTATCACTACTCTCTTTTTACAATTGAGGAAGATGAGACAGACAGAAGATCACACAAATAATAAGTTCTGAGGCTGGAAGTGAATAAGAGTCTTCTAGACTCTATACCCAATGCTCCATTTACTGTACCGACTAGTTATCTAGGTAGACAGGAATAACTGTGTGTGTGTGTGTGTGTGTGTGTGTGTGTGTGTGTGTCTGCATGCCTGTGTGTGCACATGACACTTGATGAATTTCACCAGATGCCTTGGGCTCTGACTAGCCACTGTGCTAGGCCTGGCATGTTCTCTCCTCACCTCTGCCTCTTGGAATACTTTACTTACCTTAGGACTCCCTCCCCACCCCTTCTTGCCCCACCTGTGCCTTTTTCCTAGTTCTGGCACTGATCCTTTCTCAAATCATGTAAACTTACCTTGAGATATTGATCTGTGTGTGTCTTTCATGCTACTTGCATAGGAGTATTTTGTAGTACATGTCCAGGATGTACATATTGCTTGGCATAGCTCTGCCCACCAATCTGATCCTCTACAATAATTCCAGCCCTGTGTAAAGATAGGTGAAATGACCTTACTATTCCCCTGATGCTTCTGTTAATGGGTCACTCATGTAAATATGCATCTTTTGGTTGAGGACTTATTGCTGAAAACAAACAAAGCAAGACAAAAGACCTCATTGTGTTCTTCTGGGGTTGCTTTAATTCAAAAGTTATAGAAGTAGCCCAGAAGGAATATAAATTTAAAATTGGATGGTGGCTGAAAGCTCTACTTAAGAATGTGGCTTAGTATTCAAATAAAAAGGCCATAAGGAAAAGAAAACAGCCTCAAAAATCAAACCATGCTGTACTTTTCATAAGTTGGGGGGGGTGTAATTTGGGAAATATATACATTTAAACTACATTGGAATTCTTTGATACCTAATGTGGGAACTACATGGGCTATTATTAAACTTAATAAGTATTTTATAATTTCCCAAAGACCCACCTGGTGCAAGTTTAGAACTTAATATATGTAATAATTTACAAATTCTTGATAGAGGCAACAGATGATCTGGTGAATTCTTAAAACTGAAGCAAAATACAGAAGCAATGAGGGGAAAGAGACGACCATTTTCTAAAAGTTGTTTTGCCAAGTGGAAAGTTAAAAAAAATAAAGATTATAAGTGTAGAATAGAGACAGCTGTGGAAGAGGTCAGACACATGGATCCAAGGAAAGGCTGAGTTCCACATTGACCACTGAGACACATGAAGCTATACGTGTTTCCTGACAAAAATGGTGCTTGTGTTGAGGTTTAGGTTTAGGGGTACTCAGGATCCCCAAATACTGACAAGTCAGGTCCTGCCAAAAGAATTCAACTCAAGTCTTCTCTCAGCCAAAGAAAAGCAAGATTTATTAAAAATTTGCCATATTGGCTAAATGCTTAAGGAAGCTAACCATTGGCTAGATTCTTAAAGAATCTGAGCATGTCTGATGCTTGTGGGCCCAAACAATCTGATGTAGACTGAGTCTTGAATAGATTGAATCTGACCACCTTCTTTGAGGCAAGATGGATTTTAAATACCGAAAGACTGTATGAGGTATCTAGGGGTAGTCTAGTAGTCTGTGGTGACTAGAGGAGAGGTCTAGGAAGGATCTTGACAGAGCCTATACCCCATCAGTAGTACATAATAGCTACTTCTTTTATTTCCTCATTTTCTTCCCCTAATTCCCTTCTTTTGAAAGTATCATGTCATGCTGAGTATAGTGCTAGAACTGGAGTCTAGAAGACCTGGGATTGAATCCTGTTTTGTATTCATAATAGCTTTTTGAACCTAGGCACATAAGTTAACCTTCTGTGTCTCTGCTTTTCCAACCATAAAATCAAGGTGTTGGAGTCAGTGACCTCTCAGGTCCCTCTTAGCTCTGAACATCTTTTATTCTCTTTGCTAGTAAACTCACCTTGAGCTTCTGATCACCAGGACCTCATTCCTTTTCTTTATACATGGGACCCTGAGACTCACTCATTTTATTTAAAGAATGATACAGAAAGCTTTTTTTCTCAAAAGATTAAAGTATCACCAACACAAGACTACAGAGATGGAAGGGACCTCAGAGGTCACTTAGTCCCACCACCTCCTTTGGGGTAACTGGCCTCTAGACAGGTGACTAATAACAATCACTAGCATTTATATAGCACTTTATGGTTGGCAAAGAGATTTACAAATATCTAATTTGACCCTAAAAAAAATAATAACTTGCAAAGTAGATTCCATAATTATCCCCATTTCACAGTTGAAGAAAGTAAAAAAGATTAAATGATTTTTTTTTTTTTTTGTGATAATACAGCTAGTAAGTATCTATGTCAAGATTTGAACTCTGGTTTTATTAATTCGGTTCCATATCATACTCTAGCCACTATTACCATCTAGCTGCTAAAGATGCTGGTCTAAGCTACTATGTGTCAGAGTTCAGGATTAAAACTTGCTCTTTACTTTTAGGTCTAAAGATTTTCCTGCTGTACCACATGTCATAGTCTAAACCCTACCTACCCATAATTCCCTTTGACATGATGTTCAATATCTGGAAGCTACCAACAAGGTGGTTTATCCAATTTTCATAGGACTATAATTTGTAGGATAATAGGTTGGTAGAAGGAAGGCACTTCTGGGTTCATCTTGTTCAACCCCATCATTTTTCTGAGGAATCTGGGGCTCAGAGAGCTGTGTTAGAACCCAGGATAAAAAAACTAGCAATTGGCAGACGTAAGAATCAAATCCAAGTCTTTTGATCCCAACCTCTTTCCATTGCCTAATCTCCATTGATAGTAAATTTTTATACTAAGCCGAAATCAGTACTGCTTGTTATTTATATCTGTTAGTAACAGTCAGAATAGAAATTAAGGAGGAACAGTCAGCATTTTGTACCCGAGGGGTAGTCTCTGGTTGGCATGCTTCTTTCTAATACAAGAAATCTTCACTATTTCATCTCAACTATTTTCCAAGTCCCCGTAATAATGGAATTCTTTTCCTAGGGTTCTGGCTTTTTACAGTCTCTACCTAGGATCATAGTTGTCTGGGACAACTTTACTGCTGGAGCAACTAACTGCATCTACAACTCTGCCATTTTCTCAGCCCCTTGGGACTACCAATATTTAGCTGATTTCTTTTAAATGTGAGAAACATGCTTGTGGGGATCAGAAGACATCCAAGGTAGGGTCAGGGAGTTAACTCAGACGAGCTTCTGTTGTCCACTACTTCCCTGGGTGCTCTTAGGAATATCCATGTGATATGCCCCTTAACATGGCAAACTCCTTCTCACTGAAAGAATGCAGAAGTAGAATTGGCAGAGGAAGGCATTTATTATGCTTCCTATGAGGAAATGGGTGTGGTGCTCACTAGGAACACCCACACTAATACATAAGCAGGAGAGAGGTAACATAGGTCTGTCCTTTCTGCTAGAGTGAGGGTTAGTTCAAATTCCTTGAATTCCTCACTTTATTTCTCTACATTCCCTCTTTATGCAGATTGTGTAGGCATGGCAGTCAGGATACTTATGACTGGGTCATCCAACTGTTTGTCATGCCCCGACCTTTCTAGTTCCCCCTGGTGCCAGGATGGCCATTGTCTTAATAAAATAAGATAAGGGAGCTTCCCCATAGCTATTGATTATCTCCCAATAAATTTTGTGGGAGCAAAATAAAATACCATAATATCCCCTCTTACATAAAATAACAGGATTCCTAGTAAAAACTGGTCACAGTTCTGTCTTCTGCAGCCACTCACTGGAAATTTGTTTTGTCTTTAACCGGAAGTCTTTTGAATTTGAATATATACTTAATCTCTCATCCTTTCCAATTTGTGACTATTATTTTTCTATCCAGGAAGAACATCCTCAGTCCCTAAGTCTCTATCTCTCAGTCATTCTCTCTCTCTCTCTCTCTCTCTCTTTCTCTCTCTCTCTCTCTCCTATTTATTTAAAAAATCCAGCAAACCAATCATTTCATTTGAAAAAAAAAATAGACTATTTTTCATAGATGTACAATATGAATATAAAGACAAAATAAGTTTAAAAAAAAGAAACAGGACCTTCCCCCAATACATTTGTATTCTATTGGTTGAGGATGACACTGATTTTGATAACAATTATATGGTATTTTGAGGAGAGAAAAAGTATTAATGACCAGATGAAGCAGGAAATGGGCTATGTCACCTTTCCCTGTCATTGGTTGAAATCATAATAGGTAGGTGTTAGGATAGAGAATATTCCTGCCAGGGAATAAAGTTGGAAAGAATCATGCAAAGAATAGCAAAGAAACCAATTTGATTAAAACACAGAGAAAAAGGAAGGGAGGAATATTCAACAGTATTGGTGAAATAAGATAGAGACAGATTGTGGAGGGCTTTAAACTACAACTGGGGAGGTTACATTTTATTTTAGAAATGAGAAGGAAACCTAGTTTTAAATCTTTTTTTGGCTCTTTATCACCCATGTCCTCTTGGCCAAGTCATTTCCTGTCTCTGGAACTCAGCTAAAAGAGATGATGATCTTTGAAATGCCTTCTAACTACTAATTCTAGAAGCCTTATGGATATATGTGCACCACCACAATGAGTGCCATATGTTGGATAACAAATTGTATTGTCCTTATAGAAAGAAAAAAAAAAAAAAACTTATTTTAAATGTCAACCTTAAACAGAGTCTGTTTAAAAAAAAAAAGAAATTAAGTTGTGTTCATATTTTAATTTCTCTCAAGTAGGCAACATGCACTTCATGGAAGATGAAGTCAAGAACTGGGCCTCCCTCCTGGCTCAATTTGGGGGCTGGTAGTACAGAGTTATATATCCTTCAAAGAGCAGGTGTTCCCAAGGGGTACCAACCAACTCTGATTGGCCAACACACTGGCAATATTAAAATGAAAGTCTTGGTAAATATGACTCAAGGCACTTAATCTTGGTCAGAGGCATCAATTTCTTTATCACCTGTCTTTACAATAGGGAGGAATCCACATTTTCCTAGATCTGTTTGGGCAACACAATGAGAAGGAATAGAGCCATTGGATTAGATTGTAATGTTTTCCTGAAGAAGAAAGAAGGATAGGGAAGATCTGAGTCTCCAAGACAATGATTACTAAGAAAAATCATTTTCCGCAAAATGTTGCCTTCACTAGGGCCATCACTGAGGGAACTTGAACTCCATTCTTGCAATTATGGATTCTCATGGCTTGCAAAACCACCTCAAATCCCATCTCCTTCCAGGTCCCTACTATGTTTGGTCTCCTCGATTAGAATGTACACTCTTTTAAGGTAGGACAGTATAGCTTGATGATATTTATAAAATCCAAACAAAAATGAGTGATGCATGCTCTCTCTGTCTCTATCTGTCTCTGTTTCTCTCTCCTGTTTGACTATCTATTTACCTTTCTATTAGTCTATTTCTCTATCATTTTTCTACCTAATTCCTCTTTCTATAATACTGAATTTCAGCAATGTTAAAGTTAGGATTACCATCTGTATTAACACCTACGTAAAATGGTCACCTAGAAGGAAGGCTGTTTTATAAGAAAAAGAAAGATATTGGAAGACAGTGTGAACATCTCATGTCTTTCTCATCATCCCCAATTCCCAGTAAAAGTGGTATAGGTGATATTGAAAACCAAAGTTATTAAGATAAATAAAAGACTATGACTATTTTCCGCTTCAGTATCAGTCTTTCACCTTTTCTCAAATAAAACTTCCCATATCACACTTTCTTCTGAATTCTGTTTCGAACTGTTTTATTGGCCCCATTCTGCTACAGAACTGATTGTGTTCAGATTTTTCCTTTCGGGGGATGTAGCTGAGGGTTTGTACTGGTTAGTTCATAGTGTGAGGAATTCCTGGTGTGGAAACAATCTTGGTTCATACAGATGGGAAACACCTATACCTTTTAGTCTTAGGAATTCACCTGAGGGAACTGCAGGGTAAAATGACTTTCCTTGCTCACTCAGTTACTATGTATCCTAGGGAGAACTTGAACTAGTCACTATGACACCACTGCATCTGCCTTTGTACACGGCTGAATTCTGGGATGATTTGAATACTTATTCTAAAAAGACTCTCATCTTTTTGTTGTCGTTGTTGTACATTTTCTCAGAGGGCAGGCATCCCTGCTGGAAAGAATAAGCTCCATGGTATTTTCAATGTTTTGTTTGTTTGTTTGCTTTTGCACCCTTTGCTATCTATTATTTTGTTTAAAAGAATGAGAATTCTTTCCCCTTTTGCTGCTGGTGATCAAGGTAAAATCAATCGAAACCCTCTACAGGGATTGTTTACCTCAAATGGTATGGATTATTCTGCAGTGATGGTGGAAATCTTTATTATTGATCTTCTGATTTTGCAAAGTAGAAATGCTTGAGGAAAAAGTGATACCTATTAAATAGAGGGAGCTCCGGGATATGTTCCATCACTTACATTGTTCATGAGTGTCTTTGGGACTTTTGGCAAATCAATTCATTTCTCTGGACATCAGCTTCCTCAACTTTACAAGACCCTGTTTCTAATAAGTGATTTATCTTTAAAGTACCTTCCAGCTCTAAGTACTATGATTCTGAGCTAGCCTTGGTTTTAATCACTGAAATTCTGTGGGCCTTGGGGCAAGTCAATGAACTCTTCTTCTATATCTAAATGTTCTCCTCATCTGCAAAAGAAGAAATCTGGGCTAGATGCAGAAAATTCGATAGCACTCTCTCAGGATTGTTGAGAAGATCAAATGACAATAGATAGGGAAAGTACTTAGCACAATCCTGGTATATCATACATACCATATAAATGTTATTTTGTTACCAACTTGTCCTACATGCTAAATGTCATAGAAACAGGAATATACAATGATGCTTTCAAAGACGATTCAAGTTTTTCACTTTTATACATTACCTTTTTTGTTATTAAATAGCAAAATAAAAATCTATATGATAACTTTATTATATTTTTAAGGGGAATAGCAAGTTGTACATAATAGATTTGCAGTTTATTGTGTAATTTTAAAAAGTTATGCTATGTTATAAGAATGCCTGCTTTATTCCATAAATTTAAATTAAAATACATGTTTACAAAGCTGATAAACACTTCTAGTTAGGTTGTCTCACAGGTTTATTCTTCATTTTTTTATTAATGTTCAGAGGGTCATTGAATAAATTTATTTCTCTTGTTATATCTTTCAAGAAAAATATCATTTTTATCTTAAAATTGAAAACTTGTGTGAAAATATAATTTTGCATAGTATTTTTTATAACAAACAAATGTTTTTCATAGTCAACAATTAGCATGGTAGGATTTTGAATTTTCTACATGTTTTAGTAAATTGTGTGATAACAGTAATGAGTTCTATGGTACAGTAGGACACTTGAAAATCTGACTATTCCCTTTTAATGCTTTCATCAAGAAGTAAAAGCAATTAAAAAAAATGTTGGTTAAATATTCAACTGAGTGAACTTCTTCCCTGTGTGACTAAAAATGAAAAGAAATAACCAAATGAAAGTTAGGGAGAAAAAAAAGATCTGGAAAAAAAAAACATAACAAATTGGCGATAAACATTATCCAATGTATGATAAGAAAAACTGAATAAGAGCTCTGACCCAATGACACTTTATTAAAAGGTCCATGGTCCCTTCTAATGAAGTGGACCTCACGTCTTCAAGATCTGAGAAGGCCTCTCCTCTCAGGGCCCTATTGTTATAGGGTTTGATATATAAACATTCAAGAACAGTTATAGCAGACACAGGATAATTTCATTGGTTGACATATGACACACAGGCTAAAATAATAAAACAATATATCCAAAAAATCATGAATTGGATGAAGCAAGGAAAATTTCCATTGACTAGGTGGTCATAAGATAGTCATAAAATGGGCCCCTGCTCAAGTTGTAAAAGAGAGAATGGTCCAGAGGTACAAAAATAATTGGGGGGAGGGGGGGCTTATGATGTAGCTTAGTCATCTTTAGCAGCCTGAACTTGGTCACTGTTACAAGGAAAAACAAGGGATAGCTGGCCTCCTATGGCTATGTAAGTGATTTTACCATCTACAACTCACATCTCTGGGGCCAAATAGATGAAACTTGTAATCACCTCCCCAATCCTAACAAATTGACTAAGACTGATCAGAATCCAGCAGGAGATTCTCAATGAATCAATTTTTTCAAAGTCTTTTGACCATCAAGGTCTTTGGAACTCCCACACTTTAACATTATTGTCATATTATTTTATGTAATTAGAGAAGAGGTAGAAATGACATGAAGAACAAAAATGGGAAAGCAGATGAATGAGACTAAACTTGAATGAGGAAAATTCAAGCTAGAGGTAACAAAGTTTTAAGGGTGTTGAAAGATTCATTGGACAGAAAAAAATGAAAAAGACGAGATGGAAACACTTTTAGATCCTATTAATACTCTCGAAAAGTTATGTCTCAATAATTCAATTGATATACCTACTTTCATACTTAATTAACAAAATATTCTAGCCCTCCTACTTTAGCATAAAAGAGGATTATTATTTAATCAATGAATGAATGAAATACAATCAATTATGGCACAGAATTTCATGCACTATGTTTTTTTGACAAAATAACAAGCTAATTCAATTCAAAATCCAGGACTTGAATGATTGGCCAGGTTAGCATGCATGCATACATACATACATACATACATACATATATGCATGCATGTATACTCATGTACATGCATACAAATACACTTGCATATATAGTGTGAATGCATGTGTGTATATGTAAGCATATATATAACACATATAAATACATATGCATATAGACTTTTGTATGTATGTGCGTATGTGTATATATATGTACATATATACACACGTGTGTGTATGTGACACATTCATATGATGGAGTACAGGCTCTGGGAAACCCCTTGAGCTCTAATTGAATTTTCCCACTTGATGAGGCATTTACCTGTGGCCATAAGGCTTTCATGATTGCTAGGCCCAAATCTCTTACTTTTAGCCTAGCCTAGCCCTCCATTGTCTAGTTACTTCCCACCCTTCATCCTATCAAAGTATCTATACCCAAATCTGTTACCCTTAAATTAGCCTAGCCCTCCATTGTCTGTCATCCTCAGGTAGCCTTCAGCTATTTCCCACCCTTAATCCCATTCCTGGAGTCTGACCTAGGTTCCTCAAAATCCTCCTTAGACTCCTCTTCAAGACCCTCCCCAAATCCCTCATCTAGCCCACCCCTAGATCCGCTCATAGTCTTTCTGTATATTAGATCCATCTTACCTCCATGAGGGGGTTAGATTCAGACAAGTTCCCACTCAATCTCTGTCAGATTGTTCTGACCTTGCTTGTCAATAAAAGTATCACAATTACTTAAGGTCTTTAAGATTCTACACATTATGGTAAATCTTTAATAAGCTTTGCTTTACTTTGGGTGAGAGAAAACTTGAGTTGAATTTACTTGGCAGAACGTGGTGTGTTGGTATTTTGGGGTCTTCAGCACCCTTAAACCCAGAACCTCAACATATATCCATATCCATATCCCTATCCACCTCCACATCCATATCTATATCCATATCCATACATGCACACATAGAGAGCAGGGTGCATATATGGATGAAAGGAAATGAAACTTCAGTATTGTAAAAGGACCCAAGAAGAAAGCAACACTATTCTAAGGTGTCCATGAGTATCTCAGAAAAGGGATTTAAAAAGTGAAATCTTCCAGAAAAGAGGAGCTGTGAGTTACTTTATTTAATTTTTTTGCTATATCTTCTCAAAACCTGAGCCCATATTCTCATAGGTTTTAGTATATGTTGGTAGAAGAATGTGTTCCAGGCTTTTGAAGGGATATTTTATGTCATATATAATTACTGTGCCACTTTAGTCACTTGAGTCATATTGATTTTTTTGGTATCAGCTAATAATGATATAGAGAAGCCCTGGGTGGGAATTCATGAGCTAGAGAATTTAAAAGCCCCTCCCCTACTCTCTCACTGTAATGCTAGGGTCCTGAGGGGAGGTATTAAAGGACCTCTCCTAGATTTGATTAATCTGTGCTAGTGATATCTGGGAGAGTGACTCAGGAGCATGTATTACAAAGACAGATAAATCAATCTACTTTTCTTCAGTTTTATTATTAGTAAAATTGGGATAAAAATCCTTGCTTGACCTACCATACAAGATGTCAGTAATAATACCTGGAAGTTGATTGGAAAACCTTAAAGTTCTATAAAATTTCTGTTTCATTACTATTAGTCTTGCTTCCATCCCGTTTCCTTTTACATTTCTCTACAACATAGATTGTTTTCCATGCCAATACTTTCAGCAAATCATTCTTAGCTTAATTTCAGAGTTTTGCAGAAGCCCGGCAAGAACAGGAACTAGCTTTGAAGCATTTTCTTGGATCTCCATTATGTGTTCGTTTAACATTGTAACAAGGAGATGGAATAGAAAACGAACCATCTTCCTTAGCCTAAGAAGGATGCACTAAGCAAGTCTTGTTTCAGCTCCATGGAAGAGGCTGTGACTATTCACCTGTTAATATGAAATATTCTCCAGATTGAAGAAGGCTGTATTGTGTAAATTTCAGTTTCCAAAAAAAGAAAATACACAGTCATTTTTTTTAAAAGAAAAAAAAAAGTCTTTGTAGGAGTAAAGGTTTTAGACATATTTACCAAGGTTTGATCCCTTTTTTTTGTATAAAATGCCTGAGTAAATGGCATATGTGGGGAGGGGAGGTAAAGGATCAAACAAGGAGTGTGTGTGTGTGTGTGTGTGTGTGTGTGTGTGTGTGTGTGTGTGTGTGTGTGTGTGTGTGTGTACTTTTCCCCAGTCAGTTTCTTTGTTCTTCTGAATAGGTATCAGTCATAACAGATGTCCTCTGTTAACTCTAAAAACTGTGCTTAATCCTCAGAGAGTTCAAAAGGAACCAGTGTTATCCATATACAATTCAACAACTGATCATTGAGCTTTTTCCTCATGAACCAACCATGGCCATCTTTGATAAATGCAGTAGCACCATGCTTAGCTATATGTAACAGCCATTTCCTGCAGGGGGCTAGAATCTCATTTTGCTTAAATACAGATATTCACTTAGGTTTCATTGCTTCAATTCTATTTCCTTAGCCACCAAACTTTTTGTTTATGTATTTCTTTCTTATTCGCTCAAATTTGCTTATTATTTTCAAAATAACTCGGTTTGGGGGATACGAAGTCCAAATTATTTAGAAAAGAACATTTCTTCCTCTCAAGGGGCTCCGTTTTGCCCTTTTCTAGGGACAAAAGACAAATATATGTATATAGATATATAGCTAGATATATAAATATAGATTATGTATATGTAGGTTGTATATGTATGTGTAAATGCTTGTGCATGTGAATATGTATATGTATACACAGAGAGATAGTGAGAAGTATATATCACACACATATATTGGTGATGTGTGGGACAAGACGACCCTTGCCCAAAATAAAATCAGCACAGATATCTCCACGTAGAGACAGGAAGGATTTATTTAATCATTTCTTCCTGTGAGAAGGGCAGTCTTGATATTAGAGGCAATCTAGCAGGAGAGGCAACATACAAAATGCAAAGGTTGGTTGTATATCCAAAAGATCACCCCTTTCCCTTTTCCCTTCTTCTGTCCCGTTAGGAACTGAGGTACACTATCTTAACCACAAAAATCTGTTGGTGCGGCAGGTAAAATATCAGTAATACCAAAAAGGAGGAAGTACATGTCTAGCAAACATGAAAACAGACAAGCTATTTCATTAGTCAAATTAGATATGAAAGAAAAAGATAAATGTTCTAACAATATCAATATAGATATGAAAGCAGACAATATTTTGTGAATCATGGGGATTTTAAGACATGGTGACCTGTCTAGAGTTCTGCAACAGGATTTCCAGTTTTATATTTGTACAGGTCAGACAGTGGCCAGTGGAGACAAGTCTGGAACATTCAGGCCTGTGGTTAAATTTTCAGGATCTATGCTTTCCTCTTCTACACTTAGCTAAGCTTAGCAAAAGCATCAACTTATGGACAGTGAAGTAAGGCAAGGGTCCCAGGTTCCCAGCCCCAGCTACTAAGTCTTTGGTACTTTATTCCACTTCTGTTCAGATTTCTGGAATGTTACCTGAGAAGCTTTCACTTTTAATATATTCAGTGAGTATCTATGGATATATGTATGTTTATGTGTATGTATATGTGCATACATGTATGTATTATAAAACACAGCTAAATAAATGAAAAATAAATGGAAGGGAGAAGGGGCATTTCAAAAGAAGGGACAACAAGAACTGGGAGGAGAGGACAATTTTATATGATCTACTAAATGAGGCAAATTTTGAAAGAAGCTAATCATCCTAGGATCAGAAATAAAAGGAGAAATGCATTACAAGAAGGATATATATCCCTTGCAAAGACATAAAAGTGATACATGGAAGGCCAAGGTCCCAGTCATACCAGATTAGCTGAAGGCAGAGTTTATGAAAGGGAGTAATATTAAAAAGAGTCTAGAAAACTCAATCCAAGCCAGATTATGGGCTTTAAATTGCCAAGCTGAGGATTTTTCATAGAGTTAGTGAATAAAATCGTGGACTTGGCTACAAGAAGACCTTGATTTAAATCCTGCTTCAGCTTACTTACTGACTTTTTGGAACTGGGGAACTCACTTGATTTCTCTCAGATTTGTATGTTTGTATACACATACAGAAATATGTACATATGTATTTGTATTCATGCACACATGGATATAGGTTTATACATACATTCATTTGTATACATATGCAATATACACATACAGATATATGTACACAAAATATATGCATGTATACATTATATATATATTATTATATATCATATGAACATATATTATACACACACATATTGTTGGTTAACCACAAAATCAAAAAATGATAAAATTTAGAAAGGAATTTATTAAGTCATCTAGCAGAGGGGAAAGCCCAAAATGAAGTGGTTCCCTCCCCTTGGTGTCTATAATTTGCATATAATATAGATTTTTTTTTTTTTGAAGAAGGAACAGGGCACCTAAGTGGTGCAGTGAATACAGCACCAG
>CM053585.1:12058232-12098064 GCA_028646515.1 Pseudochirops corinnae
GAAAAGACAGTATATTCCTTTTTATCCCCATTCATTTTTCTCCAGAGATCTATCATGTCTAGCCTCTCTAAAATTCTATTTGCCTCCTTAACTTCTTTCTGGTTTATTGTGAGGTTGGATTTATCAAGTTTGGAGAGGGTGAGATTGAGGTCCCCCACTAGTATTGTTTTGCTATCTATTTCTTCCTCTAATTCCCTTGACTTTTCCTCTAAGAATCTGGATGCTATACCGCTTGGTGCATATATGTTAAGTAGTGTTATTGCTGCATTCTCAATGGATGGTGCCTTTTAGCAGGATGGAGTTTCCTTCCTTATTTCTTTTAATTAGATCTATTTTAGCTTTTGCTTTATCTGAGATAAGGATTGCCACTCCTGCTTTTATTTTTTTACTTTCACTGAGGCATGATATATTCTGCTCCATCCTTTTACCTTTACCCTGTGCGTTTCCCCTTGTTTCAAATGTGTTTCTTGTAGACAGCACATTGTAGGATAATTGTTTTTAATCCATTCTGCTATATGCCTCTGTTTTATGTGGGAGTTCATCCTATTTACATTCACAATTATGATTACAATCTGTGACTTTCCCTCCATTTTATTCCCTCCCCTATTTATACCTTTGTGTCTTCCTTCTCCCTTCCTCTCCTTAAGAGTTTTCCTTTTGACCACTGCCTCCCTCAGTTATCCCTCCCTGTGTCCCCCCTCTTTACCAAACCTTTCCCCTTGCTACTCTTTCCCTTCCCATTGGCCACCCTCCCCCTTGTTATACTACTCCCCCCTTATCCCTCCTAATGCCTGTAGGGCACAATAGATTTTTTTTCTTAGCAGAGTATGTTATTCCCTCCTTGAACCCAAACCAAAGGTAGTAAATTTCATACAGTGCTCCTCTCCCTCCCCCTTTTCCCTCGATTGTTGTGAGCTTTTGAGTCTTTTTGTGTTAGAATCTAAACTTAGCCATTTGTATTGATCCCTCTTTAAATCAGAACAAATGAAAGTAAGGATCATATGATGTTCATCTCCTTCCTTCCCACCCCTCCACTTTAGTATGTTTTTATGCCTCTTCTTGTGGCATAATTTACCATCTTCTGCCTCTACCTTTCCTTTTCTCCCATTACAATCCCTTTCTTCCCCTTTAAATATGTTTTTATTTTAAATCTTCAGATTAGTTCACTTATACCCACATCCTCTTTCTATGTATATCCCTTTTAAATGTCACAATACTTGTACAAATTTCAGTATTGACAAGTATCTGCTTCTCACAAAGGAATGTAAGCAGTTTGCTCCTATTGAGTCCCAAGTTATGTGCATGTGTGGGCATCAGTGTGTGTATGTGTCTGTGTTAGTGTATGTTTTCCTTGTTTACCTTTTTATGTCTTTCTCGGGTCTTGTAAGTAGAGATTGATTTTTTCATTGAGCTAAGGTTTATTCATAAGGAAAGTCTGGAAGTCCTTTATTTCATTAAATGACCATCTCCTTGCGAACATGCTCAGTCTTGCCGAATAGTTGATCCTTGGTTGCAGTCCTAGTTCTTTTGCTTTATGAAATATGGCATTCCAATCCCTCCAATCTTTTAATGTAGCTGCTGCTAAATCCTATGTAATCCTGACTGTATTTCCATGATATTTGCATTGTTTCTTTTTGGCTGCATTCAGTATTTTCTCCTTGACCTTGTAGCTCTTATATTTGGCTACTATATTTCTTGGAGTTTTCAATTTGGGGTCTCTTTCAGGAAGAGATTGGTGAATTCTTTCAATAACTATTTCCCCTTCTGATTCTAAGACCTCAGGACAGTTTTCTTTGACAATCTCTTGTAGGAGACTGTCCAGGTTGCTTTTTTCATCATGGCTTTCTGGTTGGCCAATAATTCTTAGATTATCTTTCCTGGATCTGTTTTCCAGGTCATTTGCTTTTCTAGTGAGATATTTTCCACTTTCTTCTAATTTTTCAATCTTTATGTTTTGTTTGACTGACTCTTGTTGCATCATAGAGTCCTTGCCTTCAATTTGACTGATTCTAATTTTGAGTGAATTATTTTCCTCAATTAGTTTTTGGAGTTCCTTTTGCATATGTTCATTTTTCGTTTTTAGCAAGGTATTTTCTCTGGTTAGATTTTGGACCTCCTGTCCTAATTCTCCAATTTTACTTTTTAAAGCTTTGTTTTCTTCCATGAAATTTTTTTCCAATTTGGTTACTGTAGATTTAAATTTATCTCCTACCTCTCTAATTTCATTTTTAAAATACCTCTTGAAATTCTCCAAGAATGCTTTTTGGGCTTGAGACCAATTCACATTTCCTCTGCTGTCTCCAGTGTGTGTGTAGAGTCTGTGTTGCCTTCTGAGTTTGGTTGCTCTTGTTCACTACAAAATGATTTGATGGTTCTAGCCTTTGCACTTTCCTTCTTCCCCATTGTGGTTGCCTATATCCTGTGTTGTTAGAGTGGATATCTGCTTCTGGGGCAGGAGTATTGAGCTGCTCAGGAGGTAGGGGTTTGGTTGTTAACCTCGTGAGCTGTGGCCTCTGAGGGTGTGCGCTGAGGCCAGGGCCAGGACTCTCAATGTTTCCCCTGAGTTACCTGAGGCTTACAGAGTAACTTATGGGGGAATGATGGTCTGGCTACTTCAGATTTCCACTTTTTTCTCTGGGCTGCTTCTCAGGCAGGCTCACTGTAGTAGAAGGGCAGGGCTGTAGTTTGCTGATTGACCAGGTGTTTCTAAAGCACATGTGGGCTTTTGTTGTTAGAGCTTACTGGCTCCACCCACATGGGCTTAGGCTCCATACAATCTCCCTTCCCCTTTCCCCAGTGATTCCCAAGCCTGGGGCTGTTTACACTTACGTAAGAATGTACTCTAGGTAGGGCTTTTACCTCTGGATTTTTCTGGGTCAGGGAGGGAGGATTAGAGCAGCTAGATTTTATTCCTCCATCCTGATTTCTGGAAGTTTGGGTAAGTAATTCCAAACATCCAGGCTGTGGGCTGGTAGCTCTAGGAAAAGCTGTTGACCTTGCTGTGGGCCCCTAGTTCCTGTTCACTCCTACCCAGTTCCGTTGGTCCTCCTCTCTGTGGTGAGAGGGCTGCAAAAGCCTCCATCTGGGTGAGTCTGCTGGCTGGGGCCTCTCATTCTGCCACACTCTGCTCTCAGGCCCGTGCTGGTGCCACTCCTGTGTGCTCTGTTCTCCCTGCCCCGACCTGAGTAGGCACTTTTCTGGGCTGGGAATCTGTCACTCTCTGTCTCCCAATGGGTTCTGTCACTCTTAAATCCACTCAAATTTACTTTTTAGCTTTTAAGGACAAAATTCTTGGGGAGCTTGGAGAAGTCACTGCTTACTTCCCGCCATTTTAGCTCCGCCCGAGAAAACAGTTCTTTCCTCTAAAGTGGGAAGTCAGTCAGTCAAGAAATACTTGTTAAGCATCTACAATCATCTAGATTCTGTGCTGAAATCTAGTCTTAAAGTTGGAGGACTGGGGTTCCCATCCAGACACTTACTTCAGCATATGAGTTTAGAAAAGTCACCTTACCTCCACCTGTGTCCTCATTGGTGAAATGAAATATGTGAACAAGATCATCTCTAAGTGATCATATGATTCTCAATCCAAGATTGTAATCTTTCTTTTATACTTTTTTTGCCCCCTTTCTTTTTTTTTTAAAAGGGGAGAAAGCTGGGCAGTTGAGTTTAAGTGACTTGCCCAATGTCACATGACTAGTAAGTGTTAGGTGCCTGAGGCTGAATTTGAACTCAGGTCCTCCTGACTCCTGGGCTGGTGCTCTATTCACTACACCATCTAGCCATGCCTATAATCTTGACTTCATACTGTTTTCCCAAAGGAAATTTAAGGATTAGAAATAGAAGAATTAGACTAGCTAGGTAAAGTGGAAATGAAGAATCTTATTTATTCCACCCATTTTAGGAGATCAATGGGGCTAAATAAGGGAAATACAGGGAACACTAAGAGGGAACCAGAAAAACAAGAGAATGGGGAAAGAAATCATTTACATTCACCCCCAAAAAGAGGGGGAAGTTATAATACCTCAAAGACTAGGGAATCTTCTCAATCCATCATAATGGTGCAGTGCTGACATCTTAAAGTTATGAAAGCCAATTAGTATTACCATACTGGAGTTAGAACTAGGATCGACACGGTCAACCAAAATGCAGATGGAGAGAGAAGGGCTAGAAGGAGGAATGCCAGAAGGGAATCATTGGCTTTCACACAATGGCAGGAGGAAATTACTTCTCCATAATCCTGTGAAAAGATGTTTCTAGAAGCTGGATAATATGCTCTGACCTATGTTTACCAAATTCTGGTATTTCTAAGTGCATCTCTCCCCCATGTACCTAGGCAATCCAGGTTCAGCCTAGTTCAGATGTTCTATGAAGAAATAAAGGTCGTACTCAAGCGTATCAGATTGTTTTTCCCTGTCTGAGATTATAAACAGTAAATTAAGAATTATCTAGCAATTTGGAAGTTTCTAGCCCAAAAGATCAGAATATAAAACTAATGAATGAATGAGTGACTTTTAAAGATCTATTAAAGGCTTGTTTTGAATTTAGCTTTGTGTATTGTGTAATGGGAATGGGAGTTTGAAGATCTTCTCTGTCCCTTAATAGACCTAGGGGGGAGTTTGAAGACCTTCCCTGCTGTGAAGATGAACTCTGCCCCCTAAAAGGCTGAATGTAGTCACATGGAATCTGTGGTGATAGTAGTTTGCTGAAGGGAAGCAGAGCCCACAGGGAACTGGGAGTCAGAGCTAGCCAGACTGTGGGAGAGAGAGAGAAGTTTGAGGGAAGGAGATAGAAAGGTTTGTGAGTAAATATTGATCTTGCATTGTTTTGTGGGAAGGCTGAAGGATGCTGTGACTCTCAGTATTATTATGGCTTCTGAATATCTTTGGTACTATGATGGAATCGGCTTACTGGTTTGGGAAGTCGGTTTTCTGGTGCCTAAATAAATGCTTCAGTTCTTTCCTATACCTGGACAGTTTGGTATATTTTGTGATCAACCATAATTCTATACTTATAGTCACAGTCTTTATCATGAGAGTGGGCACTGTAAATATTGAATTGGCTCTACAATGTGTTATAAAGTGAAAGGGTAGACAATCCTTGTTCTTTAGGTATTCATATTCTGCCGGAGGCGACACATCTGGGAGGGATAAGTTACTGAGGAGATGAAAAAGCCTGATGATCCTTAGGGTGAAGATGACCACCTTGGGTTGAGGTACAAGTACTGATGATAAAGCCCAGTGACACTTTGTGCACAGAGGCAGATTTGTTTAATAAGAAATCTATTTAGAGATAGGCATTGTGCCAAGTGCTTCAAATGTATTATCTCATTTTTATCCTCAGAACAATCCTAGGAGGTATTGCCACTATTATACTGAATTTACAGAATGGGAAACTGAGGTAGACAATTCGACTAGCAAGTTTCTGAGGCTGGACTTGACCTTACCCTCTGTGCCACCTAACTGGCTCAAATGGGGGATGAGGGTTAAGAAAAGGGGCAGGGAAAGTGGGATGCAGTACATGGAAAAAGCAAAAACGGTTTGTTGAGCTATGGACATTTAGAATGTTTTGTTTGGCATTGTGAGCTACAAGAAAAAGGGAGCCATAATTACACCAGTGCCAGGGGAGATAGGCAGATATATCTTGCTTCTCAGAATGGAAGGGGGCAGGGATTTCCACGTTTTTGCAGCTGAGCAATCCTAGATCAGATCTTGACTGCTAGCATAGCAGCAGGGCAGGGTGATTTACTTAAACTTACAGGATTTTGAGATGCACACTGAATTTGAGAGCACAAAAGAGTAGACTGCCAAAATATCCTCCTGTCATATTTCCTGTTTGTTCCACAACCTATGAGGTCTTAATGGCTGTCTTTTTGCCAGACTGACATTGGCACGCGACCCTTTCTGTTCATGAATCAGTAGGATCCAATTAATGTTGACTGAATTTGCATCCCTTGTCTTTAAGTACAACTTGAGCCCCCAAATTTTCTGGGTTATCATTTCAATGGCTGGAGAAGTAAAAGTCAAAATGGCAATTAAATTGAGTGAGAGCAAAATTCCAAAACTGTTACCTTGTCTTTAGTAACTGTTTTAAACTCAGTGGTCCTTTATATGGTCATCATTCTCCAGTCTTAGAAAGATTTTCTCACAATGCATTGTGGGTTTCTCGGATTACAGCTGCCCATTCTGGAAAGTCACAGATCATATGCCTACCAGTGACATCATAGTATGATGGAAATGGAATGGGTTTTGAGTCAGAAATTCTACCTCCTAATTGTGCATGGAATAGTTAGGTGAAAAGAGATAGTTTTACTAATCACCTTAGTTTACCCCTTCCTCATCCTATGACTAGATAAAAACAGATTGCTTTTTTACTGCATCATTTTTTACTCCATTTCAGTTCTTCCTTCATAAAGCTGTAAGTGGAAATCTGACTATATTGCTCCCTGACTCAATAAACTGCACTGGCTTCTACTGCTTCTAAAACAAATTCAAACTCTTGTATTTTAACTTTATGAATTGAGATGGGTTCATTTATTTCATTTATATGTCCATGGCGTAGCCCATTAAGCATAGTGTATGCTTAATAAATGCTGTTTAATTGATTGTTTGGTTGATTTAGATTCAGAATGTTACTTCTTTGAGGAAAGGTCCCATATCATTTCTGACTTGATGTGCCAAATCTCTAACAAAATGGTCAGCATATATCAGGCACTTCATCAATGTTTGTCAACTTATTGATTCAGAAGATCTGGATTGCAATTTTACCTCTATTTCATACCAAGCCAAGGTATCCTCTATAAAATAAAAGGTGTGGACTTCATACAGACCTATAGCAATGATTTTTTTTTCTTTTTACCTAGGGAATGAATAAGAAATAACAAGACTAGGGAAACAGAGAATAGGGAAGTTTAAACGAAGAATTCAACTCAGCTCAATCAGCCTAGTTGCTTTTTTTCCTCTCCTACTAACTAATTGCTGTTCTGAGCTAGATATCAAATTCTGTTCTTATTTTGCTGAAAGATTTTTTATGTACATTCTAATCTGAATATTTTGAAACAACGTCCTGATTGCCCTTCTTAGAAATGATTCTAATAAGATAATCTGTAAAGACCCTTCTACTTCTGAGTGCTGTGATCCATGAGTGATCTTGGGTATATTACTGCTAGGATCCCACTCATTTTTCCTGAGTGTTTAAGTTAGTCCAGCCTTACTGTTAATTGCCTTGATTGAGATATCTATAATATCTGTCATTAAAAAAAAAAAATCACCATGTTTAAGGTCCTAAAATACATAAATTAAAGGAATTGCTATTTAATAAAATGTATTTTCACTAATGATAAAACTAACAAACACATTCATTTCCTTTCAACAAATGTTTAGAATGTCAGCTCCTTGAGAGTAAGTAAAATTTCATTTTTTTTTTTGGAGGTGGAAGGGCAGGGCAATTGTGGTTAAGTTAGTTGCCCGAGAATACAAGGCCAGTAAGTGTTAAGTGTCTAAGGGAAGATTTGAACTCATGTCCTCCTGACTTCAGGACTGGTGCTCTATTCATTGTGCCACCTAGCCATCCAGTTTTTTTTTAATGTTGTTTAGTCATTTCAGTTATGTCCAACTCTTCATGACCCTGTTTGTGGTTTTCTTGGGAAAGGTACTGAAGTGGTTTGCCATTTCCTTCTCCAACTCATTCTGCAGATGAGGAAACTGAGGCTAACAGGGTCAAATGATTTGTCCAAGGTCACATAGCTAGTAAGTATCTGAGGCTGGATTTGAACTCCAGTCTTCCTGACTTTAAACCAGACATTCTACCCACTGCACCACTTTATAGTCAGTAACTAACAGAATACCTAGCTCATAGAAAGTAATTAGTAAATGCTTGTTGGTTAGATGACTTTAAGAAAAAGAATCCACTATGGGAAGATCCTTTGTACTAGCTGCTGAGGGACACAGAAAGATATCAAGTATGTGGCTTTTGCTTCAAGTAGTTAACACTCTAGTAAGGGAATTACATATGAATACAAGGAGTTTAATAAATAATAAAACAACTGAAAGATGTTTAATAAATCCTTGTTGATTGATTTATGGATCTCATCATGGAAATTATAACATGGTTTATACTCATGAGACATAAAACCTAAGGTTGTGTATATGCTCTAAGTAGAAATAGATATATTTTGTTTGGGGGAAGAAATGAGAGAATGTTTGATGGAAGGGGGCAAAACTTATTTTTGTCTAATGAATATCTATCAGTACCCATATCTTAGACATAGGTCTTTATAATTGTGGTAGACCATGCCTGGAACATGAATTGCTGAAGAAATCAAGGAAAAACTTCAATGTGCCTAAAAGAACTAAGCAATTTTTCAAAGGCAACCTTAGATGTTCTCTTTCTTTTTCTGTTCAATTGTTAGTCCAGACTGCTGGTCTGATATGTTTGTCTAAGTTATGGGTAGGATGACTCCAGAATTTATCACAGTGCCTGGTACATGGTAGGTTCTCAATGTCTGCTGATTAATGTGTTAATCATTTTTAAGTATATGCCACAGTCTAGATATTAGGAATTCTTCATCCCTTAGTTTAGCACCATTCTATAATGAAGGCAGATAGCTACACAAGCACACTTGGGAAATTCAAACCCAAAGGGATCTGTGAGCTCATCAATTTTAATATTTCCTCTAAGAAAAATTTATATAGAGGTAGAGATAGATATGGATATAGATATGAATATAGATATAGATAGATTCAGATCAAGATGATATATAGATGTAGATGTGGATGTAGGTGTAGGTGTAGGTGTAGATGTAGATGTAGATGTAGATGAAGATGAAGTTGTAGATGTTGATGTAGATGTAGATGTAGATGTAGGTGTAGATGAAGATGTAGATGTAGATGCAGATGCAGATGTAGAAGTAGATGTAGATGTAGGGGAAGATGTAGATGTAGATGTAGATGTAGATGTAGATGTAGATGTAAATTTAGATGTAGATGCAGGTGTAGATGTAGGTGTAGTTGTAGATGTAGATGTAGGTTTAGGTGTAGATGTAGATGTAGATGTATCACTACTCATCCATTCCTGCTATTCAGCTGCCATTCATGTCAATATCTTCTTATGAGTTCACACCAGGGAATCCACCCAGTGTGTAGTCAATAGGCTCTCTTTACTTTCTTTTCATATTAAGAAAATATCAATGGAAAAGTGAAGCAACCCATTGAGTATCACTTTCCATTAATGTGTAATTAGCCTATGTGCTTTCTATCATGAGTTTTTGGAAGATGTAATTTAGTCCTATTGTCCTTTAAAGTTTATAATTGGTTGTATATTGTAGTATGTTCACACTCACCTTGCATAGTGTCTTTACCCTTGGTATGATATTCCTTTTCCATTCCTGAGAGAGTGTTGTCTTGTATGTCTCAAAGCCATACAATAACTGATATTATATTCATTTAAAGCAGATGGACTTTTCTTCTATGAATACCTGGAAGTTACTAAAAGAGCTCCAATTTCCTAAAGGCAATCTCATATTTTATATTATTTTATTTTGGACTTAAGTTGTACATGTTTTCTATTGTTTGTCCCAGATATGGATTTTATGGACACAAGCTCTTAGGTGTCCATCCAAATATATGTCACAGTTCTGAACAATTAACATTCTTCATTATTTTCTTTTGTTTGATTGTTTTTAATGTGATAAAATAAAGACAGACTCTTTGGTTGTCTAATGATTAATTTTAAGAGAATATGAAATGTTCTGAAGCACAATATCAACAGCTTAATATTATCTGCAAATGGAATCACCTGGAAGCCCACTCTATCCTAAGGAAGTCTATCTGTGAATTGACCTCCTCACTTGATTTTCTTCATCACAGATGGGAGCACTCTGGAAAACATACATCACCTAGTCCCATGCCACGAAAGGATTTCATGATCAGAGGATTGTTATAATCATTTCAAGGATTCTGGAATGATTTTGATGAATGGACAGCAGACACTTTGTGGGAGAACAACCCCTTTATATTAGTAATTGTTGTAGAGGACAATTTTTAAAAAGCATCAGTAAGCACATTGGCATCTGGTATTGACAATACCATATAGTCAGTCACCTTAATGGTAATCAAAAACACATGCTGCATAGTAGGACGTTGCTTGTGAAAGTCTGCTGTTTCCTATTAACAATCCCCAATTCTATCATTATGTGGGAAGATGATGATCATAAAGTGTTTATTTGTTTAAAGGTAGTTTTTCTCCCTAATTCAAATTGATGCAGTCCTAAAAGTTACAGAGACCTGGAATGAAGTGATCAATCAATAAAAAGGATAAATTAATGTCATTAAGTCTATAACAAATTTTTAAAAATATATAGAGATTAGGGGTAATTGATAAAAGGCTGTTGGTGTCATTGAGGAATCATCATGTTAAGTTGAAAAGTACAAGTAAAAACTATTCAAATACTTTTCTTTCTCTCTGTCTTTCACTCTGCTTCTCTCTGTCTGTCTCTGAGACTGTCTTTGTGTCATATCTTTGGCATTTCCCCCTTCTTTAAACACACTACAATCCACCTGTCAAATTATCATAATTATGTCACTTATATCAGAGATATATTTGTTATTCACTCTGTCTAAATCCACTGTTTCCTAGCTCTTTTTTTGCTTCAGTATCATTTCTGTCACCTCCCTAAAAAATCTGAGATTGTGATGTAAGTGTCCAATAGTGGGCTCTGCTGTTCTTGATGATGAAAAGAGTTTGGTATAAAAATCATGGCAGAAAAATCCTCCTAGTTTTTTACTCTGCTATTTGTTGTGCTTTTTCCATGTCCAGCCTTAAATGCCTTGTGATTATTTTAGTCAGTTGGATTTCTCACCAAACTCTCTTAAAAATAATTTGACCCTTCACTGCTGCTCTCTATATTATTACATGGCACTGCTCATATTTTTCTATCATCCTCCTTTGTGATATTGGGCAGATAGATTTGCATAAGTAAAGGTGGTGGGTGTCAAATGTTATCTTTTTTCCTGCTTGAGAAGTAAGTCAAGAGGTTTCTGATGCCTCTTTGTTCTGCTTATTACAGAAATTGATTTATATGAGTTTCACTGCTATTTGGGAATGTTTTAATCATCATCTCTACAATCCATTGTCAATTTTCTAGTATTTATAAGGCAGGATCAAGTTATTATATTTGAATGCTACATCTCCCCCTCCCATCCCTTGGCCTTTTTAAATCTAGTTATAAACTAATTTTGATCTTTGCTTTAAAAAGTAAACAGAGTACTAGATGTGAAATCAAGAAGACTTGTGTTCGAATCTTGCCTTCAGATATTTAGTATTTATTTTAAACTCTGAGTAATTCCCTTAGCTTCTTTCAACCTCAATTTCCTCAAATATAAAATTGGTATATGAATAACATCTATATCACATGGTGATTGAGATGGGAAAATGAGATAATATATTTAAAGTACTTTTTCATTAAATTTTGTTTTAAACTTCAATTAATTTATATAGTTAAATATGTTAAAATATAATGTGGAAAGTTAAGATATAATGTGTCCACACACACACACACACACACACACACACACACACATACACACTTCATTCTATAAACAGAGTCATTTAACTCTACCTCAGGAATTGCATAGCATACTTTATCAGTGGTCTTCTGCTATCACTACTGGTCATTGCACTGATCAGTTTGTTTGTTTTTTTTTTAGTAGTAGTCATATTATATAAATTGTAATTCTGTGCTTTTCAAAATGTCAAATACTATATGTTGCTTATTATGATGATGGTTTTATGCCTCAGCTGACATTAACAATCCGAATGTCATTGAAAAATTATATACATATATATATATATATAATATAGTTATAACAAATCTTGTATTATTTTGATATTTACATGGGAGACATGTTTCTGACTACATTAATTCAACATTTTGCCTTTCTGAATATATATTCCTTTTTTCCCCTTTTTAATAGTCAACAAACAGCAAGATTAGTTGGATTTGTTTTCTCCACATAATTAAATATGTTATAATGCGAAAAGAAATATGCGTGAGCACTCTTTTCCTGAAAGTGCCTTCAGCTGCTTGTTCATTTGTGGGATCGAGAAAGGACCAACTCTTGTTTGCTTCTGTGTGTAGTGATGGCTCCACAAGAATCAAAGCTAAAGAAGCAGACACTTTTCTAGCATCCTCTCCACCCTGACTGCTGCAGCCTGGAGGGTTTTTCAGAAGTACTTGGATTTCACCCATCATGAATACAACATGCTCATGGTTACGTTTAAAGCTGGGCAAGATCTTTTTATCAAGTACCCCTGGACTGTTCTCAAAGCCTAGTTGGCTTTTTCCTGAGGACACTTGAGCCTGTTTTTCATTATTAAAACTGTTTCATACCTGTAAGTTAACTCTTTTTTTTATTTATGTGTTTGAAGGGGCAGAGGAATCAAACTACTTTTGAGCCTTTTTCAACTGCTAAAACAAAGTAATAAAACATACAGAAGCATTTGACATATTTTATTGATATAAATGTTTCCATTACCATAGTTTCTATTGTTTTGTTTTCTCTTATTTATTTAATATTCCACTTGGGGGGGAAGGAGCTACATAGTATACCAGATGGAGAGGATTAAGAGGAGTCAAGGAGAGTCACGTCAAAATCTCAACTCTGACATACTGTCAGTGTTAACTTGGAAAAGTCATTTACCTTCTCAGTGTCCCCAGAAAAAAACTCAAAGACTATAAATTGCAGAAAAGTTACTGGTATACATTGGAGGAATTTGTTCCTACCTGGAAATCCCTTGCCCTGAAGAAGCCACACGCCAGGTTGACTCATTATCATCATCGCCAGTATCATTTTCCTGAAAGGGGTGGGATTATTAATCTCCTAATATAGAAGGTCTGGACTCTGAAAGTGAGCGCCATTATGCTTTACATTTTCTCTTCTACCTTGGCTCCCATTTGCTGAAGAAATTTCTCATCTAAAGTCCCAAGGCAATCCTTGCCAGAGTTAAGTGGAATATAGATGATGATACCAATTTATCCACACGGCTATGACACTTGATGGTTTCCTAAAGCACTTTCCATATCATATCCCATTTGACCCTTTTCACAGCACTGTGAGGTAGGTCACTTAACTTTGGTAAACCCTGTTTTTTTTCATTGACAAATGAAGAATCTATAAAGGCAACATGGCAAAATAGACAGATTATTAAATATGAAATCAGAAAAATGATATGTTTATTTCCCACCTTGGTTAATTACCAGCAGAGGGATCCTTAGAAAATTACTTAATCTCTCTAAGACTCAGTTTAATCATATGTTAAATTGGCCAAATAATAATAAATGGATCACCAGGTTCCTTTAACTATCCGATGAATAAAAATCCTTTGCATACCTTAAAGCCTATTATAAATGGAAATTATTATTATTATCTTTTAAACTCAGATAATAATGGGTGGTAATATTTACCCCACAGTGTAATTGAGAGGTTCAAATGAGAGGATATATGTTAAACTTTGTAAATATTATTGAAATTGAAAGTGCTAATTGGAAAGGAGGAAGTGCAAAAAAAAAATGATATCAACAAAGGCTATTTGACAATCTACACAAGAGTTGTCATCATGTCCAATCATTGTTCATCATCTCATAGAAATCAATCCTGTCTCAAATCCCCAAATATTCCTTTGGCTTTTCAACATTGTTTAGTATTAGCAATTGTATGTCAATTATTATTATTATTCCCATTTTCCACATATCCCTAGAGAATTTAGGAGACCTAATAAGTAATTAATAAATGCTTATTGACTGTCAGATTTTTGCCTAAGGATATGTGGGTAAGAAATGTCTACATTACAATTTAAACCTGGCTTACTCCTGACATTAAATCTTTCACCCCTTCTACTTCTCCAGGCTTTAAATAAGTCAATTAATTATTTTTTTTTGATCTAATACTAACATTTTAAAACTTTGAGACTTTTCAAGATTTCTATCTATTTCAATAGACTGTTTAAAATGTTACCCATAATTTGGTCCAGGATAAGAATTCAAATACCTTGAAGAAGTTGTGTAATAAATAGAGATTCATTAATGTTATAATGCATTTATGTAGTACATTTTTGACTTTTTTATTTGGAAGAGACTCCTTAATTTCATCTATGTAGGGAACTACACCGCTTGTGTAGATTGTGTAAATTACCTCACTTGTAATTTCAAGTCTAAGAAATTGAGTAGAGGCACTGAGAAAATTCCGGACTTTTTCATTGTCACACAGCTAGTATATGCTTGAGTCCACACTTGAAATGAAGTTTTCTTGATCCCGAAGTCAGGAGTCTAACCACCTTGTTATCCTGACTATCATATTGGTCAGAACACCTTATTGAAGAAAGCTTCGGGTTAAATTTTAAGGGGGATAAAGAACATTCAAAGTCTATTTGTATCTACTTAAGATTGGGGTCATGCACTCCTCGCAAATGTTCCTATGTGTCTCCATCAGAAAATGCTGATAGTAGCCTCACCATAAGCTTGACTTATTCAGCCCAGGGTGAGGAGAAGAAATGCCTAGATTTGGGTTGCACAGTCACCTAGTCAGTCAAGGGGGTCCAAATTCCATGCGAAACAATTGCTACAGCTAAATGTTCTGAGGACTATGGTGGGTCCTGGGCAACGGGATATGCTCTGCTCATTTTTGATTTTGATCAGAGGGACAGCCCTCTGAACTCAATTGAAAAAAAAAAAAAACTTTTCTCAGAAAATTGACAACTTCGGCAACGTGGTGGCTGCTACAGCAGTTCCTCCCTGACTTCGACTCCGCCCGGCGCCTACACCAGTATTCTGCCCCAGCTTCCGCCCCGGCCCAGCCACAGGTCCAGCACCAGGCCCCGCTGTTGGGACCTCCGGCCGCTGACGCGACTCTGGCTCCGGCGCCGGCCCCCCTCAGGCCTGGGCTTCCCGGGCCGTCCCCTGGTGGCTGCGTGGTACGGCTGCACCCGGTCATCCTCGCCTACATCGTGGACAGCTACGAGCATCGCAAAGGGGGCTCGGGCTGCATGATCGGCACTCTGCTCGGAACAACTGAGAAACACTCAGTAGAGTCACCAAATGCTTCTCAGTGCCACATAAAGTCTGAGGATGCGGTCTCTGTGGACATGGAATTTGCTAAGAATATGTATGAATTACACAAGAAAGTCTCTCCAAGGGAGCTTATTCTGGGCTGGTCTGCCACAGGCCATTACATCACAACACTTGGGCACTAGAGCCGGGAAGCCCATTGCCCCATTCACCTCACTGTGGACACCAGCCTCCAGCATGGACAGATAAGCTCCAAAGCCTAAGTCAGTCCTTCCATGGGTGTTCCTGGAAAAACGATGGGAGTGATACTCACTCCGCTGACAGTAGAACATGTATACTATGACACTGAGTCAATTGGAATTGACCTGATCTCATGACGACATGTTTCAGCCCCAACCATGTGATTGGCCTTTCAAGTGATCAGCAGCAAGTTGCTGGGGCATCACTCAGGATTCACAATGCTCCAAGCACGGTGTTGCAGTATGCTGAGGATGTCTGGAAATGTGCCAGCTGACAACACGGTGGGCCTCTTCCTCATGGGCCTGGTTAACCAAGTTCCCAGGATTGCCCCTGAGGATTTCCAGATGATGCTGAACAGCAACATCAAAGACCTGTTGATGGTGACTTACCTTGCCAAACTAACACAGTCACAAATTGCTCTGTACCAGAAACTTGTGAGCCTGTGGGGAAACCCAATAAACAGCAGCTACAGCCAGCAACTCCACCTGACTTGGATCCTCCCTTGGTCGGACCCATAAGATAGAGCAGAAGAAAAGTGGATTCTTCTTTAACCACCATCTTTAAGTTTCCTGTTTCTGTAGATGAGCTGTTTATAACTCCAAATAAACCACAGACATCCCTCCCCCCCAAAAAAAAAAAAAATTTGAGGTACTTGTGCCAGCAGAGATTTAGTATTTTTAGTACCTGGTTTCCCAGGGATCTTCTCCAGGCTGTCTTCAGTGACACATCACAATATTTGCAAAATCACAAAATCATTTAACTTCAAAGTTGGAAGGGACCTGAGAAGATATCTAGGCCAACATGTTCCTAAAAATTATCCTACCTAACATACTGTTGTTAGCTCTTCATTTGGAGGAGGACTGATGACATCATGGTGTGATATTTTGACTTGAATATGAATTTGATTTCAGTGAGACACAGTTGCCCAAAGTCATCAGCCTCACTGTCTCTTCCAGAATTATCTAAGTCAAGTGGCAAGATAATACTCAAGATGATTGACAATGGCCTGGGAGTCCACGTGGTTTGAAATGTCTGATCAAGCTCTAAGTGCTATCACAGCACATCCTTCAGTCATGTTCATGGCCTTTGGAACAGAATATTCTCTACCCATTCTTCTGGTGAGGTCTTCATCTGCTTGAGATAAACATTCCCCTCATTCACTGATCTGTTTGAAGCCTGTAAGTTACCTGGAACTTGATTTACCCCATCTCCATCTGCTGAGATGGTCTTACTGTTGTGTGGCTGCTGCGCATGCTATTGCCTTGTGGAAATACAAGTAAAATGAGGTTGATAGATAACCTCCAAAAGCAGATGGGCATCCCTAAAAAGGGCTCAGCACGCCCTCAAACCAGAGGTACTAATACCTGAATACTCCCCACACCCCACCTAACATGTATTACAAAGGAGACATCCCACTTGAAGACCTCCTGTGGGACACAGTGAGGTTTCTATACTTTCTATTACTGTAAAGCTCTTATTACAGATAAATTGTTCCTTCCCCCACCCCATTTCAGTAATATTTAAATGTACCTTTTTGGAAATGAAGCATATCTGGCCATTATGTTCATAGATTTTGAAACTGAAGGTGTATCAGAAGTCATCTACTCCGAATGACACGTTTTTACAGGTGAGACAACTAAGTCCACATGGAAAAGTGACTTCTCCAAAGTTATAAAGGGAGTAAGCAGCACAACTGGCTTTTGAAACCCAGATCTCCTGACTTCAATTCCAGTGTTGTTGTTGTTGTTGTTGTTGTCTGGGGGTGTTTTCCCCCCATTTCCCAGCACTGATGATGTAGGAAAGATATGCAAGTTATCAACCATGACAGAGGCATCCTTTACATCTGAACCCCAGCCAAACCTCCCCTCCCCCTCTAAGGTGCTGTCTCACTTGTTGAGATGTGAAGGGATTTCAGGAACCTTGTCAGGTAGGAACAAATATCAGTGTGACTCAGGCTTAGGAAGAAAGTGGCCTATAACCTACTAAAATCAGAGTCACCATTCTGAGTCTCCAACATTTCCTGACATACAAGGGCATAGAACACAGTGGCATGGAGATGGAGACAGAGAGAAGGTAATACTGAATATCATAAGAACATTAAGCGAAAGCTGTTATAGTAAAAAAAAAAAAAGAATGGTTTATCGATTTTCAAATAATAATCACATAACAATAAGTACATTTATATAGAGTTTACTACGTGCCAGATGCCATATGCTAAGAAGGTGATAATCATTATCTCCAAATTTGAACTCAGGTTTCTTGACTCCAGGTTCCACATTCTATCCATTGCACCCTTGGCAATAGTTGCAGTCCATTACCTTTTTATAACAGTTTAACTTTATATAGGATATTTCCCTAAACAATCCAAGGAAATGTGTGTTAAATTATTCTTAGAATCATTTTCCAAGAGAAGAGGGTCAGAGAAGAGAAACAACGAATTCATTTCCACTAAGCAAGTAAATATTGATAGCCAGGATTTTATCTCAGAGCTCTGGTACTCCAAGTACATGCACATTTCATAATATAATAATGAAAACATAATGTTTATTTTCCCAAAATCTTTTGATTTTGAACTACATGCAAGTTTGTGTTTGCTTCATTTTCCCTAAATGGCTATTTAGAGCTGATAAGTTGTGGTAACTTGAAATTTAGATAAATTAAGCAGAATTAGCTCTCTGAAATTCAAGATTTCCTTTCCAATGTGATAATAGACTTAGAATGGGAAATTTTCTTTCTGTATTCTCTCCCTATTCATTAATCACAGTGCAGTATGGACTCTGGAATCTCCCTTTCCTTAACTTCCTATACAGTTTGATAGGGTTGAATTACACGAAATCACACTGGTCTCAACACCTTTGCTATTTGCACAGATGTCTTAGGTTTGATTCCTGTGTCTTGTGTGTTTGACTTGAAAGTCTATATTTCAGATGTATTCTAATGACCTCCCTACTTTTCCCTATATGATCAGAGACACTAATTATCTAGCCTATTTTCAGACAAAGTTGTGTTTAATGCCAATTTGTCAGGATGGGAAATGAATTTGATTTCCTTTCTATTGAGAGTGCCCAAAGGCAGGTGGTTTAGGGCTTGGATATTTAGTATAATGAGACTCTGGGGGATAAACAGTGATGTTTTAAGCACCCTCATTATGAATCAGCAAATACAGTGGCTGACTTACTACAAAAAAGTCAATTTACATTTACATAACATGCTGTTATGTCTGATCTGCTCCAGGCATCTAGATATTGGTCTTACCTAAAGGGATTCTGGGCATTCAGCCTCCAGTGTTCAATTCCATAAGAAGACAGGCTGCCTCCAGTGTTCTCTTTACTGTTAGAAACAGGATACATAGAGCCTTAGAATACACTCTACAGTTGGAGGCAATGGGCGGAGCTGAGTTAAACCCTCCTCAGCATCTGCCAATCCCTGGTAAACTGATGAGCTCCGAACCTTCCTCCAGATTAATTTTGTCTCAGACAGTTATGCAGAGGGTAAGGAACTGCAAAGATGTTCCATTCTGTTCTCCTGGGGCCATAAAGAACCGGACTCATCTCATTTGAATTCAATTTAAAAATCAACCATGATCTAGGGCATTTTACTCAAGTTGGTCATTCTGTATAAGCTTACAAGAAAAGAATTTTTTTTTTTCAGTAGCGTTATAGATAGTGTAGAGTTATAACAAGAAGGAAATTGTCTGAGAAGTTTACAGATGAGAAAACTGAGACCCACAGTAGAATATCATTTTCCCAAGGTTCAAAAGATGGTATTTGGCATAGTCAGGGATTTGAGCCCATGGTCTCTTACTCCAAATCTAGCTCCAAGTCACTATCAACTATTCATGAGAGATTTGGAGTCAAAACAGAAGCTGAGAGATAGAAGGAACATTTGTAGTCATATCATATATCCCATATCCACAAAAAGTCTGCCCTCTACAGCTCATTTGACAAGGAATAATTTAGTGATTGCCTGATGATTCAAGTGACTAGAAACTGACTTCTTTCCAAAGCAGCCCATTTAAACTTTTAGCTTAAGGCTAGTCTTAAAGAGCTCTGGTCCCAGACCAAGTCCTACTTCATCACTTTTTGGACCCTCATTAGCTCAGAATCAATAAACATAACAATTGTTTCTGTTTTGGCCACAAATCCTGAGGGTCTTCCCCTCCCAGGTCTATTTTTTTTTTTTAAAGAATCCATTTTTTGACTCATTTATTAAGCCTTAATCCATGAATGGATTTTGTCTCATTCTTACTGAGACCTGTTGAAGACCTTAGCTTGAAGAGGCCAACTGGTCTATATAATAGGTCATTTCCAATTGTCCTGATCCATATCAGGCCTCTGGACCCAGATGGCTCCAGAGAAAAAAGTGAGATTGGTGACTTTGCATGTCCCTCCCTCACTTAAATCCAATTCACTTGAATGTCATGGCATCACCTCCCTGACATCACGGTCTTCTTTGACAAAGAAGGACAAACAGAAACAGCATGATTTAAACTTTAGGTAGTTTGAATTGTTGGAAAATTTTGTTTTTTAGTTTTTGCCTTATTTCCCGTCTAAATTTGCCTCTTTGTAACGTGCATTTAACTGATCTAACTCAACCTTTTGAGGTTATTGACCAAGCTGAATTAAAAGAAAAAAATCATGTTCCCTTCAAACATTTTTCCAAGCTAAACATTCCTGCTTCTTTCATTAGTCTTTGTATATCATGCACGTGAGATCCTTCATGCATCTGCTCAACAACCTCTGAATACTCTCCAATGTGACAATGAATTCTAGCCGTGGTCATTTTTCTTCTTTTTTTAACCTGTTCAGACTTAATATTATATTACATCAAAAGTGGTGATTTCAGCATTTCAATTTGCAGAGAATGTTAATTATTACTTTTCTATTTGTAGCTGTGGTACATTATACACAGGAGATACTTAATAATTTTTCCTTCCTTCCTCCCTCCCTCCTTCCCTCTTTCCTTTCTTCCTTCCTTCCTTCTTTAATACAATTATTTAGTAAACTCTTATATACAATTTGTGATACTAGGTTCTAGGAATACATAGATAGAAATTGTCTCTGCTCTCATACAGCTTAGATTTCACTGAGTAGATATAACAGGTGTGAATTGTCCATCCATCTATTGTCATCACTACCTCAGCTCAACTTCCTGAGTGGGCATGAGCAAATATAAATCATCACCTTGTGCTTAGTCCTCCAGTGATGAACCTATCTGCAAGGATCAGGCAAGACCACTCATAGCTGCTTTTCAACCTTTATGGTCTTCAAAGTCCAGGGTCCTTTTTATGGGCATTTGATGAGACCTCAAGTGAAGGAGTTGCTTCGACATACTCACTCAATTCACTGGCAACTACGTGATTTTGTTTGGAAACGTGTAGTGTGTCAACAGAACTCCCTCTGCTAATCCAGTTCAAAACCCTTATCTTGCTTGAGTCTGAGAAGCAGAGAGGTATCAACTACCAGCTCCCCAGGTGCATCATAGTCCGTAACACTGGCCTGAACCAGATAAAAATGTAATTGGGAAATATTTAACAAAACAAATAAAACTACAGTAAAACAGAGATAATATCAATATGTAATTTTCTAAGACAATATGTGCTTTGTAGCTGATCTTTATGTATGGTTTGCTACCTTTCCTTCAATTTTAGCTTGGTATCACTCTCTTAAAGAGCCACTCCGACCTTGACAAAGCATCTTACATCCATTATATCACTTGGCACTCTGAAAAATCCTCTAAAGCAGGGTACCAGTGAAATCAGGATAGTGATGTTTATTGAATCCACAATTTTCTGTGAATAAAAACCCCCACCTGGGAACATTTGCTCTCTGTTGCCAGTTGGTATGGTTGCTAAAGTTCATAATAATAGCTGACACTTACATAAAGTGTTTTATACACCTGGTTCTGTGCTACGCAATTTCCAAATATTATCTACTCTTCCCCTCACAAAAATCCTGAGACTATGGTGCTAGTATCCTGCCCATTTTATAAATGAGGAAACCTGAGGCAAACAGGGGTTAAGTGACTTTCCTGGGGTCATATAGCCTGTGATGGTATGAGGCTACATTTGAATGCATCTCCCTGACTCTTGGTCTACCAGTCTATCCATAGCATCATATAGCTGCCTTCATCTATGATCTTTGAAAGTTGCCTAGAACATTGAAAATTTAAGCAGAGCATAGATTAAATCATGGAGTTTTAGAATTAGGAGAGACATTGGATAATATGTTACAGACCATAAAACTTACATACAAAGCATTTAATTAAATCGTCCAGGATTACACAACCAATGTCTACCATGGGTGGGAATCGAAGCCAATTTTCTCTTGCTCCAATGATGTCTTACTATCTCCTACAAACTCCACTAGCTCTCCACTGTATTATTAGCCCAATTTTTCAGTTGAGGAAAGGGAGACTCAGAGAAACTTGAGTGAATTGCCCATGGCCATATAGCTATAAAATCACAGAAATGAATCCAAATCCAGCCTTCAGTCAGTTAGTTCTCACTGCTATACATCACTTCCTCCAACACATCAGACTTTTGTGCAAATAGAAGTGACTCTTTCCTATATTTTTCACCTAGGAAGACAGTTTGCAATATTTCCAAGTCAACTATATTGTATATTGGCAAAATTTAACTAGGAGATGACCAAAAGGTGGGCAGAATGCATGATTAGTGAAAGATTTGCAGGTAGGGTGTGTGTGTGTGTGTGTGTGTGTGTGTGTGTGTGTGTGTGTGTGTGTGCGCGCATGTGTGTGTGTGTGTGTGTGTGTGTGTGTGTTTAATATTTTACTTTATTTTTGAGGGCTTGTACAAATTTTGTGAGGCTCACACTTGTCTATTGAGGATATTGTATGGGGAGGGGGAGAATCTGCATGAGCTGGTGGAGACAGATTAGAAAGCCTAGCAGTTGTCATACAAATTTAAAATGCAATGATTCTAATAGCTGCATATGTTCTATATGATCAGATATTCTAACAGCAAATTTTTCCCCTTTCTCAAAATGCTTTTCTAATACATTTTTATGTCACTCAAACAATCCATTTCCATACAGATGAATTACAAGATTCATCAGTGTCCTACTTGCCTCTTTTGTCCAAATCTGCCCAGCATCTTAGGGCTTCTCTTGTTATTATCAAAATTCAAGGTACATTCAGCAGATAGAGAAAAGTATAGGGAGATAACATTAACAGGGATTGATTTGAGGCAGATGTGATGCATTTTCTTCTTCATTTGCTTACAATGTTAGGGCTAAGTTATGACAGCTGAATGACCAATTTGACTCCACTACAGACATAAAGGATCACTGACCTTTAGAGGTCATCCAGCTAACTTCTAGATTTTCTAGATGACAAAACTGAGCCCCAGGGAGATAAAGCAATTTGCCCAAGATCATCCAGGTTGTTTTACTTGAAGACAACTACCATGCCTCCCTTCCCTCAGTCTCTTTGGGTTAAACATCTCAATTTCTTTCAAATGATTTTTATCCAACAAGATTTTTATTCCCCATGCTATTCAACTAGGCTTCTTCTAGCAGCTGTTTCTAAGTTTATCTTATCTCAAGTTCTAGGTCCTATGTCCTTTGCATTATACAACATAGCATCTAGAAAGCTATTAAAATGTGATTGAATTCACAAAATCTATGAGATAGAAGGAAACGTGAAAGTAATTTATTTCAATCTCTACCTAGAAAACAACATCAGCAACAACCAAATTAATAACAATAAAATTATATGTATATACCTTTAAGGTTATTGTGATTTCTTTTTCTTATAATTATGATACATTTTATGCTAAAATCCTGTGCAGTAGAGCAGACAGAAGACTGATTTCCAAGGTGGCAAGACCAATCATCCTAAATACACTAATTTAGTTACCCTGTACAAGATGAGTAACTTCTCAGACTTCTTTGAAAAACCTGTATGTTAGAGACAAGTTTTCAACTGATATTGCTGGAAAGAATTTCCATTATGGGATTTCCTTATTCCAAGGAGTCCTCACACCCAAGAATAAATAAATTATCTGTAGCCAATAAAATTTCCCAAGCAGATCTCCTAAAAAAGTGTTAATTCTTGTATGTTTAGAATCACTGAAAGCCAGAAGGAAACAAAAACTCGGTCTCTTTCCTATTCTAAGGCTTGACATTCCTATTCTGTGGGAATAAAGAGTTCTCTCTCTGTCTCTGAGCCCCTCCTCCTCCAACTATATCTCCCAGCAATCTCATGGAAAAAAAAAAAAACAGAAGAGTTAATATATTCCAAAATTTGGAATTCCTCAAGGGACAAGTCACCATCTGAACTGAAACTCTTATTATCAAAAGAATTTTCATTAGAGACCAAAATGTTCTGTGCTTATTTGTCTATTAGCAGAGACAGGAAGGGAATGCAGTCATCTATGATGTTATCAGGCATGGATTTATCTGTGTTTTGTTTTATAGAAGAGAATTGTCGTGGCTTGATTTTCTGTTGATGGTTGAAAGGCTAAATGATAACAATGGAAGGAGATGAAAGGAATTTCAGCTGACAATATGATAAACAAAATGAGTTTCTCTTGGATCAAACATGTGATGGTTTGCTAATAGCATGGTACTTCCATCTTCAGAAGGCCTTTTTTTTTTTCACACAACAGTGCTACAGCAAGCAGAAAGAGGCATGCTATTAGCAAAATATCATGGTCTATTTGACTGGAAATGAAATGTCTCCATATCTGAATTTTCCAAAAGTGAATTCTACTGGGTTATGAAAATTGCACTAAACTGTTGTCCTTCTTGATCATAATTATCTGTAAGAATATACAGAGAACTCTGATCATTTTAACTAGTATATGGAGGTGTGTAATCTGGCTTAGGTAAGTGATTAATAATGATGAAGATGATGATGGCCCATTTCTACGTGAACCCTATTGAAAAACACGATGAGTCAGTAATGATAATGAAAATAATTATGAGGATGGTAATATTGCTATTGTTAATGAACCAACAGACAACACAGCCCCAAACCACAGTGCCAGATCCTTCAAATATGCTGGAGAATTAAACAAATCATATCTACTGAGACCAGAGCATCATCACAGGCAAAATTGCTACCCAAGAACACACAAATACCAAATCTATTAATTAAAAAAAACCTTATGAACAATACTTTTAATATGCTCCACTATTCTTCATACTCATAATCCCAAAACTACTTTGATACAGTCTAATATAGAGAGACTTACAAGATGAAATCAAAATCGTATGGTTTTAGGATGATGTAGAGGCTTCCCTGTGTCCTATGCATTATTTGAATTGTATCAAAGATATATTTAAGGAGCCTACAGAGGATGAATTTATGTCTTAATACTTCCAATCAATTACAAAAAAAAAAAAAGTCATTTTATCCATTGACATGAGAGTCCACAGGGCATTAAACATCAAAGGACAGCAACGTTGTGAGCTGTCCCATAACTACTTCTCTCTTCACCTCATCAAAAAGAAAAAAAAAAAAGACATGATACTAATATGGCATAAGTAAATAATACTAAAACATTTTCATATTTATACATACTTTGTCTCATTTTAATTTCTAAAATACTGAGAGATCAAAGTTTTGTTATCTCCATTTTGCTGATGATGAAATTGATCATAAGAGATGCTGAGTGACATGTCCAGGATCAGGCACTTGGTAGTTCTCTTAGGCAGAATTAAAACTGAAGTTTTCCTCAGGACAAAAATTAGATTTGAGAATTAACACTTACGTGATTTTTGAAGTAAGTGTTTATATATCTCTATCTCTATCTCTATCTCTATCTCTATCTCTATCTCTATCTCTATCTCTAACTCTATCTCTATATGTGTATATATATATATATGCCTTACCCCAAATATCTATATGCTAAACAGATTGTTCTTGGAAAATATCATAATAAAAACCAACCATTAACATATTAAGTGCACCAAATAGTTTTTAGCATAATGGACTTGAAATTTAGGCTCAATTTCTGACTATCCTTTGACTGTATCAAATTATCTCATAATTCTCATATTCCCTCTCCTTATTAATAAGATTGGGATAATAACTCCTGATATGTCCTGTAAACTTCTTCTTAGTTTCAGATGAGAAACTTTATGTAAAATTATTTGTAAACTTTAAACACCATAGAAATATCATTGTTGTTTCTATTGTTATTACCTGTAATAGAAGATAGTGGGATGTAGTATAGGGGAAGAGGCACCAAATTGGGGTCAGATGGTTTAAGGAGTAGCCCTAACCTCTTTCTGCTGTGTGTCCTTGTAAGTGATTCAACTAAGCATCTATTGGCTTATTTAGAAAAAATAGGTGGTTGGATTGGCTTGTGTATAACATATCATTGTCACTTATGAATCATTGATCTATTTCCTTTGAGAGACAATAATCCATCTAAGACATTATTAAAAAAGTCCTAGTCAGCTGTTTGAGTCACACACAGACTGAGATACCAGTCATTCGGTTAGCAAGGATCAGTGGAAAGATTTGCAGTCAGGCTATTATTGACTTCATACTCAGCACTGTTCATCACAAAAGAGAACTAAATGATTCCACTAGTTCTGCAATACAGATGAACTTAAAAATTTTAACTATTTGATAGAAAAGTTTTAGATGATTCAAAAACACATCTTCTGTGTATGAATCTCCCCAGAATATATACTACCTCCTGTACTATTTAAGAGGATGTATGAGGCAGAATAAATATTGGTTCTGTTGGAGTCCCTTTAAAAACACCAATATAGGTATTTTTGTGACAAGCCGCTAATGTTCAAAGGAGGTGGCATATTGTGTGTTTGTGTGAGTGTGTGTGTGTGTGTGTGTGTGTGTGTGTGTGTGTGCTAGAAGGGGGAGAGGGTAAATGGAAAAAAAAAAAACTTTCTGCTTTTTCTGAATGGGGCATCAAGGTAGGATTGTGGAAAGAGTAACAGGCCTACAGTCAGGAAGAGCTGAGTTCAACTCTAGACTCACCCTCACTAGCTGTGTATCCCTAGAAAAGTCACTTAACCCTGTATACCTGTTTCCCCATCTGTTAAATGTGTTGGAGAAAGAAATGCCAAACTGCTAAAGAATCTTTGCCAAGAAAACCCCAAATAGGATCATGAAGTATTCAACACAACTAAATGTCATTGAAATAATCATTTTCTATTCCTACTACCCTTCTCCAACGAACTGATAACAAGAAAGAGGCAACTATCATTCAGATGTTAAAAGCCAGTGATAGTCAATAAGTCAATCAATCCAAAAATTTAATTGTTTCCTATTTACCAACAATAATTTCCTATTTGTTGATACTAAATACTCACACTATTTATTAAATAATAATTTACTGCTTACCAATAACAAAGGCTACGTTAATAAAGGCTACAACTCAAAATGTAGGGAGTGTTAGTGCATGATTTTCTATTTGCATATGGTTGTTCATTCAATGCATCCTCTGAAGCTGAGATGCAACAAAGTATGGATCAATTCTTTGCTGCTTGTGCTAACTTTGACCTAACAATTAACACCAAGAAAACACAGGTGATCCATCAGCCACTACCACACCATCCATACTTGGAACCATTGAGTGCAGCAAATGGAGAAGTTTGGAATGATGTGGATAAGTTCACTAACCTTGGTAGTATACTTTCCAGGGATGTGCCCATGGCCAGACCTGTCTCATTGTTTGGGCAGCAAACTGAAGCAAAGTGTGGGAGAGAAGAGATATTAGAATGACTACCAAACTGAAGATGTACAGAGTGGTTGTGATAACCTCATTGTTGTATCCCTGTGAAACCTGGACAGTATACTAGTGCCATGCCAGAAAACTGAATCGTATCCATTTGAACTGTCTTAGGAAGATTCTGAAGATCACCGGGCATGATAAGATACCAGACACTAAAGTCCGTACTCAAACTAAACTGCCAAGCATTCACATAGCTTTAGAGAGTGAAAGTCTTACGGACTGACCATGTCGTTTGAATGCAAAATGCATGCTTACCAAAAAAAAGACTATTTTATGAAGACTCATACAAGGTAAGCATTCACATGGTGGTCAGAAGAAGCAATACAAGGACACTGTCAAGATCTCTCTTAAGAACTTTGAAATTGATTGTATAATGTGGGAGACACTGGCCCAGGACCGCTCAGCATGGTGTGTCTTCATCAGAGAAGGTGCCATGTTCTATGACCTAAATAAAATTGAAGTAGTTCAAAAGAAACACAAGATGTACAAATTTAGAGTATCCACCCAATCTTCACATGAAGTATTTGTGCCTGACCTGTGGTAGAATATTCTGAACTCGTTTTAGTCTGACCCATCTGAGTTGGACGCATTGTAACTTAACTCTAGCTTAGTGATGTCATTTTGAGACTCTTCAAGAACAAAGGACAGCAACCACCCACTATTTACAATAACTGTTTTGTGTTGGAGATTAAAAAAAAAAATCAAAATCTTGTCTTGCTTTTTAGGAGCTAACATTCCAATAGAAATACAGCATGTGCATACATTCATACACAAGCGACTTACAGAGTTGGTGCAAAGTAACCTGAAAAAGAAAGACAGTAACAGTTAAGAGGAGGGGGGGATAGTTAAAAAAATAGTTTCCTGGAAAATAGGAATCTTTAGCTGAATCTTAAAGGAATCTAGAGATGTCAAAAAATAGAGGTTAAGAAGATCATTCTAGGAATAGATGACATTCACTGAAAAGGCTGGGAGAGGTGATTGAAGGTCATGTGTGAGAAATAGCAAACAGGTCACAGTGCTGGACTATAGAGTACATATTGGGGGAGACAGCCCTTAAAACACTGGAAAGATAGAAAGGGTAGAGGAAGATAGGTGGCACAGGGAATAGAGCACTGCCCCTGGAGTCAGGAAGACCTGAGTTCAAATCTGGCCTCAGTTAACACTTACTAGCCATGTGACCTTGGGCAAGTCACTTAACCCCAATTGCCCCTCCAAAACCAAAAACATAGTAAGAGTATAAGTGGAGAAGAGGTATAGGTGAGGTAGAACAGTTGATGAAGACAATAGTTAGTTTCTAGAGTTTATTGAGTAGGGAGGAATGCCATGATTAAATGTGGGCTTTAAGAAAACTACTTGGACAATTCTGGGTTAATTTTCTGGAATGGGAATAGATTTGAAAGAGAGACCAATCAGCAGTATGTTGCAGTAATCCAGGAGAGAAATGATAGGTCTGAAACCAGGGTGGTGACTCTGTGATTAGAAATGGAAATATGTAATGGAGTTGTCATGGAGACAGAAAGATACAGATTTGAAAATTATCTGAATATATGACTTGAGCAGGAGTGAAAAAGATAGCCAAGTCAAATACCTAGGGGACTGGATGGATGTAGATACCCTGTTCAGTTCAATGGAACATTTTCAGGGGAGTGGGTTTGAAAGGAAACACAGAGTTTTATTTTGGATGTTTTGAGTTGGAAGTGTCTGTAGGACTTTTGTCAGTGAGGTGGTACTGGAGCTTATGAAAAAGAATAGGTCAAAACATATGTATATGATAGTAATCTGAAAAAAAAATAATTGAACTTGTGGCATCTGAAGAGATCAGCAAGTGATATCAAAAGAAGGACCAGCATACTCTTAGTGGGCATGACACAGAAAAGAGATGAAGATAGAACAACTTTTTAGGCAGCAGGACAAATGATAGTTCAATACCATGAAAATCCTGTGAGTAGGAAAATTTTAGGAGGATAAACAAATAACTGGTTAGTCAATGGCTAAGTCTAAAGAGAAGTTAAATAAGATAAGAAATGTGGGAAAAAAACCCTCTAAATTTGGTAAATATGTGATTATTATTTATGAAAAGACAAGGAATCATATATACCAAAATATTTACAGTAAGTTTTTGTTTGTTCATTTTGTTTTTTGTCATGATAAAGTATTAGGAACTAAAGTGGTGCCCATTAATTAAGGATCGGCAGAGCAAATTAAGTTATACAAGTGTAATGGGAGAACACTATACAAAAAAAAAAAAGACATGTATTTAGAGAAACTGGAATGACTTGTATGAAATGGTGCAGAATGTTATCGTGTAACATTCCCTTCCTTATATTCCTTCAATTTACACTAACACTGTCCAAGTTGACTTCTCAGAAGTATACTGCTACTCCTAGGTTCTAGGTGCATTCTTCTAGAACTGTGATCCTAACTAGATCAGAATTAATAATTATTAATAATTAATTATTAATAATTATCTGGTAGAAAAACAGCTCTTAACAAAGGCATCATCAATGTACAAACAGAAAATACAAAATGTCATGCTCTCAACTCTAGTTAATTCTAGGATGCCGTCTCCCGCAAATATGCACAGCGTCCATGGAAACTGGTTTCCATCTTAGTGTAGAATAGAAGTGAAGCTTATGTGTAGAATCCAAAAGACACTAAGCAAACTAACAGTTACTGATACAACAGACGCTAAAAATCATTCTGCTCTTCATAGTTATCATGTAGATACCCCGAGGTGTAGAATCTCTAGTGAGTGAGTTGCCCATCTGGCTTCCTTGGGATAGTTTCTCTCCATGACTCTCTTCTCTGATATGAGTAGTTCCACTGCCGAAAGCTACTTCCTTCCTTTGATGACTATCTCTCTGTATTCATTGCTTAGTAGAGTATCTGTCTCTTCCCTCTCAAATATGCTTCAAACATCTTGGAACCCCCAATCCTTCAGATTACTGGAGTTTTCCAGTAGAAGACTCCCTGCAGAAGTCCCTCACCCCAGAAATGTTCCTGAGCCTATATTCCACTAGAGATATCTGTTAAGTCTTAGCTACTTATGAACTGTTTGTCCAATGTGATTGTTTTAAAATTCTATCAGAAAAAAATAAGCTTTCACCCATTCCAAAGGGATCACTGTTTAGATTATTTTTTATATTATTTTAACACCTCATTAACACCTTGAAATTGCATTCTGAGCTTTCTGTGATTATATCAACTGAGGTTCAGGTCACACGCTCTCTTGCATTTATATGTAGACATGATGTGTCCTCTGATGAAATACAATGCACCTGAGGAGGATTTTTTCATCTTTTTATTTGTTTGCTCACTTCAATATACCCATAATTTAGCCAAGATCTTAGCACATGGCAAGTCCTTAATGCATAATTCAAGGATTGGTCAAGGAAATGTTTATAAAAGTATGACCACCTGAGATGAGCATTGAATGAAGATCAGATTGTCGGGCTAAGTGTGGACACAGGGTAATTGGTTGCTTTCCAGGCAAGGGTGACAGTCTGTGAGCAATCAGGACATAGGATGAAGTCAAGAGTGTCCACTTAGGCTAGAACAGAGAATAAATATAGGAAGCAATGTGAAATAAAGTTAGACAGAGTAATGGGAATCAGATTGTAGAAAACATGGAATATGAGATCAAAAAGTTTCTATTTTATCGGCAAATCAATGGGATAAACTTGTAAATATCTTGTGTCTTATCTCTCACACATAATGGTAGTAGCAGCAATTAAAAAATAGTTAAAACATAGGACTACATTACTAGTAAGGATCTGGGGTCCGATTTAAACTCAAGTCTTCTTGGCCCCAGACCTTATATTCTATCCACCATACCACCTACCTGCATGTATGTGCAATATACATTTAAAAAAAAAGAGAATTTCATTTTGAATAAAAGATGCTTTATTTTCTGAGGATGTAGATTCAAATATCCCTAGATTACTTTGTGAAAATTTTAGTTAAACAGCAAATAGATTAGCCTACCAAATAATTTCTTCATTGTTGTATTTAGTTTTCCTAAATCCTAACCATATAGTACAGCCATGCTAAGAAGGCCTTGTCTAGAAATACATCTCCTTTCTAAGACTCTGCCTCATTGTTGACTGCTACCATTTCTTGTGTCAATCATCAATCATCAATCAATCATCAGATATTTACTAAGCTACTACCAAGTGCTAGTCACTAAGAGAGAACAACAAAAAATCAAAAGTTTTACTCAAAAGGAACTTATACTCTAACAAGAGCAACAAGTAAATGAAAAACACACATGGCATAAATTGTTAAAAATAAATGCATATAAATTAATCAAATGTGAAATTTCATATTTAAGGAGAAGGAATTGGCAGGAAAGTCTGCTTTAAGAAGGTTAAGATAAAGTTGTGCGTTAAAGGAAGAAAAAGGCTCTGTAAATCAGAGGCATTGACTTGTCACTGATTTGGGAGATATTAACATAACCCTCAAATGGAGATCAGAATTTGGGGCTCAGTGTGGGCGTGGCCTGAGGATGGACTGTTACCCAGGGCCTGGTGGCCTCTGTCAGAAATCAAGACAAGAGATGTGGTGAGGACAAAAAGTCAGATCCTCTTTAGCTAGAACTAACAATGAATAAAAGGAGTAATGTCTAATAAGGATAGATAATTAGTGGGAGACAGATCCTGAAAAGATTCTGTTTTATAATTAAGTCAAAGAGATAAAGTTATAAGTATATCATTTCTTCTCTCTTACACATATAATAGTAGTAGTGATAGTAGTAATGGTATTAATAATACTAATAAAGTAAGTAAAATTTTGACATAGGATTCCACAGTTAGTAAGTGAAGGGTGTGTCTTCTAGCTATATGAGATAAACAGTTCAAAGTCACACAAGTGGATTAATTGCTTTGTGTGAACAATAGAGAGAAGGACCTTTGTCTAGATCACAGAGTGCAATAAAGTGAGATATTAAATGAGACTGCAAGATAGTGTGCCATCAGTTTATGTAGGGATTGAAAACTAAAGTGAGTCATTTGTAAATTATATTAGAGGCAATCAGAAGCATCTGAAGTTGATTGGGTAGGGTTGTCATATGGTCAAATACTCAAATAAAGAAATAGCATCAGCAATAATGTGTTAAATGTATTGGTATGTGAGAGATGTGGCAAAAATCTAGGCAAGTAGTAATGAGGACATGGATGAAGAGTGTAGTAGATGCTTAAATGAGAGAAGCTATAAGCAAGAGATGTGAAAGTAGAAATGACATGATTTTGGAACTATATGAGCAAGGGAAGAGGGGTAGGATTACAAACGTGGGAAACTAAAGAGAAGATAATACTTTTAATGTGATGGGAGAGATGTGTATTGGGGGCAAAGGGAGAGTTGGGGAAAATAATCAGTTCAGCTTTGATCTTTTTGAGTTTAAGATGTCTCTAGAACATCTAATTGAAAAGCCCAATAGGCAATTGGTGATATAGGAGTGAAGGTCAGGTGGGAGGTTGGATCCAGATATAAATATCTGGGAGTTTCCTGCATAAAGATGATAGTTAAATTCATGAGATGAAGAAATTTCTGAGGGTATAGAGGAAGAATCTAAGAGGGTCTAGGATTGCACCACAGGGAAAATTCACAGAAATTGGGTGTGATATAGAGGAAAAGCAAGCAGATTGAGAAGTGCTCAGAGATAGAGAAGAAAGAATAGAAAATAGTGTCACAAAAGCCAAGAAAAGAGAGAGGCTGGAACGATATAGATACAAAGAAACTTGGACCCTTGATGATTTCCTTATTTGATGTGGTTTGATTGACAGCTCAAGGCATGGGTGAAAAGGACAGCAAACTAGTGGGTCTTTTGGGTCAAAGTCTTCATCCTGAATTATATTTAGTGTTATTAATGGAACTGAGGAGGAAGAGAGGAAGATAGGCATTAGGCTTGCCTCAATTCATGCTTTAACTGGGTTATCAACATGGTGCATGTAAACTGTTCTCCATTCCCTTTCTCTCCCCTCCAAATTCCTAGTTAAATTTTATACAGAGAGAAGAGGATGAAGGAGCCAAAATATATGTCATGCAAAATTTTGGTGAAAAATATAGATATTCATCCTTGAGAAGTCTCATGTTGGACATGGCACTTGCCTTAGAAGTTTGATGAAGAAGAAACTCACTCAGAGGGATTAAATGAGTTACTCAGTTATACAGTTAGTGTCTGAGGAGGGTTTCAAAACAATCTATCTGACTTTTAGTATAGCTTCCTGACTCCAAAGTCAATATCTTAGCTACAAGACCACAGAGTCTGAGTGACGGTGATTTTGTTTTAGCAAATTCGCAGCAAATCAACAGTTCATAAAGAGCTAAGGTTTTCATTTCAGAAAACAAAAAAGGATGATAAATTTTGCCTTTGAAATAATGGAGGAGTAAGTAGGATGAGGAGTTGCTGTATGAGCCTAGTCAAGTCACTTAACCTCTCATTACTCTGGGTAGCTCCCTAATACCAGAGGTTGTAAAGTAGTTGCTAAGATACATCATTTGTAATTCTTTTATTCAGAAATTCACAACTCTAGTCTAAAACTTTACTTATAAGGGGCAAAAAAAGATTCTAAGTGGGAATTCAGGCAGAGTGTGATAGTGGCTTAAGTACTGATAGCCAAGAGCACTTGTTTTTGTTTCAACTTCCCCTCTAACTTAGATTGATTCTGTGACCCTAGACAAATCACTTAACCTCTCTAAGCAACTTTTCAGAACTACAAGTTGTAGAGAAGGTGACATCTTGTATTGGTAGAGGGAATTTCCTTACCTAAGATTTGCTTAAACCAGCACAAGTCCAGGCCTTGATTCTAGTTCTGTGATACAGTAAAGGGATCACTATTGAAAAGCAACTCATTTACCTTGACATTATACTAAATATTAGCTAATAGTTATCATACCACTACTACTACTACTACTACTGCTACTACTACTACTATTGCTACCACTACTCCAGCTGTTGCTGCTGCTGCTCCTTCTCCTCTTCCTCTTCTTCCTCCTTCTCCTCCCACTTATTATTATTTTTTGGTTTGTCCTTTGTTTTTGTTTGTTTGTTTGATTGTTTTTTTGCAGTGGGTGGGGTGGGGGAAGGTAAAGCAATTGGAGTTAAGTGATTTCCCCAAGGTCATGCAGCTAGTAAGTGTCAAGTGTCTGAGGCCAGAATTGAATTCAGGACTTCATGACTCCAGTGTATTGATATACACTACCTAGCTTCCCCTTGTCTTTTTTTTTTTTTTGAAGAGGACCAATGATATCAGGGGTGATATCTTGATTTGTGGGTGAATTGAATTTAAGTGAACCAGAGTTGCACAAAGTCATCAGCCTCACTCTATCTTCCTGAGTCTTTAAATCTGGTGTCAAAACAAAAATCATGAGGACTGGTGATGATAACCCAGGATTCAGTAGATGACCATGGCATCTCAGATGTCTGACCAAGCTTTAAATGTTCCACAGCACCTGTTTCAGCATGGCTGCTGAAAGAAATTGTTCTTATCCTCCCACTCCATTGGGAGAAGTCTTCACATACTTGGGGTAGACATCTTCCAGACCTACCAGTGGGTTTGAGACCTGTCAGTTACCCTCAATAGTTTAGCCCATCTAAAGAGTCAGTTTTACCAAGGTGTGCTATCTGAACATGCTACAACTTCTTGGAGACACAACTGAGCGTTGGGTGATAGGTGGACCCCAGAGGTGCCTGAGCAGCCCTACTAATATAAGCAAAGACTGAGAAATGGGCAATGGTATTAGAGATCAGCTAACTAGTCCTGCTTACTTTCCAATGGGGGCACCAACACCCACATAAGTGAAGTACCTTCCTACAGTCAAACAGGTAGTTAAGGAGCAGAGCCACGAATTGGATTCACATCTGTGAAATGTCTTTTACAACCTTTGTCACCATGTCAGTAAATGTCTCTGGATGCCATTTTTCTCATGTCTAAAATGACTGGATTGGACCAGATACATTCTGACATACCTTTAAGTTCTATGTTTAAGAGCCTCTGCAGAATTTCTGAGTCAGAGTGTAAACAGAACCTATGACCTCAAGGCCACATGCAGCCTTCAAGGAGCTCAAGTGTGGCCCTTTGCATTAAAATTTCACAGAACAAAATCCCCTAATAAAAGGGTTTGTCCTGTAAAACTTGGACTCAGTCAAAAGGCTGCCCCCAAGGACCTAAAGGGACACATGTGGCCTTGAGACCACAAGTTCCCTACTCCTGGCCTTAAGGAAATTACCAAATTATGAAAGACTCTACCTCTGTCCTTCTCCTGTTCTGACTTTCTATTAATTATCTAACCACAGGCAATAAGAGCCAGGGCAATGCTAGCCCAGACAATTTCCCAGTAACCTACATCAGGGATTATCTGAAGAATCACAGAGACAAATAAAGCCTTAGCCAAAGAGCCTTCTATTTATCTGTGAACTAAAAGCCTTGGAATCAGGAGAGGGAGATTAGTGTCAATGGATAGATGAATTGCAATTCCTTTCTGCACTTTCACTCTCTATTGATCTAAATCTCACATTCTTCTGGGATCCTTTGTACAGAGTGGTTTGTCTATACTGGGCATCATTCAGCACATACAATCAATAATCACCAGAAAATAAGTCACCACCCACTACACTGGTTTGGGGGAATTGAGACTAACATCCCCACCACCACCACCACCCTGCCATAAGGACCTTTTTCTGTTTGTTTCTGTTTTTAATCTGCTTTGTTTTTGGCAAACAAAGCACAGAGGACAAAAACATCCAGGCCCACTAGCTTTGATGAATGCACAGAATAATAAAACCCATTGACAGTGGCTGATTCCACTGCAGAGCCTGGTGGGCAGCATTGGCTTTCCAAAAGAAATTGATGAAATACTCAGGAAAGATTGGCCCAGCCCCTTACACATCAGTACCAAAAATAAGGAAAAGGCTTTTTGCAAGTTACATCTCATTACCCAAAACAATGACCAAAATATCTCTCCATTAGAACATCAATAGAGTGACACCTGTCTAACCACCTATTAATCACATGAAACATGCTCTTTATCTAACTCTCTCTCTCTCTCTCTCTCTCTCTCTCTCTCTCTCTCTCTCTCTCTCTTTGTCTCTCTCCTCCTGCTTGTATCCCTGTGTCTCTCTACATATCTTTCTCTGTCTCTCCTTCTCTCTTTGTCTCTCTCCCTCTCTGTATCTCTGTCTGTCTCTGGAGGTCTCTTTATGTATCTCTGTTTCTATCTCTCTTCCTTTGACCCTCTGCCTATCTCTCTTATCTCCTTGACAAAAATACTGTCTCAGAAGCTACTCCATAAGAAGCATTTCTTCAGTATGCAGGGTACTAGATATTGGGATTACAGAAATAACAAAGGAAAGAGTCCTGTTCCCTAAGAAGCTGATATAAATTAATGAAGCCCTGTTGTTTAATCATCTCCATCCACCCCCACCCCCCCACACAGGAGAAACAGGGACTTGCTCCTTAAGATCCCTAGCTTTAAGAGCTGAATATTTAACTTTTTTTTTTTTTTCCCCATCTGCACATCTGTACCACTTTTGGGTGATATCCTCCACTCTCTCCTCACTTTTCATGACTCTGTTTTATGTTATCTCCTCCCATTACAATATAAATTAATTGAGAACAATAACCCTATATTTCTTTGTAGTTGCACCCCCTTACATACATTTAATATAATATTTTACAGATAGTAAGCATTTCATGATTGATTTATCTCTCTGCGTGTCTCTATTTGTCTCTGTCTCTCTCCAAATTTTAGCTGCCACTTTAAAAAAAGTTATCACTTTCTTCATCATCCTCATCCTGGGCCACAAAGGACAAGTCAGGTTTTCATAGGGGCAGAGAAAAGGAAGAGTACTATAGGTCAAAATAAACTGGAAACAGAGAAGTTTTCTTTGTATGGAAAAATTGTCCTTGGTAACTTGGCAGAGCACTTGAAAGACAGTGTCGAGTTGAAGTGTAAGCCAGGCCTGGACAATCGCTGGGAACTCTGGCTGCAGGAACACAGGCTGAGAGCTTCGTGCCCAGGTTGTCTGATGGACCATCCATCGTGATGAGTGCAACATCAGGATGTAGACGGTGATTTTGGCACCACTCGATGAACCATATGCTGTCTACATCTGGTCTTCAGCACAGTCAGCAGAGTAAAAGATTCACTGTAGCCACTGGAAAGCTGTCACAGCTTGCCTCTGGACAGAGGAAGTATTGGGATCCATCAGGCTCATGAGTAAGCTTGGGAAAGTCTGGAGTTCTTACTCTGATCTTGTCTGTCTTTTCTCTTTGAATCTGATTGTGACCCAAAGATTGTTCATATCCCTTGTAGTTATGAAATTGATGAGTCTGTGGTTACTTCTAGCAGCAAGTGAGCTGCACGTGGTATGACTGCTGCTGAAAAGATGACCCACCCTCCCATATGTGCCTACTCTCTCCCCTCATGCCATAGTCAGCAGCGGTCTTGGGCTGGGGGTGGAGAACAGAAAGGAAATAGACATTTTTTCTTGGGGATAAGCATGGTTATTCAGTTTTTCACTCTGTATAATTCTTCCCTTTTTTCTCATGTTGAACCTAATGCTTCCAACCAGATAAAGGTACTCTGAAATTATTCAGTTCCAGGATGGTCATGACACCTTTTACATACCGAATTAGGCATATGTCTGCCTAAAATTGTTGGCTACCTCTCCAACATTCATTCATTCATTCATTCATTCATTCATTCATTCATTCATTCATTGTTTCTATTCATTCTCTTCTAGTCATTAGACATAGTTTCAGTTTTTTACCCTCCACCTTTCTGTCTTTTCCTCTCTTTCTCTGACCATGAATATGTGCTAGCGAGGTAAATGGAGGGAGTTAGCAGGATGCAATAATTCACAAAGAAGGAATTTAGGATAATCCAAGTGCACAAGTGAAAATTATGATTGATCACACAGTAAGTGCAGGATCGGGCCACAAATGTATGGCTTCCTCTTGATGTCATGTAGTACTGAGGAAGATCCCTTAGCACATCAGGCAGAAACACACGTGGGTAATTGTTCGGGGATTTTTGGGGGGAGAGATAGACAAAAGGGGAACAAGGCCAGTCACAATCTGCATTGCTAGAGATTTTTCCTACCCCAATCAGATCAGCGATCCATCAGAGCATGTGTCTACCATATTTGCAATTTAGCTCAGCCTGGCTGTCTCTCGAGCGGTATTCAGATTGCCCTGTGCCCAACACCAGTCTAGCAGAGTATGATTGCTTCAAGCATTCCATCAGCGTGACAAGCTGCTTAAATTCTGGGCACTGTGTTGCTTATATGATTGTCTTGTCATTTTATATTAAGTATGGTTCATAGAGGATGGTGATGAAATAGTTCAAGGAGCCAGACGTGACATCTATAGCAGGCCCAAGCATCTTAACCATGAATACAACTGTATGCTTTCATTGATTTGGAGGCAGATAGTTGCCATGGAATTAATGCCCTGTGACATTCTTCAGGACACTCTAAGGTGAACTAGCACTCAGCTGGATTGTTTGTTACTTTAATTCTATTAACTTAATATTTATTAAATGTCTAACATACGCAAAATATAGTGTCAGGTGATGGAGATACAGAATAAGAGCAGAAAGAAATATTTGGATTTTATCTATCACTCAAACCTGGCATGTAGGGGAAGATATATGGACCAGACCTGGGATTTCACGGCCACTGGGAATTCCCAGATGGAGGAACTCCCTTGACCAAAACAGGTGATAGATTCCCCTACAATTTAGAGTTTCCCTGAAAGAAAGAAACACATTTATTAAATGCCAAGCACTGTGACAAATGCTTTAAAAATTTTATCTCTTGATTTTCATAACAACTCCGTGAATAGGTACTTTCATTGTACCCAATTTATGAATGGGTAAACCTAGACAAGCAGAAATTAAATGACTTATGCAGGATCACATACCTAGTGTGTCTGAGGCAGGATTTGATCATTTTTACTCCAGGCGTAATAAGGCTTTATGGACTCTGTCACCTACAGCCCTGAGAAATTTAGTTATTTGCCTAGAATCAAAGACCCAGTATATGTCAGAAGTGGAACTTGAACATGTTTCCCTTCATTTGAGGTTCCCTTCTATCTTGCATATTCCTGAGAGCAGTGACTGAATATATAGGGATGTATGTATATGTATACAGAGCATGTACTTATCTTAATACATATGAATACATATATGCAAGAGATATGTATGTATATTTAGGTGTGTCATGATTGCCAATATACATGCATGTGTCATACATATCTGTGTATCCAAGCATGAATGTGAGATTATACAAATATATACATGCCGTGGGCATGTTTGTCTGTAAAAATATAAATATGTACCGCTTCATGCATTCACATATTTACCTCCATACATAGACTGCATACAGATATACACATGACTATGTGTAAGTACATGTATACTCTGTGTGTTTGCATGTGTGGGCATTTTGTTAGGGGACACAGAGGATAGTGGTCTGGGCCTGGATTCAAGATCTGAATGGAAATTTGGTCTCAGATACTTATGAGTCACATGACCTTGAGCAAATCATCTGAGCTCTTGGGCCTCAGTTTCTTCATCTGTAAAATGGGGATAATAACAAGACTTACCTATCAGGGATTTTTGAGGATCAAATGAAACAGTATTTTAAAGCCCTTAACACATAGTAGGAGATAAAAATACTGGTTCTTATTGTTATCATCCACCATCATTATTGTTCATATGCATATATGTATATATGTATGTGTATACACACAAATGTCTATGTAAATATATGAACATGTATATATATATGTAAATAAATGCAT
>CM053585.1:12098164-12109937 GCA_028646515.1 Pseudochirops corinnae
CAAAGTTAAAGAGCATTCCCTGAGGAGGTAAAGGGATCTAAAAAGGTTTCTCTCATGTAGGAGTTTGCTAGTAGCTGACCTGTTTTGAAAGGAGATGGGATCCTATGGGTATCCTATAGGTGTGAAGTTCCAGAAGCCTTTCAAACTTAGCTTGTCAGAAAGCAGCAGCATTTTTCCTCATAAAACTCACTCTTTAAATTTTGTATCTCTTTGAATATGAACAGCTTCCTTTCAGTCACTCAATGTGTAACTTCATTGTCATCCTCAACCCCTCACTGTTGCTTACCCCATATGTCCAAGACATTGCCAAATACTATGACTGTTTTAACAATAAATCTCTGTCACCCACACTCTTCTCCCCACTCACCCACCCATCAATATCATTCAGTCCCTTATCACCTCTCACTAGTTTACTGGAATAGCCTCTTTTTGGTTGATGGCTTTCCCCAATCTAATCCATTGCCCCAATCAACTGCCCGAGTAAAACTATTTGCCAAATATTGATGTGAGGGGTTTTCTATTAAGTTATAGATGAGACAAAATGTCCTCTGAGAACAAGTCCCTCTGGGATATTTGTAATTTTCTCTTTTGATGTCTTCTTTCCATGCAAAACTAGCATGGTAAGAATTAAATTTCCTTGCAGGAAATAGCCATTTCATTTCTCTCTCTCTCTCTTTTTTTTTTTTCTTTGTGTCCTTAGAGAGGAAATCATTATCTTGCACATAGTATGTATTTAACAAATGTTTTCTAAATTGAATTTATTTGGGGTAAGACTCAGTGATATCTTTCAATTTCAAATTCTCAATGAATCATCATAATACATTGCAATTATAACTTAAATGTTTACAAAGCACTTTACATGTTACCCCTTTTGATCCTTTGATCATCTGATCTCATTTGTAGAATTGTTTGATGTGTCATGCTTCACATTTTTGCATCATAGGAGCTTAGATCTAGACATGGAATGGAATATAAAAGTTATTTACACTAGTCTCTTTATTGTACAGAAGACACAGTAGGACCAGGGAAACTAAATAAGCATGTTATTTCATTTCCCATTATAACGGGTAAGTTAAATCCAGCTTATAAGATCAGAAATTGTTCCCGCCCGCTTTATTTGTATACAGACCACTTGACATGATGTTAGGTATCAATGGGAACTTAATAAATCTGAGTAAAATGACTGACTAAAAGTCACTTGGGCAGCTATATATTCCAGCTCCCTCATTTTGAAACATAAGAAAGCTGAGATGAAGGTAAGGGAAATAACTCCCCCAAGGTCACACAGGTACTAAGGATTGGAGGCAGGATTTGCCCTCAGGTTTTCTAACCCCAAGGCCACTGCTCTTGCCCCTGAATCATTCCATCTTCCAAATATCCCTAGTTATATTCATATCTTCTGGGTCCTCAATTCCTAGCCTTGCCCTTGTATGGCAAACCCTAGAAGCCTTTGCATATCCCCTTCAGTGTGCTCTTTAAATGCCCAGCCATAAGTAGGAAACTCCTTAATGTCTATCTCAAGGATGGTGATGATGGTGAAAACCACCCTATTGCCCTGAAAGAGTTCATGGTGAACAGAAGAATGTGTTAATAGATGCTATCAGGTCTCCTATTACACCCTCAAGCCTGAGTGCATAATATAATTATACCTTTCATTAGTATAGTTCTTTCTATCTTTCAAAGCACTTTATATACATTATCTTATTGGCTAAAGAAAAGGCTCTTGAAAGACACAAAATGAGCTAAATGGTGTCAGAGGCATTTAAGGATGAAACTGGAAGGACAATGCACAGACTGAAAAAAGGTGGGAAGAGGTTGCATAAAGTTTTCCCTAATGAGATCAAAATCTGCTGGGAGCCTCAGAATTTCAGTGCCAACTTTACAGTGCCTGGTGAGCTGAAGGAGCTGAGTATAATCACAGGAAGTTTTAGCTAAAGACAAAATAACTTTGAGGGAGTTGAGAAATCAGTCATTTTGCATGCAGTTATTAAGTACTCACTAAGATCCAGGAGGTATGTCAAGTGTTGAGGATACAAAAATGAAAGAAAGGAAGAAAGAAAGAGAGAAAGAAAGAAAGCGAGAGAGAGAAAGAAAGAAAGAAAGAAAGAAAGAAAGAAAGAAAGACAGAAAGAAAGACAGACAGAAAGAAAGAAAGAAAGAAAGAAAGAAAGAAAGAAAGAAAGAAAGAAAGAAAGAAACAAGGGAGAGAGGGAGGGAGGAAAGAAGGAAGGAAGGAAGGAAGGAAGAAAGGAAGGAAGGAAGAAAAAGAGAAAAGAAAAGAATCCATACATACCCTCAAGCAGCTTATATTCTAATGGGGAAAACAAACCGTATGGATATAAATTTATTTAAAAGCAGAAAATAATATAAGATAAATCAAGGACCAGGAGAATCAGACGAATAACTTACCCATTGTTAGAGGAGATTTACCAGTATTGGGTGAAATCAATGTTTTGAAGAATAAGATGGATTTTCTGAGGTTGAAATGAGGAGGAGTACCAGTGTTGGGGGACAGCCAATACAAAGATAAGCTGGCAGAAGATGGGCAGACAGATGCATTTAAGAGAAGAAGCAAGTGCCACTGGATGTGTGTGGAGCCAAAATAAGCAACCTGTTTCCACTAATGAAAAGTTATCTCTGTAAATTTAGACAATACATTTAATATGTTAGATCACGATTTCCTTGGAAGATAAGAGTACCACCAACCTCCCAGGACTCCAGACTGGTAACCTCAGTGTCATCCTCAGTTCTTTGCTCTCATTATTCTTCAGTCTGTTGCTGTCCCCATTTACACAATACCCTTTTTCTCACCAATCACACAGCTACTAACATGGTTCAGCTCCTCTTCACTTCTCACTTGAACCAATTCAATATTGTCCTATCTGACTTCCGTAAATCAAGCCTCTCTCCTCTTGAATCCATCCTCTTTTCACTATTCAAAAACCTTTTCTTAAATTATAGGTTTCACCATGTAAGCTTCCACTTCTCAGTAAACCCCAACGGCCCCTCTTTCTCTTAGGAGCAGAGATTGGAGACTTTCGTTTAAAGCTCTTTGTAACATGGACACCTTTTACCTCTGCCATTTTATAGAATGCATTGCACTACTGTTCACATATTGCAGTATGTCCACACTGTATTTCTCAATATTCAGCAAACGTGACAACTTCTCCTCTCTTTGCCTTTGAAATGGCTGTTCTTCTTTCCGGAATGTAATCCCTCCTCACAGAATTCCTGCTTCTGTTCAAGACTCAGCATATGTTATTATCTACCCAAAGCATTTCCTAATGCCTTATTAGACCTCAATCCTTTCTTAACCACTTTGTATTACTTTTCTATATGCTAATATATAAATTCATTTTCTCCCCCTTTAGAATAGAATCTTTTTGAGGGCAGGGATACTTCATTTTCATATTTTTATCACAAACATTTCCCGTTGTGCCTGGCCCACAGTTGTCACTTAATAAATGCATTTTGAATTGAACTGGCTGACAAGGAATGCTAACTTGCCTATGCAGAAATGTGTGATGTTTGTGATCCCAAACAGTTACCTTCAAAAGGGTTTGTTTTATTTTGTCTTGTTTTGATAACAGGACTTTTCTAATGGTGTCACATAGCTGTGAGAGGAAGACTACTCTTCTCTAAAGTTGTGTTATGGTGGAGAGCATAGAGCAGAAGCGCATAGCTCCTTGCACCCTACCATAGAGGAAGAATCACAGGAGAACCACAGTAAATTGTCTCATCAAAGTATAATAAAGAGAAGAGAAGACTGGTCACATAACAAGCGATGGATAAAATAGACTGGTACAGTGGATAGTGTGTTGGTTTGAAGTAAGAAAATCTGGGTTCAGACCCTAGTTCTATCACTTATCTGTGTGACCTTGGACAAGTCACTCACCTCTCTCTTTTTGATCTTTACATTGAGGTGGTGGGATCAGGAGACTACTACAAATCTTTCCTAGCTCTCTCTCTCTCTCTCTCTCTCTCTCTTTCTCTCTCTCTCTCTCTCTCTCTATCTCAAATCAGGGTTCTAGTTTCCCGGAAAGGATAGGAAAGGATAGGAATGCATGGTAAGATTCAAGGCAGTACTCACACAGTCATTTTAATCTCACAATGTCTTTTTTGGATAATAGTCATTTATAGCTTAGTGTTTAAAATTTCCAATTCCCTTTGCTCAAAATAAACCTTTCACATTACTAGTTAAGCATCAGTATTCCCATTTTACAGAAGGGAAAACTGAAACAGTATGGCAAAATTCATCAAAAGTCATTTATCTGGAGCTGGGATTCAATCCTCAGCTATATGCTATGTGCTCTTTGGCCTATATATCAGGTTACCTTGCAGCAACCCCGTGGACAAGAGAGAGCAAGGCTCGTTGGTCACATGTGAGGAATGATGAAGATAATTCCAGTGAAATTGTCTTTTCTTAAATGTGAGGCCTTGATTCTTGCCAGAGAAACAACAGTTTCCTTTTGGCACTGCAATAGTACTTCATGCCCATTCTGCTTTCTTGTAAACCCAGACACAAGTCAGTTTCCTTTTACCCTTTCCATGCCTACCAAATGATTATGGCTGAATTTCCTAGAATTTAGAGATGCTACCATGGACTAATCACCAGATCTAGAGTCAAAAAGACCTTAGTTCAAGTATGGTCTCAGATATTTACCAGCTGTATGACTCTAGTCAAGGCACTTAACCTCTGCCTTGGCATTCTCATCTATAACATGGGGATAATGTTAGTCCCTACTTCTCAGGGTTTTTGTGAGAATTAAATTTATAATCATAAAGCACCTAATGCAGTACCTGCCACATAATAAGCAATATATGTGTGTGTATGTGTGTTGTGTATATATGTGTTATATACATATACAGATGCATATATATATATATTAGGTATTAATATGAAAACAAAATCATAGCTTTAAAGCTGGAAGTTTTCTCATTTGTGTCTATCTCATCCCTCTCAATTTACACATTAAGACACTGTGATTCAAAGCATTTACATCACTTGACCAAGATTACACTGTAGGTCTCAAAGGAAAGAATTGAAGTAAAAACTTCTAATATCATGAACTTTCCACAGTATGCCAAGGCCTTCTCTTCATGGGGTACCAAGTACAAAGGGCAGCTAACAAATCTGTCTGGCCAGAAGGGAGAGTGGGCAGGACGGTATGGCAGATATGAAAATTAGGGAGGAAGCAGACTGTGGAGGGAATTATATGTTCGACATGAAATACACTCCTAAGATGCAATTTGGTGGAGGCACATATGTTTGTCACAATGGCTTAATAAAGGTTTTCTGCCAGAGGTGATGGATTACATTGACACAAACAAGACGTAACTTCCCACTTAAAAAGCCACCTCTCTTCCTGAAGGCAAATAATGAAAACATTGAGTTTCCATAGCACAAAGACAAAAACTACTGCTTCATCAGTAACTCTTAGGATGTGTTTATACTCACACTGTCCTCATTTCACTCATCCCATTTGCCTTGTTCTTAAAAGATCTTGCCTCCTCTGATACCTGGATTCCTTGCTAAAAGTAGCAGGTCTGACCCCCAAGTAGCTGAAGGGCACAGGTGAGGTATTTTGACAAAATATCACAGATTCATCATTGAAAACTGTCTCTGGACCACATCAGTACATCATATCCCTATGTGCCTTTCCTCAAGATGGATGAAATATTTCCACAGGACTGGCACTTTTATGAGGTCATTCACCATAACCCTGAGCCCTTCAACACCATTAAAACCAATCTGAATAGCCAAAGCTGGAGAAGAATCATTATTTCTCCAAAATACTATAAAAAGCAGATTTCATGCAATATTCTCTCCCCAAACCCCATGCTAGCTCATTTTGACACTTCAGAAATGAATCATTTGGGTGGATTGTCTCATTTTGGAATGCCTGTAAATCATCTTGGCTCTTGGAAGTTGTTAAAATACCACGAAGGAAATTAACTTTCCAGCACCCTTATTCAAACAACTCTCAGGGTCTGAGATTAGATTAGGGATTTCATTTCCCTGCTAAAACCCAGGGATTTTATCCCATTACTGAAGATAACTAAACAAAAAGTGTGTTACAAAGGTTGTCAGGGCCCTGCATAAAGTGGCTTGTTTTATCAAGGGAGATAATCTTCCTCCTTCATTAGGTTAAACCTTCTCAAGGTCTGGGGGAGAGTGGTGGCTAAAATGTCTGTTTCCCAACAAGAAGAGCATACAGGCATGTTAAGAGATGATTTTTCCTTGTCTGTCTGTCTCTCTGTTCTTGGGTATCACCTTAGGATGCTATCTATTAAACTTCTCTGATCTAAATGGATTTTAAAACCAATTCCCTTTTCAAATTCCTTCTAGAAGATGCTAAAAAAAGATTGGAAAATGCAGAGAAATTGATATCCTGTAGTGATCTAAAATTAATTTAATTACCTATGACAAATAAAGTGTTCAACGGAAGGAAATAATTTAACTAAACAAATTAACCTGGGATCGGATTTTTTTTTCCTTAAGAAATCTACCTGAAAAAAAAAAAAAAAAATATATATATATATATATATATATATATATATATATATAAATATATATGACTGGTTTCAAATTAATTTGCCACTGGAAAGGCTTAGAGAGAACAATTCAATTTTACGTTAAAGAGATACCATTCCCAGAAAGTAGAAAATGATATTATAATTTAAAATGCACACCAGAGTTTGAAGGAAAGAAATGCAGTACCAATAAAATCCCAATAAAATCTGATTACAGTTATTTTGTTCACTGCAAGGAAAGTGGGTGTAATAATACTTATCTCTTTCACAGGGGTGTTGTGAGGCTTTTTTAATTAATGTTTGCAAAGTGCTTTGAGTTCCTCAGATGATAAGTGTCGCAAGAGAATGAGGCAAACTATTATTACCACCTGAGTAAGCCACCTGGAACAGTGGTCATTAAAAACTCATGTTTCTCAGCTGCTTGGAAGAAAATTATATTCCTGGAAAATTTGAATTGAAAGGAAAGTTGAGTTGGATTCATGGAAAGAGCCCTGAACCTGTGTGGGTCAGCGTTTTGACAATTCAATCACAGGTTTCTTCTTACTAATCAGCTCTAGGATTCTGCTTATTTTATTTCACTTCTCTGGTACTAGGTGTTGTTCTCTGGAAAAAGAGGGTGTTTAGATAAGATGGTCTTTAACTTTCTTTTCATTTCTAAATTTCTTTGATGCTAATCAGGAGATGTCTTTCTACCTATCCCCTACCAACACATGGTTGGGGGAGAAAGGAAGAAAAAACAAGTTCACAAATGAGTTCTCCTACTCAGCAGCTGTAAATCTAACACCTGCCCTCTCTCACCCCTCATAAGGAAGAAGAAAGGACCTGAAGTTGACAGCTAGAGGCTATATAATCTGATACTCTTGAGCCGAGGAACGTGAGACCCAGAAAGGTGTATATGACATAACTAATTTCACATAGGTATTGTACAACAGGGCCTAGATTGGGATATTATTTGAATATTAATCATGCAGCAAAATGAAATTAACTCAGAAATTCATACTTCCTCAACCACCCCTGCCCTTAAAGCCCCTCTCTCCCTCTGACTGGAGAGGAACCAGGGTGGACCTTGGAGAACTCATCTCAGATCCTCCACCATCTTGGAGAGCACATAGAACATTTTTCCTTATCATTTCCCATCTGACTACGCTCCTGGATTTCAGGATATCCAGAAGTTGATCATACTACAAGACAAATTCAACTCACCACTCAACCCTCTTCAGATCATTTCCCACCCCAGTTTCAAGACTTTATAGTAACCCCAGAACCAGGTACACTTCCCCTCCTCCCACCTACCTTCCTTTTCTGTGTTGCCTTTCCTATTAAATATATGTTGTGATATATGGTGCAATGATAGGTTTGAAGGTATCTAGCAGGAGGGGAGAGGGAGTTCTTTGCTGCTGCTGCTGATGGTGGTGGTGGTAATGGTGGTGGTGGTGGTGGTGGTGGTGGTGGTGGTGGTGGTGGTGGTGGTGGTGGTGGCGGTGGCGGCGGTGGTGGTGGTTGTGTTTCTGATGATGGTGATGACAAAGAAAACCAAGACTGAAATGTCATCAATATCAAAAAACATATTAATAGACTAGGAGGTAAGCAATAACAGCTAATATTCCTTTAGCAAGTTTTGTAAAGAATCTTACCCATGCTGGTTGATTTGATTTTTGCAAAAGTCATACAATGGAAATAGTCTGGAGCTTGATCTTAACTTAACTCTCCTAGGTCCTAAGTCCAACTCAGTATGTACTATAAAACCATTTCCTCTCCCTCCAAATTACCTTACTAGATGGGTGACCTTGGATAAATCACTTTGCCTCTTATCCTCACTTTCCTCATCTCTAAAATAAGGAGAAATGGCAAGCCATTGTAATGTATTTGCCAAGAAAATCCCAAACAGGGTCACAAAAAGTCTGACAGGACAGAAACAACTGAACAGCAATAGAAGAGGAGGAGGAGGAAGAGCAGGAGGGGAGGAGGAGGCGGGGAATGGGGAAGAGGAGAAGAAAGGGAGGTGGAGGAGGAGGAGAGAATGCAGAGGAGGAGAAGGGGAGGAGTAAGAGGAGCAGGAGGAGGAGGAATAGAAGAAGATTTGACAAAATGACTGCTAAGGTTTCTCTGACCTCTACATCTTTGATACACCAATAACCTATATCTAGGTAGCACCGTCAAGATTATAAACCATTGTATAATCAGTATCTGAAATAAATCTTCAAATGAACCCATTGCAGAACAAAGCACAGATGCTTTGGCTTCTCAGTCATGAAAATGATTGGTTTCTATTATTAATGTCATTATTAGAAATAATTAGAAGGTATTATTGTCCCATTTCACAGAAAAGGAAATGGAAAAATATGGAAAAGGTCTTAACCTATTCTCACCTAATGCCGTACAACAACCAGGGTCAGAAAACAGATTTTATGTTTAACTCCAGCTCTTTATCTGTTTTGCCAATTGGCCTCTCCTTGCTACACACCTCAAACTCCTTTACTCATGAGGTCAGTCTTGCTGCTCCTCCTATCCAGCTGTTTTGGGGCTCCCACTCATTCTGTTTCTCCCTTCCCCCTCCAAACAGAATAAGCTGAAATTCATTAAACTCTTGTTGACAACAATATCTTGGATTGCTTTTGTGTCTTTTTCCTCTAAGTAACTGAGAAAAGTGATATCGTTCCCCAGTCTTTGGGGGAGTCCCTTGTTAAGCAGCACACAGAGCTGTCTTCATTATAATAAAACCTTTTTCCAAGTCCAAACTCTTTTCAATAAAGAAGAAAATATCCAACTAGAGATCTAAGAATATATAGAATTTAATAACAGGTAACTGCCTGGAGACTTACTGTCCTTTGTCAGAGCAGCTAAAATCTAGCCAAAGTCAATAATTACTAGGACTCTCTGGAGAGAGGACCTTACAATGAGATTTCCGACCCCAAGAGGGTTGAGATAAAGTGGGAATAACCTCTGGGTTGTTGTTGCAGAAGAGAATATCTCCAAACTAGGAAATGTTCCTTCTTTCGCACACTTATAGCCACAAGGATTTTAGCAGAGTTTATTGGGGTTTGGGTGGAAAGGGTGATTCTCTTCCAGAGTGAGAGCCTCCAGGGAACCAATTACCACTTTCTCCTTCCTCCTTTTCCATTGCCAAGAAGAAGAGAAGTAATAATGATTCTCTGGATGCCAGACTTTAAAGCCTAAAGCACTTTACAATGCACAAAGCACAAATTATATCACTGACCTCATCCCTGCATCACTTAAGCAGAAGAGACTTCTCTGTGGAATGCAAGCTCCTCTGGGAGAATATCAGCTTCTGGAGGGCAACACTATTTAACTTTGGTGAATGAATGAATGAATGAATGAATGAATGAAAGCAAGAATTAAAAAAAAAACATTCATGTGTTCCATGTTCCTAGTAGTCAGTTAAGTCATGGGTATTAAAAAAAAATGGAACAAGACTTATCCACAAGTAGGTAATATTCCAATGCTGGGGGGCGGGGAAGTAACACATATAGTGAAATGAGGACCAGAAAAGTGCATTTTGTCCTGGGAAATGGCAAGTTTGGCAAGTAAAAGCTTAAGTCATTCTACTGGCATGCACTTTCCACAGGGATTGTTAATTTTATTACAGTTCTACAAGGGACAAGGTAATTCTACAATGGAGAAGGAGTGGGGCATTCATGCAGAGGGATTTTAGGGATAGCAGAGTCCCAGGAGTTAGGAGCTGACTGGCTTTTCTCCTAGAGGCAGATGGGTGGTTCAGTGGTCAGATTGCTGGCCCTGTAATATGGAAGACCTAAGATCAAATCCAGCCTCAGACACTTAAAAGCTGGTAAAGGTGAGTTAACTTCTGTATGCCTCAGTTTCATCAACTGCAAAAGCAGATAAAAATAGCACCTAGCTGACAAGATTGTTATAAGGAAAAATGAGAATATTTATGAAACACATCAGAGTGGCTGAAACATCATAAACTCTTAGTAAAGGCCTGTTTCCTTACATCCTGCATAGGATATTGGGAAGGTTAATGCGGAGGGTGGGGTACCTAAAGTGAAGAATCATGCGCATTGTGAGCACTTAATAAATGATATTGACTGGTTGGAATTAATTCCATGAAGTTTATTCCTTTACATGGTTTCTGTGGATTTTTTTCATCTCCAATTCCTAGCATGAAACACAGCATACTGTAGATGATTAATGAATGCATTTCAATTCCAATTGTGACAATATATAACCCTATACTGTCAGGAGGAAACAGAAGCTATAAAAGGGGAATCACAAGTGGGATATGCTCACTAATATTTGCCTTAGATCCCTGGATCACCGTGTTCAATCATGGGCAGCACATCTTAGGAAAGTCATATACTGGAGAATGGCAAGAGGAGGTTACCAAGGGTGATGATGACCCTCAAGTCCCTGATCTAACAGAGCTGGGCACAGGGAGTGGGTGCCATGAATGTGTAGGAGAAAAGGAAGTGGAGTGGAACATATTAGCCGTGTCAAATATTAGAAAAACTTTCTTACTTAAAATTGACTAGAATTTTTCTGCTTGGCCTAAGAAAGCAAACCAAAAGGCAATGGGGAGAAATTGGAAAGGGGCAGGTAGTCTTGAAGGGAGGAAGGGGAAACAAAACAAAACAACGCAAAAAACTCACCCCCCCATCCACCCCCTGCCCCAGTCTACAGCACCAATTATAACTACCACCATTACCAAAAAAGTAACCACCACCAACAAAGACAGCAACAACAAGTATAGTGACTCATAGTTAAAATAGGCAGCATTAGGAAAAGGCAATTTCCCTTCCTGGAATTTTCATTTGAAGCCTGGATGACCACTTCTCAAGGATATTTTAGGATAAACTCTTAAAACCATGGGTTATCGAAGTGGTGCCATGGGAAGAGAGCTCAGGGCCCAGAGTCAGAAAAACTTATGTTGAAATACAGGATGTATACTTTTTGGCTGTGTGACCCTGGGCAAGTCACGTTTAACCTCTGCCTGCTTCAATTTCTTCAACTGTAAAGATAACAACATCTACCTCCCAGGGCTGTTGTGAGGATCAGATGAGATGATAAGTGTATAGTTTAGCACAGTTTATTGCACATAGAAACGTAACCATTATTACTATTCTGGGTTGCCACTAAGGTTCGTTAGATAGCTGGTATTCCCAATGTAAATTACTACATGTGAATTGCCTGGCTTTATGTAGTGCTAGACAAAAGCCTGGGACGTCACCATCTTAAGTCCTAGGCCAGTCACGGTGATTTC
>CM053585.1:12110437-12150093 GCA_028646515.1 Pseudochirops corinnae
CTCCTGTGTGCTCCGTTCTCCCTGCCCCGACCTGATTAGACACTTCTCTGGGCTGGGAAACTGTCACTCTCTGTCTCACAATGGGTTCTGTCACTCTTAAATCCGCTCAAATTTACTTTTTAGTTCCCAAGGACGAAATTCTTGGGGAGCTTGTTCAAGTCACTGCTTACTCTCTGCCCTATCTCTACAATTCTTGTTGTTTTCTTGCCATGAATAATTCTCAGGGAAGAAACTCCCTGTATGGAATAGAAAATCATGTAGAGAAAAAAAAATGTGGATAAGTTAGCACTGAACATATACAGAGTGGCATAATAGAAATCAGGGAAAAAAGGTGTGATACAACGTATGGAGATCAGAGATTTTGTATTTTATCCTACAATGAATAGCTATTGGACCTTTTGAGGAAAGGATTGGCATGGTAAAATAATTGCTTTGGGACTATCGACTCAATAGCTCTGGAGAAGATGGATTGGGATGGGTAGAGAATGGATATAGAATGATCAAGTAAGTGACTTAGAATAGTGCAGGAGAATGGTGATGAGGGTTTAAGATGACTGTGTGTGTACATCCACCTGTTACTGCACACATATCTAAGTGTGGATGTATATTTATTTGTGTGTGTATCTGTATAAGTAGGATAAGGTAAGAAAAATGGAATGATAACTTCCTGCAGGCAAGCTATCCACATTCAGATCCCAGCATTGACACTGACTGAGGAGAACAAAAACAAGTCTCTGATACTCTGTTTGATCATCCAGAAAGTAGAAAGAACAATGCTTGTTCCAACTACTCCATAAGGCTGTTGTAAGGAGATTACTTTACCTATCTATATTATTTCAGTCAATAAACATCTCTTAAGCACCTACTAAATACCAGGCAATGCACTAAGTTTTGAAGATATAAAAAAGATGCAAATAAAAGTTCTTGTCCCCAAGGAATGTATAATCTAATGAATTATTTTTATTTTGAGGTTGGCAGAATTAAAGCATTCATATCAGGCCTCCTAAGAACATAACCTGTTGGCAAGGATGCTCATTGTACAAAAAAATCACATGGAAAGAGGAGATGTGTGAGGGTCAATTCTTTCTGCTTTTACTCATCATCATTATCATCACTGTTGTTATTTATTATTATTATTATTATTATCATTATTATTATTATTATTATTATTATTATTTAGAAGATGCTGCTGCTACCACTATTTCATGAACCAGGAATAAGCTTCTTTAGAGAATAATAATGAGAAGTTTCCAGTGACAGCGAAATATAAACACTGGGTATAAAGAATTTTGCTGTCCAATTTAAAAGCTGAAGAGGGGAGATGGAAAATGTAAATAAATTATATGTGGATTCCCCCTGAGAATGAAGGCCACCCTGCAAGATAATGTAGTCCAGGAATCAGGCAATAAGAGATCACAGAAAATGGAAGAAAGGGCAAATTCTTGTCACCTGATGATGGCATCCAATCTTCAGGCTCCATCCATTATTTTATGTAGTATTTTCATTTCCCCCATTTACATGTAAAAACAATTTTAACATTTATTTTTAAAACTTTTAGTTCCAGATTCTCTCTCATCCTCCTTCCCCATCCCCATCGAGGGGGCAAGCAATTTAATATAGGTTATACATATTTAGTCATGCAAAACATCTATGTGAGTCATGTTATAAAAGAAAAGAGAATGAAAAAGATAAAAGAAAAATAAAGTTGAAAATATGTTTCAACCTGTATTCAGACACCATCAGTTCTTTCTCTGGGGATGAATAGCATTTTTCATTTAAAGTTCTTCAGAATTGTCTCGGATCATTGTATTGCCGAAAATAGCTAAGTCATCTCACAACATTGCTGTTACTTCGTTTGTGGGGCATTTCACATTGTATCAGTTCATGTAAGTCATTCTAAGTTTTCCTGAGAGCATCCTGCTCCTCATTTCTTATAGCATAATAGTATTCCATCATAATCATACATCACAATGTGTTCAATCATTCTCTAATTGACGAACATTCTTTCAGTTTCTAAATCTTTTTCACCGGAAAGTTTTTGCTATAATTGTGTGTGTGTGTATCTGTGTGTAGGTCTTTTTCCTTCTTTAAAAAATTTCTTTGGAATACAGACCTAATATTGGTATTACTAGGGCATAGGGTACGCATGTTTTTATAGCCCTTAGGACATAGCTCCAAATTTCTCTAGAAAATGGTTCAATCAATTTACAATTCCACCAACAGTGGATAAATGTCTCAGTTTTTCCCCAAACCCCCTGTAATATTTGTCATTTTCCTTTTCTGTCTTATTAGCCAATCTAATAGGTATAAGACAGTAACTCAGAATTGTTTTAATTTTCAATTTTCAGTAAATAGTGGGTTAGAGGGCTTTGTATGAAATGGTTTTATAATAAACAGACTATGGAATAGCAAAAAAAATAGTGGGTTAGAAATTTTTTTTAATATGATTATAGATAACTTTGATTACTTCATCTGAAAACTGATTATATCTTTTGATCATTATCAGTTGGGTAATGGTACTTATTATTTTATAAATTTGCCTCAGTTCTATATATATATTTGAGAAATATGGCCTTTATCAGAGAAACTTGCTTCAATTTTTTTCACAGTTACTATTGCTAACTGTATTTCCCTCCATTCTATCCCCCCCTCCATTTATTCTAATCTCTCTATCATTTTTCCCATCCCTCCTTAAAAGTATTTTTCTTCTGATTATATCCTTCTCTAATATGCCCAACCTTCTATTACCCACTGCCCCTTTCTGTCTTCCTCTTCTACTTTCCTGTAAGACAAGAGATTTTTACACCCATTTGAGTGTGTATAGCATTCCCTCTTTGAGCCAATTCTGATGAAAGTAAAGTTCACCTGCTCCTCCTCTCTTTTCCCTCCCTCTCCCATTCCCTCCACTGCAAATGCTTTTTCTTACCTATTTCATGTGAGATAATTTACCCCATTCTTAGTCTCCCTTTCCCTTTCTCCCAGTATATTCCTATCTCAATTATTAAAAAAAAAATCTACCTTGCTCAGTCTACACACAAACCAAAGTTGTCTATTTGATGTTTTACAAACATGAAATTCCACCTCCTTCCTCTCTGTCTCTGCAAAAACTGCCTCCAATCCAGCTGGGAAAACTTTCTCTTTATCTCCACTCTGTAAAGCTCTTGGCTCCATTCAGAATTCAACTTCAATGTCATCTAATGCCAGAACCTCTTTTTCATGCCCAAAGTTACTGACCCCATCATTATTTATCCAATCTGCACATGCCCCATATTTACTCATTTGTTGATATGTTTTATCTTTCCCCCAAGAGATCTATGTCCATTAAGTGCAAGTTAGGTTTCATTTTTTCTCCTCATTAACATTATCTAGAATAATGTCTAGCAATTGGCACTTAATTATTTATTTTTTTGCTTATAATATACTACCCTAAAAAACAAAACAAACAAAAAAAAAACGCTTGTTCACAGATAGGGAACAATAACCTTAGATCATACATAAAGGCACTTACTTTCTTTTGAAAATAATTATCCCCAACTCTGCCAATTTACGGAATCTATTACAGTTTCAATTTGCCAGAACACAAGGAGAAACAGAGCGAGATGGTTTAATGAAGAATTGTATTTAGTGTCTGGAAAACTCTCTCTCTCTCTCTCTCTCTCTCTCTCTCTCTCTCTCTCTCTCTCTCTCTCTCTCTCTCTCTCTCTTTCTCTGTTTGTGTGTGTGTGTGTGTGTGTGTGTGTGTGTGGTGTGAACTAATAAAACATTTAATCAAGCTATGATGCTTCAATGAAACTTTTCTCTCCTTATTCAAGACAGTGTTTCAGGATGGGATGGGGTGTGGTTTAGCCTTCTTCTAATTGTAAGAAGTTTGAGAAAACCCTGTGACTTTTAATTTTTTTAAGGAAAATCACTGTTGTGCACAGGTCAGAATCCAAGAGGACTCTGCCATATTCATAAAAGTTCATCCTTTAATAATGTAACCTGAGTTCATTCTTGATTTTTAGGCTTCCATATAATAAATCTCACTCATTTATTTTCTCTTGCCATCCACTTGACCCCCTAGTCCCTTTGCAGTGAACTCCTTTTGTGTAATGCATTCCCTATATTGTATTTGATGCATCACTTTCCTTTGAGTCCAAGAATTTATATTTGCCTCTATTTTACTTTATTGCTCAGTCCAGTATCCTAGCTTGGCCATATATATTTGTATCCCAAACCAGTCATCCTGTCGGTTAGTTATAGCTCCTAGCATTCTGTTGTCTGCAAATGTGATAAGCATATCATCTATATCTTTTTCTAAGTCACCGAGTAATGTTAAATAGCACAAAGCCATGTATAGATTGTTGAAATCCTACACTGAATTTTTTTTTCAATTAGCATTGATCAAGTAATGACTATATTCAACTCTATGCATTGCAGCTGCCCTGAATTTCCCTGATTGCATTTTCACAGTCCACATCTCAATACCTTTAACACAAAAAAATGGAATAATATGCTCTATCAAATATTTTGTGAATGCCAGGGAATTATAACTATAGTACTACCCTTATCTAGTTATTTAATAATGCTGCCAAAAAGAACAACAAGAAAAGATTCAATTTGTGTTACATATTATAATCTTATTGCCTTTTTTTGGTCATTGCTTTGTTTACTTTACTAGATGGTCACTAAATCTTTTTTAAGTAATATATTTTGGAATATTTGTAATTCTTCCCAGAATTGCCTTTTTTCCATGCTTCAATTTTAAAAGGATATAAATAAGTTTTTTTTTAACTCCTCTATTTTTTTCTTTTACTATCATCTTTCAAGTATCACTGACAGTTGCTCAGAAATCATGCTCTCCATTCAGTAGCAAATTATATTATTCATCTGGGCCAAGTGATTTGAATGAATCAAAAGCAGTTAAGTGTTAACTTACTATTTCTTTAATTTTATTGGTTACCAGTTACATATTAGCCATTTTAACTCTTTTCTCTGTTTACATTATGAAATTCTTTCTCCTTGGTAGAGATATAAAATATAGAATAATAATTGTGTAGTTATGTTTTTTTCATCTTTGTGAATTCTTATAGTGCTACCTTACCTAACCTCATTAGGCTCTCCACCTCTTTTTGAATCCTCCCCATTATAGTTATTTTTTTAAAGCTGGAGTTGATTCTGAGCTTATCTCTTCAGAATATATATATATACATGAAGGTGCCATCATTTCTATTTATCATGTTACCAGATTTCATCCATTGTCCATGATAAAGTATCCCAAATAGTTAACTATACCTAGATTACACAAATATTCAAATATATGAGATCTTATTGATTTCAGAGTTCCTTAAAACCTACCAGCCCATACCATATGTTTTTTGCCCATTTTTTTCCCCCAAAAAGTTGGCCAAAAATTGTTCAAATAAACCTGGCTAACTGCCCACCTGTCATTCATTTATATTTCCTTATGATCAACACCTATTCTCTTTATTTCAATTTCCAGATGACTTTTTGCCAATTTCATCTGCAGCATTTCCTCATTAGAGCTATGTGTTACAACCTGCTCATACCTTCCATATAACTCCATTGACCACTGTGACTGATCATTTGTTCTTTGCAGGTGATGGAATATTTTTACAGAGTTGGTCAGTCAATTGAAAACATTTATGAAACATTTACTCTATTTTAGGCACCACACCCTATATTGGGGAAACCAAAAACCAAACTAACCAATGAATAAACAAACAAACAAAACCACAAATTTAACCTCAAGGAGCATACATTCTACTGAGGGGAAATATGTCAATAATTAAGCACATCCAAGATGCTTTTAGAGTACATAATCTAAAAAAAAAGCAGTGTCATTGAGGGGATCAGGAAAAAGGCTCCCTAAGTTAGGAATGAGTCTGAAGACAAACACAAAAACTAATAGGCAGGATGGAGATGGTAGAGAATTATAGATGTGAAGATAGTTAGTGCAAAGATATAGACATGAGAGATGACATATCACATTGGAGAAACTGTCATTAAATTATAGAGTGCATCGGAAGGAGTATTGGGGAAGAAAGGTAGAAAGGGACCAGGTCATGAAAAACCTTAAAAGTGACACTTTTTGAGATGGAAGACCTACAGCCCCCCCAAATGAAGAAATTTTTCCAGGTCTCACAATTAATAAATGAGGTTTGAACTCATGTCTTTTGACTCCATGTCCAGCACCCTATTCTCTAAAATACACAGTCTTTTTTATGACAAGAATATAATCTTCAACATAGCATTTATAGGTGAAAGGAGAAAGCCAAGGCAAAATTAGAAAAAAAATGTCACTGAATGTCTAGGGAAGGCAAAATCAGTCACTCTGATTTCATCAGCTCCATGAACAAGGGGACACTCAACGAAAATCAAAGGCAACAGATTTGAAACAGATAAAATAAAGCGTGCCCTTCCGGAGCACACAGCAGGCCTGTTAAAGTCTATCTTGGGAAATCATTGAGCCAAATAATAGAGTATCAATGGCCCTGTGATTCTCCTCCCTGCCACCTGCAACTTCCTCTCAGTATGGGCTTGTTGATTCAGTCTTAGATATGAGGAGCTAGAAGTAGCTATTTGGTACAGATTACTATGTTGGAGGAAAGCTAAGGATCATTTGCCAAACACATTCATCAGTAATTTTTGTCTTTCACCCTCCCTTTCTGGGTACATGGTCAGAAAAAGGGTTGGAGGAGTGTCTGCTTTCCCTACCATGGCTAGATTTCAACATATATATGGCAGCTTGCAGTAGTAGAAAGAATATTGAATTTGGAGTCTGAAAACTTACATCCAAATGGTACCTCTGCCTCTTATAATCTGTTTGACTTTGACCAAGCCATTTTCAATACTCTGGGCCTTAGTTTCCCCATGTGTAAAATCATTTGCTTGCAATAGATAATCTAAGAGTACCTTTCCAAGGCTAAATAGTAGGATTAAGTACCTTGAAAGGAGGTACAAAGCCTGCTTGTTCCATAATTCCAGGATCTGGCGTAGCATGGGAGCAGAAGAGCTACCTAATCAAAATGATATAGTGGAAAAAAAATTGGGATTGAAATCAGAATACCTGTGAATATGTGTGTATAAATGTACAATCCAATACACTTCCATACATACTCATACATACAGACATGAATTGTGCATGTGTATACATATATGCATGTATGGAATGTGTATTGTGTGCATATACATGCATATATATGTATACATATATATGTTTATATGTTTATGAACTTAAAACTTAGGAAGATGTTTCTTCCTCACTCTAGGCCAAGCACTTTATCCACTGTACCACCAGATGCTGTTTTTCACTACCAAGTACTTTACTAAATGGTGAGGGCACAAAACAAAAGAGAATCTCTTATCTCAACGGCAACACCAAGCATGCAACTGTGTACAAATGAGATATGTAGGATAAATTGGAGATAATCCAGAGAGAGAAGGCACCTGAACTGAAGGGAATCAGGCATGATCCCAATAATTATTGCATCCTTCAAACAGCGAAGGAAACAATCATAGGAATATCAAATTATGAATATGATTTTCACTAACAAAGATTTACTGGTTTCTGTCATGTAAACAACAGGAACAGTGTGGGTAAATCACCATTCTGTTTTAGAATTTGTTATAGAAAAGAGGGAAGTTCAAAGTAGTCTGACATGAAGTATAGTTATTAGGAAAAATAACAGAAATACATTTGCAATTCTTATATATTCCTTACCTTTAGTACACACACACACACACAAACACTTATATGTATGCATATGTGTATATGTGTGTATATGCACATGTATTGTACATGCACTCTATCTATCTATCTATCTATCTATCTATCTATTTATCTAAACTGTCTATTACTTTGGCAGGATCTGAATTTTGCTATTCTGGATTTAGTTGTCCTGGACACTCCTGCATGCATTAAAACTCTGAAAAACTTGCTTCATCCAAGTTATTGATTAAAATGAGATAAGAACAAAGAATAGAGCAAAGAGAAAAAGTCTTATGGTAGGGAATTAAATTATTTTTAAGCATAGAGAGATATAGATATAGATGTAGATATGGATATAGGTAGATGTGTATATATTTATATGTATATGTGTACATATGTGTATATCCCAATATGTGTGTATATATGCAGAGATATACATATATTCACAATGTATATATCTAAGTGTATATAATATGTATATTCATATGAATGTATATATTCATAGTTATGAGGATATTGACTATACTACCTAAGCCTCGGCCATTTGCTCTATTCTTATATTGTATCTCTATCCTTTTCTTTCTCTTTCTCTCCTTTTCTTTCTCTCTCTCATGGGGATAGATGATAGATAGACTGATAGACAGACAGACAGACAGACAGATAGATAGACAGACAGACAGACAGACAGACAGATAGATAGATAGATAGATACATTCTTTCTAAGTATATAGATATCTATATCTCAATATATATGGGTATATGTGTATACATACTTGTGTAGTTAAATGTCTATATGGGTACAGGTCTGTATATGTAAAGATCTCTCTGTGGATGCATGCATATATTTCCTGACCCTTTTTATCCTGTAATTTAACATGGTAGGTTGAAAAATATGATGAATTTAGAATAAAAAAATCTCGGTTCAAATCTTGCCTCTCAAATGAATATTTATATGATCCTTAAGAAACTTACTTTCTCAGGGCATTAGCTTCCTCATCCGTAAAGTGAGGATATTGAAGTAGATGGCATCTGAGGTTTCTTACAGACATAAATATATGATTGTATAATCATTTCTAAACCACTGAATTATATATAGCATAGACCATATGTCATAATCTTATCTCCAAGGATATAGGAGCTGTTATTAAATGTACTGTTGGAGCCAGTTTCACAGTCTCTCTATTATGTTCCTGACTTGACAGCTTGGCAATCCTGAAAAAAATAAACAAACAAACAAATAAATGGGCTCAGTCTTTTATAATACCTTCTTGATGAACCCATGCTGGCTCACAGTGATCATTACTTAATAAGGATTCACAAGTCACATATATTAGGTGACAATGTTTAATATGTCCATGAATCAAAATCATGTTGGTGGAGCAATATTTTGTAGGCTCTGTCTCCTATTTAGTTCATATTTAATCATCTTAAGCAAATGGGATTACTGGCCTTCCTCAGTTTTCAATGGAAAACAAAACAATATAGATTCTATATTATATATTAATGTGAAGGCTTGGCATGTCTCATAGGATGGGCATACATGGATGAAGTATGAGCTGAATGGCTAAAGGGTGGAACCCTAACACTGAGAAAAAAGGTCCATGAGAAAAATAAATTCCTTTGAGACTCTTCCAGGTTCCTATGATCATGAGAAAATTACCATTAGTGATTCTATATTTCATATAAAATATCTCTGTGATTATGTAAATAAATCTATTTGTTCCTTATATATCCAGGCATCTAATCATGATTTATTTAGCATTTAGTATTGTGCCAGACAGAGTCCTAAGAGTATGGGATACAAAAAAAAGACACAATTCATGGTATCCATCCTTAAGGACCTCATTGTATATTCAATATAGTGGAAAATGGATGATAATGTAAAAGGAAAGGGGCAAGTTGGGAAGTGAGGGTGGTACAGGCAGAAAGAAAAAAAAAACTTTCCTGAAATAAAGCGAGATGTAACTCTTAAAGTAGGTGAAGTAAATCGGATGTGGAAGTGAAGACAGAGAACATTCTAGATATGGAGGGCAGTCTGTAGAAAAATCCCACACTACAGAGACGTAGTGTCATGTGAAATGAACATCAAGAAGACCAGTGCTGCTGAATTGTATGTTATGTGGAAGGGAATAAAGTGTATGGAGTCTACCAGGGTAGGAAAGGACTTTTTATGGAGAGACTTAAAAACCAATCACAGGATTGTATTGATTTGATCATGGAAGAAATTTAGAAATCCTGGAGTTTATTGAGTTAGGAGAGGAGGTAGCATGGTCAAATTTGTTCTTCAGGAAGATCAGTTTAATAGATGAGCAGAAGTAGGTTTGGGATGGGGAAAGATTAGAGGAAGTGGGATCAACCAGCAGCCTTTTGAATGCAGGGGTGAGGTGATGTGTCTATAATATGCTGACTGCATTGTCAGAGGAGAAAAAAAGGGACACATTCAAGATTTACTATGTATGAAAACAGAAAGGGGAAGACTTAAATTGGATTTAAGTGGATTGACCATGGAGAATGATAGATAGTGAAGAGGTGAGTACTAATTTGTGATTCTCAGTGCCTAGGAAGATGGTGTTACTGCTGACATTAATGCAAAAGATAGGGAGAAGAGAGGATTTAGAGGATATAAAGAGTTCAGTTTTGTACATGCCAAGTTTAAGATGTCCATTTAAGAAGACTTGAAAGCCTCTTGCACAGAGTTAGTAAATCCAAAGAAAGTGATCAGCAAATGAAATTATATAGGGGGAGATGAGAAGAGGACCCAGGACACAGTTTTAGGGGAGCCACATAGTTATTGAGTCTGATGCAAATCAAGATCCAGATAAAAAGTAAGAGTTGGAGTGATCAGGTAGATAGAAAAAATTCAGGAGAAAGCAGCATCACAAAAACCTAGAGGGGAGATGATCAAGAAGAAGATGGTGGCAAATAATATCAAGGCTGTAGATATTTCACAGGATGACAATGTGAAAATCTATTACATTACATAATTAAGGCATATTGGTAATTTTGGAGACAGCAGTTTCAATTTAACAAGATGACTTAAAAATACTTTAGCCACTAAGATGAAGACAGATACAAAGAAATAGTTGGTAGGTCTGATTACATGAAGATTTTTTTTTTTGGAGGTTGGGGAATAAAGAGATGTGTGTATTTGTAATCTAAGGGAAAGCAGCTAGTAAATAAGAAGAAATGAAAGAGTGGTGAGATCAAAAGGATAATAGAGGGGGAAATTTGCCATGGAAAGTGGGATGGACTAGAATCAAGGGTTGCTGTGGAGGACATTCCCTCAACTGAGATTATAATGTCTTCATTTAAGTCAGGGGTAATGAAAAAAATTTTGGAGTAAGGCATTTGAGTATTGGGAAAAGATGAAGGGAAGAGGTTTTTATGGTCTTGGTTTTTCTGAAAAAACAGGCTCTTTATCTGAAATAAGTAGTGTGGGGAAATACCATGGAAGGCTTGATGCAGAATATAAAATGTAAGGAATAACACTTTGGAATATAGTTGATGTTGGCCTAGAGCAGCGGTTCCCAACCAGTGGTCACGACCCCTTTGGGTGTCAAAGAACCTTTCACAGGGGTCACAGGAATTGCCTAAGACCATCAGAAATATGTGTTTTCTGATGGTCTTAGGAACTGAGACACTGCTCCTCTATCCATCTCCAGGTGGGTCCGCCCACATGCAGATATGCCCACATACAAGTGTTAAAGGATCTCAGCATTAGGAAGGCTGAGAACCACTGGCCTAGAGATTTGAAATCCTTGAGGGTTAGCAGCAGTTCCTTATTATGTCCTTTATTTGTCTTAGTCTTCAATTCTGTAGTAAATCATATAGAAGTGTTGTGATGTGGAAATGTGGGAAAAAGACGGTGGTGATGATGATGATGGTGATGATGATGATGATGATGATGATGATGATGATGATGATGGTGATGATGATGATGATGATGATGATGATGATGGTGATGATGATGATGATGGGGATGATGATGATGGGGATGATGATGATGATGATGGTGATAATGGTGATGTGAAGATGATGATGATGGTGATGATGATGATGATGGGGATGATGATGATGATGATGGTGGTGATGGTGATGTGATGATGATGATGATGGTGGTGGTGATGAAGATGATGATGATGATGATGATCATGATCATGATCATGATGATGATGATTTTGCTTGGTCCTGGAAAAGTTTCTTGATTGAGATATTAGTCTCCTTGCTGTTGTTCAGTCTTCCTTCCCTAAGATGATCAACGACATCATAAGGGTGATGACTTCTTCATGAATTAGATATATGTGGGGCAGAGCTCTGCAAAGTCATCAGCCTTATTCTCTCCTCCAGAGTCCAGTGGCAAAACAAAGGAAATGGTTGACAGTGATGGCCCAGAATACAGATGGTCCAGAAAGGTCAATATTCTTTCTAGATTGAGGCCTTTCCCAGGTCTCAGTTTGTCTGAGGTAATTTATATTTAATGGCTAAGATTTGGTAAGACTTGAGACAAAAGGTGGCTCAATTTATGATTATGAAGATATCATTCTGGGAAGGGAATGCCCTGAGAATTTCTGGCCAAAACAGAAAATAATTGTTATTTACACCCATTCTAAGCCATCAGAATCTAAACAATGATCCACAGAGGCTTGGGTTGGAGTGATTCTTGGCTGTTCAATGAAAGTCAAAGTCATTTGGGTTTAAGGTGGAATCAAGTAGTTTCATTTAAAACACAATGGGCTTGCAAAAGTTTGCTTTTAGAGCAATATTTCAATAAATAAAAAAAAATGGAAAGTCTCGCAGAAGGAGGAAGAGGAGGAAAAAGAGGAAAAGGAGGAGGAGGAGGAGAAGAAGAAGGAGAAAAAGAAGAAAAAGAAGAAGATGATGATAATGATGATGATGATAATGAGTATGATGATGATGAAGAAATAACAATATTACTGAAATTCTTATCCAATTGGCCAGTTGGATCCCCAGAGGACAGGGAATACTACTCTCAAATAACATGGTAAGGCCAGTTAGTGTAAAACATTCTCTTAAGGATCTTACTTATTCCTTACCACCAATATTGTCTCCATGAAAGAAGTAAGCTTAAACTTAAACCACCATTATTATATTGAGGCATATTAAAAATAAAAAAGGGTGACAACATTTAACTCACACTATCTGTTCTGGAAGTTCTTTTTTCTCTGTAGAGATCTGATGCAGAATCCTTGTTTTTTTTTTTTTTTCATCCTTTGTTCTCAAAGAGGACCAATGACATCATGAGGGTGATGTCTAAATTTGCATCTGAATTGGATTTGAGTGAGGCAGAGCTATGTAAAGTCATCAGCCTCTCTCTCTTCTCTAGAGTCATCAAAGTCCAGTGGGTTGGAGATTAGAGTAAAATAGAGTGGATTCTGTACCAGAAGTAAGAAAATCAAATGAGAGTAACAAAACACATATTTCAAGTGAAGCCAAAAATAAAATTCCAAAGAATTAGAAATAATGGATTACAGAATGTGTTGAATGTTGCTGAAGTGAGTACCCACTAAAAACTAATTATTTCTTAAAGGTTAAATGATGTTGGTCATATTGAATATTCAATTCATTATTTTGAATATGGTCAGAATTGTTTATCTCCCTTTGGGGACAAATATTCTATCACTGGAATTCCTTCAGTTAAAGTTTCAACCTCTGAATCTATGTGTTTAAGATTTATATGCCTTTTCATGTGACTGAGTTTCAGAACCAACTTTTAAGACTTACAGAGTCTAAAAAAATATTTCAGACAAGTCAGTGTTTATAGATTCACTGCTTCTGTTCCTCACACCATATTTTATTGGAGGAATTAAATACTAACATAGATGGACTGTAATTCAAATAGCATTCAAAAAGAGAAATCCAGATACTCCCCCCAAAAACAACAACAACAAAATAACAAAAAAAAAGCCTTTCTTTTAAAGGAAAACAAAAGTTTCTAGATTTACAGAGTTCACTTTTTTCCCCACTTCACTGTGCATTTATATTTTATTAAATTATATTTGGGACATATTTGGCCTGAATATTTGAACCATTTCTATATTCTAACTAGCCCAGCTATTTTTTTAGAACTTTTTCTCCTCCTCTACATTGTATGCCCATCTTTATACAGCCTAAGAAAATTTCTTCACAGAAATAAGAGAAAACAAATAACCAATTGGAAATTGATTATTTGTGCTAATTATAACAATTTTATTTTAAGGGATAATGCAGGGACCACTAGGTGGCCCAGTGAATAGAGCACCAGTTCTGGAGTCAAGAGGACCCTGAGTTCAAATCCATCTCAAATACAGCACAAAATTAGCCATATGACCTTGGGCAAGTCACTTAACCCCAATTGTCCTACTTTTCCCCCTCAAAAAAGCAAAAGAAAAAAAAGAAAAAGAGATAATACAGGGCAGATGCAAGATGGTGAAGTAAAGTCAGGGACTCTCCTGAGTCTCCCTAAAATGTCTCCATATATCTTTAAATAATGACTCTAAACAAATTCTAGAATGGCAGAACCAATAAAAAGACAGAGTGAAACAATTTTCTAGTCTAAGACAACTTAGAACGATGGCAGGAAAGGTCTTTCACAACAAGATGAGAGAGGAGTACAGTCCAGCATAGGCCTCACTAGTGCATACTGGGCCCCAGAAAACTGAAAACAGGCCTTGGGTGATTGAATCAGTGGCAGTAGTGGTGGTTTCCAGAACTCTCAGCCCACATATAATGACGTGATCAGACAATGAGTCAGAAGGAGATTTACAGAGGCCCCTTTGCTAGCTGAGGGGCACGACTCTCTTGAATTGCATATACTTGGATCTGGGTCACAGTTCTGGATTTTAGTTTCAGTGCCAGGAGAAAGACTAGCCTAGCAAAGCCTGAAGCTATGGAGGAGCAGGGACCCTGATCACAGTTACATGCTTGAAAAGAGTGCTTGTGGTCACTCACAATCCAATGGCCAGTATAAGAGAGCAGTAAACACTCTTCTCCCTATATCATTGCACCTCAGATGAGCTAAAAACTTACAGGTCCCTAGAAACATCTTTGAAAACATTTGCACAAAAACCTGAACCTTGTGCCAGTGCACCCTCTACCCTGGAAGCAGAACCCAACTTTAGCATAGAGTTAAAAGTCAAGACGTGGACTTGAAAATGAGCAAGCAAAAGGAAGAAAAAAAAGTTCTGACCACAGAAAGTCCTATGTTGACAAAAAGATCAAGACACACACCCAGAAGAAGACAACAAAGTCAAAATTCTTACATCCAAAGCCTCAAAGAAAAATAAAAGTTGGCCTCAGGTCTTGGAAGATCTCAAACTGATTTTAAAAATTAAATAAGAGATGTAGAGTCAAAGTCAGGAAGAGAAATGTGATTAATGTAAAAAAATCATGGAAGAAGAGTCAAAAGCTTCATAAAGGAGGCACAAAAATACTGGAGAAAATAATACCTTTAAAAAAATACAGATTAGGTCAGATGGCAAAAGAGGCATAAAAACTGGTGAAGAGAAGAATGCCTTGAAAAGTAGAATTGGCCAAATGGAAAAGAAAGTACAAAAACTCACTGAAGAAAATAATTCCTTACAATGTTGAATTGGGCAAGTAGAAGTTAATGATTTTATGAGAAATCAAGGAACAAAATCAAAATGATGAAAAACATTAAAAGACAATGTAAAAATATCTCATTGGAAAAAAAATAATTTAAAAAAAATTGAATGGGAAAATGGATCCAGGAGAGATAATTTAAAATTTCTTAAACTACTTGAAAGTTATGATTAAAAAAAAAAAGGCTAGACATCATCTTTCAAGAAATTATCAAGGAACATTATCCTAATATCATAGACCCAGAGGGATAAATAGAAATTGAAAGAATCCTCTGATCACCTCCTGAAAGAGATCCCAAAATGAAAATTCCCAGAAATATTATAGTCAATTTCCAAACCTCTCAGATCAAGGAGAAAAAACTGCAAGCAGACAAAATGAAAGAATTCAAATACCATGGAGCCACATTCAAGATAACAGAATATTTAGCAACTACTACAAACATAAGGATAAGATCCTTGCGATATGATATTCCCAAGGGCAAAAGAGCTAGACTATAATCAACAATCACCTACTCAGAAAAACAGAATATGATCCTTCAAAAGGAAAAAAAAAGTGAATATTCAGTGAAATAGAGGACCTTCAATCAGGACAGTCCTGATGAAAAGACCTGACTCAAATAGAATATTTGACTTTCAAATACCATATGCAAAAGAAGCACAAAAAGATGAACAGTGAAGAGAAATCATAAGCAATCTTATTATGTTAAATTGTTTATATCCATACCTTGGAAAATCATATTTTTATCTACTTAAAACTTTCTCATTGGGACAGTTAGAAGAAGTACACATAGGCAGAAAGCAGAGGTATGTTAAATGTAATGGCATGATTATCTAAAAAATTAAATTAATTTAAGGAATGAAAAAGAAGAATCTGCGGGGAGAAGGGGAAAGGGAGAGGTAGAATGGAATAAATTATCTGACATAAAATAGTCCTGAAAGAGATTTTACAGTGGAGGAAGAAATGGGAGAAATGGTGAAGGGAGTGTGGTACCTTACTCTCATTGTAATTGCCTGGAAGAGGTAATAATATACATATTCACTTGAGTATAGAAATCTATTATATCATACAGGAAAGTAAGAAGGCAAGGAGATAAGAGAATGGGATAGGCAGGAGCTGATAAGAGGGAGGGCAGTTAGGAGCACATAAAAGTGAGAAGAAAAAACCCTTTTGAGAATGGACAGGGTTAAAGAAGACAGAGTAGGATAAGCAGGGGCAACATAGGAGAGGAGGGGAAATTATAGTTGGTGATCATTACTGTGAAAAAAATTACAGTGAGGTTCTGTGATAAAATTTCATTTCCTAAACATACAGAAAACTAATTTAAATTTATAGTAATAAGATCCATTTCTCAATTGGTACGTGGCCAAAGAGTATCAACAGGCAGTTTTCAAAGTAATCAAAGCTATCTCTAGTGATGTAAAAAATGCTCTCAATCACTATTGAGAGAAATGAAAATTAAAACAACTTTGAGGTACTACCTCACTTGTCAGATTGGATAATATAACAGAAAATTAAACAACAAATGTTGGAGGGAATAAGGGAAAATTAATACACTAATGTATTATTGGTGAAGGTGTAACTGAGTCAGCCATTCTGAAGAGCAATTTGGAACTATGCTCAGAAGGCTTTAAAACCATGCACACCCTTTGACAAAGAAATAGCACTACCAAGTTTGTTTCTCAAAAAGAGAAAAAAAAAATTAAGACAGGAAAGGATCTATGTATACAAAAATATTTATAAAAGCTTGTTTAGTAGTGACAAAGAATTGAAAATTGAGGGAATATCTATGAATTGGGAAACAATTAAAAAAGATGTTGTAAATGATTGTGATGGAATACTATTGGGCTTTAAGAAATTATTAAAGGGCAACTAGGTGGTGCAGTGAATAGAGCACTGGCCCTGGTGTCAGGAGGACCTGAGTTCAGATCTGGCCTCAGACACCTAACAGTTACTAGCAGTGTGACCTTGGACAAGTCACTCAACCTCAACTGCCCTGCCTTCCCCTCTCCAAAAAAGCAAAAAAAAAAAAAAAAAAAAAAGAAAAAGAAAGAAAGAAAGAATGAGAAGAATGTTCTCAGAAAACATGGAAATACTTACATGAACTAAGGCAAAGTGAAATGAGCAGAACCAGCAGAAAATTGTACACAGTAACAGCAATATTGTATAATGCTCCACTATGAAAAACCTAGCTATTCTCAGAAATACAAGCATCCAAGACAATTCCCCATGAAATGATGAAAAAGGCCGTCCATCTCCAGAGAAAATAGTGCCTGAATGCAGATCAAAGAGACTATTTCTTTAATTTCATTATTTTTTCTTGTTTTTATTTTTGGTCTGTATTTTCTTTCATAGATTAACTTACATGTAAATGTGTTTTTCATGACTACACACACATAACCTATGTCAAAGTACTTGCTGTGTTAATGAGGGGCAAAGGGGGAGAAAGGGAGAAAATTTGATATATAAAAAATTTGAAGAAAAAAAGAATGTTAAAATTGATTTTTTTGCCGGTAATTGGGAAAAAATAAAGTATTAAACAAAAGATAGAGCAATGAAATTATGTAATTAAATTAGTTACAGCAATCCAGAAAAAAAAAAAATCACTGTTACTACCTACATTAATTTATATATTCAAGGTCTTTTCATCCATAAGGAGAAGAAAGGTTTCTTTGTTACCATCAGAGTCTGTCTAAGATAAAGAAACTGAAGTCCCTAAATGTCATTGCAGTGCCTAGTTGTCCATGATTTTCTCAACCCTATTTTTCTAACCCATAATGACTTCAGGAGAAATCAATAAATTTGAAAGAAATAGAATTGATTACTCCATAACCCCTTTTGCTCCCCTCTTCTTTCTAAAGGGAGTTTGTGCTCAGCTTCAGATGCCTGCCATTCTAGACATTATAACATAAACTCTATTCAGGAAGGAAAAATAGATCTGTGACTAACAAGTTATTATAGCTCATTTTCATAAAACATAATGTATTCTAATTTATAAGAATAATTAAAAAATAATTATTTCAGTATTGCCACAGGTAATTTTTGTTGAAAGTTATCAATGAAGGAGAATAGATTGTTCCAGCATTTGTATTTTAAAAAACAACATTCTTCTGGACTCTGTTCCTACATATTCTGCACACATTTTCAATTTATAAAAATAATTAGTCATCAAACTATGTTTCCATAAGTTTCTCCTCATTGTTATATACTGATCAAACAGACTTAGTGACTGTATGAGAAGTGAAGTCACGGAAAGTTTAGCAGAAGATAAATTCCAGTCTTCTCATTACTAGCTTTGAGAAAGAAGACTATTTCATGACCTTTCCAGGAGAGAAGGGAGAGAGTCTTAGAAACAATGAGTACATCAATTACTTTTTTTACTCATGGTTTAAACCATAAGAGATTTTAGAGAATTTTAGGAAATTTTCCCTTAGGTGGTTTCTCTTAAGTAAGTTGAGATACCTTCTTCCCAATGCCATAACTCATTCATTCTGATCCTTTAACAAAAATGATGCTAAATTTTTTGTTATCATGATTGTGGCCCCATGATAGACGAATTGTTTCTTGCTGGATGCTTGTAATATTTTATCCTTGATCTGGGGATTCTGGAATTTGGCTATAATATTCTTGGCAGTTTTAATTTGGGGATCTTGTTCATAAGGGGATAGGTGAATTCTGACATTTTCTATTTTACCCTCTGGTTTGAGAATATCAGGATAGTTTCCCCTTATAATTCCTTGAAACATGATTCCTAGGCTCTTTTTTTATCATGGTTTTCAGGTAGTCAAATGATTTTTAAATTAGCTTTTCTGGATCTAAGTTCCAGTTTTGTTGTTCTCTCAATGAGATATTTCCTATTGTGTTGTATTTTCTCATGGTCTTGTTTTTATTTTATTGTTTCTTGATTTTTCCTAAAGTCATTACTTCATTTCTTCCATTTTAATTTTAAGGAATTATTTTCTTTAATGAGATTCTGTACCATCTTTTCCTACTTTTTAAGGAGTTTTATTTTCCCTCAGTGATTTTTTGTGCCTCTTCACTTATTTCAACAAATTCTGCTATTTAAGACATTATTCTCCTCACTGGCTTTTTGTACCTTTTTTGTCAGTTGGCTCAGTTTTTTTAAGGTGTCATTTTCTTCAGCATTTTTTGTATATCATCTCCTTTGCAAAATTGTTGAATGTTTTTGTTTTTAGTTCAAATTACATGTAAAAATAATTTTAACATTTTAAATTTTGAGTTCCAAATTATCTCCCTCATTCCTTCCCTTCCCCCCTCATTGAGAAGGCAAGCAATTTGATATATTATGCATGTGTAGTTATATAAAACACATTTCCATATTTTCTTTACAAAAGAAAGGAACAGACAAAAAAAGACAAGAAAAATAAATAAAGAAAAAAATATGCTTTGATCTTCATTCAAATTCCATCAATTCTTTCTCTGGAGGTGGATAGTATTTTTCATCAAAAGTCCATCAGAATTGTCTTGGATTGTTGTATTATTAAGAATGGCAAAGTCATTCACAGTTGACCAACATTTCTGTTATTGTGTACAATGTTCTCGTTTTCGGCTCACTTCACTTTGCATCAGTTCATACAGGTCTTCCCAGATTTTTCTGAAACCATCTTGCTCATCATTTCTTCTTTTTTAAAATTTAATTGATTTTTTATTAATTTGTTTGTTTACTTTTTGTTTTCAAGATTCAGTTCCACAATCCCTAGAGTTTCAGATGTTTGCCCTTTCCTCCACCCCTCACCCCCCATGGTGGCATGCAATCAAGTATAGGACTGGCAAATACATTCACATTAGACATTAGTCTGGTTGTAAAGAAGGACTGTAACTGATGGAATGAATAATGGAAAGAGGAAACAAAACCAAACACAAAAAAGAAAGAGAACAGGTAGTATGCTTCAGTTTGCATTTAAACTCTGTTCTTTCTAGATCTTTCTCTGAATGTAGACATCTCTTTCCATCATTAGTCTTTTGGATTTGTCTTATAACCTTGCATTGTTGAGAAGAGTCCAGTCTATCAAAGTTGGCTATCATAGATGTCTGTAATTGTGTACAAATATCTCCTGGTTCTGCTCTTCTCACTTACCTTCAGTTCTTATAAGCCTCTCCAGGTAAATATGAAGTCCATCTGCTCCTCATTTCTAATAGCACAATAGTAGTCCATTATATTCATACACCACAACTTGTTTAGTCACACCCCAATTGATGGGTATCCATTAATTTCCAATTTTTTGCCACCACAAGAAGAGCTGCAATAAACATTTTTGTACATATGGGTCTTCCTCCCACTTTGATGATCTCTTTGGGATACAACCCTAGAAGTGGTATTACTGGATAAAAGGCTATTCAAGTATTTGTACCACTTTGAGCATAGTTCCAGATTGCTCTCCAGAATGGTTAGATCAGTTCACAACTCCACCAACAATGAATTAGTGTTCTGAATTTTCCACATCCTTTCCAGGATTTGTCATTTTCCTGTTTTTCCATCTTAGCCAATATTATTGGTGGGATGTGGCACCTCAGAGTTGTTTTGATTTGCATTTCTCTCATCAATAGTGATTTAGAGCATTTTTTCATATGCTTATTGACGTCTTTAATTTCTACCTCTGAAAATTGCCTGTTCATATACTTTGACTATTTATTCATTGGGAAATGACTTGTATTCTTATAGATTTCACTCAGTTCCCTGTATATTTTACAAATGAGGTCTTTATCAGAGACCCTGGTTGTAAAAATTCTTTCCCAGTTTCCCAATTCCCTCTTAATCTTGGTTACATTGGCTTTGTTTGTACAGAAACTTTTCAAGTTAATGTAATCAAAATAATCCATTTTGCATTTTATAATGCTCTGTAATTCTTGTTTTGTCATAAAGTCTTCCCTTCTCCCTAATTCTGACAGGTAAACTATTCCTTGCTTTCCTAGACTGCTTACAGTATAAACCTTTATACCTAGAACATGCACCCATTTACACTTGATTTTGGTATATGGATTTAGATAATGGTCTATGCCCAATTTCTGCCGTACTATAATATCTGGGAAAACTGGAATATAGTATTTCTTTGACAATTTCTTGGATGATGTTGTCCAAGCTACTTTTTTCATCATGACTTTCTGGTAGACTTATAATTCTTAGGTTATCTCTGCTGGTTCTATTCTCCAGGTCATTTGCTTTTCCCATGAAATATTTTACACTTTCTTCCAATTTCTCAATCTTTACGATTTGTTTGACTGACTGTTATTGCATCATACAGTCCTTAGCTTCAATTTGAGTGATTCTAAGTTTTAGTAAATTATTTTCCTCGGTTAGTTTTTGAAGCTCCTTTTCCATATGTTCAGTTTTCTTTTTTAGGGAAGTATTTTCTCCAGTTAGATTTTGAACCTCCCATTCTAATTCTCCAATTTTACTTTTTAAGGATTTGTTTTCTCCAGTGAGATTTTTTTTTTCCAATTTGGTCACTGTAGATTTAAATTTATCTCCTACCTCTCTAATTTGGTTTTTAAAATCTTTCTTGAGCTCCTCTAAGAATGCTTTTTAAGTTTGAGACCAATTCATGTTTCCTTCTGTGGTCTCCAGTGTAAGTATAGAGTCCATGTTGTCCTCTGAATTTGGTTGTTGTTGCTCACTATAGAAGCATTTTATGGTTCTTGATCTCACAGATTTCTTCTTCCAAATTGTGATTGCCTATGTCTTGGATTTTTAGAGTGGATATCAGCTTCTCGGGTGCAGAAGTATTGCACTTCTCAGGCTGGGAGGTAGAAGTTTGTTTGTTAACTTTGTGAGCTATAGCATCTGAGTGTCTAGATTGAGGCCAAGGCCAGGACTCTCAGTGTTTCTCCTGAGTTACCCTGAGGCTCACAGAGTAAACTGTGGGGGAGAGGTGTCTGGCCACTTGAGGTTTCCACCTCTGTGTCTCTGGGCTACAGTTCAGGCAGCTCAGCAGTTGGAGGCCAGCAGGACAGGAGTTGGCAGATTCCCTTGGTGGTACTAAGGCACACCTGGGCTTGTGTTGTTAGTGCTTGCTGGCTCCACCATACTGCCTCACTTCCCCCTTCCTGAGTGATTCTCAAGAATGAAGCTGTTTCCAGTGATTCAGGATTTTACTCTGGGTGGGTCATTTATCTCTGGGTTTTCTGGGTCAGGGAGGGGGGGATCATAGCAACTAGGTTTTATTCCACCATCTGGACTCCTGGAAGTAATGTTTGTGATTTTCAAATACCCAGGCTGCAGGCTGGTAGCCCCAGGAGAAGCTGCTGTCCCTGCTGTGAGCCCTACATTTTCTCTTACCCAGCTCTGAACATCCTCTGTCATTTGGTGAGACAGCTGCAAATCGCCGTTGAGGTGGTGAGTCTGCTCCCTGGGGATCCTTCTCACTCTCCTGTAGTTGGGCTCTTAGATCCACATTGGTGCATCCCCTGCATGCTCCACATTCTCCCTGGCCAGACCTACCCAGGCACTTTGCTGGGCTGGGTATCTGCCTTGTTCTGTCTTCCAGTGGGTTCTGTCACTCTAAAATCTGTTCAAATTCACTTTTCAAGTTTAGTGACAGAATTCTTGGAGGAGCTTAGAAAAGTTGCTGCTTCCTTCCTGCCATCTTGGCTCCCCTCTTGAATGTTTTTTTTTCTTTTTCCAGGATTTTGTTGCATCACTCTCATTTCTCTTCCCAATTTTTACTCTGTCCTTTTTATTTGACTTTCAAAATCATTTTTGAGCTCTTCCACAACCTGAGACCAATGCGCACTTTTCATGGAGCTTTTTTTATGTAGGAACTTTGACGTTATTATGCTCTTCTGAGTGTGTGTTTTAATTTTCTTTGTCACCATAGTGACTTCTTTGCTCAAAATTGTTTTTCTGCTCTTTGCTCATTTCCCCAGTCCATTACTTGACTTTCTAAGTCTTTGTTAAGGTACAGTTTTGCTTCTAGGGCAGAAGGCATGCTGTCTCAATCTTCAGGGTTTGGGCAGAAGTTTTCAGGGATGCTTGTGAGAATCTGCAAATTTTCATTTTTTCCAAAGTGGTATGATGTAAGGATAAGCATGTACTACATTCTTGTCCTGTGCTCTTGTCTATGAGTGATCACAAGCAGTTTTTTTTTTTTTTTTCTGCATTGTAACTGTGATAAGGCTCAGTTGTGGTCACTGTGGCCACAAGCTGTAACACACTAGTCCTCTTCCTAACGCTGAGGCTGCCACGCAAGACTGCTTTATTTTTTGTGTACTTTACCTAGACAAGATGAATATGTTTGTAAATCTAACCTTTCCTGATTAGTTTGATTTGACCTTGAGATTTGATCTCATAGCCATTCTTTTTTTTTAACTTCAAAAATATTAACAATATCATACTTACCCAGTCCCAATAACAATGGAGAAAGAACTTTTATGATGAAAAACTCTTCAATAATCTCTTAAGTGGTACTATATGTCATTCATGTGCATCAAATAATATTATTACTAATTTAATATTATTATGAGTAATTATGATTTGTACCATCATCATCATCATCATCATCATGGGAGTACCTGATCTTTTCTTTTCTTTTTTTTTTTCAATTTGGAAAATAGCTCAGGTTAGATAATACATAGATATTATCTTGATTTTATGAAGCATCAAGTAAGTACCAAGAAATAGATGCCAGTCTGGTTTACAAGTCAAGGGCTGTTACTCCTATACACATTCCCTGAAGTCACTGATTTTTTGTTTCCAGAAATAGACTAAGAGGCATCACCACAGAGGCAGTAATTATAAAGTGGTTAATTAAAAGCAATTATAAAATGGTTAATTAATTTTATGTATCTTTATACACTACTCAGTTTTATTGACCCCTTCTCAATCTAGGAGTGGTTGACTTCCTCTCAGCACTTTAGTCAAGTAGGTTGGGATAGCTCATACCTTTGGAATGTTTCTAGAGTCAAGTTAGAGGTAATTCCAGGTATGATATCATGTTTTTACCCCCTTCCCCAACCACAGTCAGTGAGCAGTGTTTAATCAGGCTGTACCTGAAGCTGCCCTAAGCAGCCTTCTTCCTAGGGTACCTCCATGAACTTCAAGATAATAAATAATCATCATCATAATCACAATAATAACAGTAACAACAACAACAACCACATCATTGTGCTGCTGGGAAATCCAGTTATTCACTTGAAAGTTTTAAGGAAGAAAATGGATGACAGGTACTCCTTAATAGGGAAATAATAGAAATTAGCAACATCAAATGGCAGTTTTATTTCCTCCCAAATTATTATAATACTTATATAAGTATTATTTCAGACACACAGACACACACAGAGCCACATAAAATATGTGATGTTTATGTATATAAACAAATGGTTTTTTTGTTCATCTTTATTGTTACATTAGAGTGATCTCTGGAAATACAGACTTCTCCAACCCTGAAGAATTTAATTGTCCCCCTTTAAAGCAATAACAAAAATAGGTTGAAAAACTGGATTCCGTGATTACATCATCAATGGGTGCAAATTTTGGTAGTAATTGACCTCTACTCTTTATTGAGAAGGCAGTGTTGGGTAATTGATAGAGAACAGGAGCCTAGAAGATCTGAGTTAATGCCCTACCTTTGTCACATATGGATCATGTCACCTGGTTTAAGTTATTCTACTTCTTGGTCTTCTCCCAGCAATTCTCTAAGATTACAGAGAAAGTGGTTCTTATTGTGTTTGTCCATTTTCAAAGAGGACTGTGGCATCATGACAATGATGCTACGACTTGCAGTTGACTTTTTTTTGAGGGAGGGAGGGCTGTGCAAGGTCACCAGCCTCATTTTCTCCTCCAGAGCCTTCTGGGTCCAGTGACCAGAAAAACATCAGGATGACTGAAGGTGACCCAGGATGCAATGGGAGACCCTGATCCTTTTAACCTAAAACCTTTTAGAAAAGGTACCTATGATGTGGCTTAGCTAGAAGTTTTCTGTACCAATAAAATGACATGTCTAGTATCTATTTCCTTCCTATATCCATAAATACCAGTCAGTTATATTTCATTATATATTTTAGAGTCAACATGTGTGAATTTTAAGAAGCATTTTGTGTATATTCAGAAAATATAGCTCATAGATATGTAATCATTTTTGAACTGTGAAACTAGTGAGCCATTTCACTCAAAGAAAGGAAGTAAAGTAATTTATAGTAGTAGTAATGGTAGCTATAGGAGGAGCAGGAGGAGGAGGAGGAGGAGAAAAAGAAGGAAGAAGAGGAAGAATAGGAGTTGTAGTAGCAGTAGTAACAGTAGTAGTAATATAGAATTATGTCTGTGTTACTGGTGCATTGAAACTCTATTTCTAACAGGCATTTCTTCCTGGCATTGAATATTTCTTTGAATACAATTGTGAGGCAGACAGGAAATTGAGTGAGCAGTTCTATTTTCCAGATGACAAAACTTGAAACCCTGAGAGAATACCCAAAATATCATGGAAAGTTTTTGATGGTTGGTTTTGGTTTTGACCTAGTTAAAGTGATGTCAATATCCATGGGACTTTAGTCCATTGCCCCACTCACTGAACCCTATAAGTTCTTAGGTAGAGTATGAATGTATGAAGAATTTGTGATTTTTCTCAGCTTGGACAACATGAAGAATCACAGCATTTCAAAACTGAAAAGGCCCTGAGTGGCACAACCTCACAGAATCAGTGAATTGGATCTGCAAAAGACCTTAGAAGTAACTGAGTCCAACATTCTCACTTTACAGTAGAGGACATTACATCCTAGAGAAGCTAAGTGACTTGCTTATGATCACACAGATAGCATTTGAAGTAGGATTTGTATTTGAGTCTTCCTGACTCCAATTTCAGGATTTGGTTAACTCAGTCACTTAGGTAGCAGGAAAGGAATTTATGCTCTACCATATACCTGAAAGTTGGGGGATGTTATTACCTTCCAAAGTATTCCATTATATTTTACAATTCCTCCAATAATAAGGAAGTTTGGTTGTTGTTTTCCTGAAAAGCAAATCTAATCTTGCATTTTTGAAACTTAATCCATTATTTCGGATCTTCCCTTTGGATTCAAAGGGAACACTTATGAGTTCCCCCAAAAGGGATAATCTAATTTTGGGAACACCCTCTAACAAAGTAGATTGCATACCTTTGATGTGTTAGTAGATAAGCACCAGCAGTAAATTAAATCTGGAGAGATTAAGTTACTTTTCTAAGATTACCTATGTTATAAATGTCAAGGTGTTTTTAGATCCTAGGTCTTTTAAAACCTAAGGCTGGTATCCTTCCTAATTTACAACACTGTCTCTTTCTATAAATAGGACCAGTCTATGAAGCCCAAAGTACAAGAATAGAGGCCAGGGCATGAACCCACTTTAGTAATGACTTCGGGAAGCCCAGTCCTAAGTGGGAATCAACTGACAATTAAAATGATGAAAGCATGGGTAAATGCATTTTTTTAAACATTCAAAGATGAATTTCATTCATCAGTTGGAACATTTTCATCCAAAGGGCAGAGAGTAGATTAATGTCAAGCATTCATTTGGCCATTAAATGTACTAATGGAGATACCATATTATAGCATTGGACCAAGATAAAAAACATAATAATAATAATTTTAAAGTAATATCTGAAGACCTCTTTCATGAAGTAAAAATCAAGCAATTAAAACCAATGGATCTCAACTGCCAGTGATAAGGCCATATTTGTAAGGCAATGGACATAATTCCGTTAAGATTCATCAGTTATGAGCAACATAATTTCTATTTCACTATATTTCTTATTTAATCTTTCTTCTTCCTTGATAGTTTGCCTTGATAAACTCTCTAAACAACTGTATAACTTAACTAGCTGTGGTTAAAATGAAACCTATTCATGTGTAGGAAACGCCAAATGCAAAGCAATAAAGATTCCCTCTCTCTCTCTCTCTCTCTCTCTCTCTCTCTCTCTCTCTCTCTCTCTCTCTCAAAATATAGATATGTATATTACTATAGAGATGTGTGTGTATTTATATATGTGAGTGTGCATGTATGTATGCCTGTGTGTGTCTGTGTCTCTGTGTGTGTGTACATAATAGCATTTCCTATTTCCTAAATGGGGTAATTGAAAGACATTCTCATAGGGCCAAATACATAGTTTTATTATCACAAAATTACTTTTGCTTTATTGCAGATCATGGTGTTTTGTTTTGTTTTGTTTTGTTTCACATTTTAGAGGTTAATTATGTTGCCAAGGGAATGTCAGCACCATGCCAGTGAAATTATGTTTTTCATTAGGAGATGAGCTAATATATTTGGAGAGTAAACCCTTTGAAAGCCTTACCTATCAATATGTACATCCCTGAACAAATCTACTTCACTGTCACACTATATCATGCAAGTCTTGTTCATGCCTCATTTCGTAAGGATGTTGTCAGTTATTCAGATAGAATGCTCTGTCTTCAAGGGTTTACAATTTCATTTACAAAATCTCATTTTTGGTGGACTCAAGCCAGACACTCCATGCATAAGAAAAGCAGGTTGTTGTCGCTCTTGCGTGTCCATATTTTTACAAGCTCCCCTTTTCCAAACACTCTGACTTACCTTAGAATCAAATATCATTTCTTGTAGTGCCTTTAAACAATTTTTAGATTTTGACTTCCTTAAAAAAAAAAAAAAGCATGAATTTCCACCCACCAGGAAAACTGAAGCCAGAGTTGAACAATGTAAAAATGTAGAAATATCCCTTGGTTCAATTGTAAGCAATTTAGGTTATTTCGCTCGTGAGGTGTGTGACCTTGAGATGTCTCCATGGAAACTGGTTAGAATGAAGCACTTGGAGTGAGGAAGGATAGGGTCGATTACCTCCTCACACACTCAATAGTTTTAAGATTATGAGCAAATGGTTTCTCTTCCTCCCTGTCTCACCACTTTTTGTTTAATTTTTTTTTTTGGAGGGGGAAGGCAGGGCAATTGGGATTAAGTGACTTGCCCAAGGTCGCATGGCTAGTAAGTTTTAAGTGTCTGAGGGTCAGATTTGAACTTGATTCCTCCTGACTCTAGGGCTGATGCTCTATTCACTGTGTCATCTAGCCACCCCACACCACTTTTTCTTAATGTACTTTGCAGGATCTTTCTCCAAGTCACTCACACTAACCACGAGTGTCCCCAAGGCTCTGTCCTGTGAACTTTTTTTTCTTATGCCATACACTATTTGTCCTAATGATCTCATCAGTCCCAATGGATTCAATAAACATCTCCACTCAGATAATATCTAGTTTACAAGCCTGACTGACTCAGAGGATGGTGCTACTCTGAAGAGTATTAGAGAATGTAGAAAAACCTATAAGCTGGTACTCCTGCCTCAATTTCCTCCCCCTTCCAATCCTTATTCCACTCAATTTTCCAAGTGATCTTCCTAAAGCAAAGGGCAGGTCATGCTACATTCCCAATTCAGTGAAACCCAGTGGTCTGCTGGTGGATCCAGCATCAAATAAGATTTCTTCTGACTTTTGAAATCCTTCACAACTTGTCCCAACACATGCATATACATGTACACACATTTACATATGTATACATACATTCACATGTGCATACATCACACATATGCATTCACATGCACATGTGCAGGTACACACAAACACACATTTCTAGTCTTCTTACAACTTACACCACTCAAACTATCTTCCAGTCCAGCAATAATGACCTCTTTGTTGTTCCATTCTTGGTTCTGTCCATTAGCTCCCTGGGGATTTGGACTGGCTGGCTGAATAGCTGTAATGTTTTCCCTCCTTATTTCTCCCTCCTACTTTCCCGACTTCCCTCGAACTTCATCTAAATTCCCATCTTCTATTAGGAGGCTTTCCAAGTCCTCACTAACCTTAGAGCCTTCTCTCTGAGATAATTTCCAATTTATTTGCTTTGTACTTTCAAATTGTCTCCCCTCTTAGATTGTGAGCTCCTTGAGGGTTAAGGCCATATTTTTGCTTGTTTTTGAAATTCTTTATATTCTCAGCATACACCTGAATATAAAGACGTGTATACATATGTATATACATACATATATGTTCAAATATTAACCTTATAAATGATGTGATGTGGTAGAGATCACTGAATTTCTCTGAATTCATGTTTCCTCATCTGTAGGGTAAGGGGATCATACTTAACTGGTATCTTTTTTTAGATACTTTGTCAGCTCAAAATGTATTATCTCCTAAGTCCGTATCACAGAAGGAGACTGGATATTACATAAAAACAGAAGAAAACAGAAAAAAATGAGGAAATCATGTGGGGTGCTGTTTGGCGTTATACATAATATGTAAAAGACTGGTGTGAAATCCAGCAAGAAAATTAAGGAAGGGGCAGCTCACAGTACACTGCGTACATCATATATGTATATATATATATATTTTTTTTTTTTTTTTTTTTACTCTAGGAAAGTCTATGTCAGGTGACAAGTCATGCCTATAAGACCTCCACAACAAGTCGTTCATTGGTCCTTTTCTCTCTACTTAGACCATAACCACTTTGGAAGCATTAAAAATTTAAAAAAATAACAAACCTCTTTTTCCCCCGAGAAATAATAACAGATATTTCTCTGCACTAAAAAGTCCTTTCCAACATGCTTAGAAAAGCCATTTGGAAAGGTCAAAAAATTAAAAATACTTTTTCTTAGAGAAATGAATTTTAGGAGTTAATTTAAGACCAGTAATTTTGGTCAAAGAATTAAGACATGAAAAGAATGGAGAGTTTCTGTTTGTTTATTAGGAAAGAGGGGAGTCAGCAAAGTGACTTGGTTACTCAACTTTTTTTTATTGTAATATAAATTGCATTTTAACATACATTGTCATTTTTCATGATTCCTACTAATGTTAAATGAAATTGTATTGGAGCAGAGGGCATAGGATACCATGTTAGCTTAGACATCATTCTTCCCAAGTCTAAGAATGACTTGCATATAAGTTAAATTAAATATTTCTGGAAGGCTTGAGCAATGCAATGCAGAATATAGCAAAAATATTGAGATTTTCTTTTCTGACACCATTTTAATGAAGTTCTCTATCATCTGTTGAGTGGACCATATTATCACACATTTAGTGCGGGAAAGTACTTTAGAGGTCACTGAGTCCAATCTTTGAATTTTCTAGAAACATGGATTCATTCTGTCGCAAGTGCATTAATTTTGGTTGCCAATTAACAAGAACCCAGAGGTTCTCTACAAGCCAGCACTAAACCATTGAAACATGGCACAATTGGCCACAACAAATGGGGAAATTTTGAATGCTGTGAACAAGTTCACTTCCCTTGGCAATATCCTTCCTGTGGATATACACAGAGATAATGAAGTGGATACACACATCGCCAGAGTTAGCTCAGTGGTTGGAATGCTCCAAAGGAAAGCATGGGAAAGAAGAGGTGTCAGTCTGACTACCAAATCGAAGGTCTAGAGAGCCATTGTACTGATCTGAGTTGTATTTAAAATGCACTGTTGTATGCCTCTGAAACCTGGAGAGTCTACTAAGGCCATGCCAGGGGGCTAAATAGCTTGTGTTTGAGTTGTCTTGGGAAGAATCTGAACATCACCTGGCAAGACAAGTTACCAGACGCTTAGGTCCTTGCTAAAGCCTAGCTACCTGCCATTCAAACCCGTCTACAGAGAATATAATTCCAATGGGCTGGTCACTTGGTTGTAATAATAAATGCACATTTGCCTAAAATCTCTTTCATGAAGAACTCATACAAGGCAGGCTTTCACATGGAAGTCAGAAGAAGCAATATGAAGGCACTATCAAGATCTCTCTGATGAACTTTGGTATTGATTATGAAACATAGGAGATGCTGGCATAGGGTTATCCACCATGGCATGCCCACATCAAAGAAGGTGCTCTGTTCTATGAACTAAGAATTCTACTACCTCAAAAGACATATGAGAGGCACAAATTTAGAGACATTCCTATCCCAAATGTTCACACAGACTATTTGTGCCTGACTTATGGTAGAATCTCCAGAAATCATATTGGTCTGATCAGCTACAGTCAGGCACACTGCATCTTGACCCCAACATAGCAATGCCATTTTGGTCCTCACTGAATACAAAGGACAATAACTAATCAGTCAATGATTAGTGTGAGATTTCTGTTATGTACCGGGCACTAATGCTATTGCTTTCCTTACAACTTTCTTAGAACAACTCTATTCCATTCACAACATTTCAGTTATGAACTCCTTGCAGGTAACTTTCTAATCTATATCTGAAGCCCGTTCCAGATGAGAATAATTGTGACAATAAAGTTCAAGTTCGGGCTTAGCTTGAGAAGAAAGGTTTGGGGAGAAGGGGGTTGGGGTAGTAGGAAGTTTGATAACTGGCACCTACCTGACAAGGTTGTTGTGAGGATGAAATGACATATTATGTATAAAGGTCTTTCCAAAATGAAGTGCCATGTAGAGTCTGGGGTACCCTATGTCCCCTTTCTTTTTAATGGTCTGACTCACTCCAACCTAGCATTCAAGTTGGCAGGTCTTAGAGCATCTGTTTGGGAGAGAGCTACACGAAGGGAGGGATTTAGGGCTTCCAGGTGAGTATATTGAAATTGTCAAGATAATAAAGATAACCTTAGTATGGAGGAAACAATTTACTCTAACAAATAGAGTTTTTGGTACCCAGTAGTATAAGTTCTATTTATCTCAGTCAACTAGATTGATACCTTTTACTATAAAGTGTAATATATTTACTAAATGAGAAGCCAAAAACAAGAATAATCATAAAATTTTACTGAGTTTAAGTTATAGTAATGATAATCAAAATGTTACTTTTTGCCCAATGATTCTATCAGTGTGCACAGTATCTGTGGTGGGGAATGGGGGCATAAACTGACAGAATCCACAAATCGATTCATATCAGTTGGGAATATTGTGTACTAGGGAAACTCACAAATTTGGATTGTAAACTTAAATGTCTGTGGTATCTATAGGGAGATTTTGATATTTCATCTCCTTTGCGAACACCTGCTGATGACCTATAATGTGGCACCATATGTCACCTCCTATGTGGTGCTCTTATTTGGAGGTTCTCCCCTGCTGGAAAAAGCCATATCTCCACCACTCTCAAACTGCTGAAACAGCATGGATTTCTTTAACCAAGAGCAGCATTAATCCTAGGACCTGCTGATCTTCCCAGGTCTGATCACATGGCTTGGCATTGAGACAACATGATTATCTGGCTATAAAAAGCAAGTTCTTTTAATGCTGAGTTTTCAAAATTATTCAGGGCTTCTTCTATAGGTGTGGGGATATGTTGGCCTCTTGGGCCACAGAAAAATTAAAAGGAAATGTAGCCAAGGCACTGAAGGGTTCTTCCTCTCTTAACTGTAAACAGTGTTAAAGAGGAAGGAAACCTTTCCCCACCCCCCGACCCAACCATCTCATCACTATATGCTGCTGCTTTCTTCAAGAAGCTCCCAGTTTCAAAATTTTCCTCTAATCCAATCAGCTCCCCATATCAACAGCAGAGCATGTTTACAGTCAGCTATACTTAACTGCGCTCAACTTCTGTGAACTTTTCAGGAATTATATCATGAGGATGAAATGACATATCTATAATGTCATTTGGAAAACTTGTCCACATCAGTTTATGTAAGCTATTTCTCTCACCAGTTTCTCTCTTTATATTCTAAACCTGACTCAAATCAAGATACTCATATTCCCCAAACAGATCTTTGATTCACAATTCCCCAACAACAAACATTCAAGTCCTAAGAGACAGTTGAGAGAAAAGATTATTAATAACCAATAACTTAGGGGAGATTCATAGCTTTCCCCATCATCCAAAGTCCCAATTGTTAAGTCTCTTTATGCACATTACTGATAATGAGATTGAATCAACTCTTTCTGCCTCTTAGTCAGACCCCAACCAACCTTACAAGAAATTTAATCTAAAGTGAAGAAGCCCATTGAGTTCCTTCAAGCTTGGGTGGGGAGGGATCCTTTTGTCTAGATAGTGCAAGACTTGGGGTGTTTTGAGATAGTTTCCCTGTCCAAGGGTGACATAATGTCACTTGCAGTTCTTTGTTGGGAAGAGTACATAAACTGTGAACCCACAATGATAATGGATTTTGGTCTAAGAGAAATAACCAAATCACCATCTTTTTATTAATAACACGCTAGCTTTATTAATAAAATGATTACATTGCCCAGGAACTCTGTCTTTTGACCCATTAAATATGTCACACAGTCATATGCAAGGTAACTCCTGAGAAGTAATGAATTTTTGTCATATTTACATCAGTCAGTACTTTTGTCTTTGGGAATATGGTTTCACCCCTGTCCTCTCAGAACTGCATGCACTATGTCTCAAGTTATTTTCTTTATGTCTCTTATAGACGTATGCTTTTCTTGATCCTTTCAACAAAATAAAACATCTACCTAAGAAAATAGGCAGTTACATTATATAAGTGTAAAATAGTAGTAGTAGTGGTGGTGCTGATGGTGGTAGTAGTAGTACTTATTAGTAGTGACAGTAATAGTAGTAGTAGTCATCATCACTGTCATTGTTACTGTCATCATTATCATCATAGACATCATTCTTTTAATTATAGTAGTCATGTTGGTGATGGTGGCAGTACCAGTGGTGGAAATAGTAGTAGTAGCAATAGTAGTAACAGCAGTAGATAGCACATCCAAATCATCAAATATACAATTACATGGTGAAGGAGAAATGACTGTCATTCTTCAAATTATGATCAAAAATGACCAAAACAAAGGTAATGGGTGCAGGTTGTAGAAAGGCAGCTTTAGATGACATCAAAACAAACAATGAAATGAACAAACAAAAACTAGTCATTCCAGCTGCCAAAATCAATGGAACCATAGTGTCTACTACTGATTATTGTGCAGGTAAAGGTTGCCCTTGGTCTCATAGAAGGTTTCTTTCAACACTGAAGGCTTTTGTGTGTGATCCAGTGACATTGCATTTAATGTTTTGTTTTGTTTTTATGCTCTAGCTTTCTATAATTGGGCCAATGATATAGCATTAATGGGAGAATGTCAGGCATAAGGGAAGTATTTCTCACTCTTCCTAGTTAATGATCTCTTTACATTCAATTTCCATATATCAATTGGATAACAAGTTGAATTTTTTCTATCCCACAGTAGAATACAAAATCTTTAAAGGCAAGAGCTCTATTTCCAGGGCAGAAACAGTGTTTATTTTCTGTTACAGGTACTGAATCCATCCTTGTTGGTTTAGACTAGATTGGATTAGGTCCTAGACAGGAAGCTGGAGTTAGACCATACTTTCTTCTTTTGACTTCCAGGGGATCAAACAGCCTTTTGATGGTGTTATGAGTTTATCCATTACAAAATGTACAAATAATCATATACACGTTAAAAATAGATGCCATGTTTTAGCAATTTTACATCTTGTACACAGGGAAGATATAAGCTGGTTTTGTAGGTGAAATGAGTAGACATTAACAAGAATATGCTTTAGAAGCATGCATGGTATTTCATTCTATTTGTATCTCAGTATCTAAATGAATAGAGGTAGCTGCTGTATAATGGATAAAGAGCTGTCCATGAATTCAGGAATGATTGGTTTAAAGTCTTACTGTTGATATATATTGGGATCATGAACTTGGTCAAATCTCTAAATCTTTCAATACTCCAGGAGGCTCTCTTTGACTGTAAGTTGCTAGCCTTCCTCAGCTATGGCTATTCTTAAAATATGTGATCCCGATTCCAGGTAAATCTCAGATCCATTCTGCATCTATGTAAATACTCATAGCACTTACAAGCACCCACCTGACTTTATTCTTAAATATCTTTGAGAAAAGTACAACAAGAGAAATAAACTATAGCAAAAAACCTAGAAAATGTGGGCAGAAAATGAAATTATAGTACAGCAGGATCTATATATCCTACATCCTTCCACAGTTTAGAAAGAATCCTACATGTAATAAATATTATGCTACCTCTAATTACATCATTAAGCTGAATGACAATCACATTTTCTTTTCATTTTGAGTCTTTTGGTATATTTAACATGGTGATTACTATAATTAATTTTTAAAGGAAATAAATTAGAACTCTGATTGTAGCTCCCACTCCAGCTTCTTTGTGTGGTGAAATTAACTGAGGATTTAAGCTTGACAGTTTCTATAGGGCTTTAAATTTGTTTTTAAAAAGTGACATGAAACTTTTACTTTCAGCTATACCAATCTTACATCATAGATCACTTGTGATACTTTCTCCTCCATCTTGGATGCTTCTTTATAGGAAAAAAAAAATCAAAGGAAGAAAAGAAAGAAGGAAGGAAGGAAGAAAGGGAAGAAGGAAGGAAAGAAGGAAGTAAAGGAAGGAAGGGAGGAAGAGAGGGAGGAAGACTAAAAGAAGCTAAGAAAGCACCAAATTTATACTAAAGTTGATGAAGACCCTCCCCCAATATCACCCTTCTTTATTGAATATATGCATTGTGCAGCCAATTATTATGATGCAAATGCAAATCTGCCTTTCTGCAGTAAATAGTGTCTCCCATACCAGAAGACTTCTACAACTTCCTGGCTAGCCTAGCTTTCATAGTTTCAATCACTCTCTCTTTAAAGTTATAAGTAAGGCATGGCAATTATTGCTTTAACCAAAGATGCCAAAACTATAGTGTATTACAAAGGACAAGTGAAAGAGCTCTCATTATGGAGTTAGAGTGACTATATTAAAATCTCACTCCTCAAATTATCTATTGGTTCTGTTGCAAAATACTAAGCAATCCCAGGCTTCAGTTTCCTCCTCCATCAAATGAAAGGGTCATACTGGAGGGCCTGTGAGAGATAGTCTAACCTTAGATTAATAATGCTATGATCCTTATGATTTTCTCCTTCTGTCTGTCTCTGTCTGTCTCTGTCTCTCTATCTCTCTGTCTCTCCGTAAGTGTGTCTCTCTCTGCCTCTGTCTTTCTGCCTCTGTTTCTGTCTCTGTCTTTGTCTCTGTCTGTCTCTCTGTCTCTGTCTCTCTCTCTGTCTCACTCTCTGTCACTCTCTCTCTCTGTCTCTGTCTCTGTCTCTCTCTCATGTTCAGACTCAGATAGTGGAGACCAAGCCTGATGAACTAGCAAATTCACTCACTGCCTCCCAGACCTGGCCACAGTTTCTGAGGACTGACTCCCTGCTGGCCCCTTGCCTTGGGGATAAGGCAATCCAGCCCAATCCCCATCTTCTAGACCACTGGAAAGATTCAAGATTTATGGAGAGATGAAACAGATTGATTGAAGTCAAAAGTTGTGATCTCCATTGCAGGGAAAAGCAATGTCAATAATCTCATGCCTCAATTGAAATAACAAAATAAATAGTTAAATTAAATGACAGTTATGCAATCTTTTTTCTTTCAGAGAAAGGTAATTATCCCAGCAAGGAAGCTGGTTTGGTGCTCACTAGGGACACACCCACCAATGTAATCAATTTGAAAATGTGTGTGTGTGTGTGCTTGAGAGGGGGGAGAGAGAGACAGAGACAGACAGAGACAGAGAGACAGAGACAGAGACAGAGAGAGAAACAGAGAGACAAAGAGAGAGAGAGAGAGAGAGAGAGAGAGAGAGAGAGAGAGAGAGAGAGAGAGTCACCTGTGATGGCTAAGCGAATATTCTGAGTCATATAATGTTAGATCCAAATCCTTCCTCTAACACAGGATAGCTATATTACTTTGGACAAGTCACTCACCTCATAGGGCCTAGGAAATGCTTTAAGGTTGGAAGTTACAGAGAATACATGATGGTTTTCTTTGGTAGTTAAAACTTCTTTAAGATGATTTCCCTACATATAAATATGCTGATAAATATTCAATCACCAGATCTCAAAAAAGCAGAATATACTTTAAAAATTAATCAGTATAACTAGCATTTTCTCCATCACTTTCTTACACCTGGACAATCAACAAACCAAAAGAATCAAGTTTTCATTCGCTGATCTCTGAGGTGTTATGCAGCCATTGAAAATTCAACTATTTGTTGTTCAAGCTAGCTCCAATACAGCCCTGGCCTTATACCAACAAAATAACAAATGCACATCTATAGTTGTACTACTCCTGTGGTACCACGCAGATTTTCACTAGGTGCAATAGATTTATGCAAGGTTCTGACCAAAACATGAAGAATTGTAAATGACAAACGTAAAAGTCAGAATAACTAAAAGTTGAAACAACATGGCTTTGGGACATGTAAATGCATAGCTTGGATTTCCTTGCAAACTTCAAAGCAGTATATAAATGGCATATGATTACACCCCCCCCACACACATCATCATCATGATTGTCATCACCATCATCTTCATATCTTGTTACTGTCAACTACATGAACCTAGATTGGTTAATGTGTTTAGTTCTCAATTTCTTCTACTACATGTCATGTATATCCTATAAAGCTTTCTCCTGGACTTTCTCCTTTTCTCCTTTTATACTCTTTGATTTGGTGTTCTCATCAGCCCCTATGAATTTAATAATCATCTCTGTTTTAAAGATTTTTAATTCTATTTATCCAACTCAAATCTCTCGGCTAACCTTCAGTCTTCGTTTCCAACTATCTATTAGACTTCTCAAACTTGATACCCTGTAGACTTTTAAAACTAAAAATATCTCCAAACTGAACCCATTATGTTTAACCCTAAACCCTACTTCTTCCAAATTTTGCCATTAATGCCAAGGTCACCACTGTCTTCCCAGACCCCTCTCATAACCTAGTTATAATTTAAGGCTCCTCACTCTCATGTCCTGTAGGCAATTTATTACTAAGATCTATTGATTTTCCTTTTGTACTTTGTAATACCCTTAATATATACCCAGTTCTCTCCTCTCATATTTCCACTGCCCTGATGCCAACACTTAACTCTTCATGTCTATATTATTGCAATAGGGCTTAGCACAGAGTCTAGCGCATAGACTGTGCTTAACAAAGATTTATTGATATAGCCTGCTGATTGTTCTGACCCCCACAAGTCTCCACACACTCCAGTCTATCTTCCACTCAGCTGTCACAGTGATTTTCCTAAAATATTGGTTCAACTATGTCACCACCTATAATGCCAATGAGATATTCACAGCACCCATGGTAGCTATGGATGTGCTGGTGTAGTTTTGAATCACAAAATGTAACAGACTCTCCACAAGGAAGACAGAAACAAAATATGGATTCAAATACCAGAAAGCCAATTCCCACACCAGAAATGCAAATCCATCATAGCAATGAAGAAGTTGATACATACAACCAACATAGCACTGACATTCCTAAGCCTTCCCTCTGTAAGACCTTCAAATTAAAACTGCCTTCCGTAAGTAAAAATGCCCCTCTTTTACTCACAGTATTTGCTCTGCCTCCATGCTGCTTGCTCCCAGATGTTCTGACTCTCCCCTGCTCCATGCTTCTTACTCTACCCTTTCATCAAACTCCTCCAACCATGGGATCCATGTCATTACATTTGACCTATTAAGGAGTACAGAAAATTTTCAAATTCCCATTACCATTACATCACCTTCCTCAATAAATTCCAGTGACTTCCTATCACTTCTCAGATCAAATATAAAATCTTCTGGCATTAAAAATTCTTTTGGGGGGTGGAGCCAAGATGACGGTGTAGCAACAGCAACATATCGCAGCTCTCACATAGTGACCCTAAAATACCCGTAAAATAGGACTCTAAACCAATCCTAGAACTCCAAAATGCACACAAAGATACTTCCCACTAAAGTCAGCCCCCGGCTATGAGGAACCATATCAGCACTGCCAACTGAACCTAGCCTGGCCTGAAGCCGAAGCTGTGCCCCGGGTGCGGCTGGACGGGAGGAGCAGAGGAGCCTCTCAGGTGAGCAGATTAGCAGGAGCTGCGAGTGAGACTTGCGAATTTGGGAGGGAGGAGCAGTCCGGCAGAAAGCCTCCAGAGCAGAAAAGTGAAAGGCAGAGGTTTTGCACCCGCCTCCACATTGTAGCTTCCCGCCCGCGGCCTGCAGACAGCAGGGGGACTGAGCGATTGTTCTCAGGCCAGCGCTCTCACGTTGAGCGGCCTGCATCAGAATCGCCATCTTGGGCCTTCTTTCTGCAGTCTTCACTATCCAGTCAGCCAGAAGTAAGTAGGAAGAGTCCCAGCATCTTCCTGAGAGCTACGGCAGCCGGGATGACCCCAGAAATTTGGGACAGAGCTTTCCCTTCTGCAAGCAGAGCTCCACAGAGATTTAAAAAAAAAAAATCACGGTCTGAACAACCATGAGTAAGAATGAGCATAAGAAGCAAAGTAAGAACAGCTCCCAAACCCTAGATTCCTTCTTTGGGGAAAAGAAAGATCATAGGAGAGAGAGGGAGGAGGAGAGGGCAGCCAGAGCGCCTCCACCAGGGGCCTCCAATAAACATGAAGAGTGTCTTAAAGCTAGAGATGAGCTGAAGAA
>CM053585.1:12150593-12167002 GCA_028646515.1 Pseudochirops corinnae
AATAAAGTATTCTTTTGATAGTGATGAAAGATTATTTAAATAACTGTTGATCACTGCATTATTCCTATTCTGTAGCCTTCTTTTTGACCAGAGATTCTGATAGTGACCCTCCCATGCCCCTCCTCTAGAGTGACACAACTTAATGCTAGGCCCATTGCCTTGACCTGGCCTTAAAGACAAAATAATTATTTAACCCTATCTCTCATCTCTCATGAATTGTCTGGGAGAGAAGTCGAGGAATAATTGGATTTGTGCCAATTTATTGTTGACTTATAGAACTCTAGGAAGCAGCCATGGTGAAAAGCCTCACAGTCACCAAGGTAGTTTCAAATATGACCATTCACACCCTTCTCAAATATGCTTACACATTCCCTTTCCTTAAGTCAAGGATTTTATAATTATTGAAGTCAACCTTCCTTCCTTCCATACTTATAAGTTCTGGTTCTCTTCTCCTCCAAATTCAGTATTTTCCAATACGTCAAAATCTCACAAGGGCTCAGATTAAGAAGCCAGTAAGCAAATACTGAAGAGCTAACAATGTCGCCATCACTATATTAATTATTGGTTTTGAAAAAGAAGAAAAAACATAACCTTACCCTTAAGAAACTCTCTTCCTAATGGGGGAAACAACATGGAAAAACAAGAACACACAAGATATATATATATACTTTTTCCAAGTGATCTTTTCCAGTTACTAAAGACTTATCTTTGAAATGATCTCGAGAGATCACTTGGAAAAAGTAGGATTAGAACCATGTCCTGAAGGAAGCCAGGGATTTGAGGACATAGAAATGAGGAGCAAGAAAATTCTAGACATTAGGCAAGACCAGGAAAATTATATGGTATTACAGGATGGAGTGTTTTGGAGAAAGATAAGCAAGGGGGCTAGTGGCACTAGGTCACAAAGTACTTAGAGCATAATTGAAGAGTTGCAGGCTCTGGGAGCCCCCTTTATCTCTCCTTGAATCTTTGAGGTACAGGCTCTGCGAACCCTCTTGAACTCTAATTGAATCTTCCCACTTAATGAGGCATTTGCAGAGGCCATAAGGTTTCATTGTGACTCTTCTCAGACCTCTGTTACTAGCTTAGCCCTCCATTGTTCATCTATTTCCCAACCTTTAGCCTATCAGTAAATATCAGTCCACCCTTGAACTGGCCTGGCCCACCATTGGCTGTTGGCTCTAGGAAGCCCAGCAACTTCCCACCCTTAATCACTTATTGACCTCATTAACTCTCCCTGAAGACCCTCTCCAATCTCCTCCTCCAGAACACCCCTAGATTCCTCCCACAACCTTTCTGTATATAAGACCCTTTCTTGTCCCCATGTGTGTGAGATTGACATAGAATTTTCTAGCACAGACTTGCTCTGTGTCCAATACAGACAAACTTTTACTAAACTTTGCTTTTCTTTTGCTGACAGATAACTTGAGTCAAATTCATTTGGCAGGACCTGGTGTGTTGGTATTTTGGGGTCTCGAGCCAAAAGCCTAACCCTAACCACATCAGAATAAGGCATAAGAAGACTAGCAAAGTAGGAATGAGGTAGTCTAGAAAGTGATTTATAAGCCAAAGAGAATTGTCCATTTGATTCTGAAAGAAGTTACTATAGTGTTCATCTATGCCCATCAGTAGCAGGAAAACAAAACAAAACAATGTTTCTCCAACGAGGCCAATGAATAGTCTTCTAGCGTCCATTCAAAGATTAAGTGCAACTCATTGAAGCCGAAAGAAGCCAGTTACTCTTTGAGAATGCAGTTAATGTTGGGAAGTTTTGTTCGTGTTTGTCCCTTGCCGTTGGACCTGAGGTTATCTCTTTACAATACTCTCTAATTGATCCCATCTCTGCTCAGAGATACAAAACAGTGTAATACACATTCCACATAAAAACCTTTCAATCCATCTTCCACATCATGGCGGTGCTAAGCATCATTCTTGCCAGAGTAGGTGCCTAATAAGTGTTTGTTGTTCTCCTTGCAATTTCAAACAATCAATGACATCTCTGACATCACCATGTGTAAGAGGGGATATAATAGTATCTTATTTTGCTCCAACAAAAGTCTTTGTGAGATAAACAATAGCTGTGGGGAAGCTCTCCCTTATCTTACTTTACTAAAACCCTGGCCTTCCTGGAACTATAGACAATGGCCAGAGGGAGCTAGAAAAATGGGAGTGTGGCCAGCTCTGACCTTAGAAGAAGTCAAGTACTGGTCGGGGGTCTCAAGTATCCTCACTAGCAAGCCTCTGTAATCTACATATAATCTACATATATTAAGGGAATGTAGAATATATAGAGGGAAATAAAGTTAGGAGTTTGAGGAATTTGACTATATATATGTATATAGATATAGGCATAGATATAGATATAGACAGGGAGAGAGAGAATGTAGAATATATTATATATATATATATATATATATATATAGAGAGAGAGAGAGAGAGAGAGAGAGAGAGAGACAGAGAGAGAGAGAGAGACAGAGAGAGACAGAGAGAGAGAGAGAGACAGAGAGAGACAGAGACAAAGAGAGAGGGACAGAGAGACAGAGAGACAGACAGAGAGAGGGAGACAGAGAGAGAGAGAGGCAGAGACACAGAGAGACAGAGAGAGAGATGAAGTAAGGAAATGGAGGCATTTAACTAGACCTGTGTCTACCAGGAAGGACTTGTAGACCCTCACTCCTGCTTCTGTATGAGTGTGTATATGTCCCTAGTGAGCACCACACCTGTTTCCTTTCTAGAAGCATAATAAACACCTTCCTATTCACACTCTGTTTCTGAGTTCTTTCAGTGAGAAGAGATTTACTGTTTGGAGAGGTACATCATGTGGATCTTCCTTAGGGTCCCCAAAAAGGAACACAATGGGCAGCTGAAACTCATTGTAGGTTAACTCCCTAAACATACCTGTAAGCCCTGTGATCCCCACAGCAGCATTGAGGGGCATCTTACATAGATCTTCCTAAGGGCCTCCAGGGGCTGTGGAAGTCCATCCAGGCTATCTCCTTGACCCTTCCTGGGAAGTCCTATGATCCCCAAAAATGTGTTTCTCACACACATAATCATGGTAGGCTATGTCACTTAATAAATGTGACTTAGGCAAAGACCCCCTTTGGTCTTTTCAATTTTTTTTTTCCAGGTGAGATAGTCCCAATTCCTATGATGAACGCTAGCCTCCTCATCATCCTAGGTCATCTCTTATGGTGTACATCACCTAACTTAAATATTCATATCTACTCAGGTATAAAATGTTTGGGGAAAACATTAAGATTCTTTAAGTGATAATGACCATATTGAAACGTGTCCAAATGACAACCTCAGCATGCCTTCACATGCCCCCATTCTACTTTTTCTTTACTTGCCAGTATTAACCTTTCAGATTCCAAAACATTGCCTCCTAAGAGGAACAAAGAGATGGGGAATTCTACCTCACTACAACCCTTGAACCACAATTTTATTCTCTTTCTGTAAAATGATGACACACTTGAGATATATCTCTAACCCAAAGAATTAACTTTATATGGGACTAATGATAAATTCTTAGTGAACTGAGGTAGTTTGTGTCTGTAGACTTTATTCTGCATTAGCTGAATAGAGTCTTTAATAAAAGTACTAATCAATGGTAAGCAGACACCTAACCTTTTCTTAAGGGCCAACAGAAAGTAGGATAATAGAATGATAGATTTTGAGTCATAAGAGTTCTTAGAAATTATCTATCCCAAACTTTCTCCTTTCCATAGAACAGTGGTTCTCAACCTTGCTAATGCCATGACCCTTTAACACTCATATGTGGGTGTATCTGCATGTGGGCGGACCCACCTGGAGATGGATAGAGTAGCTGTGTCTCAGTTCCTAAGACCATCAGAAATATGTTTTCAGATGGTGTTAGGTGACCCCTGTGACCCCTGTGAAAGGGTTGTTTGACCCCCAAAGGGGCACAACCCACAGGTTGAGAGCCACTGCCATAGAAGGAGACTGATACCCCTAGCAGGGGTGGGTAAGCTTTAACCTCTAGGCCACAAGTAGCCTTCTAGGTCCTGGAATGTGGCATTTTGATTGAGTCCAAATTTTACAGAACAAATCCTTTTATCAAGGGGATTTAGTCAATGAAATTTGGATTTAGTCAAAGGGCCATGCTTAAGGACCTAGAGGGCCATATATGCTCTCAAGCCTGTAGGTCCCCCACCCCTGAAGGCCTAGATACTATATTACTTTTCTCAAGCCTCATGGATAAACACATGTGACAGAGTCAGAATCCAAGTGTTTGGATTCTAATCTTTCAACCAGTAACTTTTATAGAGCTCTTCTCTTGCCACTTGTAATGGGAATGGAAATCTGAAGATCTTCCCTTCCCCTTAATAGACCTAGAGAGGAGTTTAAAGACCTCCCCTGGTTTGAAATTAAACTTTGCCCCCTAATAGGCTGAATGTAATCACATGGAGCCTGTGATGGAGGGAATTTCCTTAGGGGAAGCAGAGTCCACAGGATGCTTCCCTGCTGTGAAGATAAACTCTGGCCCCTGATAGGCTGAATGTAGTCACATGGAGCCTCTGGTGGGAGGAGTTTGCTGAAGAGAAGCAGAACCCACAGGAAGCTGGTCAGAGCTAGTCAGACTCTCTGGGGAGAAGATGCTCATTAAGGGAAGAAAGAGGTTTGTGAATAAATGTTGATCTTCTATTGGTTTATGGGAAGGCTGAAGGATGTTGTGGCTCTCAGTGTTATGTCTTCTGATTATCTTTGGTATTATGATGGAATGGGCTTACTGGTTTGGGGACTGGGTTTTCTGGTGAGTAAATAAATGCTTCAGTTCTATTCTCTATCTGGAGAATCTAGTATATTTTGTGACCCAAAGTCATGTGATACTTATAGTCTCAGTCTTTATCATGATTGTGGGTGCTGTAAATATTGAATTGAGACTACGTTTGGCAGAGACAATGGGAGTACACAATATCAGACCTCTAATTGGAGGGATAAGGGATTTAGAGGAAGAAATGGCTAGCCCAGGATGGGAGGATTTGCCTTATGCCTACCTACCAAAGTAGTGGTCTAAAAGTACAGGGCTTTGTAAAAACTGGGAATAGAGAATCCAGCAGGGAGAAACTTAGAGATTTAGGAACATGTTTGCAAAGAATACCAATAAAACCTAGGAGAGAGCTGGAGTCAGTGAGTAGAAGAGGCTGGATTTTGCTGATAGACTATGGTATACTGTGTAAAAACAGAGACAAGCTGTTACAAGAGTTGGCTTAGTGCCAGAATTCCAGGCCTCCTTTAGAAGAGCAAGCTGAGTCTCAGGAGGAAGGAGAGAGGGCTATTGTAAATTTGGCTATGAGAAAGAAGCAAAAAAGTAACAGGAGGAAAGCTCACATGGCTTCCCTAGAGTCTGAACCTGGTTGCCATGACAACAACTCCCAAGAGTGTGTGTTGGGAGCAAGTGATACAATATGGCATGCTACATTGTTTCATGGTGAAGATTTTTCAGAGGCAGAAGCTCACCCCATACTGAGAAGAAGGCAAGAGAGTCAGGGAGGGCAAGCAGTGTTTAAGGAGATACTTGAGAATTTCAGTCAACAGAAGATTACTGATATTTTGAGCAGATTCACCCAAAGGATGGGAGAATCCTTAGTGTCTTGGATGGTAAGAATAAGTGATGAAGGAGTTGCTGGGATGGTTGTAGATAAAGTGGACTTCTTGAAATGTATAAGTAGTTGCGAGAATTCTTTTGTCCAGGAAGCTTTTAGATGTTTTCATTTGGCATGAAGTAACAATGAGACCAAGCTATTAGCTGTAGCTTCTGATGGATGCAATAGAAGGCATCTTGCTTATTCTATGTGGCTTAGTGGAGGCAGACCCTTGTACTCACTTAGAGGCTACATGAGAAAGTTGAAAGAAGAATTAATGAAAACTGCTATCAAGGTGGAAATGCAGATATGTATCATGATATCCCCTTAGCAGTTCCTCATAGAAATATCATGGTGAAGACAGCTCCTCCTGCTTATAAACCCCTTCTTCTGACTCTATTAATTGATGAAATACAACACCCTCTTTCAGAGGTGCCAGATAAGATCCCACAGCTAAGTGGCTTAGGAAAATGCCGCCGCCACAAGTGTTCTCGCTCTCACTTCTGCTTGGTTCCAGCTAGTGCTCATGCTTTTATCTGCTATACTCCTTCCTGTTGCAAACTTTTTATTCTGCCCTTCCTGTTCCACTCTTTCACCAGGTTCCTCCCACAGTGGGTTCCACATGATGATGTTAGACCTATTAAGGGAAAGGAAGGTCTCCAAACTCACTTAGATCTATTAAGGGCAACAAAATGTATACTGTTTCCAGCAAACATTTGAAACAATCAAAGGCAATACTCAAAAACACTTGAATAGCTAAAACAAGAGCTAAGTACTACTTTGCTGCCATCACCATCACACCCTTTGATAGTCAGAAGAAGCCTATGGAGACTTTCTCAGAACAGTGTTTCAAAAATTCATATTGGAAGGAACTGATCAATTTTAGTGAGAAGTTCGTATAGGCAGAGATGTATTTTCTCCCATCTAAGTTCATGTATTTCCTGAAATCAATTTTTCATCCTGTTAAAAATTCCTGTAGTATAAGTTTCTTAGGGGAAAAACAAAAAACAAAAAACAAAAAAAACAAAGAGACTAACAATTTCACTTTTGTCTCTCCACTGTTTAATTATAGTGCATTGTATATAGTAGGTGCCTAAAAGAAATATATTAAGAAATAAAAGTAATGAAATAAAAATATACAAATGAAAGAATAAATAAGTAGATTCATATATGGGTAGATAGACAGATGAGACAGTTAGATGGCTTAGTGGATAACATGCTGGCAAGAAAAACACGACTTCAAATCCAGCCTCAGATACTTACAAGTTGTGTGATCCTGAGCAAATCACTTAACTTCTCTTTGCCTTAATCCAGAAGAAAAGCAGATAGCAAAGCACTGCACTGTCTTTGACAAAAAATAAAACCCGTGGACAGTATTGCTATGGTCCATTGGATCCTATACAGTTGGACATAAATAAATACTTTTATAACAAAAGCAGTAGTTAGATAGATGACTGAGTAAATGCATACACATATTTTAATTTTGTTAGGCAAGAGTATTGGATTGGGCAATAAGCCTTGGATTGGTCTGTTGTCCCAGTACTGATTATGTCATGCTTTCTGTACAATGTTGCTACTGGAACCAGAAGATCTAGCTGTTAAGTTGGATTTCAAATTAGTTGCAACAGTGGACAGGATGACCTGAGTGAAAATCAGGCCTCAAACACAAATCATGTGCCTTTGTCAAGTCATTTAACAAAGTGGCTTAACTACTCAACCACTTGGCCGTTACTTAGCCTATGTCTGTCCTAATTTCCTCAACTGTAAAATATGTATAATAGTAGTAGCTCACAGAATTTTTTGTGAGAATGCAATGAGATAATATTTGCAAAGCACTTAGCACATTGCTTGGCACAAAGAACGCACTATGTAAAACTTAGGGGTGGGGAAGTCATGATGATGATAACTATGACAAGCCTCTTAAACCCATAATCTTTACACTGAGAAAAAGAATTGGTCAGAACTAGGATTTTATCTGTGTGAGAGATCATGCTGTGGCAGATTGCCTCTATTAAAACAGGGAAGTCTAAGGGCAATGGCAAGAAAAGAAGTACTTAGTGCCTTGTTTCAACTATGTAATTATTTAGCACCTTGTTTCAGTTCAAGTTTCTTTTGAGCCTTGCCCATGATTATAGCAAGTCTTTGTTAAGAAATAGAACTTGTGAATCCCACAGTGGTCAGAACAGGGAGGAGCTAATGACCATATATAAGGAAAAGCCCAAACTGGGAAAGAGCAGAACTGAGAAGGGAACTCTTGTGGTGGCAGATTTGAGAAAGAGAAAACTTGTGGTATCTCTACACTCTGTTTATCTCTTTTGCCTGGTGTTGATTTGTGTTTGTCATTCTTTGTACAGAAGCCTGTGGACCTTATTGGAAGCCCTGAAAAAGGATTTTATTGTTGTCTGTTTACAGAAGTACTGGAGTAGGGTTTCAGAGGTCCTAGGACTATACTGACGATTTCTGTTGAGTTCTCAGACCTTGTTTGCCAGTTTGTGTTGAGTTCTCAGACCTTCTATGTGGGTCTCTGTTGATGTTACAGGCAGAAAGTGAATTGATGATGGTGCCAGCAATGTTTATAAATGTTGTTTTGGCTCTGTTAAGCTTTGTCTTCCCAGAAACAGAAACTGTGAAGGACTTGAGGTGGACTGGACACTGTGAGCTTCAATATGGGATGGGAACTGGACAAGGAGTTGAGAGCTCCCTGCCTTTGAATCCAGGTGACAGTTGGGTAGATTCAGACAGGAGATGGGATCATGGAAAAGGAACCATGAAATCTGAGAGCCAGACTCGGGTCAAGATGAAAAGACCTCTTCTTGTGTACTTAATGCTGACTGAGAAGATCATTATTTACTGTGACCCAGGGGTGGAGAACTTTTACTTTTGTATTTTGTGTCCCTTAAGGATACTTGTTCCTTAAGGATAATTGAGTTAAGGACTTATTGAATGATATCTTTTGCTAAAAACTATGTGGCCAATTTGGTGAAAACTATGTGGCCACTTTAGTGATAACTTGTTATGTTATAACATTGTGAAAGCTGTACTTTGGTTTCTGTGAATGTTTTGCTTTAATTTACTGCTGAATAGAGAGTTCACTATACTATGTAATCAGAACCTTGAAGCTTATGCTGAGGTAACAGATAATCTTAGAGAATCCTAGAGGATTGCCTAGGGCACTGAGAAGCGAAAGGCTTGCCCACAAACACATGACTGCCTCACTCTAAGCCATACCTCCCTAATCCTAACCCTAACCCTAACCCTGGGGTACCATCCTAACCTAAGAATTGGAATCAAATGTATACATACTTTCTGACTTTGTGTCTAGGTATGTGTTGAGCAAAGCTTTATGCAAACCTATAATAGTTAAGTGGGTGGTAGCAATTTTTAAAGGATTTAAAGGGACTATTTCTTCTTTATTTTTGTTTCTATTTCCCTTCAAATTTTGGCCCAGGTGTCCAAAGATCTTTCAGCTCCTGCTTCTCAGAAAGTATTTTTTTTTTCTTTACTCTGTACACATGTTGTGGTTAATTTTATTTGCACGTATTCTTTCCTCCAGTATGATATAAGATCTCTGAAGCCAAGGATTGTCTTCTTTTTGCCATTGTATCTAAATTATAGGTGCTTAATTATTGCTTGGTTATAACTTGAGTATAAATAGACTACAAAGGAATCTTCTGGACATTAGAGCCAATTGCTTTTTTATAAGAATCACTGCCAGTCCACTTGATATGTTAACCCCACTCCACTGGACATATACTGCCCTCCCAGGTTTTAACTTTATGGAATAACATGCCCCTTCCCAGGTTAAAATGGTCACCTCCAATCTCATCACCCCATTGCTAACTCAACTCAAGCTTTGATGGATACCACCTCCCTTCCCCTCCAATTAGAGGACTGGAGGATAGTACATCAAACTCCTCCCATTGTCTTCCTTATTAGATGGCAGAAACTGGCTTTTCAGGTTGCTCCTCTCTGCACCTGCTATTCTTGTGATTAGATTCCTGTTCAATCATTTGGTCACCTTCTACTTTTCATGACCTCATGGACCATACTGTCCATCAAGTTTTCTTGGCAAAGACAGTGCAGTGGTTTGCTATTCCCTTCTCTTGTTCTACCTGGTTTCAACTGCATAGGAAAAAAAAAAAAAGGATGTCCAGTTTTAGGTACTTCCTGGTATATCTTCCCTCCTTTCATTCTCCTTTTGAGTGCTGGACCCAAATGGCTCTGGAGGAGGATAAGAGACTAGTGACTTTGAACAGCCCTCCCTCCCTCAAATCCAATTCAATTGCAAGTCATGCCATCATGTCCCTGATGTCATGTTCCTCTTTGAGAATGCGGGACAAAACACAACCTATGAGTAGCCCCAGGTCTCCAAATGGGTAACTGAGCTGACCAGTTGCACTTGGGCAAATCAGCTCATCCTCTCCTCTCCTAAGCTCCCATCCTCCCCTCCCTTCTTTTTTTCTTCTCCTACCTTCTTCTTTCTCCTCTTCCCCTCCCCACCCCTACTTTCCCCTGCTCTTTTTCCCTCCCCTTACCCAGGTGTGTTCTGCCCAAATAAGGTAAATTTTGATCCCCAAAATCTATATACTTAACTTAAGGATTACTGGCTAGATTTCTTTCTCCTAGACCATGCTTCAAACCTAGTTCATTCTGGATCTTATTGATTGGACAATAGGTCTCTGACTAAGCAGGACTTAATAGTTACTTTTTGGGGCCCCCTGGCTCAGAATGAATATAAACATAAAATGAAATTCTCTATTAGTCAGTAACCCTGAGGGTCCTCCCCTCCCACTATTACTATTTTGATTTTTATTAAAGGGGTCATACTTTGATTTACTTAAAAAAAAAAAAAAAACAACTTTTCCAGAATTTATTTGCTTATTTTTACTTCGCAACATTCATTTCCATAAGATTTTGAGTTCCCAATTTTCTCCCCATCTCTCCCCTACCCCCCACCCCAAGATGACACACATACTTACTACCCCTTCCCCAAGTATCTCTTCCCTTCTATTCATACTCTATCCCACCCTCCTAACACTTTCCCTCTCACTTTCTTGTTAAGCAAGATAGATTTCTATACCCCATTGCCTATAGATCTTATTTTGTTGTTGAACGTAAAAGCAATTTTTAACATTTGTTTTTAAAACATTGAGTTCTAGATTCTCTCCTTTCTTCCCTCCTCACCCAACCCCAAGGAGAAGAAAAACAATTCAATTTAGGCTATATATGTGTAGTTATGCAGAAATTTCCATCATAATCATATCGTGAAAGAATATATTTCACTCCATGCAATCTCCCCCCATTTGTGCTGGCTTTTTTTTTCTCCTTCAACCCTTCCCTTTTCAAATATATTTGCTCCTGACTATCTTCTCCCCAAGTCTGCCCTCCCTTCTATCATCCCCCCTCTTATTTCCTTCCCCCTCCTTTCCTGGGGGGTAAGATACTCAACCGAGTGTGCATATTATTCCCCCCTTAAGCCAAATTTAATGCATTAAAGGTTGACTCATTCCATTTCACCTTCCTGCCCTACCCCTCCATTATAACAGTTTCATCTTGCCTCTTTTATGTAAGAAAATTTGCCCTGTTCTATCTTTCTCTTTCTCCTTCTCCCAATATAGTCTTCTTTTATCCATTAATTTTATTTTTTAGATATCATCCCTTCATATTCAACTCATTTTGTCCTCTCTGTCACACACACGTATGGGTATATACACACATATGCACATATGTGTATATATGAATGTGCCTTTCCATATACACATGCACACATAAATACATATATATGTGTGTATGTATATAGAAGTATGTATATATATATATATATATACATCTGTGTATGTATATATATATTTGTATATGTATATATACATATATATACATATATATTTATATGAATATAAAAATTTCATGTTTAAGAAGTCCCTTATGATTTCTCTTTCCTGTTTACCTTATCATGCTTCTCTTGATTCTTGTATTTGACAGTCAAATTTTCTGTTCGGTTCTAGTCTTTTCATCAAGAATGCTTGAAAGACTTCCATTTCATTGAATGTCCATTTTTTCCCCTGAAGTATTATACTTAGTTTTGATGTGTAGGTGATTCTTGCTTTTAATCCTAGCTTCTTTGACCTCTGGAATATCATACTCCAAGTACTCCAATACTTTAATGTAGAATCTGCTAGATCTTGTGTTATCCTGATTGTTTTTTTTCCACAACATTCTAATTGTTTTTCTCTGAATGCTTAGAATATTTCTTCCTTGACCTGGGAACTCTGTAATTTGGCTTCATTATTCCTTTTTATTTTCTTTTTGTGATCTTTTTAAAGAGATGATTGGTGGATTCTTTCAATTTCTATTTTACCCTCTGGTTCTAGAATATTAGGGAAATTTTCCTTCATACTTTCTTGAAAGAGGATTTCTAGGTATTTTTTATTTATTTACTTTTTTCATGACTTTCAGGTAGTCCAATAATTTTTAAATTATCTCTTTATCTGTTTTCCAGGTCAATGGATTTTCCAGTGTAATATTTCACATTGTCTTCTACTCTTTTTTTTCATTCTTTTGTGTCTTTTACAATATCTTGATTTTCCATAAAGTTATTAGATTCCATTTGCTCCATTCTAATTGCAAAGGAATTATTTTTTTCAGTGAGTTTTTGGACCCCCTTCTCCATTTGACCAAATTTTCTTTTTAAGGCATTCTTTTCCACATTGACTTTTTGAAACTCTTTTGTCATTTCAATTGGTCTGTTTTTTTTTTTTTTAAGTATTTTTTTCTTTAGTATTTTTATCTTTTTGGATCTCCTTTAGTTAGCTATTGCCATGTTTTTTTTCATGATTTTCTTGGATGATTCTCATTTCTCTTCCCAATTTTTCCTCTATTTCTCTTACTTGAGAAATCCTTTTTGAGCTCCTCCATGGCATGTGACCAATTAACATTTTTCTTCGAGGCTTTTGAGGCAGGAGTTTTGACTTTATTGTCTTCTTCTGGTTATATGTTTTGTTCTTCTTTGTCACCAAAGTAAGATTCAATAGTCTGATTTTTTTTCCTCTGTTCATTTTCCCAACCAATTACTTGACTTTTGAGATACATGCCAAAGTATAACTCTGCTTTCAGAGTGAAGAGGGCTTTGTCCTAAGTTTTGTGCAGCTTTTGTCAGAGCTATTTCTAGAAACATAAATTTTTAGTTTTTCTAAGGTGATATGATTAAAGGATAGGTGTTTACTCCTCTCATGGCTGGTGGTATGATCTGGTCTGTGATTGACCATAAGCACTCTTTTCTGCTTCAGAACTATGACAATTCCCTCTCTACAGCCACCACAAGCTCTGCCATGCCACACTTCTCACCAGGACTTTGAAACAGATCCAAGGAGGGCAAAGCAAGGGAAGCATACCTCACTGCAAGCAAAGGGATCCCTGCGATTGCCCTCAGAACAGCCACTTAATCCCCCAAACATCTTTGAATCTGGAGCTCTGGAAGCAGGTCCTGCTACTGCTATCACCATGACTACCATTTCTGCCCCCCGGGGGCCACATCCAACAGAGTTTTCCCACTGACCTCTTACTTTGTTTTTGGTGTTTGTGAGTTGAGAAGTCTCAAAGTGCCACAGCTACTAGAGATTGAGTCCCCGGAGGCCTGCTCCAGCCAAGTCTGTGACTGTGCAACCCAAACAGCATGGTGCTCTGCTCCCTGCCCAGTGTGATATACCTTTTTGGTCAGCCTGCCAGGCTGTTTTCAGCTGGAGATGTCTTTAACACTGTCATTTTGTGGATTCTGTAGCTCTAAAATTTGTTTGAGTCATTTTTTACAGATATTTGAACCTGTTTGGGTGAAGAGACTGAGAAATTTCCTACTTTAAGTCCACCATCTGGACTCTGCACCCCTCAATTCACTTTTTAAAGAGGCTTATCTGTTAAATATATGTTGCCTCACTTGTAGAGAGAACTTGAAAAGACTTTAACTTTAAAAGTCTACAGTCTCATGCTGCATCCTGGGCCATCTCCAGCCATCCTGATTGATAAGTGGTCACTGGACCCAGATGGCTTTGGAGGAGAAAGTAAAACTAGTCATTTTGCACAATCCTTCCTCCCTCAAAACGAATTAAATTGTAAGTAAATTCATTTCAATGTAAGTTGTCTTCTCATAATAGATTGTAAACTCCTTGAGGGCAGGGATTGTCTTTATTAATTGGATCTCCAATGATTAGCACAATGATTGGCACATAGTAGGAACTTAAAAAATGTTGTTGTTGGTTTTTTTGCTGTTTTTTTTTTTGGAGGGTTAAGGAAGGGCAATTGGGGTTAGGTGACTTGCCCAAGGTCACAGGGCTACTAAATGTTAAGTGTCTGAGGCTGGATTTGCACTCAGATCCTCCTAGTTCCAGGGCTGGTGCTCTATTCACTGCTCCACCTAGCCACCCCAGGAATTAAAAAATGTTAAAAAACAAACAAACAAACAAACAAACAAAAAAACTAAAGTCTCCAAAACACATAACCACAAAAAATGGCACAAGACATCGAGACATGCATATTGTTTCATTAGCTAAAACAGACTGTGGGAGAAATTCAGCCAGAGAATTTAAATACTGTATGGAATTTGTAGGAAACTGTATTTTATAGACCTTGAACCTGAGTTAATGAATCAATGAATCACTGTATCACCACATTCCTTACTCTCTCCCTCCCAGAACATATAACACATATTCATAATACATTATATATCTAGATCTGCCTATAGATGGACACCTGCTATATAAAGAAACATTTCAGGAACTTTGTAAGGATTTAAGAGAAAAAAGGGAGATTCAGGTAATGGTGGAGCTGTGAGGCAGTAATGCCAGGCACTTAAGATACACAAACACAACCATAATATGAAGCCTCAAGGAGCCTTGCTTCTCTTGGGAGTAAACAATCTGCAAGCACACAGAATATAAACTAAATAGGAAGTCACTTTGGGAGGGTAAAAGAGCGCTCGGATTTTCCCCTGCAGAGATCAGAACTTGAACTTAGTGGAAGCTTAGAAGATGTCAGGAAGGGGAGAATCCCAAGCCTGACTGAGAGAAGAATTTGGAGTAAGAGAAAAATGGGTTCAAATTATTTTACCTTATCGCTTCTCTGGCCCTCTCTTCATTTGTAAAAATGAAACAGATACATAAATACAAAGGATTAAGTGACATTTAAAATCCTTGTAACTCTAAATCAAAGAATATATCTAATGGAGTAGTAAAAAGATTAATTTTACCAAACACTCAAAGAATAATTAACTCTATAATTATTTAAACTGTTCACAAAAAAAGAGAAAGAAGGCCCCCTACTGAGCACCTTCTATGAAATAAATATGCTGCTTATACTCAATCCAGGGAGAGATCAATTACCAAAAAAACCAAAGAAAAGAAAAGAAATTAAACCTGTGAACCAATAGTTCTAACAACTATTGATGCAAAAATAGTTAATAAAATGTTAGCAGAAAGAGGATACAGCATTTATTCAAGAGAACGTCTTGACCACATGGATTTATGGTAAGAATCCAATCAGTTCAACACTAAGAAAGCTTTAAATATAGCCTATATTAACTTGGACCATGTGTCTTAACTATCAGTGTATCCCAAGGCTCAGACTTAGACCCTCTTCTGCTTTCTCTGCATATTCACTCACCTAATGGTACCATCATCTAACATAGTTTCAGTTGTCATCTCTAGGCAAATTTCTTTCAGATCTATAGATTTAGTTCTACTTTGGCTCTGAAGACCTGTTAAATGTAAAAACTACACCTATTAGACATTTGAACTAGATGGCTGCATTTTGCATCTGCTGCCCTGCCTGGCAATTTTAGACAGGGCTAAAATATTGATTTGTTTTCTCTGCACACACACATACACACACACACAAACACACATATATGGAACAGTTTCTATGAAGACAGGTAGAGGGGGAGGAGGGATTAGAGGGTAAAGATAGAAATGAAAATACAAATAAAATATTTTTAATTGTACATAAGGAAACATAGTGAAGTCCCAAAAGAGAAACAAATTAATAGAAAAAAAATCTACTGCTGTCTCATTTTACATATCTACTAAAAATAAAGAAACCTTACACAAAATAATAGTAGTTGTTGTTTTTTTTTTAATAATTCTCATTCTTCTTGGGTCTTTGGTGATCTCTGGACTAAATTTAGGGAAATCTGAGAACCTGAGTGAAGTACAAAGGTCCCACAGACTCAGTTACTTAGTTTATAAAGTAAAGATGATAATAGCCACGACTTCACAATGTGCTTTTGAGGAACAAATTATATAATGCATCTAAGCCACTCTGCAATCCTTAAATTGCTGCATAAACTTGTTTTAATAAGTGGTAGTAGGAGTAGTAGTCACAGTAATATATTGAAATGTTTGTTTTTGATACTGACAGGGAAATCTCTATTAAACTCAAAAAGACAAATAGTTCAGTTTAGAATACGGAGTTGGTAAAATGGAGTTATATGAATCAAAATTGATTAAATATAAGTAGAGACCTTGTGTTCATTTAAAAAAATATCTTCTGTTTAACATATTCTGCAAATGAGAAGTGTCTTTCTGAGGAGTGTGCATGGATCTGTGTGCATCTGTTTAAAAAGTGTTTTTGTTCATGCAGTAGAGAGAGGCCTTGATATTCAGTTCATCTTTAAGTTTCTTTTTCCTACAATTTCATTAACATATTTTGATCATTAATATTCATGCCAAGGATATCTTCCATGTAATTCCTGAATGTCAGTGTTATTCTGGTCAAAAATTGGATACATTCTCAAAGTATTGGGGAATCTATGGC
>CM053585.1:12167502-12186224 GCA_028646515.1 Pseudochirops corinnae
ATTTGTATTCCCTTCACCTATCCTCATACTGAGAAAAGTTTCATAGGTTACAATTATTGTTTTTTCATGTTGGCATGTAAATAGTTCAACTTTGATAAGTTACTTATGATTTCTTTTCCATGTTTACCTTCTCATGCTTCTTGTATTTGAGTGTCAGATTTTTTTTCAGTTCTGGTTTTTTCAGCAAGAATGCTTGAAATTACTGCACCTCATTGAATAACCATATTTTCCCCTGGGACATTATACTCCATTTTGCTGGGTAGGCAATTCTTGATTTTAATCCTAGCTCCCTTGATCTCCAGAATATCTTATTCCAGGCCCTTTGATCCCTTTATATAGAAGCTGCTAGGTCCTGGGTTATCCTAATTGTGTTTCCACAGTATTCAAATTGTTTCTTCTTGGCAGCTTGTAATATTTGCTCCTTGATCTGGGGACTCCAGAAACTGGCTATAACATTCCTAGGAGTTTTCTTTTTGGGATCTTTTTCAAGAGGTGATTGATGAATTCTTTCAACTTCTATTTTAGCCTCTGGTTTTAAAATATCAGGGCAATTTTCCTTGAGAATTTCTTAAAGGATGCCTTCTAGGTTCTTTCTTTGATCATGGCCTTCAGGTAGTCCAATAATTTTTAAATTGTCTCTCCTGGATCTATTTTCAGGTCATTGGTTTTTTCAAGGATATATATCACATTGCCTTCTATTTTTTCATTTGTTTGGATCTGTTTAATAGTATCTTGATTTCTCATAAAGTCATTTTCTTCCATTTGCTCCACTCTAATTCTAAAGGAGTTATTCTCTTCAGACAGCTTTTGAGATTTTTTTTTTCCATCTCACAAATTCAGCTTTTTAAGGCATTCTTCTCCTCATTTGCTTTTTGGGCCTCTTTTGTCACTGGAATTAACATATTTCTTAAGGTGTTATTTTCTTCAGTCAGGTTGTTGACTCTCTTGTCATGATTTTCTTGCAGCATTCTTATTTCTCTTCCCAAATTTTCCTCCACTTCTCTCATTTGGTTTTCGAAATCCTTCTTAAGCTGATCTATGCCTTTTAGGAACTCTTCATGTTTCTTGGAAGCTTTTGATGCAGGAGTTCTGACTGTGTTGTCTCCTTCCTGTTCCATGCTTTGATCCTTTTTGTCCCCAAAGAAGGAATTTGAAGTTGCATTGCTGTTCTTACTTTGCTTCCTTTTCCTGCTCATGTTGCCAGTCAATTACTTGACTTTTTAGCTCTTTGGAACTCTGCTTCCAGAGTGGAAGGCTCTGTCCCAAATTGCTGAGGTTTCCCCAGCTGCCAGAGCTATTAGGAGGCTGCTTCAGCTCCCACCAGCTTTGACTCGCTGAAAACACACCCCAGGACTACCATCCAAGACCACAGTCTCAATCCAGGCAGCTTAAGGGAAGAACACTTAGCTTCTGAATGATTGCTTGTCCCCCTGAAACCTGCAGGCTGGAAGGTTCTGAAGCAGCCACATGGAGGCAGCTGCAGCACCTCCACTTCTTCTGTTTCCTTGCCCTGGAGGCAGTTCAGCCAGATACTCTCCAACAAATTTAGCCCAGTTCCACTAACTTTTCACTTTGTCTTTATTTCTTATGGCTTGATAATTCTGGAAATAACCACAGCTGCTGCTGATCCACTCTCCTGAAGGTTCCAGCTGAAGCTTTTCCTGGTTGCCCTGGGGCCAAGCCTCCATTTCAGACCAGGCTGGTTTTGGCTCCCACCTGCTGATCTGTCTTTGGCAGAAGATGTGTTTTTCTGTAATTTTGTGAGTTCCAGAGCCTTAAAATTGGTTTAGCATCATATTTTATGGGTATTTGAGGTGGCTATATGGAAGCTGCAGAGTTTTCCTGCTTCTATGCTGCCATCTTGGCTGTGCCCCCAATGAGCTTGTTAATGTTAGGGACTATGTCTTACTCCTGTTTAGATTCTTTACTGTACCTGCTATACATTATTTTTGACAATGAAGGAAACCAGCAGACATTTCTGTAGTCAGTGGAACAAATGCATTTAATCCAGGCAGAACAATAGGAAGAGCATAATGGTTCAATATGGCACCCTGTCTGCATGGTTTTAGAGAAAATAGTGTATTATGGAAGAAAGAGGCAGAAAAAATCAGCATAAATCCTATGAGGGATGTGGAGTTGTAAATCCAGGAGTATGATATTTGGGAGGAGTATAGCACAAATAGGAAAAAAAATGCAATTAGGAGGCAAGGATACAGATCAGTAATGAACATTCCCCATGATGGAGGGGATGGAGATCTAAAATAACTAGATTTGTATTCTCTTAACATCCCTAGATTCCAGGGGAGCACATGTTCTTCTCACTGATATTTCTCTGTCTCAGTTGATACATCCATACTCGTCTTTGATTAGTCATTGTTTAATGATATTCCTTGTTCCTTTTAGCTTAATCAGAATTCTTTATCATCGTGTTTTACAGATTGAACATATCTACAATGTGCATCTATGTTGTTATCTGAAATCACACAAACACACACACACACACTTAATTCATTGAGACTCAAATATTGCATTAATGCAGATGTGCAATAGAAGAAATATGATATTAGACACAAGTATAACTAGGTTATACACACTAAAACATTTCTATTTTATCAGTTCTATCTACTCTCTGTATACACATGAATATATGTGTATAAATACATAACACAGAATGTATATATGTGTGTGTATGTAAGTGTGTACAAAAATAGCCTTTTTCTGATTTAGGGGAAAGTTCAAACTTAGTAAAGGAGCTTCATAGCTCTCCAAAGACTAACACACCTTCTCTGTTCCTCTGGTTTTATCCCGGGAATTTTCTTTGTTTTAATATTAATGCATTACAGATGTGCAATTTGTTATTGCTCAGACAGTAGGCCCTACTGGAAAGACCAAATGAAGTGGGTTCAAAGGTGCTGGGATCAAACATCATGTGTTCAAATGTTGGCTCTTGTATTTGCTAGCTATGTGACACTGGGCAAGTCATCAACTCAACAAGCCTCATTTTTTTCACCTGTTAAATGAGGGATTGGATTTTATAATCATTGAGATATTTTTCATCTTCAATACATCTGATAATATAATACATGATGAAATATTATATTAAACATTGGGCATTTCTAGTTTAATACATGTCACATATACATACATACATGCGTGTATATATTGCACACATTTGTATTATATGCATATGAAATGTGTTAAACTAAAAGCCCTTTCCAAGGCCTAAATTCTATTATTTTACTTGTATTTATATAGAATTTTAAGTTTTGCAAAGCAATTAAAATACATTACTCCCATTGGCTCATCCCAGTAGCCCTGTGAGATAGATATTATTATCCCTATCTTTAATGATGAGAAAAACAAGACATTCAGGGCCTAAATAACTTGAGGGATGACCCAGTTATTAAGTTTCTGAAGCAGGATTTGAACTCAGATATTCCTTCCTCCAAGTCCCGCATTCTATCCTTTGAACCAACTGGATGAAATCTTCCTTGTATTATCTTTCTTGAATGTGAAGGGGAAAACTTTTGATTCCATTGACACAGGAAACACCTTTCCCCAAAACCATCAGTAGTTTATAGTCCTAGAGTGTGGAATAGAGGCACCAGGAATGCCTTAATCCTAGTCATATGGCTAGCAAGAGACAGACCCCATTCTGGATGTGGGTCATTCTTACTCTGAGCTTGGCCCTGTACCCACTGCATAATGCAGAGTGTTGTTGCAATTGTCCCATTTGAGAAAATGTGGGTTCCAGCTTTAAGTATCAGTCCCTAAGGTAGTCACATTTTCCCCCTGTACTCCATAAATATTTCCATGGTTTTATTAGTGTAAAGTATTGTGCAAAACATAAGAGATTATTATTTTTAATGGACTGTGCATTTGCAAGGTAGAAAGTGCAAGTCTCTGAACCCAAACACTACATATCTTCTTCCCAGCTTAACGCTATAAATTAAGGCAATAAACAACATGAGAAAAAGATACTATTTCCAATGGAGTCATACATCCATAGCCCAATCCTTCTCACAAGCTCCATAATGAGGAATATCTAGTTACCACAGATTATTAGAGATATAAATTGTGCCATTGAAGGTTAAAAGAGCCTGGTTTAGCTGAGCTGCACATTTATGAGTTAGACATGTCTCTTAGGACTCATATCAGAAAGCAAGCATATGAAAAACATCAGTGCAAGTGGGTTTCTTCTCACAGGGCTCTGTTCTATGTAAACGGCAGGCATGCTGTTAGGCAAAGCTTTAACTAGGGGAGAGCATTTGAACACTTGTCTGAAATGGCTCGATTTAGAGTTGCCCCAGTTTGGAGGGCACTGACTTTACAAAGTGCTAACAACACTTAGAGTCTTTTAGCAGCATAGAAATAAGAAAGCTAAGCATTAGAGTTAGCATGAATGCTGAGTGAAAATAGGAAGCTAGCAGACCTTAGAGTGGAGATGCTGTGGGTATGGCTTTTGGTTCTTAGTTTACATAGAAAAATGTTACTTTGCAGATGTGTACCAGATTTCTAGAGCTGATTTTGCTATTGTTTTCTTAAACTCAACCTTGCTGGATGGATAGGGAAAAGAGAAAGGAGAGAGAAAGAGAGTGATAGACACAGATATCCAATCAAATAGGCAAACTACAAATTTATGATTGTAAAGAAAATTATATTTCCTTTTATATTGTTTTTTTTTTTTTCCCAAGGGGGAAAGGTAGGGCAATTGGGGTTAAGTGACTTCTCCAAGGTCACATGGCTATTTGTGTGTGTGTGTGTGTGTGTGTGTGTGTGTGTGTGTGTATGTTAAGTGTCTGAGGAAGAATTTGAACTCACAAACTCCTGACTCCAGGGTTGGTGCTCCATTCACTGCACCACCTAGCCGCCCCAGAAAGTTGCATTTCCAAGTGCCTGGTGGCTGCCAAAAGGAATGGAAATTCTCCCCAACCAACATCCCACTTCTCAGTTCTTTTGCCCATTATTGATGGTCCTTTTCTTTGGACTGAACCACACAGAAGAAGGTCTGTTCTGGAGCACTAAATTATAGTATTCCAAGTTAATCTCGCTCTTGGGTTATTTCCTGAATGATGCTTCCTTCCATGAGGGTGATTTCTTATTTCCCTGAGATATGTAAATAACTCTTAGTCTGGTCTGGAGGTGACTATATGTTGACCCCTAGTATTCTCTCTGGCATTATGGGAAAACATGAGCTCTGAATCTCACTTACCTGTTTCTGTCCCTCTTTTACTTAATTCATCAGACAGCTATTGAAAATACATGTGTTATAGACAGTTTAAGGTGTTATAGGAGATTCAAAGACATGTAAGATCATTTGGGAAACAAAAGAAAGAATTCTGTTTCCACTGGATTAAAAACTACTTCCAGCCTTGAGTGATAATAAAATCTACATCAGAGGAGACTGGTTCTAATCAGAGTTGTGACCAGGCTTCTGATCACGTAAAAGATCAGAAGCTTGTGCACATGCTTAACAATCTGTTTGAAGGGGAACCTATCAGGGAGAAAATGGAGTGGGAGGTTCAAGAGGTTGCATCTAGTCAATGGAGAGCAAGAAGGGATATTTGAATCACGACAGTTATAAAAGAGTTTGTAATTGTCTTGAGACTGTGCTTACACCTACTAAGTGACCCTTTTTTATAAAGGGTTAGAGCAGTGGTTCTCAACCTTCCTAATGCAGTGACCCTTTAATACTCATATGTGGGCGTATCTGCATGTGGGCAAATCTGCCTGGAGATGGACAGAGGAGCAGTATCTCAGTTCCTAACACGATCAGAAATATGTGTTTTCTGATGGTCTTAGGCGACCCCTGTGACCCCTGTGAAAGGGTCATTCGACCCCCAAAGGAGTCACGACCCACATGTTGAGAGCCACTGGGTTAAAAGCTAAGTCAACCATCTGAAATTATTTGAATTTTTTTTTTCTAAATTCACAAATGGACAGGAGGAATTCTTGGTAAAACAAATATTTCTAACAGACAATATCTGCTCTACTAATATGAATAGTGAGCATTCATACTTCTACAAAATGATGGGGCCTGCAAAGAACTTTCATGGAAACATTTTTATGAAGTAGGTGACATGAATGTTGGCAGTGTTGTTCTCTTGCTACATTCCTTTGGCCCTCATACCAATGGATGTTCTTTACTTAGTCAAAATGATGGGGTACAAGCTCTGGTAACCCCCTGAACTTTCATTGAACTTTCCCAAATGGTCAAGTCTCTGGCATTCACCTGAGATTACAATACTTTCAACCGGCCTTTCATAGTTAAGGCCCAATCTCCCAATTCCTTGTTACCCCTAACCCAGACCACTCCTTCATTGGCTCTTACCTTTAGATTGCCTGCCTCTAGCTACTTCTCACCCTTAATGCTATCTAGACCTCATTCTCCCTCGTGGCTCAGGTACCTGGTTTTCCTGGCCCTTCTCCTCCCTAGACCCTTCCTCCAATCACCCCACACTACTTAGCCATTCTTAGATCCCTTCCACAGTTCTGCAGTATAAAAGATCATTCTTGCCTCCCTGAAAATGCTAAGATTCCTTAAGAGTTTAGCCAAAGCTTAGATTCCTTTAGAGCCCCGCCAACATGTTGGATTTTTAGAATCACACCCTTGCAGTAGATGTTTTAATCAACCTTGTCTTTAGCTGAAAGGAGGCTTGAGTCAAAGTAATTGGAGTAGGACCTACATATTGTTATTTCAGGGTCCCAGTATCCCTGAACCTTAACAAAAGTTGGATTTTACTTGACCAATCACTCATTTGAAGTTCTGTGTATGTCCTGCACCCTAGTCTTTTTTTTTTTTTTTAGCAATTCATTAAAAGCTTTCAAGATCACTTCAGTCCAATTTAGTTCATGGTTTCACATCACAGCTCTGAGTAAAATGGTCATTAATAACCAGTATCTTGGAGACAATCAGAGTTCTCCACTTTTTCTAAATTCCTCATTTCAAAAAAAGTTTAGCTTTCTTGAAGACCATTATAGATAATGAGATTGCAGTAACTCTCATGATCTTGGTCAGACCACACCCAATCTTAGAAGGAATTTAATGAGTGAGGAATCCCATTGTGTTCTCAAGTTTGGTGGAAGATGCTTTTGTCCAGATAGCCTATAGCTATATATGGTCTGGTAAAGAGATACTTTTCCTATCAGAGAGATACTCAGCACTTCATTACAATATAGCCCACTTCTTGAGAGATGGGATGAACATTTCCATAGTGTTCTTGAAAGACCATAATCAAACACTGCTGAGATCATTGACTATTTACATCAAATTGAAGTCCATCCCTTCCTAGCTGAAGCTCTAACTGAAGAAAAGATTTTTGTATGTCATCAGGCTCCTTTCATGTGGAAAGCACCTGGTGCTGATCCTGACTTCCTCCATTGTCCATTTCTATAAAGATAAAGGAAATAGATTGTCCTGTGACAATCACAGGGGAGTCTCTCTCTTAGTCTTTGCTGGCAAGAAGCTTGCCAGAGTCCTCTTTAAAAGATCGTCATTTAACTGAGAGTCAGTGCGGCTTCAGAAAGGATTAAGGAAAAGTTGATGAAGTTTTTGCTTCCCAATCACTCCAGGAGAAATGCTAAGAGCAGAACTGAGGTCTATACACAACATATGTAGATCTGAACAATGCCTTTGATACTGGCAGTCAGGATGGTTTATGGAAAATTATATAAAAATTTGGTTTCTCTGAAAAGTACATCAGTATTGTCCATCAATTTCATGATGGCATGCTTGCCCAGGTTTTAGATAATGAACAATGCTTTTACACTTTTGCAGTCAACAATGGAGCAAAACAAGTCTGTGTGCTTGCTCCCATGCTTTTTAGCCTGATGTTTTCAGCCATGTTGTCAAAAACCTTCAATAAGGATGAACATGGCATCCAGGCCAGCTGCTGCACTGATGATAAATCTGTCAATTTGAAAAGGCTACAATCCAAGATCAAAGTGGAGAGAGTGTTGGTGCATGATCTTCTGTTTGCAGATGATTGTGCACATAATTCAGCCTCTGAAGCTGAGATGCAACAAGGTATGGATCAATTCTCTGTTGCTTGTGCTAATTTTGGCCTAACAACACCAAGAAAACACAGGTGCTCCATCAACCATGACCACTCCATTCATACATTGGACCATTGGTTACAGTAAATGATGAAGTTTTGAATGCTGTGGATAAGTTCACTTACCTTGGTAATGCACTTTCCAGGGATGTATATATTGATAATGAGGTTGACATATGTATTGACATAGCTAGCTCAGCATTTGGGAGGCTGTAAAGGAAAGTGTGAGAGAGAAGAGATATTAGACTGACTATCAAACTAAAGCTTTATAGAGCTGTTGTGCTGACCTCATCATTGTAAGTCTGTGAAACTTGGACATACTACCAGAGCCATGCCAGGAAACTGAATCACTTCCATTTGAATTGTCTTGGAAAGATTCTGAAGATCATCTGGCAGGATAAGGTAGCACACAATGAGATCCTTACTGGAACTAAACTGCCAAGCATTCAAACTCTGCTTCAGAGAGCACAACTCTGATGGGCTGGCCACATTGTTCAAATGCAAAATTTAAGCTTTCCAAAAACACTATTTTATGGAGAACTCATAGAGGGCAAATGTTGACATGGTGGTTTGAAGAAGGATTGCGAGGATACTCTCAAGGTCTCTCTCAAGAACTTTGGAGTTGATTGTGTGACATGGGAGACAATGATGCAGGACCACTCGGTATGGCATTCCACCTCAGAGAAGGTGCTGTGCTCTGTGAGGGAAGTGGAATTGAAATAGCTCAAAGGAAATGCAGGATACACAAATTTAGGATATCCTCCCCAAATGTTCACTGGGACTATTTGTTCCTGACTTGTGGTAGAACAGCAGTTCTCAACCTGTGGGTTATGTTCAATTTATAACAATGAAAATACATCCTGCATATCAGATATTTACATTACAATTCATAACAGTAGCAAAATTACAATTATGATGTAGCAATGAAAATAATTTTATGGTTGGGGGTCACCACAGCATGAGGAACTGTATTAAAGGGTTGCAGCATTAGGAAGGTTGAGAACCACTGTGGTAGAGCATTCTGAGCTCATATTGGTCTAATCACTAACAGTCAGACACTCTGACCCTTGACTTTAGCATACTGATGTCAGTTTTTGTCTTCTTTGAGAACAAAGGACAACAACCAAGCAGCCCACCTCCAATCCTGTTAAACAATTAGATTTGATTGCTATTTGATGGAACTCCTACTACATTGAAGGGCATATAGTCTGTGAACCCAAACTCCATGATTGTCTTTGGTCTAAGAAAGAAGGCCAAAGGACCATCCTTTTATTAATAATCTGCTGGTCTTATTAATAAAATGATTAAATCAACTAGGAATGACTTCTTTCTAACTTTTTTTAAACTTCACACTTCTGTGGTTGCACCAATCTGTCACCATCTACTTCTTCATATTTTATTACTCTTCTCTCTATTAGTGTCAATAGTTGACTATTTATTGCAAGTACAAAATCAGAGAATATCCCCCTTGGTATTATACTTAGTTTAAATAAATTTAACCTATGCATGCCATTTCAAGGTATCTCATCAAAATGAATTTGTCTGTATAATTTTCACATTCATCCTTGTCAGATGATTTCAGGCTGTATAATGCTCAAAATCTGAATGAATCTCAGAGTTGACACTAAGATTTTCTATTCATTTAAATCTCTCTCTATCTCAGTTATAAATCAGTACTAAAATTATTCTATCACAAGGGTAATCCACTATTCCACATTTGTCTTGTAAGACATCTGAGTACTTCTTTTGGATAATATTCTTTGAGTCTATAATATTTCTCCAATGTAGGAGTTTTAGATAGAAAACATCCTGCAGGTGAGATGTTTTTTTAACCAAATTTCTTTTCAGTCTTTCTACTAGTAAAACTTTTGTACACATACAAATTTCTTTATTTTTACTTTGGATAACTCCTTGTTTTAGTGTAGAGAAGACAATGTTTATTATACTGTCACCTGATCTGGAATTTTGAAAAATTAATGGATTCTGGTACTTAAAATAGCAAGATTGTGTTTTTCCTACTTATACAAAATGCATACACGCATACATACATATACACATACACAAAGACACACATAATATACACACAATGCATGTGTGTATGCAAATATATACATGTGGATGTGGATGTGCACATATATGTATATATACACACAAATATGTATATATACACACATGTGTGTGCATGTTCATATGTGTGTTACCATATCAATATTCAAATCTTTTCTAGCTCTCTTCAACATTCACTTAACAGCAGCAGCAACAGTAGCAGAATTATGATTATCCTTTGTGTCCGTTCCTTAGATCAGGAGACTATTCTTTGACTTTATACCAATTATAACAAAATGTTTTTTACATATGTTAGCATTTCTTCAATAAATTATATTCAACATATCAATAATGCTTGATTAGGCAGGTAGGTGGCTCAGTGGATAGAGTGTGGGACCTGGAGTCAGGAAGACCTGAGTTCAAATCTGACCTTACACATTTATTAACTATGTGACCCTAGGCAAGTCACGTAATCCTGTTTGCATCAGTATTCTCATCTGCAAAATAAGCTGGAGAAAGAAATGACAAACCAATCTAGAATCTTTGCCAAGCAGAACCCAAAAAACAGGGTCATGAAAAGTAAGATATGACTAAATAGCAACATCTCTCTCTCTCTCTCTCTCTCTCTCTCTCTCTCTCTCTCTCTCTCTCACCTCTTTCTTTCTCTTTCTCTCTCTCTTTCACTCTCATCTCTCTCTCATCTCTCTCTCTCTTTCTCTCCCTCTCTCTTTCACTGTCTCTCTCTCTCATACACACATACATAATATATAACCATTTATTTATATTTACACATACACACATATATTATATGTGTGTGTCTATGTAACATTTTTAATTACAAGACCTTGTACCACGTAATGATGTTCATAAAGGGGTATGCGATGTTGTGATGGAGAGTGGAAATAAAGCTTCTCAGGTTCTTTCAAAGGCAAATGCTCTGATTACCAACCCCTCTACTTGCTACTGACAATACTTTATAAATCTATTTTTTCCTCATAAGATTCAAAGATAATCCATTATGTGTTACCTGGGATATTATCAGAAATAATTTTGGATGAAAAATATTTCTTATTAATGAAATCATTAACTGAAATCCCATCACATTTATTTTTTAATGGAAAAAATATTTCATTCTGTCTTTTTCTTTCTCCATCTTCTAATCTTAAATTCCTAGACTTAAACAGACATTGCTACCACTGGCTGTGTCATTTATTGGCATCAGCAAGTAATATAAAGACAACAATATTTAGACAACATACCAAGTATAAGATTCCCTATAAGAATCACTTCTGCTCTTTGGAAAATAAGGGAAAAGAAACTAGTGACTTAAATTTCCCTTCATAAACTGCTACCCCTTTCAACACACTACAAATAGAGAGAATTAAGTTGGCTTCATATGAGATAGATAAGTGACACTGTGGCCAGAGACCTAGGATCAGAGTTAGGAAGTCTGGTTCATCTTAGTACCATCCTTGAATGGAGATTTTGAGAGTTTACTCTTTTCTACCTTTAACAGGGAAAAAGAGACTCCAAGGAGTAGATGGTACTGACCAAATGAGGATTGCAAGGCAATGATCTTGCAGGGTGAAGAGGTTCCTAGGACAAGATGGAGAAGTCCAGAGGAGGACAACTTGTGGAAAATGAAGAATAAAATTAAATTAATTCATTCCTAATTAGAAAGGAAATTAAATACACTCCATTTCCCTACAGAATGTAATTTAACCTCAGTTCCATAATGGTAAGTCTTTAGACTTTTAAAGGTAATAGTTAACTCTTTATGTTTTTCACACTCATTCTCCAATAACAATTAAATGTCTGCCTCTCATTTTCTTTCTGTTTTGAGTTACATGGCTAAATTTTTTAAGGAATTAAGTTTTCTTAGTTCTCTCTCAATGACTCAATGATCCTTCAAAAATGACAGTAATTTTCGAGTCCAAAATGTTCTAAGTTATTTTTTTTTCTCCTTCAAAGTTAAAAGAACAGCACCTGAAAACTGTGAAGGATACTATTTAAACAGAGGTTACACCATCTTACACACATGACAATATCACATAGGTAGTAAGCAAAAGAATAATTAACTATGTAGATGAAACAAATAAATAATACAAGGTGAAAACATAAGTTTCATGAAATAAGGGTATTCTGCTTTGATTATCTGGAAAAGAGAAATTATATCAACAGCTCTTCTGGAATGGATGGCTGTTTGGTCATTCTGGCATTTTGGCATCTACACTGTGACAAAACCCATTTGCCACCTAGAAAAGTAACACAGGTCAGACACGCAGAGAAAATTCTCTGACTCACTCACTACATGAGAGCTAATCTACTAAATTTTGGATCTGTATGTCCTAAAGATGAGCTGTCCTTACTAGGAAATGTGTGAGTGCAGCACTCACTGGACCCACAGTATGTAATGCACACTAAGTGCATGCTCCTCATATCTTCACCCTGAACGTCTTGCCACATACCATGATTTTCACACTTACTTTCTCTCTATCTACTCCCCCCCTTCTCCTTTCAGTTGCTTGTCCTGGAAAAGTAATAAATAAAATAGTACCGTTCTTTCTGTAAAAGGGCATAATTATTAATTGCAATATGTATTCAATCATTAGGCCAAGAACAAGATTCTTTGCCCCAGGTCATCAATTCCTATGTTTTATCTCCCTCTTTTAGAACATAAATTCCTTTAAAGCAGAGATTTTTTATTTTGTGTGCATATCCCAGAAACCTAGAATAATGCCTGGCAAACAGTAGGCTCTTAGTAGAAATGGAAAAGAGAGAGAAAGGAGAGAGAGAGAGACAAACAGACAGACAGACAGACATAGACACAGACACCAACACAGACACAGACACAGACAGAGACAGAGACACTGACAGAGACCCTGTATATGCAAGACTGGAATAGAAGGCTGTTACAGTTATTGGAGTAGATCTATCTATCCATCCATCTATCTATCTATCTATCTATCTATCTATCTATCTATCTGTCTGTCTATCTATCTATGTTCATGGGAGGTAGACTTGAATAAGGCCTTGAATAGAATATAAACATTCTATAGGCAGAAATAACAAAGTGACAGATAAAAATATTGAAGAACAGAAACCCAGATGCAGATACCTGAGTCATTCTACTGGAGACTAGCCTAGAAGTCATTGTTGATCTGATAACGACACCATTCTAGTTCTATCATTAAACCATTTCGAATTATACCTAACTACTACCATCTAGCCAGTATCTCTTCATCATACCCATACTAACAAAAAAGAGCATCTGTCTCTCATTTCCTTATTACTCAAAACAAGGTATAGATTTCCATTATTAAGTCTTCAGCTTTATGTAGAGTTTCTTCCCAGGGATCCTGCCATACAATCAGATTCTTTCAAATCTATTGTTGCATTTTCTCACATGTATCACTCTCTCTCTTTCCATTGCCAGTACTCCAGATTAAGCCTTTATTGTCTGTCATTCCAATAATTACAACAGCCTTCTATTCCAGCCTTTCATATCCAGGTTTTCTCCATTCAAATGCATTCAATTTAACACTGCCAACATAATCATCCTAAAGCATAGACCTTGTAATTTCAGTGTCCTATTCAAAAACCTTCCATAGTTTCATATTGTCTATTGAATAAAATACAAATTCCTCAGCCTGCTATTCAATGCCCTTGAGTATATGGTCCCAACCTATTATTATAATCACCCACCAGGTACTCTCTATGTATTCACCCCATATTATAGTTTATACCTAATATTAACATGTAATCTGATGGTAGGGTCTATTTTAAGATCAGTAGAAAATACTGAAATTACCTAAGCAACACATGTAATTTTATTCACTAAGAATCTTAAGAACAGATGAAAGAAGGCATCTGTCCAAGGTCAATCAACGAGCTAGTAGCAATGCCAGGGTCTGAAAACAATGCATTCCCCTACTCTCTACCCCTTCTCAGACTCCATTCAATTCAACTAACATTTATTGAGCACTAATATTGTGCATGGAAGTATACTAGATGCCAATAACAATAGAATTGCCCTGCCCTCATTAAGCTTATGTTTTATTTGAAGATATAACATATACACAGAGATGCTAAATAAAGATTGTATATAATATAATTTTAAGAAGAGTGGTGTACCAACAAGTGAGGGAATTAGGAAAACTTTTATATTAAGGAGGCACAAAAGTTGCATTTTGAAAGAAGCTCCAGATTCTATATGGTGGGGGTGAGGAAGGAGTGCATTCCAAGCATTCCAGGGCGACAATTAATGCAAAGGCATTGAGATGGTAGATGGAAGGCTACATGGGAGGCATTGTTTAAAGGTCAGTAGGTTTGACCATAGAATCGATGAAGGGAACCAATGTATAAGAAACACACACACACACACACACACACACACACACACACACACACACATATATATATATATATATATACACATATATGTATATGTGTATATATGTGTTTATATGCATGTGTATATATGTATGTGTGTATATATGTACATATATGTATATGTGTATATATATGTATGTATGTATGAGTGTGTGTGTGTGTGTCTTTCCAGTGGGTTGTAAATGAATATAGAGTTGAAGGTATCTCTAATGATGATAACTTAGATTAGTGGAAAATGGTGGTGGTCCTAACATAAATAGAGAAGTTCAGAAAATGGCTCCATTGGCAGAATGGTAAGTTAATTCTATTTTGGACATGTTTCTGTTTGAGAAATATACTTAAAATTCAGTGGCAAATACAAAATAATTGGTAAATGTTGGGCTAGAAATGTAGAGGTATCTTTGCAGAGATGATTGGATGATGTAAGTTGATGATGTCACCAAGATAGAAAGGATGGTGAAGTCAAGGAAAAGAATGAAATAGCCTGTGAAAGCATGACAGTTAGATAGTGGAGCATGTTTGATGGTTCAACAAAGGAACATGAGAAGTTATCAGAAAAGCAAAAAGAAAGCAAGGGAGAACAGTGTCAGAAATCAAGAGAAGAGCAAGTATCTAGGAGAAAAGATTGATTGTACAAAATGCTTCATAAATGTGAAGACAAGTAACAAATGAGAAAAGCTTATTGGATTTGGCAATGGAGAAATCAATGGTAATTTTAGAGAGGAAAAGCATAAAATGAATGATCAGGTCACCAGCCAAATTGCAGTGGGTAGAGAAGTGAGTGAGAAGAGAACAAATGAAAGCAATGGATGTATTTTCCCCCATAACAGTTTATCAAAAAAAGTTTATAAAAAAAGACCTATAAGATGAAACTCAGAAAAAATATTAATGCCAAGAATAACAATGATTTTCCACAGAAGGTGGAAATTGACTGTTCTTTGAGGCAACAGAGAGATTTTTAAGAAGTAGAGGTACATTCTTGGAAGATGGCAGAATAGGCCAGAAATTTCCAGGCTCTTCAGATTTCCTCCACAAAAAAATAGAAAATTGACACAAAATTAACATAGAACAGCAAAATAAAAGGGTAAAGCAGTTGTCCTGCTAAAACATTTTGAGAGGACATCAGAGAAGACTACAAGGGCTGAACTTTGACCTGAATGTAAACACTCTCAGGTTGATTCCCTTCAATCAACAAAAAATGAGTCCCTGAGGGAAATGGACAGGTCTCAAGAAATTTCACCTCAGGAATTTTTACCTCACAAATTTTCATCTAAAGAACCTAAGAGATGGGGGAGTCCAGATGGCAGAGAGAAGTCAGGAAGTTGTCTAAGCTCTCCCCAGTTTCCCTGAGAAACAATGTTAAATCAAGTCTCTAAAGAGAACATGGAGTAACAGAGACCCAAAAAAGGATAAAATGAAACAATTTTCCACCTTAAGAAAATTTAGAAGAATTTCAGGGAAGGTCTGCCTCAATTGGGTAAAAGGGAAACATAGAGCAGCACAAATGGTGTCGGAGCAAGCCAATGGGAGGTTCTTAGTCACAGCACAGATCGATAACCAAAACTCCTTGGTCCTCATTTAGCAGGCTAATGACACAGCAGCCCAACTGTGAGGTCTCCAGCACCAGCATAGAAGGCAAGTTTCCAGCCTCTGAACCTCAAAAGAACAGGTATGACTAGGCTGCATCACTCTAGTACAGTGGGCAAGTCGCAAGCACCAGAGGCCTCAGTTTGTAAAGTCAGGGACTGAGTCCATAGCCTCTAACACAATAATTTCGGTAATGAATGTCTCCCAGGAGCAGAAATCAAGTCTAAAAAAATGAGCAAAAAAAAGAGCCCTGATCATAGAATGCTACTATGGCAACAAGGAAGATCAAAACTCAAACACAGAAAAGGACAGAAATGTCAAAAAGCCTGCATGTGAAGCCTCAAAGAGGAATATGAATTGTTCCCAAGCACAAAAATCCTCTTGGAAGAGCTCAAAAAGAATTTTAAAAGAAAGTAAGAGAGGTAGAAGAAAGATTGGGGAGTGGGGGATGAGAGTTTTGCAGGAGATTTATGGAAAATAAAATAAAGAGTCAACAGCTTGGAAGAGGAAGCACAAAATCTGACTGACGAAACAACTCCTTAACAAATAGAATTGGCCAAATACAATTTAAACAATGAATAAAATAAAATAAAATAAAATTAACACTGAACAAAACAACTCCTAGAAAAATAGAATTGGCCAAATGGAAAAGGAGGTACAAAAGCTGACTGAAGAAAATAATTGCTTAAAAGTTAGAATTGGACAAGTGAAGGCTAATGACTCTATGATACAATCAGTGAAAGAAAATCAAAAGAATGAAATCAAAAAGGAGAAAATTTAAAATACCACATTGGGAAAACAACTGACTTGGAAAATAGATCTAGATAAGAATTAATTAGTGTTTCAATTTACTTACATCTCTTTCAGCATTTGTCATTTTCCCCTTAAATCATTTTATTTTATTTTAGTTTTAGTTTTTAACATTCATTTCCACAAGATTCTGAATTACAAATTTTCTCCTCATCTTTCCCCTTCCCACACCCCAAAATAGTAAGCCTACTGAATACCCCTTCCCCCAATCTGCTGTCTCTTATCCCCTTCTATTATTTTAACCAATCTGGTAGCTGTAAAATCCTATCTCAAGACTGTTTTAAATTGCCTTTCTCTAATCAATAATAATTGAAAACATCTTTTCACATCACTGGAAATTGTTTTGAGTTTTTCATTGGAAAACTGCCTGCTCATATTTTTTCCCCCCATTTATCAATTGGGGAATGATTCATATTCTTATAGACTTAACTAATTTATGTACATTTAGAGATGAGACCTTTCTCTGATAAACTGTATACAACCCCCTGCACTCAGTTTTCTTTTTCTTCTGATCTTATATAGATTAGTTTAATTTGTACCAAACAAAGCTTTTTTAGCTTAATTAAATCAAAATTGTCCATTTTATAACTCCTTTCTCTCTATTTCTTATTTAGTCATAAATTGTTTGCCTATCCATAGTCTGATAAGTGATATATTCTATATTCTTCTAATTTCCTTGAAAAATCTTTCTTTATATAAATCTCTTTACATGTCACACCACTTTCTTTTTTTTTTCAATTAAATTTATTTTAGTTTATTTTAGTTTACATCATTCATTTCCACAAAATTTTGGGTTACAAATTTTCTCCTCATCTTTTCCCTACCCACTGCCCCAAAACAGCCATCCCAGTGTATCCCCCTCCCCCAATCTATTCTCTCCTATGTCTTACCCCCTCACCCCTCTGACTTTTTAGTAGGACAGGATGGGTCTCCCAACTACAGTGCCTATGTATCTCAAGTTCCAGTTGGATGTAGTTAATAATAATAATAATAATAATAATAATAATGATAGTATATATAGATACATATATATTTTTAACATTTGATTATAGAACTTTAGATTCTAGATTCTTTCTCTTCCTCTCTCATCACCCACCCCCACTGGAAGGACAAGCAATCAAATACAGGCTGAACATGTGAAATTACACAGAACCTCTCCACAGTGAGCACACTGTGAGAGTCTGATTACATGTCCCTTCTTCCTATCCTGCCCTTCCCAACAACTCTCCACCCTGTCCCAGTACCTGTCCCTCTACAGAAGTGTGAACTTTTATCAGCACTCCCCCCCACCCTGCCCTCCCCTCCGTCACCCCACCGCTCATCCCTCTTCCCCCTACTCTTCCATGTGGCAAGATGCCCAGTTTAGACTTTATGTCATTCCTTCCCTAAGCTAAAATCCGTGAGAGAAAGGTTGACCCTTTCCCTTTTGCCTTCCTGGTCTCCCCCTCCATTGTAACAATTGTCTCTTGCCTCCTCCATGAGATGCTCAACCCCATTCTGACTCTCCCTGTCTCCTCTCAATCTAATCCTCTCTCACCTCAGAATTTCAGCATTTGGAATATTATCCCTTCCTAATCAATTGATCTTATGTCCTCTATGGATTCATTTACAGATATACTCAGATATGTGCTTGTATGCATGTGTAAACCCTCTTATATAAATTTATGTGTATGTTTATGTGTATATACATTTGTATTCCCTTGCCCTATCCTCATACTGAGAAAAGTTTCATCACTTACAATTGTCACTTTTCCATGTTGTCATGTAAATAGTTCATCTTTGATAAGTACCTTATGATTTCTTTTCCGTGTTTATTTTCTCATGCTTCTTTTG
>CM053585.1:12186724-12200157 GCA_028646515.1 Pseudochirops corinnae
GCGCCACAGGCTCCACGTGACCACATTCAGCCTATTAGGGAACAGAGTATACTTTCAAATATCCAAGGGTCCTCAGAGTCACGTAGCCACTTTAGCAAAGGGCCTAGGGGCAGGGAAGATCTTCAGATTCCCATAACAGTTGAACATGAAGGGATGACATCTAAAAAAATGAAATAAAATGAAGTAGTGAGAGAGGAGGATACTGAAAGAAAAGGGAAGGGAGAGGTAAAATGGGGTAAATTATTTTAAGTAAAAAAAGAAAGAAAAATCATTTACAATGTAGGGAAAGGTGGGGGAAGTAGTGGGGGAGTGAGTGAACATTATTCTCATCAGAATTGGTTTAAAAAGGGAATAAAAAACACACTCAATTGGGTACAGAAATCTATACCTACAGGAAAATAGAAGGGGAAGGGGATAAGAGAAGGAGCCAGGAATGTTACAAGGGAGGACACATTGCAGAGGAGTTAGTCAGAATTAAGCATTTTTGAGGAGGAGCAGTGTGAATGGAGAGAGATTAGAATAAAGAGGAAGTGATGGGAGGAGGGAAATAGAGTCAGCAATAGTAACTGTGGAAAAAAATGAAGCTAATTTCTCAGATAAAGGCTTCATTTCTCAAACACAGAGAGAACTGCATTAAATTAAAAAAAAAAAAAAGAATCCTTTCCCAACTGATAAATAATCAAAAGATACAGTTTTTAGATGAAGTAGTCAAAGCTATCTATAGCCATACAAAAAAAAAAATGCTCTAAATTCTTGGAGAAATAAAATTAAAACAGTCCTGAGGTACTAACTCATACCTAGTAGATTGACTAATACGATAGAAAAGTAAAAGAACAAATGGTGGAGAGTGTGTGATAAAATTAATACATTAGTGCATTGTTAGTGGAATTGTAAACTGCTCCAACCATTATGGAGAGCAATTTGGAAGTATGCCAAAAGGACTCTAAAACCATGCATACCTTTGATTCAGCAATGTTACTACTAGGTCTGTATCCCAAAAGAAATTTTAAAAAAATATGAAAAGAAGCTGTATGTACAATAATATTTAAAATAACTTTTTTTTTTTCTGGTGACAAACAATTTGAATTTGAGGATATGTCCATCAATTGGGGAATGGCTGAATAGAATTTTGTATATGATTATAATGGAATACTATCGTGCTATAAGAAATGATGAGCAGGATGTTCTCAGAAAAACCTGGAAGGACTTACATGAGCTGATGCAAGGTGAACTGTACTGTGTACAAAGTAAAAGAAATATTGTAAGATAGTAAGTTGTGAATGACTTAGCTATTCTCAACAATACAAGAATCGAAGACAATCCTGAAAAACTCATGATTAAAAACGTTATCCATCCCCAGAGAAAGAAGTGATGAAATTTGAATGCAGATTGAAGTATACTCTTTTGGGGATTTGCTTTATTTTTCTTCAGGCTTTTTTTGTTTAATTTAGGGTATTTTTTTTTGTGTATGTTTTCTATTACAACGTGACAACTATGGAAATGTTTTGCATGACTACACATGTACAACTTATATCTAATTGCTTGCCTCTCAGTGAAGAGGGCAAAGAAGGGAGAAAATTTTGAACTCAATGTTTTAAAAAATGAACATAAAATTATTTTTATATGTAACTGGGTAAAACATATTTTTTAAGTCCACATTAGCTACTTCAACAATGTCTATCTCATTGTGAAACAGAAATCATTATGTCTCAGTGAGATGTGGAGCAGGTTTCATCCTCATTCCTATGAATTAAGATTTGTCACTGTGTAGGTCAGAGTTCATCAGTATTTGAAATTTGTTTTTATTCTGATATGTTTGTCCTTGTTTACATTTATTTTTTTCCTTCTGAGTTCTCCTTATTTCCCACTGCATCAACTCATAGACATCTTCACAGTTTCCCCTGCAATTAAAAATTTAGTCAGCTTTTCAAATGATAATACTTTTCCTTCTGATATATGTAGTAATAAAATTCTATTACATTCAAATATAATTTTAGACACTCCCCCAAAGGTGGGGAACTCTCTTGGTTTCCATAGCTTTCTAGTGTGAAAAGAGTTGCTATACACATTTATATATTTATTAACCTACTTGTTAATTCATGTATTTATTTAGTTGTTTGGTCATTTATTTATTCATATGTTTATTTATTTAGCAAAAAACAGGGGTATTATTTTCTTTCTTTGATCCCATTGTTGTATAAGCCTAGGAGTGGTACTATTAGGTCAAAGACTATATATATTTTACTAAATTTGGAGGCATAGATCCAAATTGCTTTGCTGAGTGGCTGGACTAATTAAGAGATACACCAAGAATAAACTCATGACTGTTTCTCCAACAACACTTCTAACATCTGTCATCTTTTGGAATCTAATGCATAAAATATGGATCCTCAGAGTTTCCTTAGTATGATTTCTCTAATTATTAATTATTTCTAACAGTTCCCTTCTATCTCCCACCCATATGGCTTTATATATCTTCTTAGAAAGCTACCAGGTTTTATACTTTCACTATCTTTATTTTGAGAAAGGACTCTTACCTTTTTATTTTAATTTGAATCACTTCATATGCATATGTATGTATACATATCTCTATTTTTTTCAATCTATTTTCTCAGTTATCTCTATCTATCTATCTGTGTCTATCTATCTATCATCTATGTATCTATCTATCATCTGTGTATCTATCTTCTCAGTTAGCTGTTTCACTTCTAATTTTAACTGTATTGTTTTTTTTTTTTTTTCTTTTTGGAGGGCAGAAGGCAGGGCAATTGGGGTTAAGTGACTTGCCCAAGGTCACATGGCTAGTAACTGTTAAGTGTCTGAGGTCGGATTTGAACTCTGGTCCTCCTAACTCCAGGGCCAGTGCTCTATTCACTGTGCCACCTAGCTGCCCCAACTGCATTGGTTTTTATTGTGCAAAACTTTTATTTTCATTTTAGAAAATCAATAGCTCCATTTTATTTTTCTGTGATCTTTTTCATTACTTTTTTTTTTCCACAAACCCTTCCCTATTCATGGTTCTAAAAGGTAATTATTTTCTTGTTCCTCTAACAAATTTAAGTTTGCTATATGGAATTTTCCAGGCATAAATCATTTCAGAATAAGAATGAGGAGACAGATTGTAGGAAACAACATGGTTAAGACCTAGTCAGCCTGTCGTGAGAAAGACCAGAAGGTTTAGTGAAGAGTCATCAGAGTAGGGTTTACTATTAAGAAGAAATACAATTCTATAATTATATCCTCTCTTTTGACTTGTAAAAACAGAAAGTACATTTAATGCAGAATCAAGTCCACTGTCTAATCCATCTGGAGAAAAACACAGAGATTGTCCCCAGTGAAAAGGGCTAAAGATTTGGTCTGTGAGAATGAAGAAGAGAAAGAAAGAATGAGAGAGAGAGAAAGAGAGAGAGAGAGAGAGAATGACCTAACTCAAAGTGAGACCCTGAAAAGGCCTTAGCCTAAAATGGCCAAGATCTCCCATTTCATCATGGACAATCTCTTTTGATGGCTGGAAGCTCCGCAATTAACTTGGGCTTTACTGGATAGATTCCAGGCTAGGTTAAGAGTAACAGAGATTTGGGCATAGTGATAATGAAAGGGTTATAGTCTCAGGTGAATATGAGATCAAGCAGAGAAATTTGAGGAGATTTCAAGGGGCTTCCAAGAGCCTATACCCCATCAGATTCACCTTTGAAACGCTAATTTGAGCTGATGCAAACTATGTTTTCTCTCCTTCTATCTCAGCAAAGGCCACATAGATTCTAAGATCATTCTTCCTGCCAATGTCCTCTTAAATTTTTTCCCCTTCTGCCCAGACAGTGAACCATGTATGAAGCAACCCAGGATATCCTGCCCTTTCAGACCTTTTAGCCAATTACTCTTTCCCTATTATGGTGTGATGTTCCCTCTAGGCTCTCCACCCTACAGGCCAGGTATATTTATGCTCCAACTATTCACAAGTCTTACTATCTGCCCTGTAGCTGTTCCCTTCTATATATGTTGATTCCTCCAATTAGACTGATAGCTTCTTGAGTGCAAGGTTTGGCTTGTCTACCTTCCTCATTGCTTCCCAGCTATCCCCACAGTATGCTGCCACCTCTCTGGCCATCATCACCCCACCTCCACCTTCACACAGGAACCTAGACTCTTCCTCTAGGATGTCAGGCTTCCCTACATTAGATTAAATTCCTTTCAGCTTGGGTGGGGGATCATTAGGATAAAAATAATCCTGTAATCTCCTTATCAGAAAAGTCCTTCTGAAAAACAACTGAACCTTGGAAGAAGAGATCTGGGGAACGTTCTAAATGTCCAAGATGTAGGTTACTAATAATTATTTTTTCCCAGGACAGAAACATTGTCATACTTATTTTGTTTTCATTTATACTCCTAGCTGAGAATAAGATTTACTTGGTGAGAGTGTGAGGGAGATTATAGTAGAGAGTGCCTAAGAAAAGTACAGATGTGGAAAGATAGGGACCCCCAAGATTTTGCTTAAAAGGTAAGATTAAAAACAAGCAAACCAACAAAACCTTCCTGAGAGAGACCTTCCCAAGAGACAGTTAGGTGGCACCAGGGATAAAGTGCTGGGCCTGCAATCAGGAAGACTTGAGTTCAAATTCCTTCTCAGACATTCACTATCTATTTGACTCTGGAAAAGTTATATTTTCTCTGCTTTTGTTCCCTCACATGTAAAGTAAAGATAATAATATTACCTACATCTCAGAGATGTCATAAAGATCAGATGAGATACTTTTGGTGATGTACTTAGAATAATAACTGGCATACATATAAGTTTCTTAAGAAATGCTTGATTTCTTTCTTCCTTCTAGCTATAAATTACAGATAACTATTGTATTTCTATAGCTAAACATACCATTGGTCCATTGTAGGTTTGTGTCAGAAGTAGGGAGCAGCTGGAATCATCCTAACAGCCACCTGTGGTATTTGGGACATCCTTTGTTCCTACTTGAACTGTCAGTCATTCAGTCAGTCAACAAGCATGCATTAAATATTTAATATGTTCCAGATAACACGCTAAGACCTGAGGAAAACAAGAGAAAGAGATAGAGAGAAAAAGAGAGAGAGAGAGAGAGAGAGAGAGAGAGAGAGAGAGAGAAATATAATATGATACAAGCATAATGACCTCAACATCTGGATTCCACCTTTGAATCTACTGAACATTTGTGCAGTTCATTGTTCCCATGAATTTTGGGAATAGTTTTGTTCTTCACTCAAGAAGCAGAGCTGTGCATGAGTCAATCCTTATTTCTCAGGATGATGCTGAGAAACAGGCAGCTTGTCATTAGCAATTCTTGATGTGACTCCTCTTTTCAGGTTGCCATTGATTATTAATTCAACATGATAATTAATTTTGTTTGATGCATCGGAGATATCATTTGGAGACAATGAGAAGGCAGATGCCTGCTAATCAATGATGGAGTTTGTTATTATTTTTCCTCCCACTGCAGGAGCCTTGAATTTGCTCCTCCATCATGTGTGCAAGATGCACTGTATTATCTTTCTGTCCGTTGGCTTCCCCCTCAATATTTACATTCATTAAACAGGATGGATGCCTTTCAGCTATGCTTCTTTGATTCCCTGAGCCTTCTCTGCATTCTATCTTTGAAGGTTTTCATTTACCTACTGTTTTGATTAATGTGGTCTCCCTGTTGATAGTTCAACATCATGTTTTTGTCTGTGTTTTTTACATATTGAAAAGATTAAGCAACAGCTCTCTACACCTCATTGCTTCCATCTCCACCTTTTGGCAGTTTAGAAATGTAAATGCTCAGATTATATTCCACCTCTTCCATGAAGCCCTCCCTCATTCTCCCACATTCCCGAAAGAAAATGCAAAAAAAAAAAAAAAACACCACCAAAAAACCAAACACAACAGAAAGCATTCTGTATCTCCTTATGGCCTACTAGTGATGTTCAAAATGATATTTCAAGTACTCAAGGGCCTCTACAATCTAGTCCTTCCACTTAAAACATTTTTCTCATATTATTCTTATCTATATAGTCAACTCTAACATTCTAGAATATACCCTTTGCTTTTTTATTCTCTGTTTTTTGTATTCTGTGTCCTCCCTAGCTTTTGAATGCATAAGATCTTACTATAATAGCAGACTGACATCATCCAAGGGTGACTGGCATATCCTCTTTCACTTAAGAGCCCCAGGTCTGGGCTTCAGCAAAGACTTGGCTCAGTCTTGGTAAAGGACCACTAAAATTAGTGGTCAGGCTCTTATTATTTCTTAGGCATGTGACTGGAGTTCCAGAAAAATTCATTTATAGATTATGTATTATCCATGTTTATGGTTTCCCCAAAAGGGCCCAAAATAGTGCTCAGTGTATAAGGTAGATTACATACAGAGAAATAAAAGCAATATTAACTAAGACTTATGGAAGATGCAGAAGCCTAGAATTCCTATCATACTTAGAAGCTGATCATTAATATATTAAAACATAACCCAGCGGTTCTCAACCTGTGGGTTATGTTCAATTTGTAACAATGAAAATACATCCTGCATATCAGATAGATTCATAATAGTAGCAAAATTACAGTTATGAAGTAGCAACGAAAATAATTTTGTGGTTGGGGGTCACCACAACATGAGGAACTGTATTAAAGGGTTGCCACATTATCCATAGAACAGGAATTCTTAACCTGGAATGCATGAATATGCTTTAAATTATTTTTAAATAAATGCATATGCATAATACATGCATAATTGGTTTCAATTGTAGTTCTATACATTTTGTTTGACGCAAGTAAAGATAATATTCTGGGAAACAGTCCATAAATTTCACCTTAGGGCCAGCAGAATCCATGACACAAAGGAATGGTTAAGAACCCTAGACATGGGGAGACTGCAGGATGTGCATGTTGCCTTCTTTTCAGTTCTGGATTTCGTGAGAAGTTCCCTCCAGTTCTCTCTCCTCTGTCCTCCTGGGCCACAGTTTGGATTTATCCTTCTGTGTGTTCATATTCCCTGACAGGAAGGGCACAGTTGCAGTGAAATTCTCTTGCTGCAACTCATCTCCAACTGAGAAACCCCCAAATTTGTGAAAGCTTGAACTCAACAAATTACCTGTAGGACTTGAAGTGGACATTTCAGTATCATTGCTCAGTCATGTATCATTAGGACAAAAACAAAATGCACAAAGGAGATTAGACAGTCAAGACGTCAAGGATAGGATTCATGTTCATCTCTGCAGCACATGTTCCCATAGCCATGTGAAAGTCACTACATCGGGGGCTAGGTGGCACAGAGAACAAGCCCTGCAGTCTGGAGGACCTGAGTTCAAATCTGGCCTCAGACACTTAACACTAGCCATGTGACCTTGAACAAATCACTTAATCCCAACAGCCCTGCCTTCCCCTCTCCAAAAAAAAAGCAAAAAAAAAAAGTCGCTGAGGTCCCAAGGGTGGCTGCTACCTTCCTCATGAAAAATGCAAGGGACTGCATCCATGGACTATCTGAACACACTATGGAAAGGAAGAGAGGCAGTATCAAAGATAGAATCACTTCTTTTAAGGTCTAAATACTCGAGTTTGGGGTTGCGGGGTGCTTAAGACCCCAAAATACCAACACGCCAGGTTCCGCCAAATGAATTTGGCTCAAGCCTTCTCTGGTTGAAGTAAAACAAAGTTTATTAAAGATTCACCATAATGGATAGACTTTTAAGGAGCCTAAATATTTGTGATGCTTGTATTGATAAGTGGGCCAGAAAAACCTGATACACAAGGAGTCTGTGCTAGATTAATCTCAGCACCCTCATGAAGGGAAAATGAATCTTATATACAGAACGATTGTGGGAGGATGTAGGGGTGGTCTAGAGGAGGAGTTTGGGGAGAGTCTTGAGGAGGAGTCTAAGGAGGATCTTTGATGGAACTGAGGTCAGACTCCAGGAATGGGATTAAGGGTGGGAAATAGCTGAAGGCTACCTAGAGATGACAGACAATGGAGGGCCATGCTAGGTTAAGAGTAACAGAGATTTGGTCCTAGAGATAATGAAAGATTTATGGACTCAAACAAATGCTTCAGCAAGTGGGAAGATTCAAGGGTGTTCCCAGATCCTAAACCCTATCATAAATACTAGATTCTTTTCTACCTTAGTGGCTGACCCACTTTTATGGCTTTCCATTACCATTCTCCCATCATGGCGACCAACAGATTGTTGCAGTTTATTAAAGTTCTTTAATATGTCCTTGGAAGTGGAGAAAAAAGTACAACTCAGCAATACTTATGGTCCATTGTAGTATTTTCTAGCCAGAAGAGATTAGGTAGGGAAGGGAGTAAATAAAATCAGAGATCTTGAGAGGCAGGAGACCTCAGAGGCCAAATAATCCGATCACTTCATTTTATAGATCAATGACCTGAGACAGGGCATTGGAGTGGTACCCAACATCACTCAGTTAATAACACTCAAAAGTAAGATTTCAACCTAGGGCTTGTGATTCCAGAGGCAATGCTCTGAGAAAATGAGATGAGAAAATTAAGGCTCAGAAAGAACGGGTTGCATCTAAGTTCACATGGTTAATAAGTGGCAAAGCCAGAGATACAATCCCTGTCTTTATAGCCTAGCAGCAGCTGACACTAACCACTATGAGGTTCTGCCTCCTTTAAGCGTCACTTTTGTTGGTAATGGTCAGTGTACAGAGGGGAAAGACAGAGCCAGGGAGAGACAGACACAAAGAGACAAAGAGGTACAGAGAGGCAGAGACAGAAGCACAGAAAGAGACACAGAGACTGAGACAGAAATAGTGACATATAAAAAGAGACAAAGAGAAAAAACAACAGAGAAAACAGAGGGCCAGGGATAAATGAGTAATATTTATTAAAATTTATTATACTTACTAATGTGCCAGGCACTGCAGTAAGCACTGAGAATACAAAACCGAGAATGGGACAATCACTATTAATAGATATATAAGTTTCAAAGCAGAGCTAAACCTTGAAGGAAACCTGGAAATCAAAGAAATGGAGATGAGGAAGGAGTGCAAACCAGGCTTGGTGGAAAGACAGTCCAAAGGCATGGATGTTAAAAATGAAGAAATTTGTGTATATAACAGTAAAAGAGATAGTTTATCTGGATCATGGAGCACAAAATAGGACAGTGTATGAAGACTGGAAAAATTTGAAATGATCGTGTTGTAAAAGGATTTAAATGCCATTGATTTGCATATTAATGCATACTATTGATCATGGAATGAATAGGGGTCCTCTTGAGTCTGTTGAGTAGTGGGGTGACATGGTCAGACTTGCACATTAGGGCTATCATTTTGGCTGGTAAGTGGAGCCTACATTTTTTAGGGGAGATAATTCGGAAAGGAGCACAAAGGGAGATGATTAAGGTTTACATCTTAATTTAAGTATTGTGACTGTGTGAGTGAAGAGATATTCCAAAGGTAGAAATGACAATATTTGAGAGGTTTTGAGATATGGGCTGAATGAGTGAGGAATTGAGGATGATAGAGAGGGTGGGAAAAAGAGTGGGTTTGGGAAAAAAGAAGAATTTGGATTGGGACACATGTAGTGTGTGGTGTCTAAAGGATATTAACTTCAAAATGTCCTATATTAAATTTGTAATATGGAGCTATAACTCAGCAGACAGGTTAGGATTGCATCCAGATATTAAGTTATTTGCATAAAAATGAGAATTGAACCAATAGAAGTAATGAAAACTCTAAGTGAGACAGTATGGAAAGATAAGAATGGGAAACTAGGCGAGTCAGGGGAGGCATAACCACAGTAAGGGAGAATGATAGAGATGATAAACAAATTAAAAAGACTTGAGTACGAGTAGTCAAACATTTTAAGAAGAGGGGTAAAAGAAACTTATTGAAACTCAGAGAGGAGAGAATATATTGACTCAGAGGATGCTCAATAATATTAAATGCTTTAGAGAGGTCAAGAAGTTTTAGAACTGCAAAAACATCATGCTATCTGTTGGTGAAGAAATCATTGGTATCTTTGCAGAGGACAATTTCTATTGAGATTAAATCAGAGGGTAAATTGCTTAGGAATTAGAGGAAAATGAAGGAATAGAAAAAAGAAAGGGAGCAAGAGAATGATGGAGGAGATGGAAAAGTAAGGATGAAAAAAAGAATGAGGGAAGGATGGGAGGAAGAAAAAAGGAGTTAGGGAAGAAAGCAAGGAAGGAAGGAAAGAAGGAAGAAGAATGGAAGAAAGAAAATGAAGGAGGGAAGGAAAGAAAGAAAGAAGGAGGGATGAGGGAATGGAAGGGAGAAAAAGGAGGAATAAAGATTAGGAAAAGAAAGGAGAAGAGGAGGGGAAAAAAGGAAGATAGGAAGGAAGCAAGCAAGTAAACAAACAAGAATAAAAAATTAAGAAATGTATGGAGAGAAGAGGTAAGGAGGAATGGTAAGGGGGAACTTGTAATTTCCATTAAATGGAAGCCCATGAAACTTGACAACTAACAAAAATCCTGACTACTAACTAGGTTTTCACCTCTTTTATCCTTCCTGTTTTATGCCAATATAATTTAATAAATAGTCTTTATCTTACTGCAGCATAATCCTGACCTCATCAAGGTAGGACACATGAAAAGATTAGGTAACTTCAATTAGACACAAACTTCCTGAGGTTCACCATCTGACCCCTCTAAACTTTGCAAATCTCTTCAATGCCTCATTTGGCTTATTAGTTATTTTTTTTTTGAGGTACCCAAGAGACTGCCTGTCCATTTCCTGGCAAACTGTACAAGTTTTACAAATGTTCAATAACAGGAATCATAATAATGATGGCACTGAGCAACATGATTTCCAGTAGGTATAGTCATCAAAAGCACTTGACTCATCTGACTGCGGAGAGTTTCAGTTTTTGACCATCAGAACTGCATTAGGCCCCTATTAAAATATTGCATCAAAGGCTTGAATGAATTATAATAAATCCTTGATGTTGAACTAATTGAGAAGAGTTTTAAAGTAAGCACACACGTAAGCAATTCTCTGTCATTGAGGACCTCAGGAAAATTGCTGGAGCATACTGAGTACTGTGAATCGGTCTGGGATAGTTTAGGCCAGAGAACAGAACATGTAGAGGGCTCATCTATGGAGAGTACCTACTGTGGAAGGTCAGTCTCTGAAGGACATGACTTTATTGATATTATCCCTGACCCTGGGGTACACGCTCTTCAATCTTGTCCAGGACCCCATCCAACTAGGTTGACCTTACGTATTTAGAATGTAAATAGAATCCAGTATGGATTAGTTCTTACTCCAGGGAAAGAGACCATGTCCCTGTGCCCCTCCATTACAGTTTAAAGTGATCCCATTCATGAAGGAGAAAACAAAAAGATGGATTCCCTGGAGATGGCTGAATTTCATAATCAAGCTACATTTTTAGCAGGAGATGCCAAAGTTCTCCACCTCCTCATTATATGTCCAACACTCAGCCTTGATTTTCATTTCTCAAGGACCTTCCCTTTTCTAAAAAGTATTTTGGGCTTTCAGACTTGCCTTGGTTTTGTCTTTGATTATAAAGACATGTCACTGTCCATCAATTTATTGATTGCAAGGTAGTCTAATTAATGAATTGATTATTAATTATCCAGAAACTGTATTTCTTGGAGTTTTTCATTCATCATACATGGATAGACTTAGTGGTTTGACCCTTGAAACTCTGTTCCCATAGTGAAGACATATGTTAGAGTGGAAACAATGATGACTGGAGTACAGTGGATCTGAGTGCAGGAACTACTGCAGATGCTTGCTAGTTACATGACCATGCCAAACCACTGTTTCCTCAGTAGTAAAATGGTGTTAATGATAGTAGGACCTGTTTAAAGGTTTGTGGTCATGACCAAATGAGATAAAATATATGGAACATTTTGAAAACCATAAAGCACAATATAAATTCTAGTTCTTAGTTTTCTCTTCTAAGGTTGTTGCTGAGTTGATGTCCAGGTGTAGGTAATACCTATTCTTTTCCTTCCCTCTTTTTTAAGCATCTGGGCCCTGCAAGAAAAAAAAAACCATGGAACTCTGATAAATGAGTCTACTTCAAAGACTACAAAGGTCTGTTATCTAAATTCAAATGACCTCTGGATGTCATGCAGCACCCACCCATTCCACCATCTCTTGTCCTTGTGATCTAGTTCCTCTTCCAACCATTCACTATAATAGCTGCCTCCAGGGTCATAGATTACATCTCCATGGTTAATTGATAGGACTGAAGATAGAGAACCAATCAGGATATCTGACCTCCCCACACCAACACCATTTTACAGATGAGGAAACTGAATTTCAGGGAGGTAAAGTTATTTCCCCAAGGTCACATAGGTTATGTCAAGGACAAAATTTAAACCCAGGTCTCTTGACTGCAAAGTAATTGCTTTTTCACTGTCCCACTTTACTACCAATCCAATCAGTTTTCACATTGGTGCCTGAGTTACCTTTCAAGTGCAGTTCCTTGGTCATGATACATCTCTAGATGAAACTCTTATTTGTTAAATATTGAATAAGTAGGTAAATAAAATAATTTGAATATGATGAAATATTAGAGGCAAAAGTGAAACCTCAAAGCATTAGAGCAACTACATGGACAATAATACAGATGTGATATTAGCATGCTCATGCATAGATCAGTTTGAAAATTCTAACTATTGGAGGCAGAGCCAAGATGGCGGCAGAGGAGCAGCAAAGTATGACAGCTTCCACACAGCCACCCCAAAATACCCATAAAATATGACTCCAAACAAATTCTAGAGCTCTAAAATGCACACAAATATACTTTCCCCTGAAGGCAGCTTGGCTAGAAGGGATCATCTCAGCATTGGGAGCCAAAACCAGCCCAGCCTGAAACAGGGACTTTGCCCTGGGGGCAGCCTGATGAGCCAAGCCGAGCCACAGCTGAAGCATCAGGACAGTGGATCTGCAGCTGCTGAGGCAGTTTCCAGAATTATCAAGCCATAAGAAAAAAATGACTAAGTGAAAAGTCAGTGGAACTCCGCTAAAATTGGGAGAGAAAAGTGGGTCTGGCCAAACTGCCTTCAGGGCAAGGAAGCAGCCGAACCAGAGGCCCTGCAGTCACCTCCATGTTGCTACTTGAGTGCTCCCAGCCTGCAGACTGAAGGGGGGCCAAGCAATCATTCAGAGGCCAAGTGCTCTTGCGTTGAGCGGCCTGGATCCGGATCGTGGTGTTGGGTGGGGTCCTGGGGTGCGTTTTCAGTGAGCCAAAGCTAGTGGGGGATGCAGCAGCCTCCTAAAAGTGCTGGCAGCTGGGAATACCCCAGCAATTTGGGACAGAGCTTTCCCCTCTGGAAGCAGAGCTCCACAGAGCTAAAAAAATCATTGACTAGCCAACTATGAATAGGCAAAAGAAGCAAAGTAAGAACAGCAACCAAACTCTAGATTCCTTCTTTGGGGAAAAGAAGGATCAAACAGGGAATGGGAAGAAGACAAC
>CM053585.1:12200257-12220257 GCA_028646515.1 Pseudochirops corinnae
CTTAAGAAGGATTTTGAAAATCAAATGAGAGAAGTGGAGGAAAAATTGGGAGGAGAAATAAGAGTGATGCAAGAAAATAATGAAAAGAGAGTCAACAACCTGACTGAAGAAATTAATACCTTAAAAAATAGATTAACTCAAATGGCAAAAGAGGCCTTAAAAGCCAGTGAGAAGAAGAATGCCTTAAAAAGTCGACTTTGCCAGATGGAAAAAGAAAATTCTAAGTATCTGGTGGCCAAGGCAGCTACCAATCTCCTAGATTCTACCTTTGTTTATTCCCAGTGATTTCTCCAATAGAGTCTTACTCATATCAACATCTCTGGTCTTTTCACTCTGCTCCAGGACTCCCAGGCCCTTACTTCACCTCATTAATTATTTTCGTGAGCCTGACCTTGTGACTCCTCACAAGATGCATCATAATCATCTGCCAGAAATTGGCTCTCAAGAGTTCTAGGATAGGTCTGACTCAGACCTGTCTCTGGGTAGTTGATGTTGAGGTTTAGGGTATTAGGGGTGTTCAAGACCACAAAATGCCAACACACTGGCTCCTACCAAATGAATTACATTAACATCTTCTCTCAGCCAAAGAAAAGCAAAGTCTATTAAATATTTGTCATAATGGGTAGACTCTTAAGGAGCCTAAGAATTTGTCACACTTGTATTGGACAAGTGGGCCAGAATATTCTGACACAGAGTGAATCTGAACCAGATTAATCTCAGCCCCATCAGGAAGGTAAGATGGATCTTATATATAGAAAGATTGTGGAAGGGATCTAAGGGTGATCTAGATGAGAAGTTTTGGTAGGGTCTTGAGGAGAAGTCTAAGGAGAATCTTTGATGGAACTGAGGTCAGACTCTAGGAATGGGACTAAGGGTGGGAAATAACTGAAGGCTACCTGGAGATGACAGACAATGGAGGGCTAGGTTAATTTAAGGGTAACAGGTTTGGGTATCGATGTTTTGATAAGATCAAAGGTGGGAAGTAGCTGGACAGTGGAGGGCTAGGCTAGATTAAGAGTAACAAAGATTTGGGGCTAGCCATAATGATAAGCTTATGGCCTCAGGGAAATGCTTCATCAAGTAGGAAGATTCAAGGGAGTTCACAGAGCCTGAACCCCATCAGGTTTGTTGAAAGTTTTGTTGACTCAGTTACCCATTTTTTTTTCCTAGCCCTGCATTTCCACCAGTATTGGAGGAGGTTCAAATGGTGACAAAGACATCTAGTTTGCAGCTTTTTGTATCACCTGCTCTGCACCTACCCCTAACTACCAACTGTCATACTCTTGCTACCTTGAGGAGGAACTGAGATTCAAAGGCCTCACCTCTTTTGCTGCAATGGAGCTATCTGGATTGTCTTAATGTTATCTATAAAAGTTGTACCACCTTATAATAAACTCCTTTTAACTCTCTTTTTCCTGAATTTTGTCTCCTTTATCAGAGTGAAAGCCCAAGTGAAGAATTTTCCTTTCAACAGATTCTTGGTTCTGCCCTAGATTTTTTTCTTTAACATTCCAAAACAAAGAAGAGGAAATTAAGTCAAGTTAGAAAACTGATTACCAAAAAAGAAAAATGGAAATTTTAACACAGAAGAACAAAAATAATCATATATCCGATAGAATAAACAGAGGAAAATAGTTATACATGTCCTTCAAGGAAGCAGTATGAGATAGAGAAGGACCTATGCTGGAAGCTAGGTGACCAGAGGCTGATTCCAAGCACTAACATTCACTAACAATGCTACACAGAATTGCATTCATCTTTGCTCCCCAAGCCTGGCCCCACCCACAACTACACAACTTCCCTCTTTCCTTCCTTCCTTCCTTTTTTCCTTCCTTCCTTCCTTCCTTCCTTCCTTCCTTCCTTCCCTTCCCTCCTTCCTCTTTTCTCAAAGACCACACCTTAAACCCATTTCACTATGAAGTAGATATATTGGACCACAATAGGTACCACTTAATGCTTATACCTTCTTCCCTCCAGGCTCAGAGTGAATGTCTATAGTAACTATTTCTCTTTTGGCCAGCAACCCAGAGTCTCTTTCCCTCCCACTTGTATTTTTTTTTAAATAAATGGGCCATCCCTTGACTCATTTCTTTAAGAAGTTTATTCACTGAATGGGGCTTACCTCATTTGAAGTGAGAACAAGAAAATACATTAGGCTAAAAGGGTTAGAGTCTCCCATTGCATCCAACATCTTCAACAACAACATGAAAAGAACTGTGCTGAGTCCTGGGAATATTAATCAATATCACTATCATAACATCAAAAATAATGACAACTACATCACCCAGATCAAGTGGGAAGACTCAGTGCCCATACCCCATCACTTCAAAGGAGAGTTAAAAACTTAGCCTTGCTAGTGTTGTTTCCATTCTCAGGTACTGCCTCCTACACAAGGATATTAAGATTCATATTGGATTCTGGTCCCTTTTTTTATATCTTCATCTATTTTCTCAATCATCAAAAGGATAAGATTCAGTTTTAAAACCTATTTATCAGCATTTATGCTAAATTAATGCAATGGAATCATTTATTGAATTTATACCTCTCAATTATACAATCAAGCCTTATTATTATTATTATCTGTTATTAATCCTATGCATGCAAATATTCAGTATATACTCTCTACTAAACAAGAGAAACACTAACCCCAGCAGGAACAAATGACCAACAGGATTCCTTAGGGCTTCCCAGAAGGCTTGGCTCCTACTGGTTCTCCATGATAAAATTGCTTCTGCCCAGCCTGAGGCCACATGTCTTCCTGCAGGTAGCTTCTTGGCAAGTCAACAGATCTCCTTAAGTCAATCATTACCACACTCAAGTGAATATGACTCATGCTTTATTCTCCAGTTCGGGGGAAAACAAGAACTACCTCTTTCAGGCCCAAGGAAAGGTTAGAATCTTGAGATTTCCTCTTGAATTTCTTATAATTTTAATTACAGACATTGGTCATCCCAAATCTTTTACTAGTGATTAACAATCTGATTTGTTTACCAAGGAATTCCATCAGTGCAGTGTAAACTGACAAAATTGTTTTCCAAATTTTCCCATTGGTGATCTGTTCTGTCTGAGGCTCTTTTGTGTATTAATTAATATGTAAATTATTAATTTAATTATTAATATGTAAATATTGTTTATCAATACATATGTTTATCTTAAAATTTAAAAAAATGAAAAAAATTTCAAAACACTTCATCACACAAAGGTGGCCTAATGCAAAATGGATTCAATTATGTCAAAGCAATAAATATATTCTCACTACAATATTTCACAGTGACCACTTAATAAAATAGGGCTGCCTCCTGCCTGCTAGCAACTTTGGCATGTATTTTTTAAAGACTTCGCATTTTTAGACCTTGAGAAAGGTTCAACCTTTTGCTCATCCCCTCTTTGAAATTTTCCTGTACTAGCACAATTTAGGCCCTGAGGGAGAAATATAGAAGGGATTTAAATGTATGCTATGAGAAAAGAAGGGAGAGATGAACTTAGTCTAAACAGTAAAGGTTTTCAAGAAAGAAGAAAGACTGACATGCTTGGTGTCATAGAAACTTAGAGCTGGAAGAAACCTCAGAAGTCATCTAGTTCATCTTTTAAGATGGAAAATAATCCCCTCTAGAATATACTTAACAAATGGTCATTCACTCAGCCTTTGACTGAAGACCTCCAGAAAACGTTCTTCCTTCAGTTCTTCCTGAGTATCCTTTGAGACAACTTGAGTTATTAAGAACATTTCCTCATATAGAGCCAAACTCTTAGTGATCTCTCTCTCTCTCTCTCTCTCTCTTTCTCTCTCTCTTTCTGTCTCTCTCTCTCTCTGTCTCTCTCTCTCTCTCTCTCTCTCTCTCTCTTTCTCTCTGTCTCTTACACAGACACACACACACACACTTCCTCCATATATTATATGTTACTGGTATATGTGTGTAATGTGTGTATGTGCAAATATATATAATAGATACATATGCAGTATATACATGCACATACCATGTATGTGTGCATGTATGAATGAATTTCTGTGCATATTTGCTAAATGTGCATTTTATTGAATGACATTTAATATTGAGAGTACATGGCCACCTTACTTCATATAACACCTTATGGTGTTTGAGTTCATTTGTCTGTCTTCCAACTTTTGTATCGCTGTGTCAAAATGTACACATAGTTTTATATGCCTTTAGATATACTTTCAAATTGCTGTGCAGAATGGTTAATTCAGTTAGCAATGCCATCAACATTGCATTAGTGTCTCAATGTTCTTTTTCTTCCATTTAAGTCAATAGGTGTGGGTGTCATACCTCAGAGTTTCTTTAAATTGTATTTCTCTAATCAATTGTGATTTAGAGCATTTTTTCGTATAGAGAGCTTTGATTAATTCCTCTGAAAATTGCCAGTTAATATTCTCTAACCACTTATCAATTGAGGAATAATTTGCATTCCATAAATTTGACTCAGTTCTCTACACTAAAATGTAGCCTTTATGAGTGAAATTTACTGTCGTTTTTTCATAGTTATTATTACTTTGTATTTCCTTCCATCCTATTTCTCCATTTCTTTCTTTCTTTTTATCCTGTCTATCCTCAAAAGTGTTTTACTTCAAATTACAACCCTCCCTAATCCACCTTCCCTTCTTTCAGTCTCACTTTTCTTATTTCTTTCCCCTTTTACTTTCCTATAGAGTAAGATAGATTCCCATACGCATCTGGGTGTGTATGTTAATCTCTCTTTGACCCATTCCCAATGAGAAGAATATCCTAATGCTCCTTCCTGTTTCCCTCATTTTCCACTCAATGGTAAAAGCACTTTTGTACCTCTTTTATATGAGAAAATTTTTCCCCTTCTGCCAATATTTCTCCTCTTCCCTGAGTGCATTTCTCTCTTTCACCCCTTACTATTTTTTTTACATATACTCCTATCATATTCAACTCACACCCAAACCCTCTGTCTATATATATATGTATATATTTCTATATTCTAACTGCTCAGCTAGTGACCACTTAGTTTATTTCTATCTGAGTTCTGTCATATATAAAATAGAGATAATAATAGTAATAATATCTAGGGATTGTTTTAGGGAAAAAAATAAGATTATATTGGTAAAATTTCTTTGCTGATTCTAAAATTCTATGCAAATTCTCTCTTCATCTTCATTGCCATTATCATCTCCATCTCCATCTCCATCATCATCCACATCCTTTCATGCAATCATCATGATTTTTGCATGTGTGTGAGCCAAGCTTGGGAACAGAATATTCTCCAAGGGTTTATCAAATTTGCTATTGCTTTAAGGATTATTTTGTGGTTGTATACAAGTCTTGAATGTTCCTTGAGAGACTGGCTCTTGGTCATTTTATTTATTAATTTCTATAATGAATGCCAACGGAAATTTTATTTCTCTTATTTCTTCATTTTTATTGCTTTATATAACTCTTTTTATTATTGTGAATTTATTTTTACAACCTGCTAATTTACTGAAGATATTCTCATATCTGATGTTCCTTTGTGATTTTCGATGAAAACCATTATTTTGTCAGAAAATTGTAATCATTTTAATTGTTTCATGCCTTGATAATTTTACATTTCATTATTTTCTCTATCATTCCAAAAACTGTTGTATAAAACCCAGAAAAGAGGTGCACACTAATTTTATTTATATATTGCAAAAACTTCTGATTTCTTCACTGACATTGACATATGTGTGTACATGTAATACACACAATGCATATATCTGCACATGTATGTCTATCATTTGTCATGATTTTCATTAATATTGAATCAACATTCATACATGGTATTGGTTCATAATCCTCTTTCTTCATTTTGGTCTTCCCTGGCTTAAATATCAGGACTATGTTAATCTCAACCAATTATTTTTTGAAATCTTGAGAATAATTTATGCACTACAAGTATTCACTGTTCTTTCAAAGTTTGATGGAATTTACCTATTAATCCATCTGATACCCTCCTTGTCCAAAGAATATGCTTTTTGATATTCCTTATATCTAGTGTAGTTATTTTCTGAAATGGGATTAAGATTTTTTCTCATAAAGTATTACATTATTTTTGTAACTATTTCTATATTTCTTGTGAATTTTCAATTTAGTATAGAATTAAATATATATATGTATATATATTCTGATATATTTTTGCTTCTATGTTGGTGTATTTGTGATTTACTTAGTTAATTTAAAATAATTTACTTCCCAAATCTTTTGAATCAGGATAACTAATGGTTCACCAATTTTTTAGTCATTTTTTTTTTTTGAGTTTGAACTTAAGAAATAAAACAAGCATTTCCATGACATGGTAGAAAAGGAAATAAAAAAGATGAGGGAATGATCTTATGAAACTTATTTTTTTACAACTTTAAATATATGATAAAGTTATCATGTGACTTTTTTTTCTCCCTCCTCCCCAATCCTGGAGATGGCTACCATTACACATAAATATGAATTATGTATGTGTCTATGCATATGTATGTATATATTCATATGTTTTGTGTGTGCATGTGTGTGTGTGTGTTTGTGTGTGTGTAAAACCATTCTATCCATACTTATCTTAATCAGTTCTTTCTCTGGATACAGATAGGCCCTTCCTTCATAGGTCCCTTGTAAATAATTTGGGTGTATATAATAGTCAAAATTGTTTAGTCACTCAAAGTTGTTCCTAAAACAATATTATTGTTACTGTATACAACATTCTCTCACTTCTGCATTTTTCTCTTCAATATTTCATTCAAATTTATTCCTATTTTTTCTAAGATTATCAAGCTCACCATTTCTTTTATCACAGTAGTATTCCAGTATGATCATATACCACAACTTATTCAGTTATTCCCCAAATGATGTGTGTTCCCACAATTTGTAATTCTTTGCCACCACAAAGAGAGCTGCTATAAATATTTTAGAACAGATAGGATCTTCTCCTTTTTTGTCTAATCTTTGTGGGAAATAGACCTCATAGTGTTATTGCTGGATCAAAGGGTATAGATAGGTTAATACCTCTTTGGGCACAATTTGAGTTTGCTCTCTAAAATGGTTAAATTAGATCACAATCCCACCACCAGTGAATTAGTGTCCCAATTTATTTGCATCCCCTCCAACATTTGTTGCTTTTCCTTTACATCACTTTAACCAATACATTATTTTGATTTCTTCATCAGAAAATTTCCTCTTTATCTCCCTTGACCATTTATCAATTGGGCTCTTATTTATCAATAAGTATTTAAAAAAAAAAACAGCTCCAAGTTGTATTTCTCAGTATATGGATTTTATGGTTTTTACCTTATCTATTTCTACTTTTTAAATTTTTTTCCCTTTATGCTTACGTTAGTGCATTTAATATTTTTAATGAATTTTTTAACATTTGTCTAATTAATCCTCTAATTTTCTGGTTTAGAAATCTTGTCATAAATAGGATTCTTTCTCTAAGACTACTTTAATTGTATCCCAGCAATTTTGTTATAACATTTTGTGACATAGTTATTAATTAATCCTATGACCCCCTCATAACTTTTTTCAGGATCCCGTCACATTGTCTCCATTTATATCTCTCCATTTCATTTGTGTTCTCTATATTTACTCTTTTTTTGCATTAAGATTTGTAAAGAATATGTCAAGGATGGCAACTTTTTTTTTTCACATATATTTTCTTGATGCCCTAGGATTTAGGTGTTTTTCATAAAGGGATCATGTTGTATAGTGAAGAAAAATTATCTATCCCTTCGTATTTCCATCCATAAGATATTATAATCTTTAAGTTTGTAAACTGTCCGAGAGTTTGGTTCACTTGATATTTCTTCTTTGTTCAATTTTCCAAGCTTGCAAAGAAAGAAAAATAAAACATTAGTGTCTGTTATGAGTATCTTCCTGTCTTTCTGTAATTCAATGAAATTTTCCTTTATGAAGTTAGATCTATGCCAATTGATGTAAGTGTTTGGTATTATATTGGTTTGCCATCTATACTTATTTTGAGCTAAATATAGTTTCCCTGTTTTTCTGCCTTGGTATTGTGATTTTAAAAATCTTTCATGACAGCGTGGTTATGACTGATGTTTTACTTTTTTTTTTTAAATTCAATGGCCATTTAGTACACTTTCATTCTCCACTTTTCCTTTCCTTTCTTTAGCAGCCGTTTCATTTTAGATGTGTTTCTTGTGTGCAACAAATTGCTGCCCCAGACATCTTCTGTGGTGATCAAGGAAGGTTTTAAAATTCTCCCCAGCTTTTGGTATGTGTCCTACAAAATAATTTGCTCATCTGTGGGATTTTGAGGGGCGAATAAACAATCTGACACTTAGAAAGTAGATGTTTTTAACTTCTGTGAGAATTGAAAATAAAGTATAGGATGCTTTTTATAGTAGATCTTTATGCTACTGACTTATTTCTTCAAATGTTCACAGTGCAACATAGGACGCGTTTAAGACTGACTTCCAGAAACTTTAGGTTCTCAGCCTAGAGGCCTGTTGAATCCCAGTTATTGATCATACAGGCTTTTATCTTTTAATAGATACCAGTGTTGACCTTTTCCCCTGGTTCCCATTTCTCTTCTTTTTTTTAAGATGTTATTTTGTCTTGACTACATCTAAAGAGAACCCTACTTTCCACCTTTATTTGACTTTACTGAGTTTCTGAATTTGTGTGAATCATAAGAGACCAGGCTTTCACAAACCTCTTAATATTAACTGTAAACTTTTTAAAGGAACTACAAGAAAATTTCTCAAGTTATGAACATGTTATTCTCCACCCCTGCCCCCACAAAACGTACTTGTGAAAGGGGTAGGAGAATTATTGAAGATGAGAGGTCAAAGGTTAATATAGTCAAAAATGATCCCTTTAATCGCCGTGACTTTGAGTTTTCTTTGAACATCACGGCGGAAAAAAAATCATTCTATTTCTAGCTTGTCTTCGATTAGAACAAAATGATCCGTACAAAGTCACCTAAGAATTCTTGGATAGGTTTTAAAGGCCTCTTAGGCAATAGATACGATTATCATCAATGTCCAGGTGTAGCTCAAGAGACCGTGAAGATAAATGGCTGGGCTGACGTGGCTGAAAGCAACTTGAGTCCCAGGTGCCATGCTTGGAGTGCCAAAGAGTTGAACAGAGCCTGGGACCTTGATTTTTTTTTTAACCTTAAGTATATGTGCAGCTATTCAGTCTATTGTCATAAGAAAAGCTCGAGGTATATGTAAAGAATCTCACAAAAGTTTTAAGTTTTTGTAAGTGAAGGGAATAAACACTTAAATGCTGTCACCTATGTGCCAAGCATTGTGCTAAGTGTTTTTACAAATATGATTTCATTTGATACTGACAACAACCCTGCAAGGAGGGGCTGATTTTAATCCTCATTCCACAGTTGCAGAATCAGACACAAACAGATTAAGAGACTTGCCCAAGGTCACACAGCCGCTAAGTATCTGAAGCTGAATTTGAACTTTCGTGTGACTGATTCTAGTCTCAGTGCCACCTAAGTACCTCTAATGACAACTTAAAACTGAACTAAGACTTTGGGGATTATATTTACACAAATACACACACGGATTTATGTGTAACTATACACACACACATTCACACCTATAGTCCACAAGACAATTGCTATTTGGTGTAGTTTGAGAAACTGGTATACATAAGCACGGAGAAAATCTTTTCAAAATTAGAGGAACACAATTTTGTGATATATAAAATAAAAATAATTCTCCCTTCTGATCACTCCTTCTGAGAATTCCTCTGTGAGGGAGGTCCCCTTGAGGAATAACTTCTGCCAGTATTGCCATCTCTACAATTTATAAAATCTTAGAACCAAAGCGTTTATTAAACTATTGCCCAAGAATAATCTTAATGTGTCCACTTTAATATTTGTATTCGAATGTAATTGGTTTCTATGAAAAGACTCTGTCTTTTAACTGAGTATTTTTTTTTAAGTGGCCCATTGGCTTTACTAAACTGTCAAAGGTTTCCATGACCCAAAGAAAAGCATCAGAACTCCTGTGAGTTTTCTATGTCTCTGAAAGGTGGAAGACATAACCAGGGCCACAGAGTGAGTTGGAACTTAAAATGAGTGGAATGTTTGATGTGCTATATCGTACTGGTTCTCTGACACACACGTATCCATATGACTATGACAATATGTGTATCTCCTGGGCAGCTGGAGATACAATGAATCAAGTACCCTGCCTGGAATCTGGAAGACCCATTTTCCTGAGTTCAAATCTAGCCTCGACCACTTACTGTGTGGCCCTGGACAAGTCACTTAACCCTATTTCCTTCAGTTTCCTCATCTGTAAAATGAACTGAAGAAGGAAATGGCAAACCACTCCAGTCTATCTTTGCCAAGAAAAATGGTAAGGGGTCATGAAGAGTCAGACAGGACTGAAACAACAGTAACCTCTGCCTGCATGTGTTTATACTTAGTATTTTTAAAGTTTTATGATTTCACACATCTTGGCCCTCTCTGTGCTAATGCATATCACAACTCTTCCTCACCTGACTAAATAGATTCCTTTAAAGAATAATTATTATTTTTATTCTTGTTTTCTCATTCTGTATTACCTGTATTTCCCAAGAAGCTCTCTGTCTTAAAGTGCTCTCATCTCAGTTATTACTAATTCTGCCTGAGCTTTGGGCCCAAAGGGGCTGATTAGGCTGTTCCATGTTGTTAATGATTTAAAGTACATGCTTAGCCCTTAGCCATGGAGACCAGAAGCAGAGATAGGCTAAACTCTCTAAGGCCTATTTTAGGGGAAAATCAATAAAAATCAGTGTTGATAGGGGAATGGAACTCTGAAAAACTCTTTATTCCCCTTCAAGCTCTACTGTTTGACTCCAGTTGCCCCTAAGAGTGGGGTGATCCAGAGAGCTGAGCACATTCATCTATATCCTCACCAAAGGTTTGTTTATACTTCATAGTCAATATTAATAAGTAAAATATTAAGATTAATATGTTTATTAAACATCTATTATATGCCAGGAAGTTGGCTAAGAACAGCAGATACAAAGAAATACAAAAGACCATCCCTGCTCTCAAGGAGTTCACTGTCTAATGGAGAAGACAGCATGCAAACAACTATGTAAAACAAGCTACTTTTAGGATACGTTGGAAATAACACCCAGAAGGGAGAAACTGGACTTCAAGGGAATAGGGAAAGGCTACTCACTAAATGTGAGATTTCAGCTGGGACAATCAAGAAGACCAGCCAAGAGGAAGAGATAAGAAGGGAGAGAATTTCAAGCAATGAAGGGCAACCAGGGAAAATGTCCTTGTTGGAAGATGCAGTGCCTTGTGCAAAGAGTAGCAAACAGCCCAGTAGTCATTGAACTGCAAATTACGTGGGTAGGAGGAGGTACAAGTTGTAAAATGATATGAAGTTTGCGTGAATGTGTGTATGCATGTGAGGTCAGGGAGATCACAGCTAATGGATGGAGTTTTTCAAGAGTGGGGTCAGATGTGCCTTTAGGAAGATCACTTTGACATTTGGATATAGAATGGACTGGAGTGAAAATGGAGTTGTGGCAGGTAGACCAATTAGAAGTTATTGCAGAAATATATGCATGAGCAAATCAGGGCCTCTATCAAAGTGGTAGTATTATTGGAGAGAAGGGGCTGTATTTAATAGGTATCATAAAGGTGAAATCTATAAGACTTTGCGCCAGAACAAATATGGGCATTGAACAAGAATAAGGAATAAAGCGCCACCCTAGGTTGTGAGCCTGGGAGACTTGGATAGATAGTGACAGTGTTTTCAACAGTAGCAGGGAAGTTTGGAAGGGGAGCAGATTTTATGGGAAAGGCAGTAATTTGCTTCAAAAGTCTGGAGATATCTCAATAAAAAAAAAAGATTATTTTGTTGTTGGCGTTATCGATAATATTATTGTAGAGGTTAGAGGAACCATAAAATGCAGAAGTATAGGGTTAGGGGTGTTTGAGACCCCAAAACACCAACACACCAGGTACTGCTGAATGAATTCAACTTAAGTGTTCTCTCAGCCAAAGTAAAGAAAAGTTTATTAAAGATTCACCGTAATAGGTAGAACCTTAAGGAGACTCAGTACCTGTGATGCTTGTATTGGACAAGTGGGTCAGAATAATCTGACACAGAGTGAGTCTGCACTAGGCTAGATTATCCTCAGGCCTTTTTTTCATAGAGGCAAGATGGGGTCTTATATACAGAAAGGTTGTGGGAGGAATCTAGGGGTGGTCTAGAGGAGGAGTTTGGAGAGGGTCTTCAGGAGGAGTCAAATGAGGTCAGACTCCAGTAATGAGAGATTAAGGGTGGGAAGTAGGTGAAGGCTATCTGGATATGACAGAAAATGGAGAGCTAGACTAGTTTAAGGGCAAAAGATTTGGGCATAGATATTTTGGAAGGATCAAGGGTGGGAACCAGCTGGACAAAAGAGAGCTAGGCTAGTAACAGAGATTTGGGCCTAGCCAAAATGAAAGGCTTCTGGCCTCTGCAAATGTCTCATCAAGTGGGAAGATTCAAACAGATTTCAAGGGGTTTCCCAGAGCCTGTACCTCAAAGATTCAAGGAGAGCTCAAGGGCCCTCCCAGAGCCTACACCTCATCATTTCAATTCCCCGTCAGGGAACCATAAAAATGAAGAGGTTTACCCAAAGAGGGTTAGGGTTGCCCAAGATCCCAAAATACCAACATGTCAGGTCCTGCTGAAAGAATTCGACTTAAGTCTTCTCAGACAAAAAAAAGTAAAGTTTATTGAAAGTTCACCACATTGAGTAGACTCTTAAGGAGCCCAGGTATCTGTGATACCTGCATTGGGCAAGCTTGACAGAGAAAGTCTGTCACAGAATAAGTCTGTGCTAAGCCATTCTACGGCACTCTCACAGATCAAGTCTGTGCTAGGGCCTTCTGTGGTGCTCTCACACCACATGAAAGGGAGATGGGATTCTTATATATAGAGGAATCTAGGGGTGGTCTAGAGGACGAGTTTGGGGAGGGGCTTCAGGAGGAGTTAATGAGGTCAATGCAAGAGTGCATTGATATTTTGATATGCTCAAGGGTGGAAAGCAGATGGACAATGGAGGGCCAGGCTAGTAACAGAGGTTTGGGCCCGGCCACAATGAAATACTTATGGCCTCTGCAAATGCCTCATCAAGTGGGAAGATTCAGTCAGACTTCAAGGGGTTTCCCAGAGCCTGTACCTCAAAGATTCAAGGAGAGCTCAAGAGGGCTCCCAGACCCTACACCTCATCAGAAAGGGTTCCAACTATAAGACTGATCAGAAAGTTCACAGACCTGGAGAAATGGTTGAGGTGGACCCAAGGAAAGAGAGATTAAGGGAAAAAAGTCATCCCTACTTTAATATTCTCTCACCAACTCAAAGGAGATGATTTAACCACACCCCATTAATGTTACAAGAGAAAGTCCATTCAAATGAATTGAATCAATCCCACTACCAAACATTATACATTAGGTGAAAACAAGTCCTGTAAAAAGGAGGAGGATTGAAGTGCTTTGATGATTGGCTGAAAGTCAATGATGATACACAGGAAACAGTTGTGATTAGTGGAAGAGAATCAATCAAACCCTGACCAACTAAGAATAACAGAGCTGGCTAATAGAGAAGCTGGAACCCCAGCATCAAGGCCATGAGGTAAGCCCAAAGAGTATTACAATAGTTTCCCCGATGAACTGTGTCATCAGAGATATCTACTGTCTTGCAACAGTTCTAAAGGAGTGTTATTTCTAGTTCTTCAGGGCTAGCAAAATCTTTGACTACACTGGAATGGAGATTTGATAGTCAAGGATCACCCTAACTCCATGAAAAGTATAACCAAAGCAAATCTTTAATAAGGAATGCATATCATAACAACAACCCCAAAATACATATACATATGTCTACATACATTTGATGCATCAATGGGTACATGATGTCATTGGTGTGACTATCCTTCCATCCTTAGAGATTGTGAACCTTTTCTTCATCAACAATCTTCCCCGTTCTTGTCCTTGAGCTCCTAAAGTTTTGTTTTTTTTTTTTTCCACACAACCTTTTCCCAATGAATCTGATGAGGGCCTTCCTTTAGAGTAGGAGTTCTCAGTATGAGTTCTATAAAACTATTTATTTTTTTTATTTAAAACTCTATTTCAATGTAATTTACTTACTTCATAATGATATGTAGTTTGTTTTTATACATTTAAAGGCTTTATATTGAGACTAGGTACTGAAGTCTCACCATTTTATCAATGAGGTCCACAGCAACCCAAAAGTTAGGAACCTCGGAGGCTATTTTTAAAAAATACCCTGTGAGTACTAATTCAGCCCTAACTCTGACCATCTGTTGGCCCTCTCTCTCATTTTGAGAGGACTTAGGGTTATAGATTTAAACATGCAAAGGATATTCAAGACCTTCTCTTTTAATGTCTTCATTTCTCAGTTGAGGTAAGACAGAAATTATGTGACTCAACCAAAGTTATTCACGCTATGTGGAAGAAGCAAGTTTAGAATTCAGGGCCTCTGAGTAAATCTCATGATTATCCATTTTTTTTTTTTTATAAAGGGAGGCAGTACAGGCAGAGGAAGTATAATCCATAACACAATGTGATAAATGCAGGATCAGGAAAATCTGGCCTGAAATGTCATCTCTTCTGTTAGAGATAGATAAGAGAGCATAGAGTGCTGGGCTTTGAATCAGGAAGGACTGAGTTCAAATCCAGCCTCAGATATTTACTAGCTGTGTGACCCAGGGCAAATCATGTAATGTCTGCTTATTTCAGTTTCCTCAACAGTGAAATGTAGATAATAGCTCTTAGCTGGTAGGGTTATTATGAGGATGAAATGAGATACCATTTGTAAAGCCTTTAGCATAGCGCCCAGCATGTAATCAGTGTCTTCCTTCCGCTTGCCAGCGGTATCGACCAGCATAAATAACAGCCCCTCAGATCTGGAGTTGCAGTGTACTCTTCCCTATTAGAATGTAAGAGCTTTTTGAAGATAAGTTCACTTTATTTGTATCTACAGTACTTATCTTAGTAATTTGCACACAGTAGGTGTTTAATAAATTCTTGCTGATTTCCATGTTAGAAAATTATACCTTCTCTAAATGTAACCACAACTTAGAATTTTGGATTCAAAGGCATGTGTTCAGTTGGGTCAGTCCCTGTCAACACTGTCATAAAATGACTTTGCAATACCAACAGGCCCACAAAATTATGCAATAAACAACACTAATTTTGGATGACACACATTTTCCAGATTCCCAGAATTGTATCAGAAAAGCAGAATTGGGGGATTATGTAATCTCAGGAATATGAATGTGATATTCAAATGGAATCTGACAGACAGAAAGAGAGGTTGAAAGAGAGAGAGATTCACAGAGAGACAGAGGCACATAGAAACAGATATACACAAACACACAAATGTGTATATATACATGTATAATATATATAAATATATGTATACATATAAACACACATGTATGTATGTGTGTATACATATATACGTATATATGGAGAGACAGGAGAGAGAGGGAGAGAGAGAGACAGAGAGAGAGAGAGAGAGAGAGAGAGAGAGAGAAAGAGAGAGAGAGAGAGAGAGAGAGAGAGAGAGAGAGAAAGAGAGAGTCCTGTAAGATTAGAAAGGCCTATTTGTTACCAAGCCAAGGTACAAGCACTCCATGTGAATGGCATGCACCATTTGTAATTAAAAGTCTCTTAGTGGCCAAGTCCTCCATGATTAATGCCTCAGGTAGGCACTTCTGATTCTAATACTAATGGAACCTGACTGGCTCTGAAATGCAGGTGTTGTTTTGCTACCTCAGGAGTAATAAAAGGTTGCTTGAGGCTTAACACACAATTCCTGGAGTCATTAATTATATCTGCCCAAAGTAGAAAGTTTATAATTAAACATATAGTTTACTCCTCTACTTCAGGATGGAGTAAATTAAGGTAATTAGATTTCTTTGGATTTGGCATATGGCGACACAAGGTGCACAGGTGTGGGGGAGCAGAAGGTGGGCTATGGAATGAGCAATGTTTCAAGTGTGTGCTGTCACTGGCTTGTCAGTCCCCAGTTGGAAAAATGATGTTCATCAATGGAAAGCATCTTTCTTAACTTTCTTCCAGGCTTAACTCAAGTTCTACTTTCTGTGTGGAGCCCTCCCTTATCCTCCTATCCACTCACCCCCTCTCCAAGGATTTTGATTTTATTTTTTGGATTTTTTTGTCTATAGCTTTATATATGTATACATTGATGTCTCCAATTAAAACTTAAAATCCTCGATGGTACAAATTGTCATTTTTTTCCTGTTGTCATAGGATGGATACATAGTAGAAACTTAAGAAATACTTCTTGGTGGATCGAATGACAGATTTTATTTGTTTCTTTCCTGGTTGGTTTTGTGTTGTCCTTTAAGTGGGAAATCACAATAGCAATAATCACTTGTGCTTGACACTGATACACGAAGCATCTTATTGTTCCAATTTAGACTGCTTTCACCCCAGGTGACACTTTGCAGTATATTCTTATTATTATCCAATTAATCAATCAATTGACCAACACATTTGTTAAGTACTTACCATAGGCCAGATTCTGTGTTACTGGGGATACAAAGGAAGGCTTTTGACTTAATGTATTACTGGCATACATGATCCAGAAGATAATTATCATTGATGCCTAAACAGATCCCTCCAGTAGGAGTACAACTGGGTGGACATTTAGAGAAATATCCACTTAAGGAATTCATCCTAATTTGCAGAAAATAATGAAAAGACTTAAAGATTTGAGAGAATCAAAGAACATAAGATTTTTAGCTGGAAACATACTCAAAGTCCATATACTCTAAACTCTTCCTTTTGCAGTAAGGAAACTGAGGCTCAGGGAAGTGACTCACTCTAGGTAACATAGGAAGTCAGTATCAGAAGTATGATTTAACTCAGGACATCTGATTCTTAGTCAGTGTTTTGATTCTATCTATCTATCTATCTATCTATCTATCTATCTATCTATCTATCTATCTTGCCCAGAGTCATCCAGATTATAAATTTTTGAGGCCAGATTTGATCTCAGGAAAATGAGTCTTCCTGATTTCAGACCCAGCTATCTATCCACTATGACACCTAATTACTTCATATCATATATATTATAATCTAAATCTATCAGTAAGATTATGTATATTTTATATATACATATGTGTGTGCATATGAATATTCAGAAAAAGAGAGAATAGATAGAAAAAGTATACATATTTATAGATTAAGGGATACAAAAACCATATCTGTATCTATATTACCATCTTCATGTTTGCATACATATTATATATATACACACATATATATGTATATGCACATACATGTTTGTATGTATGTATATATGTATGTGTGTGTGTAAAACCACCCACCCCCACATACATACAAATATCTATCTGTATCTATAGATATCTATTTACATCTGTTTTTCTTAATGGCTATCTTTATCTGTAGACATAGATATAGATAAACAGATAGATAAATGCATACATGCATGTATGTATGTTTATATTTGCATGTGCACACATGTATGCATGCATATATTTGCATGTGCATACATATATGTATGCATGTTTCTATGTGTATGTATATTTATAGATAAATAATCTAACACATATAGTAAGGTATATGATAGATTGATAGATCATCAATATAGCATTTGTAAAATGTTTAGTACTAGGATACTAAAACCAAATCGTACAACAAACTAAAACAAGACAATCGCTACTCTCTAGAAGTTTATGTTCTAAGAGAAGAAGAAGAAGAAATAGAAAGGGGACCTGAAAAAGATGGGGAGAATGCCATGAGTGGGAAAGGTAGCTGGTATGGGGTTAGAGCAGACTCTTAACTATAAGCTGGAAGTAAAGTGTGCAACATTTCTGGAGTTCTCTGAAGTAAAATGAATGCAGGGTGGTCCTCATAGGTCAGATTTCTGAAATTGTGGATTTAAAACTGGAAAGGGCATTAGTGATCACCTAATCCAATACCCTCCATTTCCAGTGGACAAAACAGAGCACACAAAGACTTGGCAATGTCAAAAAGATAGCGAATGGAAGAGCTGAACATTTCTGCTTGGTTACTCAGCCACGCTTGGCAAAGCGGGTGGAAGCTGCAGAGGCAAAGAGAAGCTTGGTGAGCAGTACCCTAAATTTAGCAGATTACCTCTAACGTAATTAATACTCCATGATTGGAGGACTTTAAGGCAAAAGGTCAGCTAGGAGGCAAAATTGTTACACTGGGACTGGTGTAAGGAAGACCTAAGTTCAAATCTCTTTTCAGAGCTTATTAGCTATCTCACCTTTGAGAAATCATTTAAATTCTTATTACTGGGATGGCTAGGTGGCACAGTGAATAGATCACCGGTCCTGGAGTCAGGAGGACTTGAGTTCAAATTCGGCCTCAGACACTTGACACACTTACTAGCCATGTGACTTTGGGTAAGTCACTTAACCCCAATTGCCCTCCAAAAAAAAAATTCTTATTACCTCAGTTCCCTCCTCTATAAAAGGTTATCATTGGCATAAAGATTATCTCATCATAAATCACATAACACTGTGTCTGACAGATAATAAATACTATATAAATACTAGTGGCAGTAGTAGTAATAGTAGTAGTAGTAGTAGTAGTAGTAGTAGTAGTAGTAGTAGTAGTAGTAGTAGTAGTAGTAAAATTATGGGATGACCGCTTTTTGAGCAAATTATACGAAATGGGGGACAAGGATTCTTCCCAGACATAGGTTAGATTAGGTAACTATTGAAGGCTCTTCCACATCTGAAATTCTATGAAACTCACTATATTCCCAGTCTCTCAGTTTTTCCTTTGTTTTGTCCCATGGTTGAGATATCATGGAGTTTTGTTCCTATTTGGGTTTGATCTTTTTAAGACAAATTTTTCTATGTTTCATTTTATAAATGTATTTTGACTTGGAACCCTACTTCCTTCTGCTGGTTTGAAGATAAAAACTAATATAAAATACCTGAATTAAAACAACTTTACATCAATTGGCTGTTGATAATATATCAGTGTTATGAGTGGAGCAAAAAGGATGAATAAGATAAACTCTTTTCCATGTAGAATCAACATATCTTCACAAATGGTACTTAAGGAATCAAATTATTAAGGAAGGCTCTATCATTGGGAAACTCAGACAACAGCTATGTAACTCATTTCTGTACACATTCTTGATTTCCAGTGGTGTGTGTGTGTGTGTATGTGTGTGTGTGTTGAGGGACCTTCCAGACCTTGACTGACACTGACATTTCCATAGAGACTATGTGTCATAGTGGCTAAAGTGCTGGCTTGAAATCGTGAAGACTAACAGTCAAATCTTAGCTGTAACTTTTGCTATCTATGTGACACCTAAACAAGTCACTTAAGCTTTCTGAGCTTGACTGTCTTAATCTGTAAAATGGGAGCATTCAAAGACTGGAATTTAATCCTGTATGTACAAAAAATTTAAAAATTCTAAGGCACTATATAAATGTCACTTAAAAATCATTATAGCCTTTCAAATGAATCTTTGTGCTATGCTAATGTATTAAAATATGTTTTAGGGAGGAACTATTACTTTGACTGTTGATTTTGTTGGATGTTTATAATTACCTAACCTGGCAATTAATCCTTCAATTGTATCTACCTTCTCCCTGGATTTCATTCCATCCAGTTCAACAATATTTTGTTAAGAGCTTGCTAAGGATGAGAGAATGTTGCTAAGGAATGAAGCACACAAAAGCAAAAATGCCTGTCCTCAAGGAGCTTCTATTCTACTAAATACATAATCGTTTACCTTTGCCTTTCTTCTTTCTTTAAGAAAAAGAATTGGAAATCACTTTTTGAAATGGATTTTCCACATCTCTTAATAATATCAATAAAACTATGAACATTTATGAAGTACTTACTACATGTCACATACTATGCTAAAAAATAAATATTAAGAGGCAAAATATACTTCCTGCCCTCAAGTAACTCAAAATCTAACAGGAGAGACAATAAGCAGACAAAAATGTACAAACAAGTTATAAATAGTA
>CM053585.1:12225257-12235335 GCA_028646515.1 Pseudochirops corinnae
CTATACATTTATTGGCCTCAACTGGTTGTTCAAGTTAATTAGTAACAACCAGATAAAGTCAAGACAGATTATTTTTTAAAGTCTCATTCACCCCAACCCAAGTAGCTGATAGCTGTTTACCTTAATGGATCTTGAGTACCATAATTAGTGACAGTAATGATGCTGAGATAAACCACACTACTCCAGGTAGCATTTTCACGTTTTCCTGGCTATAGGATTTTAAGTTATTGAATGGAAAATCAATATGTTATTTGAAAATTAACAAAAAAAAATTAGAGAAAGTATGCATAAGAAGCATAATTAGGAGGACTGACTATATGTGGATCAGGGAAAAACAAAAGCATATGGGTAAGATCATGAGAGGTAGGAATTAGAAAGATTTTCCTTTATTTTGATTGCCTGGGAGTTTAGAGAAGGTGAATATAGGCACTGTGTGTCTGGGTTCTAATGCATAATGAAGTATAAGTCAACTTTTAACACAAGTGCTCTTAAACATTCCTTGGGATTTGGATATCTGTGTCTGTCTGATGAAAAATTTGGATCCCTATTTCTGAATTATTATTTTTGAACACATAATTTAATATTCACAGAACTTCAAATGAAACAAAATATATTGAAATATGATCATTGAAACATACAGGTATACAGAAACATACTTGCATGTGTTTATATTTCAGTTTCTTAGACACAAAGTTAAGAATTTACTTTCTCAATCTTCTGTGTATGTGTCTTCTTGTTGTTCAGTCATGTCTGACTCTTCATGATCTCATTTGGGGTTTTCTTGAAAAAGATATTGGAATGGTATGTCATTTCCTTTTCCAGCTCATTTTACAGATGAGAAAACTGAGACAAAATGGTTAAGTGACTTGCCCACTGTCACACAGCTATTAAGTATCTGAAACCTGATTTTTACTCAGGTCTTCCTGAATCCAAGCCCAATGATCTATCCACTGCATCACCTAGCTGCTTGTGTCTACACCTAATCTATGTGTGTAGACCTCTTTTTTCAGGTAGTAAGTAAATCCTACAGTGTAATCTTCAAGAATTGTAAACATTGTGCAAGTTATTGTCTTAGGAAAATTCCTGAGGGTATTGAAGTTGCATTCTTCTGCACAAGGTCCCATAATAGTAAGTATGTCAGAGTCAGTATTAGAACCCACATTTTCTTGTCTACATGCCTGATCCTCTCAGTTTTGACCATTTTTTTTGTGCTTGAGTGTGACTGATCTGGTTTTCTAGGCTCCTTGAGGCATCTTTGGAATTCTTGCCTTCAACATACGAAGGGTCATTGCCCTGTCCCTAACTGTCATTGAACTGCACTTTTTAAGATATATAACTTTTCACAATTTCCTTGGAGAAATATCCAAACAACAAAAGGAGAAAGAAAAATATCCAGATTACAGTAAATTCAGCACTTAATAGAGAGACAACTTACTGAAGGTGTGCAAGCAATTTGATTTAGTTTTATCTAGATAAGGTCAGATGTTCTCCATCGTTCTAATGCCAATTAATGCTCATGTTCATGACCACTGTCTCATGAAGATGAAGCCAGATTGCAATGATGGCTTGTCCCATGAAATTCCCACAATACTCTTTTTTTAGAGGCGGGGAAGTCAAGGTAATTGGGGTTAAGTGACTTGCCCAAGATCACACAGCTAGTTAAGTGACAAGTGCCTGAGGTCATATTTGAACTCAGGTCCTCCTGATTCCAGGGCCTGTATTCTATTCACTGCACCACCCAGCTGCCCCCACAACGCTCTAAATGCTAAGGAGATACACAACCCATCCATGAGTAACGAAATATAAAGGAGTACACAGTATTTTCAAAGTAAAGGGAAGAACAATTGTGGGAGATCATCAAAGACTTCTTTTAGACCTTGTCACATAGGTTACATGTTGAAAGAATATGTGGGTTTTGGGATGTGGAGAAGAGGAAGGAAAACATTTTAGACAGGAATGAACAATCAAGTGGCAGGGAGATTGGCAATGAGATACTATGTACAAAAACTTGGTAGAAATAGAATGTTTCACAAAGCTTCACTGTTTCTATTCACCATTGGACAAACGTAAAGGAGTCAGGTTAATTCCATTCAGTTCAAAAATCCTTGACTTCTAGCCTACTACTTTCCCCATAGTGGAACTCAACAGACATTTGTTGAAGGAATGGTTCTACGGCACGATCTCCAATTCTTTCCCATACTGTTTGCTTTGCTCTGGGTACCCCACAACTGATCAATTATAGAGCTCTTGCCTTTTACACAACAATTTAGATGTGGTTTGATGAGGTCCTACTGTGTGATCAGGCATATTGGCATGAGAATGAAAAGACAAAAAAAAAATCCAATACCTTCCTTCAAGGAGTTTATATTCTACAACAGATATCTACATCAATGTCTATATCTACACACATGTATGTATATGTATATATACACACAGACATACATACAGAATATATTGGGGAAATGATAAAATAATTTGGGAATGAATTGAACTTGCTAGCCTCTGAGGAGATAGAAAGAAGGCAGAAGGTGGTGTCTGATCTATGTTCAGAAGGAATATAAGAAAATCATTGCAAACATAGGCACAGACCATGCAAAGGTACAGAGACAGAAGATAAAATAAATAGGAAGTTTGACTGGAAAGTAGAGTACATGGACAGCAATAATAAGCACTTAATCTGAAATGATCAGTTGGGGCTAGATTATTAATGGCTTTGAAGAATGAACAGAGGAGTTGTTACTATATTCTCTGGGTAATAGGGAGTCATTGGAGTTTTTTGAGCAGGAAAGTGACATGGTCGGATTTGTGGTTTATATATCAATCTTTCAGTTTAAGGTTGTGAAGGGATTATTTTACAATTCTTAAAATTTTCCAAGTGAAGAATATCATAGGTTGTTCTGTTGAAAAGTAATACTTATGAGGGGGAAATGAGAAAAAGACAAGGAAAAGTTATTATCCAACATCTACCCACCTGTCACTGGTCATGTAATACTAGCACCCATCTGTGACATATTATGAGAATCATATTGAAATAGAGTTTGTTGGTAATTGGAAGGCACCTGCGTGTGCTGGTGATGGTCTTGGATGGGGAGCTTTGGACAAATACTGAATAGTTCATCATTTTAATGTGCCTAAAACATACTTAGAGATGGAGGTAATTTTCCACTGTGTTGCCCAGTCAATGGGGAACACTTCTACTCTTGGAGAATAAGAAATACAAAAAGTAAAAAGAAAAAGACAATGGCCAAAGCACATTGTCAACTTTACCTTCAAAAGAGATGTTTCACCTTTGGGGGACTTTCACACAAGTGAGAAGTGGGTCATTTTTACTGAAGACATTTTTAATGAACCCTCTTCCCTGTTTTTTTACTGCAATAATCCAAATGGAAAGTCATTTCTTTTCCAATCCCAAAGTGGTAGGAAGGGGAAAGGTGGCATTTATGTAACCTAAACATTTCACTGTGTAATATAGAAGTATTACATTCAGAGTCAGTGGAACTCATTTGTAACTCTGGTTTCATCATTTGCTAATTGCAAGACCTTGATAAAGTCATTTAAAGCTTTTGGTCTCAGCGTCCTGATCAGTATAATGAGAGAGATATTTTCTACTAGATATCTACTAGCCGGTGCCTGCAGAGCTGTGAGTCCTTTGGGCAGCTATGTGGCACAATGGATGGAGTTCTAGGGCTGGAGTCAGGAAGAGTCATCTTCATAAGTTCAAATCTGACCTCTCATATTTATTAGCTATGTGACCCTGGCCAAGTTACCTAATTCTGTTGGCCTCAGTTCCTCACTTATAAAATGATCTGGAGAAGGAAACGGCAAAGCACTCCAGTGTCTTTGCCAAGGAAACACCAGATGGTTATAAAGAATCAGACACAATTGAACAACAACAATTTTTAAAATCCCTTCTAGCCTAAGCCCATGAAATTATGATAAACAAGCACTAGAGGGGGAAAATAGTTAATGCATTAAATATTTAATTGTCAAAACCCAGACAAATTGGAAGCTAATGTCTCCATTTTGAGAATGAAAACATGGAGTCAGGGGAGAAAAGATAGAGGTCTGAATCCTGAATCTGTCACCTATTAAGAATATCACCATGGCTATATTACTTGCACTTTCTGAACTAGACGCCCTCCCAACTTACAGACTAATTCTGTTAATGTTTTCTTCAGTAAAATTCAATTGAACAAGCATTTTTTAAAGTATAAATTTGTTTATTTTCTTTTAGTTTACAAAATTCAATTCCACAAACCCTTGAGTTTCAAATTCTCCCCCTTTTCCTCATTTGCCCCACCCATGGTAACATGCAATCAAATATAGGATTTCCAAATACCTTCACATTAAACAATATTGAAGTTGCAGAGAAGAATTATAACCAATGGAGTGAACAGTGAGAAAGAAGAAAAAAAAGAAAACAAAATGGAACAAAAGAGAGCCAGTAGTTTGCTTCAATCTGCATTCAGACTCTGTAGATTTTCTCTGGATGTGGATATCTCTTTCCATTATGAGTCTTTTGGAGCTGTCTTATAACCTTCTATGGTATTTTGGAACTTCAACGTCAGTGACATTTTCAGTGTGCCTCATTGTCTTTTACTTAGAATGTTATGTTTTCTGAATAACAGAAGGCTTTTGAGACATCAGAAATCAGAGTTACTTCTAAAACCAAGAAAATCTGGATAACCTGTTAAAAAAGGCCTAATAGAACTGGTGATTGGAGCTAGTCATTCATTTATCCCAGCATGAGATGTATTTCTTGAGGCTGCAAAATATCATTGAGGAAAATTCTCCCCCAGATTTGTCGATAGATATCACAAGTAATTTCAGAAAGAATTTTATCATTATAGATTGCAGTCAAACACAACAATGTTTTGAGGTGTAAAGGATCTCAGCATGCTTTGAATGCATGTGACAAAGAAGGGCCTACCCACATGAGGTTTAGATATGATTCCTCAACTCTTTATGTGTCTGACATATCTTTCAGTTTGCTCTTAAACGTCTTCCTGAAAAGGCCAACTTTCTCAGACTAGAAATGAAATTTTACCACTGGCTTGTGAATCACACTGAAACTCCATAAACTATCCTAACAAGTACCATTTGCCTTTCAAAGATCTGGCCACATAAACACTTTCTCTACGTTGGGAATGTCCCTGCGCAGCAATGTTTCCTTTCTCCAGACTTTTGTGAAATCAGATTGTGCTAGACCAGTGATATTTCCCAGTTGGAGTATAACAACAGCTGCTCTGTCCAGATTATACTATGTCAGATTCTCCACATCTGTCAGGGACCATTAGACATCAAGGGACAAGAAAAGGAAAATCACAGAAATAAACTGCTCTCCTAACTCTGGGTCTTAGAATCCCACAATTTATTTTAGTGTCAAGGGCTGGACTGAGAGTCAGAAAAGGCTCACATTTGTCCAGGTATCATTTCTGACACTAAATAGATGACAATAGGCAAGTCATTCCCTTCTTTAAAGACCAATTTCCTCACCATGACATTCTATTTTCTAGAATCTCTGACTTTTCTGGCCATTCCCTTTACCCAGAATATTCTCCTACTTTACTTTGATGTTTTTAGGTCCCTAGAACCCTTCAAAGTACAGCTCATGTGTTCCGTCTTAGAAGAAGCATTTCCGGATCTCTATGGTTGTAAATTTGTGCCTTTCAAAAAAATTAAACAAACCACAAAATTTATAATTTTAAATTTGCTATATACACATATATACAATATTTTAAAAATTTTACCTTAACTATATATACCACACTATATATTTACGCTATATTTCACCATAAACACGTACACAAACACACACACTTATTGTATGCTCCTTATGGATAAGAAATGTTTCCCTTTTATTTTCATATCACTATTTCTCCCCATTCAGTAGACAAATGGTTCTTGTTTTAATTGACTGTTTCCATATTATTTGCCTGTAAGTCTTCTAGGAGAACATAAGTCCCCTGAAGGCAAATTTTGTTTCATTTTTTTCTTTGTATCTACAGTGTCTAGCACAGAAGTTGTTCCACAATCAAGGCATATGCCAATCAATCTACTAATCTTTTCACTCATTCATTATCCCTTCTAACATTTAGTCTAAGGTGTCCCTTTTCCTCAACTCTCTCAATTATACTTTCATTCTAATGAATGCCCCTTGAAGGTTGAGACTATCTTCACTTTTTTGTTTGGATTTCCAGAACTTAGCACAGTGCTTGACTCATATGAACAACTTAATATATGTTTCATTTGTCTTTTCAAACATAATAAGTGTTTGTTCAATTGAACTGAATCTCTAAAATCGGAAAATATTTAACTACGCTTGTCCTACACAATTCATCTCAGACTTGCATAAGACAACATATTTTGGCTTTGCAAATTTAAAAGTGCTACTGAAATATCAACTATTTACCCCAACATCTATTTTTAATCAGAATGAAAAAGTATCCATAAAACCATGACATGTACATTCATTGTCCTTGTGAGTGTTCTATGCATTTACAGATATAATTTGGATGAATGGGACTTCCTTACTTCTAATTTTAGTACTAGAACTTGTATGATGCTTCATGTCACATGCCACAACTCAGTCATACATCCTCTTTAGATTTCTACAGATACAGAATTCTAGAACCCTAGAGTGTTAGATATTTGGTGTAGGAGCTGTTGGTCCAAGACTGATCCCTCTATAACCACTATACCCCAAGCAAGAAGGCAGACAAACCATCCAGATCCTCACAAATGGAACCATTACAAAACAGAGTTCAATTCTCTCCTAACTCTTTAGTGATAGCATACACAGGAGGTGCCAGCAGTCAATTAGAATAATAAATAAGCATCCAACTCCCCAGCATTTAGCAAGCTGTTGTATTTTGCTGAAATAAGCACTTAATGGGATTATGATATTTTACCTTGATTTAAGATGACAACTCTTTTCATTCCCTAAATAGTTATCAAGGTTGAATTCCCTCCCCTCTTCCCCCAATGCCTGCCTTTCTCAGAATGGCAAATAGGTAATTAGAAGATTGATTCCAGCATCCTGCCATGTATCTCACTGGAGACATTGGAAACAGTCATTTGAAACAATTAGCCCATCTATCCATCCCCCTGTAAAGAAGACCAAGTAGGGCTCCCTGGGTCTGTTTGGAGGAATTGTCACTGAGAGTGCCAAATAGAGAAAATAAAGTGCAGTGTAGCACATAATGGGACATGATGCTAAGCCAATGCAAGCAGACTGGGCTGGCCATGGTCAAGCAGGGCAGAGTGGAAGGCTGGAGCCACTCCCAAAATGGCGCCAAACACCACAGGGCCAAATCTGCCTAAATTGAGCTTAGCACAGAACCTGCATATAGTAAGTGCTTAAAAATTGCTTGTTGACTTACTGACAGGTAAACACAGATATCCATTTATAATATATCAAGATCAAAAGTCAAGATCTAGAAGAATCAGAGTAAATTCAGTCTATTCCCTCATTCTTACAGATAAGGAACCAGAAGTCCAGGAAGTCAGAGGTCATACCAATAGTAATTTACAGAGATGGGATTAGTAACTAAGTTCTCACTAATGCAAGAAAACAAAATGAAAAGTTAAACGAAAACTTAATTTATGAGTTCTAAAATTTCACTAGTCAAGGGGATGGGAAGATACACATTACTTGGAACACCTTTCTTCTTTACCTTCCCATTTCCCTGTGCCCTATCTGGAGCTGTCTGTTATGGGAATCTGAAGATCTTCCCTGCCCCTAGGTCAGCGGTTCTCAACCTGTGAGTTATGTTCAATTTGTAACAATGAAAATACATCCTGCATATCAGATATTTACATTATGATTCATAACAATAGCAAAATTACAGTTATGAAGTAGCAACAAAAATAATTTTATGGTTGGAGGTCACCACAACATGAGGAATTGTATTAAAGGATCATAGCATTAAGAAGGTTGAGAACCACTGCCCTATGCCCTTTGATAGGCTTAAGTGGCTCTGAGAAGCTTCCCTGATTTGAAAGTATACTCTGCTCCCTAATAGGCTGGATGTGGTCACATGGAGCCTGTGGCAGGAGGCTTGTTTTTCAGGAATGCCCACGCCTTATTAATTTGTGATTGAGCAGTGGGTCAAGAGGGCTGTGACATTCTCTGATTCAGGAGAAGGCTATATATACCCTGATGTGAGTTTTTGCTTTGGGGCTTACTTTGGAAAGAGTTGTATGATTTGGCCGATGAGGCTCTGGGAAGCCATTGAGCCCTCCAGCTTTGAAAAAACCCAGATGTTGGTGCTTCCCTCTCTGGTAACTGACTAGTATGGATGTAATGGTCAGACGCTGGAAGCCCATCTGCTGATCTGTTTCTTTGTCTGCTTGTAACTTCTGTTTGTATTCTGTTTGCATTGTCTGAAGTTCAGGGTGCTGTCTTTTCCCCTGAACTAGGTAAATGATATTTATTTGATTGATTAAAGTAAGATTATTAACCCCTTTTGAGTTGCTTTCCTTTAGACAAGCAGATCTAAGAACCTATGCTAGTAGCTGCCCTGGGTATGCTAGGGTGCTTGATGATACATCCAGTCCATACATCCAGTATGATCACTCCCATGGCTGGAATGAAATGGGAATCTATAGTTCTATTACTTTCAGTGAAATATAGGGCCACCAGATTTTATTATCTTCCCTGTCATTTGAATTTTAAATTCCCCTGGACCTTACTATATGTCTTGTCTCTATGTCCTATAGAAACTTGTCGGATGGTGGCATAGCAGCAGCAGGATGGCAGCGTAGCAGCAGCAACATATCAAAGCTCTCACATAGCCACCCCAAAATACCCATAAAATAGGACTCTAAACCAATCCTAGAACTCTAAAACGCACCCAAAGATACTTCCCACTAAAGTCAGCTTGGCTATGAGGAACCATATCAGCACTGCGAAATGAAACCATCCTGGCCTGAAGCTGCTGCTGAGCCCCTGGGGCGGCCTGACAAGAGGAGTGGTGAGCGGATTAGCAGCAGCTGCGAGCAGTGTTGAGAACTAGGTCAGTAGCACTTGCAAAATTAGGAGAGAAAAGCAGTCTGGCCAAAAGGCATCCAAAGCAGAAAAGCAAAAGGCAGAGGTTTTGCACCCGCCTCCACACTCGCGGCCTGCAGACAGCAGGGGGACTAAGCGATTGTCGTGAGCCAGTGCTCTCATGTTGAGCGGCCTGGATCCAGATCGCGGTCTTGGGCTTTCGTTTCTGGAGTCTTCATTATCCAGTGAGGCAGAAGTAAGTAGGAAGGGACCCAGCACCATCCTGAGAGCTACGGCAGCCAGGAGGACCCCAGCGATTTGGGACAGAGCTTTCCCTTCTGCAAGCAGAGCCCCATAGAGATTAAAAAAAAAAAATCACGGACTGACCAAACATGAGTAAGAATAAGCATAAGAAGCAAAGTAAGAACTGCAACCAAACCCTAGATTCCTTCTTTGGAGAAAAGAAAGATCATGGGAGAGAGAGGGAGGAGGAGAATGCAGCCAGAGTGCCCCCAAGAGGGGCCTCAAATAAACATGAAGAATGCCTTAAAGCTAGAGATGAGCTAAAGAAGGATTTTCAAAACCAAATAAGGGAAGTGGAAGAAAAATTGGGAAGAGAAATAAGAATGTTGCAGGAAAATCATGAAAAGAGAGTCAGCAGTATGACTAAAGAAATCAACACACTAAAAAATAGATTAACTCAAATGACAAAGGAGGCCCAAAAAGCCGATAAGGAGAAGAATGCCTTAAAAAGTAGACTTTGCCAAATGGAGAAAGAATCTCAAAAGCGCTCTGAGGAGAATAATTCCATCAAAATTAAAGTGGAGCAAATGGAAGCAAATGACATCATGAGAAATCAATATACTATTAAACAGATCCAAATAAATGAAAAAATAGAGGGCAATGTGAAATATCTCCTTGAAAAAACCACTGACCTAGAAAACAGATCCAGGAGAGACAACTTAAAAATTATTGAACTACCAGAAAGCCATGATCAAAAACAGAACTTAGAAAGCATCTTTCAAGAAATTCTCAAGGAAAATTGCCTGGATATTCTAGAACCGGACACCAAGATAAAACTTGAAAGAA
>CM053585.1:12235835-12252340 GCA_028646515.1 Pseudochirops corinnae
GGGACTCAGTCTTCTGGTATTTAAATGAATGCACTATCTATATTTCTTATGTAGAGAGCCTGTTCCATTTTGTGATTAATAACTATATCAGCATATTTATAGTTACTGTAGGCATTGTGAATACTGCATTGCTGATACAGGGGTTTTCTTAGCAAGTCATTTAACCCTTGTTAGCCTCAGACTAACCTTAGGCTAATGTCTGTTAGCCTCAGCTCCTCATCTGTAAAATGATCTGGGAAAGGATATACCTCCATATTGTTTTATGGATGAGGAACTGAGACAAACAGGGTTAAATGACTTATTGAGGGCCACATAGCTAGTAAATGCCTGAGACTAGATTGGAACTCAAGAAGATGAGTCTTCCTGATTCTAGGATAGGCCCTCTATCCACTGTGCCACTTCGCTGTCCTTTTCTATCTGTGAATTTTACCGAATGTATCTATTTACAGTTTCTAAGGAGAATGCAAACTATTGTAGGCCAGGGCCTGACCCTTAGGAGATACTTAAGGAGTGTTTGTTGACTAATTCTCCTATTCATCTTTGTACATATAGAGTCTGGCACAGAGAAGAAATTTAACAAATCCAAGTTGGGCGGGATCAGGTAAGATGATCATAATTCAAATAAACCTTGACAGGATAGAATTTAGGTCAAAAAACAGTTGTCATGTATATAGTGCTTTAGGATTTTTTAAGTCTTTTATATACATCTCCTTCATCTACACAATATTGCCATGAAACAAATATTACCTGCATTATTATGCCCATTTTACATATAAGGGAATCAGTGTTTGCTTTATGCCTTGCTAGTCACACAGCTAGTAACTCTCAGAGGCAAGATCTGAGATGAAACATTACTGATATGTCAAGTGTTCATTTGAAGTTAGCATAATGATTTGTTGTGTATGTTGTAATGTGAATTACTTGTTTGAATGTGGTTTGGATTAGAGCATTTCTGAGGTCCTTTATGGCAGGTTACATGTGCATTGTGTTAGCTGTTAGTTTTTTTTTATAGGCTAGCCTAGGAAACTAACAGTCATGTGTATTATTACATCAATGAGAAAAGGTATTCTGGTTCTAAATATATGGTTTATAAACATGATCCATTATGGATCTTCCCTCTGGCCATGCTTCAGGAGCTGAGATATGTGACATGAGCCTTAAAAAAAAGAAAATGACAAGGAGCAAAGACAGCTGAATAGGATACTCTAGGGCCATCAAAATATTTGCTAAGTAGTGAATTTCCAGGTTGAGCTCTGGGACCAATATCCTCAGGCCAAGATTCACACAAATGAGAAAGGGAGTTGTCATATAAGAAACATCGAGCCTTGAAGAATTGGTTGGATTCTGCTAAGTAGGAATGGTAGTAACGTTGGGGTGGGGTGCTAATGTCAACAAAGTGACTTATACAATGGTACAGAAGCAAAATAAAGGAAAATTAAATGGATGCTTGAAGAACTACAAAGAACCTGTATTTACTGAAGTCAATCTGATCTTAAAGTTCAGGGACGTGCAAGATTAGGATAGAAGCTTTTATTGGAATTGGACTCCAACAAATATAGAATTTCAGACTCGGGATTTTGTTCTCTATTTGATGGGCAGTGGGGGCGGGGAGGGACATTTCTATAATATCTACTTTGGGACAAGTACTCTGTTTAGTGTTTTTTACAAATATTACCTCATTCAATGCTCACAACAACCTTGATATGAGGTGCTACTTTTAAATTCCATTTCACAGTTGAAGCAACTGAAGCAAATGGATTAAGTGACTTGTCCAGGGTCATAAGTTTGGTATGTGTCTGAGGACAGATTTGAGTTCAGGTCTTGCCAGCTCCAGGCTTAGCACTCCAACACCAGCTTCCTCTATGTTATGAACAAAACTAGGCTTTATAAATACTTATAAGAATCCATTTTTTATTTAGAATCCAAAGGGGCAATAGAAAGGTTATTGTCCAACTTCCAGCATGTTGTAGATGAAAGAAATAGAACCTAGAGATAGAAAGCATTTAATCTTATGGTTGAAGATAAAGATCTGGAAGGCATCTTGAAGCTGAGCCCAAAAGCCTTATTCTACATAGAAGGGAATTGAGTCCTGGTGAGGTTAGAGATTAAGTGATTCCACTAGGTCATATTACTGCCATGCTAATATTCAAAATCAAGTCTTTTGAAATCTTCAGATTCAATCATCCTCTGTTTTTAAGGAGTAACTGAAGAGAAGAAAGGCTAAGTCTAGGAAAGAAAGACCAAATGTCTCAATTATGGTTAGTGATGTCAATGGAAATTACTATGAAAGGATAGGCTTTTAGGTTTACTGATTCCTTTCAAAAAAAGACAGATCTAAAGATTTGCAGACAATGGAGTAGGTAGACAGATGAGTCCAAACATAGGACCCTGCTCAAATAGGTAATGTTTTACTTTTGCTGGGTGGGTAACACTGGCAACAACAGAATTTTGTTTGTTTTTATGTATGCACAGATCTCACTTGGGAGAGCTGTAGAAAGGGCAGATGCAAAGGCCCAGAAAATAGCTTTTCCTAACATCTAACTATAGTTAAAAGTTTTGCAGTCTGTTTCCCTAACAGAAACACTAATGGTTAAATGAGTAGGGAAACTGGGGAAACTTATGGGAGGACATGGACTAGAATCTCAGAAGAAGGGTATAACCCAAGTATAGTTATTGCCATGTTACTAATAAGAAAGCTGAAACTCCTAGGCTTTAATTAGTTTACCTAACATAATATTTTAGTGGTCTGGAATGTGAACTTTCACCTTCTATCTGCAAAATTACAGAATTACAAATTTCATTGTTGGATGGATGTATGATGCTATCTAGTCCAAACCAAATGACATTTATATTATAAATAACAATTAGTTACCCAACTTGCTCCTGAATACCTCAACTGAGGAGGCTCCCATGACCTCTTAAGACAGATCTCTAAACTTTGAGACATTTCTAATGGTTAAAATGGTTTTGTTGTTGATTACATGAAGCTTAGACACTTTACAATGCCAACTTACTGTTCTAAGATAGGCTCTCAGCCTATCCCTCTTCTGTAATGAACTTCAAATAGTTGAAAAATACCACATCTTCATCTAAATCTTCTCTTTTCTCACCTAAATTTGCCCACTTCCTTCAATTGGTATTATTTTTGAGCTGGAAGGAGTTTCTGAGGTTGTTTTGTCTAAGCCATTCACTTTATAGATGTAGGGACTATGATGAAGAGTTCCTAAGTTACTTGGCCAAAATCTCAGGATTGGAACCAGGATTGGTCTCATGTTGTATAATTTTGAATGGCATCCTGATTTTAGTCATCTCCCAAAGGAGATGCTTCAGTTTGTCAATCACCAAGTAAGCCTCTATTCAGCATGCTACCATTGTCTCCTCATGTTATAGACACAGTGTTTAAAGCTTATAGAATCCCAATGTCACAGCTAAAAAGAAGCATAAGACTTGGGGCAGCTAGGTAGTACAGTGAATAGAGCATTGACCCTGGAGAAGGGGAGGATCTGAGTTCAAATCTGGCCTTAGACACTTGACACTTAATAGCCATGTAACCTTGGGTAAATCACTTAATCCCAATTGCCTGCCTTCCCCATCCAAAAAGAAAAAAAAGAAAAGAAAATCATAAGATATTATAACATATCCCAAGGCGCTCATTTTCTACATGAAGGAATAAACACTTTACATAACTGGTTCCAGTTTGCATGGATTCTAAGTGTAAGGAACCAGACTGAAACCCAAGAGCTTAGACCCCAAATTCACTGTTCTTTAAATTACACCATGCCATGTACCTGCAAAAACTTTGCAGTTACACCAATAATGCACAAACAAAACCTTTCTGTGGTAGACTATTCCTCATGTAGTTTGTACACTGTGTCTTGGGAGTATCCATTAGGCCTGTCTGTTCTGAGATCTTGGGAAATGTTTGCAGGAAAAGAGTAATTACAACAGAATGATAAATGGGGCCACCTTCCAGCCTTGACACACAGGGGCTGCCTTTTGCAAATGGAGATTTTATTATGAAATGATAATTAAATCATTGTTCTCTGCACTTTTCTCTAATCCATGAAATGCCCATGAAACATGTCAACTTTTTCCAGGCAGTCACCATGAAATCAGTACTAATTTTCCATCAAAAGTAGAGATTAGGCTGAGGAGTCCCAGAGACATGAGATCTGGCCAGTGCTAATTAAATGTTTCTTGTCAAAAGCAAAAGCTTTCCCTATTTGTTTGCTAATTTCATAAGTTTGCCGTCTGGACAGCGGAGGCAGAGTCTGGGAACAGAAAAGGTGGTCAGAAAGAGCTTTGGGGGAGGTTGCAGTTAGTTATTATTAAATTTCTAAATACCAGGTCTTATCTCACACTAAACCCGGACACAAATTGTAAATGGACAACTTACTAGGAGAGGAACTACACCAGAGAAGAGTAGGCTGCATATCCTTTGAAGAATTTCAAAGCTATTTTAGTGACCCCTAACTTCTCCATTGAACAGAGACTTACTCTTTAACCTCAACATTCTATCAGTTGTTGTATATCTGGGCATCATGGGACTCTATGATCGTCACAGAAATAAGTCTTAGTATTACTTGGTGTAATGGCAAGCAAAGTAATACTTTGCTCCTTGTTTCAGCTACTCAAGTGCTTTTGAGTCAAACCTTTGTTTGTGTAAAGTCTTTGTTGGAAACAGTATACAATGCCTTGATCTTAATAGGCCTAAGGTAGTTTGGAGACTTTCCCTGCCCTTAAGAGTCCTAATATCATCACATGTAGTCCACAGTGGGAGGAGTTTGCTGAAAAAGTGGAACAGGAAGGAGCAGAGCAGAGAAAGGCTCGAGCATGAGCTGGGACCAACCAGAACTGAGAGGTAGAAGGCTTGTGATTTTGGCACTCTCTGTTCTGTCTGTGTTACTTTGTCAGAATGAAGCATTCTGTCTGTTGAAGGAAGACTTTCCTGCTGATACAGAAGCCCTAAAAGAAAACTTTACTGCTGTTTACCGAAGTCATTGGACTTAACCATTGATTTGTATTTGATTTCTCAAATGGAAGCTTTGTCCGTTGATTTGTGTTACTTTGTCAGACAGAAAATGAATTGATATGATAATGTTGGCCATGTGTGTAAATTTTGGTATGATTTAGTGAGGCTTGATGTTTGTAAATATTGTTGTAACTCTGTTAAGTTTTATCTTCCTAGAAACAGAAATTTCAAAGAGCAGTTCCTGTAAGCTGAGGTATGAAACAGGAACAGAGAGCTGCCCATGTGTGAGTCCAGGTAGGAACTGGGAGAGCTGCCTACTTGTGAATTCAGGGAAGAACTGGGAGCAATCAGTCTGTGGAAGAAGAGAAGCTGATAAGCCTCCGGAAGAGTAACTATAGGGTTTAAAGTCAGCCTCCAGTTAAGATGAAAGGAAACTTTACTTGGAAACTCTGCATCACCTGATGAGATTATGACTTACTGTGGCCTAGGGGTACACAGTGTTTGTACTTTCTGCCACTCCTTAAGGATGATTGGAAGCTAGCCTCAAGTCAAGATAAAAGAAGACTTTACTTGGGTACTCCGTATTGAATGAGGAAATTGTGACTTACTGAATGATAGGTTTTGTTTAAGAATGTGTGATCATCTTAGTAATAAGTTGTTATGTTATATTGTTGTGAATGTTGTGCTTTAGTTTCTTGAATGTTTTGCTTTAGTTTATTGCAGAATAGAGAGTTCATTATACTATGCAATTATATCCTTAAAGTTATTCACAGCTGCAGTCCCCAGGAGAGTTGCTAATGACTTACATTATATTTGAGGATCAATGAAGAGGCATATAGAATATGTTTATGAAGCCTTCAACATATAAATTCAAAATCTGAATGACTGCAATAAACGATATCACTCACAAAATATAGAATTTTATACACATATGCAAACAGTCACATGTATCTATTTGTTTTGACACATGTGTGTTTATATACACACATCTTTAATTATATATGTGTCCATATATGTGTATATATATATGTGTGTGTGTGTGTGTGTGTGTGTATACATAGTATATATGTGTGTGTACTTTGTATATGTGTACACATCCACATCCACAGACATTTCTAATGAAAAAAATATACTCTTTGAATTCAGTGACTAACTTTTGTTTTTGTATTTCTAATTCCTGGTACATAGCAGGTCTTCATTAAATGTTTGCTGATTTGATTGAAAGATATGATAAGATTGACAGGGAAAAGAAGATGGGATGATGGTACATAACCAATGAGTAGCTTCTCTCTACCACTCATATCATGTAGGTAGTAAGAAAAAGTGAGGAAATCTCCTTGTACATTAGATGGAAACCTATAATAAACTTATGGGAATCTCAGAAGAAGGGTAGCCGCAGATGGGACTGTGGTCCTCCTTTCTGGAAAGCACCTCAGTTCCTTTGGAGCATAGGAGTAGTCAGAGGTTAGGCCAAGTCTTCCAAGAGCATTGGATCACAATTTTTAAAAGTCAGTATTTTTTCATTCCTCAGGCTCTCTCAGATCTGCTTCCATTGTGTTCTCAGATTGTTTTCTTTCCTCTGAAACTTAGTAATTCTTCTGCCATGGAGGAAAGTCTTTCAATCCTTTTTTATTTTTTTCTTACGATAAGCCTAAATGTCTGTTTCACTCTTTGCTAACACCTTTGGCGCTAAGACACATTTATACTGTTTCAGCCCTTTAATGTCAAAACGAATGTCTAGTCCTTTCTCCACATGATGATCCCTCAAATTGTTAAAGATAGCTATCATGCCTCCCTTCCCTAGTCTTTTCTTTTCCAGACTAAACGTCCCTATCTCATTCAATCAATTTTCATATGATATCGAATCAAGCCGTCTTTCTACCCAATTTCCCTCATCTAAATTTACTAACTTTTAAGGTTCTTACAAACCCTGTTTTGTGTTAGATTCCTGAGCTGGTTTTCATTTAGCACAGGCATTGCCATGTCACTCCCATGTCTCAACCCAAAGTAAGATTGTGAAGAATGTGTCTCCTCTGTACCTATCCAACTTTAGGTCCTTAGGTTCACCTTCATATATTCCATATCCAAGGGAAAAAAAAAAAATAACTGATATTATCTGATATGCCTCCTCGAGGTCTGATCATGGTTCTGTGTATGGATATTATTGATGCTGTTATCTGAGTTGAATCCAAGACTTTATTTTTATCGGACCCTCCTAAACCACCTTTCTCAATGAAGATCTTCAAAAATTCTTCAGTATACAGACAATCAAAAATGTGCCAGGTACTGTATTAGACACAGGACTAAAAATAACCATATTAGAAACAATAAAAATGATAATAAATACAAATGCAAAGAACAAACACAGAAGTAGTCCCTGCCCTCAAGGAGTTTACCATCAATCAGTGAAATAGCATATGCATATAAAGGTCAACCTAAAAGGGAACATGAATTGGATCTCTGATTTTGTCAGTATAGTGAACTCCTAGATTTGGTAACTACTTCCCAGTTCAGTACCTGCCTTGATATTTATATTCTGAGAAATGTTCCTAAAGATCTTCAAAGTTAAATGATTTGCCCAGGGTCACAAAGCCACTTTGTGCCAGAGATGGTGTTTGAACTCTGGTCTTTCAAGCTTCCAGGGCTACTTTGCCATGGTGTCTCATACTATGCAAAATCTCTAGTGCTGGGTTTGAATCCTGAGATTATCTGTCCTAATATCTCAGGATCTCAAATTTCAGAGCTGAAAGGAACCTTCATGTTTACTCTGTCCTTATTCAATAGTCAGGGAGTCAATAAACATTTTTAAGTACCTACTTACTGTGTGCCAGGCAATGAAAAGTAATATTTGCCCTTTAGAATCTCACAATCTAAGGGGAAGACAACAGCAAAAAAAAAAAAAAAAAAAAAAAGTATAAATAAGCTATATGCCAGATAAGTAATACATAATTGCATATTGTATATATAAATTAAGCTACATACAGGATAGTGGAAGGAAAACACTAGAATTAATATGACAAAGAATATGTCTTAGAAAATTATCTTTGCCACAGAATGTTTGTGACTTCCTCAAGGTTATACAAATAGCATGTGTCAGGAACAATCCTTGAATCCAGGTATTGTCACTCTGAGATCTTATCTGTATCCAATGAAAGATGACGCCATGTTTTTTTTTACAGATGGGATTTGTAAAAATAGTTGATGAATGTACTATCTTTGTTTCATAATGTTATTATTATAGATTCATCTGTTTGCCTTTATCGACTGAGCCTCTCATTTGGGAAGGTAAGCTCCTGGCCAGAAGTGGTCAGACTTTGCATTTACTACTAGTAAACTGAAGAATTACTTGCCAACTAAATGTGACAGTCTATGAGACAAGATGCAAGAAAGAAAAGGAAAATACTCAAGGGAAAGATCAGTGATAACATGTTCCCCCCACCCCCAAGGCAAGTTTAGAATCGCTTTAGAAAACTCATGTATTCATTTGCATTCGTAAGGACAAACATATATGTTTGTGAGCCTGCTTTGAGGAACTCATGTTTCTTTCCTTGAACAACAAGCATGGGCAACAACATCCTAGACTAACACTCTCTCTTTACAAATGAGGGAAACCAAAAGCCAGAGTGATGGATTGATTGCCAAAGCTGATGTGATCAGCCCAGACCAGAGCAGGAACAATAACCCAGATTTATTGAATAGTAACCACAACTGTTACTCATTTACTTCAGCTTTATGAACTTAATGGACATTATTTTGGGGGGGAGGAGACAATCAGGGTTATATGACTTACCCAGGGTTGCCCAGTTAGTAAGTGTCAAATGTCTAAGGCCATATTTGAAATCAGGTGCTCCTGACTCTAGAGTGGGTGTTTCATCCACTGCACCTTTTAGCTACCCCAGATTTAGCAGGATGCACTGAGCATCATTAAGAGATGCTGCTGTTGTTGCTTCTGCTGCTGCTGTTGTTCAGTGGTTTCAGCTACCCCCAATTCTTCATGACCCCATTTGGGACTTCTTGGCAAAGATACTAGAGTAGTTTGCCATTTAATTCTCCAGCTTATTTTACAGAGGAGGAAACTGAGGCTAACTGGGTTAAGTGACTTGCCCAGAGTTACACAGTTAGTAGTAGTAAGTGCCTGACATTGAATTTGAACTTAAGTCTTCCTGATCTAAGAACTGGTGATCTGTCTACTGCATCACCTAACTGCTCATATTGAACATTTATGTGGAATGAAAGAAGGAAGGAAGGAAGGAAGGAAGGAAGGAAGGAAGGAAGGAAAAAAGGAAGGAAGGAAGGAAGGAAGGAAGGAAGGAAGGAAGGAAGGAAGGAAGGAAAGAAGGAAGGAAGGAAGGAAGAAAGAAAAGACCTAATTCTTGCCTTCAAGGAACTTCCATTCTACCAGGGAGGAATTACAACATGTAGAAAGTATTTAATTATATACAAAATAAATAAATTTATTTCAGTGGGGTTCTAAATAGAAATGCTTCTCATTACTTTGTGAGCTTCTCATTAGATTGTGAGCTCCCTGAAGGTAGTGACTATCTTTTGACTCTCTGCATCCCGTTGAATACACTAAAGCCTTTGACCATATGGATCACATGTGGCAAGATCTCAAAGAGATGGAAATACTAGATCATCTCACTTAACCCTTGAGGAAACTGTACACGGACCAAGAAACAAGTTAGAATGAAACACATAAGAACTGATGGGTTTAAGATTTCCTAGTTGTTGTTGTTGTTGTTTTCTGTCTACCATAAGAATGTTTTTGACCTAATATATAGCAAATATGGATTTTTTTTTTTTTGGACAGAGATTAGGCGATTGGGTGGGATGAAGAAAAAGACTTAAATTGTTGTTGCTTTTAAGGAACTTCTATTGATGTAGTTCCTTCTACCCATATAGATGAGCAACTTCTCTTCGCCTTATAATCATTTCAAGAGCAATGAAAGGTTGAATGACTTATAAATGTCAAAGGCAGGACTTGAACCCAGGTTTTCCTGACTCTGACACTATCTACTATACCAATTGCCTCTGTTGTAACAGCAATCAGTTTGGCACATACTTAGCACTTAGTAACTTGGGGCTAAGTATGGAAGGTGTGAACTCTGGCCCACTGTTGAGAAGGCGTGAACTCCCCTGTTGACATGGAAGAAGGGGATTGGCTGAGACAGGACCCCAGTATGTGTATATAAGCAAGAATTCTAGAGACAGAGAAACAAAATTGCAATGTTGCTCCTGGTGGAAGAAGAATCATGGAGACTGAAGCTGGCTGAGAGAAAGAGAGAGAGAGAGAGAGAGAGAGAGACAGAGAGAGAGAGAGAGAGAGAGAGAGAGAGAGAGAAAGAGAGAGGGAGAGAGGGAGAGAGGGAGAGAGGGAGAGAGGGAGAGAGTGAGTTTCTCTCCCAGCATCTGCCTCAGTTTCCTCATCTATAAATTTCTGATTCTTCATGATTTTTGAAAACTTGTAGTAATTGCATTTGTCTAGGATGTACATAGTTCATCTGTCTTGCAATCCTCAAGGACACCTGAATCCTCACTTATAATCTGCTCACTTATATTGGATTTTAAATTCTTGGGACCACAGCTGATTTGATCTTTGTAGTAAATTAAATAAGATGGTCTCCAGGTGTGGCCTAGCTACTGCAGAGAGCTTATAATTTGAGGCTGAAATCTCAGTTTCATTCCTGTCCCTGCCATTTTTTCTACCTGTGTCACACTAGACAAAATCTCGAATGTCTCTGGGCCTTTATGAAATGAGAAGATTTGAGTCATCATTTGATTATCACTAGGACCATTCTACCTCTAACATTCCATGTTTCATGGTGCAATACCAGAATCCAAGTTAATACAACTTTATATGGCAGAATTGGAAGAAAAAAAAAAAAAGAACCATTTAGGACAAAAGTGGAGGTGAGCTGGCCTGACCCCCATCGATTCCTTGATTTCTTACAGTATCTTTATTCTGATACTTATATAGATCTATAAGAAAAAGTAAGTTCAAAATCATCTTAAACAATCCCATTATTTCACAGATGAGAAAACTGAGTCCCAGGGACATCAAGCAGTTTGATCAAGGTCACGTATGTAAACCTGGAAATGTTCTCAGAGGCCATCTGGCATATGCACCCCACCCCAAGCCCTAATTATTTTCCAGATGAAAAACAAAACTGAGTTCAAAGGAGAATAAGTGGCTTGTCCTTAAGTATTTAGTTTAAAAGGGAGAGTTAGCACATGTACCTGGGCTTTCTGACTCCAGGGCCTCTGCTCTGTCCAAGGGATAGTCCTGCCTCCAATAGGTTTTATAATCTTATTGAGAAAACAGGACCCAATTGCAGTACACGTGAATGGATTTTGAGCGAAAGTGAACTCAGACATCACCTATGCAAAACCCTTCAGTTTGCTATGTGAGCAAAGAGGAATCGAATGCCTTGTCCAAAGTGCTGATGAGAACTTAGTAGGCAAACTAGGATTTTAAAATAGAACCTGTCACCAAACCCAGGGATGTTTTCACTGCACTGTCTTGGTAAACTACACGGGGACAGTGATTATAAGGCATTTCTTATTTGTTTCCTCGGTACTTCACATGCCAAGAAGTTGGAACACAGTAGTTCTCATAGAATCTTAACTGACGCTAGCTTGATTGGTTTCGGCAAATGAAAAAGCCTTTTCCAAAGCCTTTTCCTCTCTCTCTCTCTCTCTCTCTCTCTCTCTCTTTCTCCCCTCTCTCCTTTTCTTTCTGTTTCTATATCTCAGTCTCTGTCTCTCTGTTTTTCTCTATCTCTGTCCCTCTATCTTCGTCTCTGTCTCTGTCTCTCTCAAACACATATAAACATAAATGGTTATTAAATACCCCGATATACTTTGTCTAGAGCAGTGGTTCTCAACCTTCCTAATGCCGTGACCCTTTAATACAGTTCCTCATGTTGTGGTGACCCCCAACGATAAAATTGGTTTTGTTGCTACTTCATAACTGTAATTTTGCTTGTTATGAATCATAATGTAAATATCTGATATGCAGGATGTATTTTAATTGTTACAAATTGAACATAACCCACAGGTTGAGAACCACTGGTCTAGAGGAAGGAGTCCACACATTTAAAAACCACCACGCTCACACATACACACTGCTCCCCCCCATACACACACACACACACACACACACACACACAGAGTCTTCAGTACTGTACCTCACAGATGTTTTATATAACCTTTCCTTGCTCACATGTCTCCTGTATTCCTTCAATTATTGATTACCTGTTAGTAAGAGTTAGTGCTCTGGGCTATTTTTTCTTTCCCTCCTATTGTCTTTTCTCTCTAAATCAGACATATCTGCTGCCAGATGAATAACATCACCAGACACCCTGATAATAGACTATTCCCGTGTCTCAGAGAAAAAAAAATGCTGAAGTCCTCCTGTCCTGGTTTTCCCCTCACTTCACCCCACTGTGGTGGCTGTCTGGCTTCTCCTCCCCCGTTCTGTCTGATCACATTACAGGCCCTGGCCCTTCTCTCCTGGGTTTAGCTGACAGCAAGATCAGCCTGCAAGAGAAAAAGAATGGCAGTTCAAACACTGTGGTGGCAGGAGAAGGAATGGAATGTAGCCACAGGGAAAAGGATCTGTGGGCCCAGTGGTAGAGTTTGATTTTCCTCCAATGCATTCTTTAGATTGATTAGTTCTGAAAAGTTCTGGAAGTCAGTTTGTGCTACTTTGAAAAGATGTTTTTAGATGAATGAATGAAAAAACCTTTATTAAACCCCTGCTCTGTGCTGGGCACTGTGTTATGTTAAGGATATAAATACATGTGATGTGATACCTTCTGCCTTAAAAATTTGCATATAAATGTATAAAAACACTTACACATGTACATGCATGCACACACATACATACACATATGTGCATGTGTGCATACATATGTTGTATGTACCTTACATGAACATACATCTATGCACATATGCGTATGCATATGTTTATGTATATCAAGTACATTCATATATGTGCAAATTTACATTCATATGTAAATACAGTGTTTCATTCATATATACATATATATATATAGGCAAATTTTTTTAATACAATTATATTACATTGTACTATAGTTTCTCCTTCATTTTGAAGAGGACCAATGACATTGGGAGTGGTGTCTTGACTTGAGTGTGAACTGGATTGAAGTGGCCACAGCTACACAAAGTCATCAGCCTTCTGTCTTCCAGAATCATCACAGTTCAATGGCCAGAAAAAAGTCAGAATGACTGGTGATGGCCCGAGATGCAGGGGATCATCTCGGTATCTTTGATGTCTGACCAAGCTCTAAGCTCCACAGTTCCTGCTTCACTTCCTTCTTGGCCATTGGAACAATTGTTCCCATCCACACATTCTACTGTGGGAAGTCTGAAAATACTTGAGGTAGATATCCTCCTGCCAGTTACTCTCAATCTAGATCTTAGTCTGACTGTTGAGATTATTTTTTCATGTGTATATGGCATACTTATATATGTAGGTATATTTATCTAGACACATGAGTTGTATAACTTATTCCCAAAATGTTAGTATAGTTTTAAATTGCAATACCTTAAAACTGAACTAAGACTTTTGGAATAATATCTATGTGGGCATGTACACACACACACACACACACACACACACACACACACTGGAGGGTCAGTAAGGTCGACCCATATTTTCATGGGTAAAAGAGATTCCTAGTAAGAAAGCTCTCTCTATGAATCCATGTGACACTTGCTTTAGAACTTACAATTTTAGAGAGCCACTTGAGTCACTGAGAGGTAAAGTGACTTGTCCACAGTTGCAGCAAGTATGTGTCGGGGCTAGACTTGTGTGCATTTAATACAAAGTTAATGTGTTGGGGTGTGGTTTGAAGTGTTGTGATGTACAAGAGCAATAGACAATCTCTATAAAAATGGGTTTCAACTGAATAAATTAAAGAAACCACTTCCACCCCAACTAACATAAATGATGAGATACCAATTTTGTTCTAGATTTAACTGAGGCATGGATTCTCCTCTAAGAGTGATAAGAATTCTGCTCAGATTGGCTGAGGGACTTTGTCATGCCCTCTGGGCTCTGGATCAAATCATTAAATTATTTAGAATTGGAGACTTGAGCATCTAGTGGCCCAGAGGAGAGAAAGTCACTACTGAGAAGGGATTGCTTAGGGCTACAACAGCACCTTATTCTTGGCTTAACTCACTTTCCTCTGCCTTTTGACTAGAAGATAACCTTATACATTTTGAGTTCAAGAAAATTTTGGATTTCCTGTCCTCTCATTAGAGGGCTAATAATAAACATGGAAATATTGACAGTACTCTGAAGCAAGAGCCAAGGACAGCTTGGAAGCAGATTCAAATGTTTAAAAAGAGACCAATTTAAAGAAAAGTAAACCATAAGCTTCCAAGCGGAAGATCCCGAAGAATCAAGGAAATGGACTCTCGGGATACCTAAGTTATTTCCTTTGCCACATGTGCTCTAAGGTTCATTGTACTGTCCTTGGAATCTGTGTGTACTTGTAGATACCAGTATGTGTTACAGACTTGAGGAAGTCAGGTGTTTTGTACCAACTTCATAAATGCCCCATAAATCATCTTCATAAATACCCCTTAACAAAAGCTAATTTTTGACCTACTGATTGATATCAACTCATAATCAGGGAAAAAAGTAACACTGAGTAAGTCTTGTAAGTTAGAGTACTTTCAAATACCATCCCTGCCCAACCCCCTCTGGAATAACCCTAAAGCCCTGAGGAGATGTAGTGGTCAGGTTCTGGGAATCCATCTCCATAGTCTGAATGGGAGTTAAGACAGTAGCCTTCTAATTCTGTGCTACATTAATATATATACTTCATATATTTCTCAGAGTGATTTCATTCAGATGTGAGCCTACATGTTCAGAATGTATTAGCTATCTCACTTTATAAGCAACAAAAGAATTCAGTTAGCAAATTCAAATGAGTTTGGGGAGGAGGCACTGACACATCAGCTTGTTTCTGGATACAGCTCTGCCACTCACTCTTTTTTGGTTCTCAAAATCATTTTTTCCCTTGTATCTCTTGAGACATGTTCTTTAATCAGCAACCTGTGACAGAAGAAAAGAAAAAAAAAAAAAGAATGTCCCTCCTTAAGAATCTACCTTACTAACGGGAATGACCTGGAAGTGAGGAAAATCGAGTGTGATCTCACAAGGCCACTTCCCAACCCAGCACATCTCTAATTATCTCCCCCTAGATTGAATTGGAAGTGCCCCCAGGGAAAGGAATTCCCTAGTGTTTCTCAGCAGGTCATTACACAGAATGAAGGATCTCAAAATTGGAAAGGGTAGAACACTGTTAAAAGAGAATTGAAGCTTCCTGTAGCAGAGGGGATAGTAAGAGAGCACAGAATCTCTTTAATTAGAAGCAGTGTGCTATGGTAGAGTGAAAAAAAGTACACTAGAAGCTAGGAGACAAGGGTTCTAATCCAATGTCCTAGTGTTCTTAAGGGCTAAGAGGTTTTCACAAAGAACCAAACAGTCCAGTTATGCATAAAGAAATAGGAGGTTATTATGGTATGTTTTAATTCACATAAAAGAAACATCAAGGCTAAAAATGAGACAGCCAGTGGCAATAGAATGAAGATACAGAAACAGGGAAAGACATGATGTATAAAGAATGTCATTCAATTTCAGTTAGCAGAGGCAGATCACCAGGGGTCAGGCAACTGGATCTCAATCACTAAAGTGTATAGTTGCTAAAGCTTTAGATATGTCTCTAGACAATTCAAGGAGGAGAACAGCATCAAGGCTGAGCTGGAGGGGCTGTCCTTGGACTTGACTCCACGTCTCTCCCTGAATGTTATGAAGTATAATTTTATTCCTTCCCCTCTATAATCAAGGAAGCTCAGTTCAGTATAGCACTGTGGAATTCTTATAGAGAGGCAGATTTGGTCCTAATCCTGCCTCTTTTCTGTCACCAGATGTTGGGAAACTAATTAAAGACCAATAACTATCTCATTCCCATTGCTAACATCATCTATAGAGTAATTGTTTTCCATAAACAATGGGAGTAAGGAGGATTAGCAGAATTTTATTTAGTAAGGAGTATTAGCCAGGTGTTTGTGAAGGTATTCAGATATTAATAAGGTGGGCAGGGAGACAGAGCAAGTATAGAGGACAGCTCATTAAGTGGCAATGATTCCATCTTGTCTCCAGACAGGGCAGACCATTTCATTCAGGCATTGCCACCAATTCACTGGTTACCTCAGAAAGATACTGATGAGTTGTTCCCATACCATGGGTCCCTTCTGGCTGAACTCAAAAATACCTCACAATCAAAGTCCTTTGACCTCATCTTAATCATGGATTCAAAAGACGAGATCATTATGGACACCTGTTATGGGAATCTGAAGATCTTCCCTGCCCCTAGGCCCTTTGCTAATGTGGCTACGTGACTCTGAGGACGCTTGGATATTTGAAAGTATACTCAGTTCCTTAATAGGCTGAATGTGGTTCACATGGAGCCTGTGGCGCCAGGCTTGTTTTCCA
>CM053585.1:12252840-12275670 GCA_028646515.1 Pseudochirops corinnae
CCCACTTCTGTGATCTCTTTGGGATATAACCCCAAAAGTGGTATTGCTGGGTCAAAGGGTATGCAATTATTTATAGCCCTTTGGGCATAGTTCCATATTGCTCTCCAGAATGGTTGTATCAATTCACAACTCCACCAACAGTGTATTAGTGTTCCATTTTTTCCACATCCTCTCCAGCATTTGTCATTTTCCTATTTTGTCATCTTAGTCAATCTGACTGGTGAGATGTGGTATCTCAAAGTTGTTTTAATTTGCATTTCTTGAATTAATAGTGATTTAGAGCATTGTTCCATATGCTTAAAGATATCTTTAATTTCTGTCTCTGTAAATTGCCTGTTCATATCCTTTGATCATTTATCAATTGGGGAATGACTTGTTTCAGTATTCACTTTCATAAGATTTTGAGTTTTAAATTTTCTCCTCCTCCCCCCCCCCTCCCCAAAATGGCTGTTAATGTTGTAATGTTATTATTAATCACTAATGCTGTAAAGAAGAATTAGGATCAATAGGAGTAACAATGAGAAAGAAGAAACACAACAACAACAACAAAAAAGCAAATAGTATGCTTCCATTTGCATTTAGATTCCAAAGTTCTTTCTATGGATATGGATAGCATTTTGTGTCATGAATCTTTTGAAGTTGTCTTAGAGCCCTTCATTGCTGATAAGATTTAGTCTATCAAAGTTAGTCATCACACAATGTGACTTTTACTGATCTCCTGGTTCTGCTCACTTCTCTCAGCATCAATTCATATGCCTTTTCAGTTTTGTTTTTTCCTGAAATGCACCTGATAATCATTTCTTTTAGCACAACAGTATTCCACTACATTCATATATCACAACTTGTTCAGTCATTCCCCAACCGATGGACATCTCCTCTATTTCCAATTCTTGACCACCATAAAAAGAGCTGTTATCCATACTTTTGTACCAGTGGATCTTTCCTCCATTTTTGATCTCTTTGGGATACCACTCTAGAAGTGGTATTGCAGGCTCAAAGGGTAGAATACAAGTCTTCTTTTTGTGTGCATTTGCTGTTGTTCATCTTTCATTTGTGAAAGGAGAGTAGGAATCTCATCAACATTTCACAAAGTAAACAAGACAAAATTTGCCTTCTAGGAGCTCTGGAATGATTATCATCTTTTGAGAGGATTTTGTAAAAGTGTTTCATTTTTGTGTCCAAGCTACCTAACTCTCAAGTCAATTTAATAAACTATCATTGATTGAGCCTCTACTGTGCTGAAAGGACTACATTAATTGGAGTAGATTTTGTTTTGAAGTGAAACTTGCCTTGATTCCAAATAGCTTACTTTCTATAAAAGATAAACATCATCTGTACTGATATGTAAATAAATGTAATTACAAGTGGGAAGCCTGTATGGCATAGCAGAATGATCAGAGAACATGGGTTCAAGTCTTCAATCTCCTACTAAATATGAATATAACCTTAGGTAGTCACTTTAATTCTTTCTACCTCAATTTCCTCATTTCTAAAATCAAGATATTGAACTGAAAGAGCTTTTAAAGACCTTCCATTTCTCTATCTGTGATCCTATGAGTCAGAGGGTTGGAGTTCAAATGCCACCTCTATCTCTTATGCTACTTTCCTAAGTCCTTGGTTCCTCAACTATAAAGTAATGATTTTGGACTAGACAGTCTCTAGAATCCATTCTGTCTGTAAGTCTGGGATCCTATGAGAAACAACAGGAGTAGGGAGAAAAGACAATGGATTTGGTAGGGCATCACTGAAAGCTTTGTACAAACTAGGGTTTCCTAGATGTAGGGTTATCTTGGAGATTATATGAAATTAAGAAATCATTGATGTGATCCTGAGCAAAATAGAGTGTAACATGTGTCATTGTGGGGAGTGAGTCACAGGAAAGATGGTTACACCTGACAACAACCTCTATTAGTTCCTTGCTAGGTGAGGAAATGTGCCTTGCCTCAAAGCTATAGGATTAGGCAGTAAATTGTGTTCTGGAATTTTGCCAATATGACAATCATTTAAAAACTTTAAAAAAATAAAAAAAAAAGATATTTTCCTATCTTTCTCTCTAGAGATATGGGTATTCTCCATGTAATGTTTCATAAAGAAGCCAGCATACGCTCTACCCGTCACCCACACCCCAACCCACCAAGTTAGATTGATGAGCTAATGGTGGTACACTGGATTCTCAAGCCCATTTCCACTTGTTAATCCAACAAACATTCGTCTTTTAATAGCTTTTGACATCATTTCCAACCCTGATTGACTACACACAGTAAAGCAGGTGACAGACTTTCAATTTAAAGCAGTTGATTGACTGCAAGTCTCTGGCATTCAGTTCAGAAAAAAAAAAATTATAATTTCAGGAGTGCAGATTGAAGGAGACATTAGAATAACAGCCATTACCATGAAACAGAGCCAAGGGATTATTTGGCCACCACTTCAATGGGAAACAACCATGTTTTTCTTTGTTTACTTTTTATTATTGTTGTTTTTTCCCCAAAAGAGCAAATGAGATCTAAGCTGCATTAATAGAGACATTCTATTCCGATTAATGTAGGAGAAAGTGTTACTGTTCTCTGCCCTGGTCAGAACACAAATAGAACATCACCCTTCATTCCAGACTCTTCATTTTAGGAAAGACATTGTTAAGCTAGAATGTATCCGTAAGAAGTCAATTAGAATAATGCTGTGAAAAGATCATTGGTATCATGAGGCATTATACTTTCAGCACAGCTTTTTCTTTTCCCCCACGGAGGAGGTATTTGATGTTCTTTAATGTTACATTAATTGGAATGGTGGGTGAATGTTATGGACAGAAAGTGATATGCAATTAAGAGAAGGGAAAGAACATTGTGGACTGGAGGGATCAATTTTGGGGAAAAATTCTTATGGAGGTAGAATTTGCATATGGACCCAAAGAATGAAGAAGAATTGGCTTTGAGGCACTCTTCAGACTTAACCTGCCTCCCCTCTCCCATTAATCAGTTCCTATGAGGAAAGGTCCAGAATCAGTCATCCTCAGTTCTCTGTTTTCCCACATACCTAACACACATGTTATACCTTTCTTTTATACATCATCTTCCTCCATAAAATACAAGCTTTCTGAAGGTGAGTAATACTTTGTATTTTTCTCATGTTTGCTATCTCCATCATAGCCTAGGACATAGGAAGTAGTTTGAAAAATATTTATTGAACAGACTTGAATGCAGGATGAAGTCAACACAGTACCCATTTTATAGGAAACAGCAAGAAGAAAGCATGTTTTCTGGGAAAATTGAGCAGGTTTTGGGAACCAAACTGTTCTTAATCTGGCTTAGGTGAACCTTATTTTTTTACTGTTGTTTAATAACTATTTCAACATATTCATTTCCCTTTGTATTTTTTTTTGTAGGCAATCAATTTAAAAACATTACTCTGAGAATGGGTCTATAGGTTTCATCAGATTACTACAAGGGTCCAAGTTAAGAACCAAGAACCTATGCTATAGAGGTACAAGAGAATAAAAATCTAAAAAAAAAAAAAAAGTATTAAGAATAGATTTTAAGGAGCTTTGAATATCAAATCAAAGAACTGAGTTTTAAACATAGTTTAAATTAGAAAGGTGTTTTATCCAGGGAGGGGCAAAATCCAATAACACTTTTTTCACATTGTGCTCAGTTCAGGTTAATAGAGTTTAGACAAAGAACTCAAAATCTGGGTGAAAGGAAAGCTACCACAATGTTGGAGGACCTTGACATAGATCTATATGAGAATAATTTGAAGAAATTAATGATGTATAATCAGGGGATACGATGATTCAGGGGGAACTTAATATCGTAACTTAACTCTTCCCCTGTCCCAATCCTGAGAGCATTATCTGTGATATAACAAGTTTTTAGTAAATGTTTGCTGACTGATTAACAATCTTTTTCTACAAGTATATAAAGAGTCATCTCTTTGAGTAGGGATTCAGCTTTCTCTGTCATCATAAAGTAGTGAGTAAAAGTTTGGGAAGAATATTTATAATCTATATATGGAAGAATTTCCTAATAGAGTTATTTGAAAGGGGAATGTACTCTTGTAGATGGAAGTGATTTCCTTCTAATAGGGGTTCTTCAAGCACAGCTGAACAGAATATTTAACAAAGTTATTGGAGGAGATATATGTATAGATATGGATTATAGTCAACGACTGGTGAGACTGCAGTTTCAAGGCCTAGAAGTGCTCAAGACCTCAAAATACCAAAATACCAATTCCCGTCAAATGAATTCAACTCAAGTCTTCTCTCAGCCAAAGTAAAACAAAGTTTATTAAAGATTCATCACAATAGGTAGACTCTTAAGGAGCCTAAGTATTTGTGTCACTTGTGTTGACAAGAGGGCCAGAACATTCTGATGCAGACTGAGTCTGAGCTAGATTGAATTTGTGTGCCTTCATGGAGGCAAGATGGATCCTATACAGAAAGACTGTAGGAGGGATCTAGGGGTGTTCTAGAGGAGAGGTGTGTGGAGTGTCTTGAGGAACTGAGGTCAGACTCCAGGAAGGGCATTAAGGGTGGGAAATAGCTAAAGGCTACCTAGAGATGACAGAAAATTGAGGGCTAGGGTAGGTTAAGGGTAATAGATTTGGGTAGAGATATTTTGATAGGATCAAGGGTGAGAAGTAGCAAGACAATGGAAGGCTAGGCTAGGTTAAGAGTAGCAGAGATTTGAACCGAGCTATAATGAAAGGCTTATGGTCTCAGACAAATGCCTCATCAAGCGGGAAGATTCAAGGGGCTTCCCAGAGCCTAAATCCCATCACTGACAGACCTCCCAAAATGGAAATTCTCCATTTTTATAATTATGTGACATGGTTAAATAGAGAAATTGGGATCAAATATTAACCTCGAATGTTGGAATTTGAACTTTATTCTGTATTTACCTTTGGAGAAATTGCTTGAGCCAAGGAGTGGAACAGTCCAAGTAATTGTTTAATTTGAGATATTTATATTGCTTAAGAATCTGGTAGAAATTGTTGTTATTATTTAGTTATGTTATGAAGTTTGAGTAATTTAAAGAGAAAAAGATTAACTGGGAACTAGATGAATTCATGAAGCATACAAGGTCAGTGTGATGAAGAAAACAAACCTGAGAGGATTTCTAGGTAATTAATAATCAATTAATTAAATAGGCTAGTTAATAATTAATAAATTGATGGTCAATGGTTTATCTTAGCTACCAAAGACAAAAGACTTGAAGAGCCTGGAAGCTCTAAATACTCCTTGAAAGGGAACTGACTTGACAACTAAAAGTCAACCCCGATTTGGTAAATATTTAATGAGGAAATGGGCTAGATGTCTTCAACTCCTCTTGCTGAGAAGGTAGTTTGATCATTAGACTCAATTTCCTCCAGAAATCTGGGCAAGGAAATCAATTTATATGCAGACCACCTGATTAATTCTGTCCTTTATGAGCTGTATCATCCTAAACTCTAATAAAGGGCTTATTTCCTAGCAAGAACTAGTACAGACTGGATTCTGTTAATACTCTAAACATTAGTATAGTTTCCTAATTGGGTAGGGACCCACCTAAGGTGTACTTTGAGAGATACAACAATCTCATCAATCAGTCATGTCCTTCAGAGATTGACCTTTTTTTTTTTTTGGACAAGGACTGGCCCTGAAACCAGGAAATAAAGGTGAAAAATGTGGATCTTGAAATAATAATTTGTTATTAATATAATAGTAAAAATAATTTCTCTCAGAAGGCAGATGAAAGAAACAGAAGAAATTAAATTAATAGCTTTGCTTTTGGAAAATAGCTACACTACATTGGAAATAATATTTTGAAATATTTTTTAATTTGAATTTAACTAATGTTATTATATGAGAAGAGAAAGAAGTCTTGATTCCAATTTTACATGGAGAGGGCAAATAGTTGCTTAATGTGAGATGAGCTTTAAAATGAATCACATTTTTTTTTTTTTGCATATACCTGAACATTCTGGATGGAATATTTGGACATCAGTGATATTTCAAAAAGAAAGTTCAATGAAAGGTGAGATTAAAAGCAATGGGCAGTTTCTGGTCAAGTAGCAAAGACCTTTATATATAAGTAGTAAAAAAAAATGAAGTTTTTTGAAATATGTGTGTCCCAGGAGGGAAGATAACCACTTAAACTTGGTTCAGAACTTTCCCAATGAATAAAGAAGCTTTTCTTGGCAGAAACTAAGAAAAAATATTCCTGAGCTCAAAGTGTTATCTATGTAACTCTCTGGTGATCTCAGTTCCAAAAACAAACCTAGCCTTTAACTCAACATTATCCAATCAACCAACAAATGTTTACTAATCACCTACTATGTGACAGGCATTGTGCAGAATGTGGTAGATAGAACATCAAAAATGAAACAGTTTCTTCCCCTCACAGAGCTTACTTCTATTTGGGGGAAAATATCAATAGGTAGATAGATAGATAGATAGATAGATAGATAGATAGATAGATAGATAGATATAGATAGATAGATAGATATAGACATAGATATAGATGTAGATATAAATACAGATATATAGATATACAGGGCAGGTAGATGCCACAATGGTTAGAATATAGGACCTGGAGTCAGGAAGACATGAGTTCAAATCCAGCATCAGACACTTACTAGCTTTGTCACTCTGGGCAAGTCACTTAATCCCATTTGCCTCAGTTCTTCATCTGTAAAATGAGTTGTAAAAGGAAATGGCCAATTGCTGCAGCATCTTTGTCAAGAAGATCCCAAATGGGGTCACAAAGAGTGAAGTACCATTGTTACTATCAAATAACAAAAATATTTGGATATATCATATCTATATCTATGGTACCTTCTTTCTCAATACAGATGGTATATAAAACATTCATATACACAGACATATTTTACATGTATACACACATACAAGTTGGTCTATATACATGCATATAAGCACACATGGTCATGTACACAATTAAGATAATGTGATTATGAGATACAGGGAAGCAATAACCGAGGGAGGCACGAATGATTTATGTTGAAGATGTTCCGTGTGATGAATTATGAGGAAAACCAGGAATCCCAAGAGGCAGAAGTGAGCAAGGAGGTCATTTTTGGCAGAGGCAAGGGCAAGTGCAAATGCATAGGAATGGAAAACAGGGTGTCTTGTGTGCAGAATGCTAAGGAGATGAGTAAGTGAATCATAAAATGCAAAAACGAGAGAATAATGTATAAGAAAACTGAAAAAATTTGGAAATAACTCAGTTTAAAATTGTTTTCCATTTCAAATAAAGGAGTTGATGTTTGAACCCAGAGGTAGTAGGGAGTCATAGGAGTTTGTTGAGCAATGAAATGAAGTGGTACAAGGAGAACAATCATTTGGACCTCTGGGTGGAACATAGACTGGATTGCCTGAAGACTGGAGGAACATAGCATACTTAGGAGGCTAATGCAATATTCTGTGAGGGGAAATGTGACAGGCCTGATATAGGATGGAGGCCTTATGTATAGACAGGAGCAGTAGTATTAGAGAGATGATGTGAACACAGAAGTGCCAAAATTTGGCAAATGATTACTCATGTTGTGTAAATGAGAATGGATGCTTGTAATAGTAATGAAATCTGAAGTACCTTTTGTATTGCTAAGCTGAGTTACTTAGCACCTAGTACAAATTAAGCCTCTGTTAAAGAAACAGAAGGTGTGGCCCTTTGTTGCTGGTGTAACAGGAAGGGGCTGAACAGGGAGGGGAAATACTGTATATAAGGAAAAGCCCAGCGAGGGAGAGTCAGATCTTCTTGGAGTAACCTTTGTGGAGGCAGAAGCAGCCACTGCCAGAGGAGGCTGAAGAGGAAGGACCCAGCCTAGAGAGAATGATTTTGATTTAGGAAAACTTGGTGAAGTGATTTAGAGAGGGAGAGACAGATCTTCTTGGAGCAAAGTTTGTAGGCAGAAGCTGCTGCTGCTGGGGAGGGTGAAGAGGAGCCGAGAAGGTTAAAGAAGAAAGCTCCCCCACCCCCCAGAAGGATTTTGGTTTTGAAAACCTAGATGGAGTGATTTTGATTCTGGGAACCAGCTGAAACTTCTTCTGAGTCTGAGGGCTAGCCAGAGCTGCCAGAAGACTGAGGAAGCATGACTGTGATGCTGGAACTTTGTATGAACTTGTTTTTAGCTTTGTTAAGCCTTGACTTCCAAGGAACAGAGACTATGAAGGATTTGAGGTGGACTGGATTCTGTGAGCTTCAGCATGAAACAGACTGCAGGGAGAGCTGGCCAAGGAGAGCTGTCTGCCTTTGAACCCAGGTGGCAGTTTGGTGAATCCAGGTAGGATCTGGGACAATGGAAGGGGATCCAGGGAATCTGAGCTACTACCTGAGTCAAGGTGAAAGGAGTCTTTACTTGAATACTGTGTACTGACTGAGAAATTGTAAATTTACTAGTGACCTAGGAGTAGAGGTCTGTGTATTTTCTAATGATTGAATAGTGAATGATGAAGGATGATTGAATGATTGAGTTGATAGACTAAATGATTGTACTTAGTGATTGATGACTGAATAACTGACTGATTGAGTTAACTTAGTGTGCCCCATGAGGAAAGAACTTTGACTATTGTACTTTGTTCTTTGAGGAGACAAACCTCTTTAAGGATGATTGAATGATTGAGTTACTAAATGATTGTTTTTTGTTGAAAACTTTGTGACCACTGTGGTGGAAATTATGTGGACTTTTTCTGTGATAAATTGTTGTGAATGCTATATTTTGATTATCTGTGATAAGTTGTAACATTGTCAATATTGTACCTTTGATTTATGGTGAATGTTTTTCTTTGATTTGTTATGGAATAAATAGAGCATTCACTATTCTGTATAATAAGAACCTAAAAAGCTGTTCACAGCAGCATTCTTCTGAAAAGCTGCTAGTGCTTGGCTTTACAATGCTTAAGGAGGAGGCCAAGGTTGGGAGTCTGAGTGACTTGTGCTACTTTCACCAATAGCAAGCAAGTTCATAAGAGGGATTTTCAAAATCCCTAATCAAGGAGCTCAAACCTAACCCAAATCTGATTGTAATTGACGACATTATCGCATGGGTATCCTATAACATACCTTACTTTTCAGCCACATTACAGGACACATCAAATGCTTATCTGGAATTTTTCTCTCCCAATTCTCTTTCCATGGCCCATTTTGGGAATGTGTAGCACCCTTAAAATCACAGGCTATCCAAAGTGGTAGACATCTCCATGGTCACTTCTGTTAACTTGGGCCCAGTTATGTATTCCCTCCACAATATCTTCAAAAAATGATTATCCTTCCCTCACTGAAAAAAAAAAAAATTCTTGAGTGTAAATTTAAGGGCTCTAAAAGTGTAGCACCAAAAGGTTAGTGTTCCCAATTTAAAGTCATAGAATCATAAAATCATAGAATGTTCAGGGTGACTCAGACAGGATGCTACTGATTATCAAGTCTTTGACCTCACATTTTATGAATTAGGAAGCTCGGACCTAGAAAGGTTAAGTGACTTGTAATCAGCCCAAAACACTCCTTAAATATTTCATTCTGAAAATTACTATAAAAGAATCTGAGTCTGCAGTGAGAATATGAATTTAAAGTATACCTCTAGCATCTAGGGGTTCTGATTGGAACTGAGACCCTTTAAATTGCTAGATCATAGAATTATTTATTTTCAAATTCCATTTTAATGACTAACACTTCAATATTTAATACACTCATGAATGAGAATATAGAGTGTTAAATAGTGATGCCTAAAACATAGATTACTGCTTCTGAATATCATAGTAGATAGTTCAACAGTATATAATAAGTTCTTCAGACCTCAGGTAGTTTGGTATGGGTATAAAAGCTTATTATTGATGCTATTTTTGAAACCTGTTAGGTTACAAAGCTTAGATATTATTGACACAGTCTTCCAAACTCATGGTCACTATAAAGACATGCTGAGTCTCCAGAGGTTGGCTTTATTGGGCTCTAGAGATTTAGTAGCTAGTCAAAGCATGGGGGTTAATGCATGGAAGAAATCAATCTGTACTTTGTATTTAGCTAAAGGCTATTTGAGACACTTTCATTATTTTACTGAGAAAGCTGGCCAACATAATTTCACTTCCTAGCCAAGCACTTGCTAACAATAACAATTTCCAAATCAAATTTTATAGCAATTGTGAAATAGATTAAGATATTTCACAACAATGAAAAGGATGAAGTCCATTACCAGTTAGGGTTTTGAATTATTTGCAGAAGAAGGTGATATTTGTGTGTGCCCACCCTAAGGAAGATTTGCTCAGTGGCTCTTGCTAGTTAGAAAACTGAGACATTCTCTATACTGGTTCTGAATTTCCCAAGTTTTAAAAAAAACTTCCTACATCCTTCTTTGGTCACAGATCCAAGTGAGGCCAAGTGCATTCTTATACAAATCCTGGACATTACCAAATAAAGCATGCCTTAATGCTAAAGGTCTTCACACTTGATTCTGTAAGCTCTTGATGGTCTATTTAGCCCAGAATTTCAATGTGGGAAGAAACTACAATGTCATCTAATGCTACCACACCTGAATACAATTCTCAAGAACCATATGCCTAACAAGTGATCATCCAGCCTTTTCTACAAGATGATCATTAAAGGGGAATATTCTGATGAAACTCTTTCCACTTTTGGAGAGTTTCATTTGCAAAAGTTAGAGAGCTGAATAATAGATGTTGATGTTTTCCTTCATTCTCACAGAGGACCAAGATGGCATCACTATGCTAGAGTCAAATTTCAGTCTGTCCAACTATGACTGATCAGACCAATATGAAATTGGAGGGCTCAACAACAGGACAGAGACAACACCACTGATTATGACTGGAGATGCTAAAGATGACTTTGGTGTCTTCACTGTCTAATCAAGCTCTAAGCACTTCACAGAGCTTTCTTCAGCTGCCTTCATGGCCACTGGAACAACTTGTTCTCTGTCCATTCCACCAGAGTAAGTATTCACATGCTTGGGCTAGATATACCCCTAATTCACCAAGTTTTGAGCCCCCTCAGTTATCCTCAGCCTTTTTTAGCCCATATGCCAAAATGGTTTACCAGGGTGCATGTGTACATATGTCTATCAATAGCCATCTCTCCCTCTCTCTCTGTCCATGTCTGTCTATTTTCTATAATCCTAATGTCCCCCATCCTTCTAGAGCCTCACTGAGCTTCTTACCTGTCAGTTTTTGTTAGTCATTGACCAATGAACGTTTCTTAAGCTCATGATGTGTGCTAAGCACTGTGCTATTAATATTTGCATTGATGTTTAAGCACCTTTTCAGATCTCCAGCACCACTTGGTGCCTTTTAATTATGTGTCTTGCTATCTCATTGTTTGCACATTACCTTATTTTGACTATAATTACATGATATCTTACAAACAAACCTTCTCATTACTAAGTATATGTATGTGATTGGAGCACCTTGTCCCCTTAGAATTTATCTGAAGAGAGAGTTTTGCTTACCATATAGAGACCTGGAGTTGTCATATAGCCATGAATGGATAGATGAATGAATGAAAGAAAAAACATTTAGTATGTATTTATTATCTTCTTAGGATTTTGAGAAGCACTTAGGGATGCACATTCCAAAAAATCTAAAAGATTTTCTCTCAATGAGTTTACATTCTAATAGAGAAAAGCACATTTTTGATGGTTGTTTTTTGCTTGGTTAGTTTTTTTTTTTATTTTGTTTGACAATGATGAGATTCTGCAATTGATGGAATATTAAAAATATACAGTGTAGAGTTTTGGGTTTGAAAAGTTATAGGGAAGTCCAACAGCAAAAGATAGTAAGAGAAACTTCATTAAAAGTTACTGTAGACATTATAAAATATTTGGGAATCTACCTGCCAAAACAAACCCAGTCCCTATATGAACACAACTACAAAACACTTTTCACACAAATAAAATCAGATCTAACTAATTGGAAAAAAAAAAAACATCAATTGCTCATGGCTGGCTCAAGCTAATATAATAAAAATGACAATTGTACCTGAATTAAATTACATGTTACATGCCATACCAATCAATCTACCAAAAAATTACTTTATAGAGCTAGAAAAAATAGTGACAAAATTCATTTGGAAGGACAAAAGGTCCAGAATATCAAGGCAATTAATGAAAAGAAATGCTAGGGAAGGTGGCCTAGCCATACCAGATTTTAATCTGTATTATAAATCAGCAGTCATCAAAACTACTTGGTACTGGCTGAGGAACAGAGTAGTGGCTCAATGGAAGAGATTGGGTACAAAAGACTCAGTAGTCATCCATCGTAGTAATATACTCTTTGATAAACCCAAAGATCCCAGTTTTGGGGATAAGAACTTACTATTTGACAAAAACTGGTGGGAAAATTGGAATATAGTATGGCAGAAACTGGGCATAGATCATCATCTAACACCATACATCAAAATCAAGTATAAATGGGTGTACAATCTGGGTATAAAGACTGATTCTGTAAGTAATCTGGGGAAGCAAGGAATAGTTTACCTGTCAGATTTATGGAGTAGGGAAGACTTTATGACCAAAGAAGAGTTAGAGAGCATTATAAAATGCAAAATGGATAATCTTGATTACATTAAATTGAAAAGTTTCTGTACAAACAAAGCCAATGTAACCAAGATGAAGAGGGAAGTGAAAAATTGGGAAAGAATTTTTATAATCAGTGTCTCTGATAAAGGTCTCATTTCTAAAATATACAGGGAATTAAGTCAAATCTATAAGAATACAAGTCATTCCCCAATTGATAAATGGTCAAAGATATGAACAACCAATTTTCAGAGGTAGAAAGTAAAGATATCTGTAAGCATATGAAAAAATGCTCTAAATCACTCTTGATTCAAGAAATGCAAATCAAAACAACTTTGAGCTACCACATCAAACCAGTCAGAATGGTTAAGATGACAAAACAGGAAAATGACAAATGCTGGAGAGGATGTGGAAAAATTGGAACACTAATGCATTGTTGGTGGAGTTGTGAACTGATTCAACCATTCTGGAGAGCAATCTTGAACTATGCTCAAAGGGCTATAAATAATTGCACACCCTTTGACTCAGTAATACCACTTCTAGGGTTGTATCTCAAAGAGATCATGGAAGTGTGAGGAAGACCTGCATGTACAAAAATATTCATTTCAGCTCCCTTTGTGGTGGCAAAAAATTGGAAATTAAGGGGATGCCCATCAATTGGGCATTAGCAAAACAAGTTGTTGTATATGAATGTAATGGAATACTATTATGCTATAAGAAATGAGGAACAAATGGACTTCACATTTACCTGGAGAGGCTTATACAAACTGATGCTAAGTGAGAAGAGCAGAACCAGAAGAAATTTGTACACAATCACAGACACATAGCATGTGTGATGACCAACTTTGATAAAATGGACTATTCTCAGCAACACAAAGTTATAAGACAACTCTACAAGTCTCAGGAGGAAGGAGATGTCTACATTCAGAGCAAGATCTAGAAAGAACAGAGTTTAAATTGAGACTGAAGCAATCTACATGCTATCATTCTTTTCCATGCTTGGTTTTGCTTCTTCTTTCCCATTGTTCACTTCATTGGTTATAACCCTTCTATACAACCAGACTAATGCCCCGCGTGAAAGTATTTGCAGATCCTATACTTGATTGCATGCAGCCATGGGCAGAGGTCTAGAGGAGAGAGAGAGAGGCGAGAAAATTTGAAACTCAAAGGATTGTGGAATGAATCTTGTAAACTAAAAGTGAATAAACAAATCAATTAAAAAAAAAAGAAAAGTTATAGGGATTGTGATTGGATCCATAGAGTTTTATGATGCACACCCTTTGCAAATAACATTAGATTAAATTATGGTGCCAGAATTAACGATCAGAAGGCAGGCAGCAAGACTGAAAGGCAATTGATGACATATAACTTCACATTAGATACTCACCAATCAAGGGAGTATGAACACAGGGCGGAAGTTTCAGACATGAAGGGATAAAGTCCTTTAGGGCATGTTCCTTAACCCAGTTCCCCCCACAAATGAATATATGATCCTAAGCTATCCACTTAAAATCTCAGTACCCCAAGCAACTCTTCATATCCCTCAGCTAACAGATACATTGTTGATCTTCCCCAGTGAAGAGAATTTCCACATGAAGAACTTCCTACGTTGATAAAAATTGAAAGCCTGGGAAATGATGAGGTGACTGCCCTAAACTCTCTGCTTAAGTGGAAGATTTGGAAGGAATTCTCAAATATCCAAGCTATCTTTTTTTTTTCTGGATTTTTTTAAAAGATATAAAATGTTTCTCCATGACATTAACTTCAGTTAGATGTCTATGCCTCTTTATAGTTTGCAAAGATCATTCTACACAATGACTTTGGGGAAAAAAAAAAGGAACTCCAGTTAACCAACAAAGTAGTGTCTATGCTGAGCATACTCAACTATTAGTAGTAAGGGATAATGTACCTGCTGAAGGCTGCTCATCGATTTTTTGGGGGGGAGTTTCCAAATCATCTCCTCCCAGCAAACCTCAATCTGTTGCTTTGCCTGCACCTATTCTTCCTTTTGTTGTTGTTGTTGAGTCATTTCAGTTATGCCTGACTCTTTATAAGACCATTTGGGGTTTTCTTGGCCAAGATACTAGAGCAATTTTCCAGTACTTTCTCCAGCTCATTTTATAGATGAGGAAAGTGAGGCAAACAGGGTCAAGTGACTTGCCTAAGGTCACACAGCTAGTGTCTGAAGTCAGACTTAACCTCAGGGTGATGAGTCTTCCTGACTCCAGGTCCAGCACTCTATCTACTGCACCACCTAACTGCCCTCAATTATTTGTAATTATGCCCTTTCATACCAAATAGAACAAGCTTTATCCACTTGCTAAAACAGCCTTTCAAATACTTAAAGACATCTATCATGTTCTCACTAAAATGTTTTTCCCAGAATAAATGACTTATTTTCTTCAATCACCCTTCTATGATATTGACAACTTGTTTCAAAAGTCTTTAACTATGGGGCACTCTTGTTTTCCCCTCTTAAACTTCCCAGCTCGCTAGCAATGCTTGAGGTAGGCGTTTTAAGAAAATTAGTTTTAGCATTACAGCTTTTCATTCCTCATTCTTTTCCTAGAACTCTCCAAATTTTTCCTAGGGTTTGCCCTCATTAGAGTTTCAGAGAACAATATTTGTTTTGATATCAAATACTTTCCTATTAACCCTGTAAAAGACAGGTGTTAGAATATCATTTAAAAGAAGACAAATTCTCATTTTGTTGTGATGTAAAAATCTAGAATGTAAGAATGCCCAGGATACCTTGATGACCTTTCTATCTAAAATAATGATGCAATAGATTCAACATAACCATAAGCTGCTTAAAGGCAGGAACTTCTTTTCTCATCTCTGTATTTTCAGTGCCTGATATTAAGTTTGTATGTAGATGATGCTTGAAAAAACTTGATACCTTAAATGGTTTGCAATCGCTATATTTGAACAAAGCAAAATGAATCTTTGCTGGTGGCCCTCACTGATATAAGTTTTGACTTAAGGTAGATGTAACGGAATGGGAAAATGCATGGCAAATACAGAAACAATATAACTATAATAAGAAGGACATTATAGCACAAGACATTTTTACCATATTTTTGATTTTTTTCTTCTTCAATTTTGTTGCTACACTTAATCAAGTATTAATGTCTTCCATGTCGTAGTCACTTAATTAATATTTGATCAAGTATTAATTAAGTGACTGCTAATACTAATTAAGTGACTAGGACATGGAAGGCACTATTTTATGATATGAGTGTCATAGCATCAAATAAGCGTGGAAGCAGAACCAGAAGGAGCCTTCAGGGTCAAGGTCATTTCTTCTAATTCTCTCAATTTAAAGATAAGGAATCTGAGAAACAGAGCAATTAAATTACTTAGCCGGGAGATCATAGCAAATGAATAAAGTGTCTAATTTTTTTACCATATGCAGAACAGCATGCAAATCCTGGTAATGCAAATAGAGAAGCAAGACACCTTTCATTCTCAATGAGTTTGCATGCTAATGCAGAGATAGCAAATAGGGAAAGTGTCAGCTGCCTATCAGTTGGAAAGGTCCCGTGATCCCTAGCAGAGCAGATGTTAATGCTCATCTTTTAATATCATTTTCACCAATACCAATCATGTTAGTTTCTAATGCTGAATCATTTGAAAATGTCATGGAATTATACCAATCATGTTAGTTTCTAATGCTGAATCATTTGAAAATGTCATGGAATTTTGGTGTCAAGACCTTTACTTTCGAAATCCTTAGCTCTGCAGAGGAATTTACCCAGCTGCATCTCCAGAAAGATTGTTTCTCAGAATGATGGCTGAGGCCACTAGGCTGGAAGCATTGGTGAACTCAAGATCCTTGGATTCAGGGTCTTTGGGCTCTCTCAATCTGGTTCTGAGGGGAGGTGGTGGTCAAGATGGAGATGGAGATTTGACTTACCTATCATATGCTACCTCTTGTCTCTCCCTCAGGGAAATCTTGTTCCTTTTACAATAAGTGGTGGAGATGGAATTTAAATTAAGTAAAAAAGAAAAACATGATGGAGATCTTACATGAAGGTTATACTCTGATAGGAGTGAGAGAATGTAGACTAGCTCTGATATTTACAGGAGTGTGATACTTATAAGAAGTCCAGGTAAAGTACTATGAGAAATTTGAAGGGAGGAACAGATCACTTCCTGCTTTATTGGGGAAAGGGGAGTAGTCAAGTCAAGATGCCAGGATGGAGATACTACCTGGACTTTAGAAATAAAAAGAGAGAGGTCATGTGGTATAGTGAGAAGATCACTGGCTCCATACTCAACACAACAGACGTGAATTCAAAATCTGTCTCTGAGGCTGAACAGCTGTGTACCTTTGGCAAAGTCCTTTAATATTTCTGGCCTTCATCTTCCTTAGGTATAACAGGAGAAAGTTAGACTAGAAAAGCTAGTGAAGTCCCTTTCAGTTCGATGTTTATGAGATGAAAGACCTCATTTCAGTTTTTCCAGGAAGCCTAGTTGCTAATGCTTTCATTAATTCAAACTTGCTTATACACTTTCCATTCCACCTTTCTATTTCCCAAAGCTGTTTACTAAATGAAATCTACCAGATCCAGTAAATGCCTGTTTTAGCCTTTAAGCCCAGGAGGTAGAAGGACAGGGAGAGCCAGAGAACAAGAGAGCTTTGGCAGTGTCCCATTGGAAGTAGCTCTGTCTAGCTGACTTTCTTATCTTTGGTTGGGATTTAATAGTCTGTAGCCTGATGGAATTCAGAGAATTACTGCTAGCTGTTATTTTTTGTTGTTGCTGTTGTTCTTTCTTCTCTCTGGTCCAACATTAAACAGTAACCTCGTGAATTGAATTTTGATGATATTCTGCTGTTTTTTAGCTGACACTTATTTCTTTTGTGTGTGTGTGTGTGTGTGTGTGTGTGTGTGTGTTGACCCTGTGATCATATGTAATACGAGTGGAAAATCTTCCAAAACCTACTTAGGAAAGCCATTTATGTTTGTGATTGGACTGAACCAGAGGCAGTGATCAGAAATAAAACAGTAGGGGCTTATGTTTTGGGGTTCCATTGGAAAATAATTTTGTATTAGGTTTTTAGGGAAGGTTTCACATTCCACATTTTTAACATGCCTTGGGACTAATTTCTAGCCTCCAGAGTGCTACTCTTTGTCTTCTGCATGTGTGTGGAAAGGGTATGTAGATTCACATGAATATCTTTATGTTTAAAAGAAAACAAACAAACAATACAACAATTTTGTCTCTAACAAAAATGGAACAAGCTGCCACATTTCTGCCAATTAAAAAAAAATCATTTGTCTTTAATAGCACCATTTATAATAATAACAGAGAGAAAATTTTAAAAAAAGAATTCACTTTATAGTTGGAAGATCTGAGTTCAAGTCATGTCTTTAATAAATATTAATTCTGGGATGATAGCCAAATCACTTCTCATTACATGCAGAAGGAAAAAAAAAATCATTGAGAGAATTAATTGTAAAAACAAAAAAAATAGGTAGATGGAAGTTCCATACCTGAATTTTCCCACCCTCCCCAGAGGTGTTGGCCAGCTTATAGAAATAGTAAAGGTAAATACAAGAACAGCTTATATGAACCACTTAACAAGAACAGAAATGGATAACCATGAGAAACAGGACAGCTGACATTTATATCTATTTCAGATTTGCAAAATTCTGTTATCTCATTGGATGAATCCTTAGAACAACCTTATTAGGTACTAAAAGTATCATTAATGATAGATATTGTTTTAATATAGATATTAATTTAATGGAGAACATTCACCTTTGTACTTTGTGCCCCTTAAGGGGGCCTGCTCCTTAAGAATGATTGAGTTATGGACTTAATGAATGATATCTTTTGTTTAAAAGTAGGTAAGCACTTTGGTGAAAACTATGTGGCCATTTTAGTGATAACTTGTTGGGCCATAACATTGTGAATGCTCTACTTTGATTTCTGTGAATGTTTTGTCTTAGTTTGTAACTGAATAGAGAGTTCAGTGTACTGTGTAATCAGAACCTTGAAGCTGTTCACAGCAGCAGTCCTCTGGAAAGTTGCTCATGCTGGCTTTACAGAGCATTAGTTTTAATTCAGAGGATGGTTGTTGGAGTGTCAGCTTCAACCTTTAGTTATGGTATTTCCATGAACAAGATGTTAAAATTAGCTAAATCTCAAGATCTTTTTTTTTTTTTTTTTAATTTGTGAAATGGTGATAACGGTATTTGTACTTCCTACTTACTAGTTCACAAAATTTAAAAGTTATAAGAACTCATAGAGGTAATCTGGATTATAACACCTCTTTTTATAGATCAGGAAAATGAGACCTGGGACGTGGAAAGAATTTGTCCCAGGTTACACACTTACCAACAAGCAGAGCCCAAACTAAAACCCATGGTTAATATACCAAAAGTTCAAAGACCAAAAGTAAAGGTTGATATTGCAGAGTCCATGAATTTAAAAAGTATTTTGATAAATCTTTCCACATAATGTATTTCCTTTAACATGTTATGCATATCAATTGATAAAGTGCATATTTATATATGCACACTAATATACACATAGATAAATGTATAAATGTGTTTATAGATGTATGTGTGTATATGATTTTTTTTTTCCTAAGAAAGTGTCTATAGACTTCACTAGATTTTTAAAGGGTTACATGATTCATAAAAGGTTAAGAACTTCTGATACAGAACTTGAGAGGAGCCTAAGAAAATGTTTCAGAAAAAGTATTGGGGTCCTAAATCAACTTTGTGCTCACAGCAGATAGCACGGGGTATTAAAAACCTCATGACAATTGTGAAACTATAAGTAGTACAGACAATACACAGAACTACACTCACAGCCCACTCTGGCCTGATGCAAAAATAAGGAAAGACAATGAGTCAGCAACTGGGGAAGAATCATTCCATCCTGCCCCTTTCTCTCTCCATTACTTATCAGTTCCACTTGAGAAAGACATTGAGTTATACCAGAGGACTAAAAGATGCAGGATGATATTTTTCAGAGGAAATCAGGTACATATATATTTTGTATGTTCCACAGACAGATTGAATTTCGAAACATAAAACTGTTGATTGCATTTGGCTTTTATTATTGCCAGTAAAAGATGTCATTCATCAGAAGAAAAGGGGAAAAAAAAAATCATCATTCCTTTCAGGGGAAGTTCATTAATGCTAACTTGGGGAATTACAATATTAACATTCATAACATGTGAAAGATGGTGAAATTCTAGGAATAAGAAGCACATTTCAGGCTTCTTTGCTCCATTTTTGTTCAATATCCTTTGCTACTTGCCTATGAGTTGAGAGTTTAGAACTGAAAATGTTTTTTTTTTTTTTTCCTTCAAGGCACTGTACTAGGTTTTGTAACATTTACTGTACTTGGTATATTTATGTTATAGAGATGAATTACTCACATATAGACATATGTATGCATGTATTCATGTGTGTATAAAAATATAAACACACCTGTGCATGCACAAACCTGTGAATAGGCATACACAACACACACACATGTGTATATGTATATTTGTATAAATACATGTATACCTATATAACATATATGTGCATATACATACATATATAATATACATGTGTATATACATACCATAAATATATACATACCATACACATATATATGCATATATATTTATATATGTATGTGTACACATACACACAAGTAGACTCCTAGACCTCAAAGATTTATTATACAAGAGTTTTATTATTCATGGAGATTGTATTCTTCTGGAGGAATACATAGACACAAATAAATAACATAGTAACAATAATACAATGCAACAAAATGATACCGTAAATAATGTAAATAAATATATATATATATATAAAGCAATACAAAGATGAACTAAGGAAACTATTCCCTTAAAAATAAATGGTCAAAGTTTAGGAATAAAAAAGTTCTCAGAAGAAGAATTGTAACCTATTTACAACCATAGGAAAAATTGTTCCAAACAACTAATAAGATAAAATTTCTGATATTTTATTTTATGGCTGAAAATTGGATAGAGATAGAGTCAAAGAATGGAAATATTTGATACGAGGGGATAAAGGCAAGTGGGCACACTAATATTCAAATAGGAAATGTGTATTTCTCTATCCACTCTGAAAAAAATTGTAATACTGTAAAAAAGGCCAATTATAAATAGCACTACTCTATATACAGGATAATTTTATAGCAATCCTCTTTTGTTGTTTTTAAGGAATTGTAAACAAAACAAAATGGATGCCTATTAAAGGGGAATGGTTTGAGGCATTGTAATATGTGGACAAAGTGGAATATCATTGTGCCATAATAAATGAAGATTATGATGAAAATAGAGAATCATGGGAATTGATTCAAAGTTCAGTAAGCAGAGTCAAGAAAACCATAAAACATCATACACATTGAGTAAAAAATTGAATCTCAAGAAGAATTGGATAGATGGTGGATGGGTGGATGACTAACCATTCACAAAGTGCATACTTTGTGCAGTTACTATCCTAAACATGTGTAGTCTAATCCCAACAAGCAAGAAAATCTTTCACTTTAAGCAGATTATATTCTAAAAGATAAAGACACCACCTATACGGAACTAAAAAGTTATGGAGAGAGATATTGAGGGAAAAGTTTGGAAATGACAATATAAGGCAAAATCCTAGTGTCATAAGGTAAAGGGAAATTTTACGGAAGAGGAATAAGAAAGATGAGGGAGATCAAAAATTGAGAGGTGAGTAATTATAAAGACCAAGCTTGACCCCAAAGAAAAAATATGAGACCATATATCCCACTATTCATTTTTGTAGAGATGATGTTATATGAATATAGAATATGACTGTACTTGTCATCTTAGAATTACGGAATATATCATTTTAAGTTGACTCCTAGTTATTTCTTTTGAATATTTATAAATATGTATTGTCTATCTACTCTTTCTGGGATTTTTTGTAATATACTGCACTGATGATTTTGTGTATTTTTTTCTATATTCTCATCTTTCATATGATATTTATTTCAAGGGTTGTGGTAGAATATTTTTGAATCTCTAAGTAATCCATTATGTTATCTGCAAATTGCACTAATTCTGTTTCCTCTTTTCCTCATACTATTTTCACATTGTGAATGTGGGGGTGGTTCTTATAGTATTGTAATAATTATATTTATAGGATTGGTTATAAATAATAGTGGGAACAAACAACTATACTTGTGTTGACTTACCTAAAAGAAAAGAGACAAAGTTTAAAGGTTTTTAAAACATTTTATGTGTATCCTTTACCCCATTGTTAGTCTACTGTAGCCTAGATTCATTCTCTGAAAAACATTTTTAGATGCAAAAAAATATATATATGTGTATATGTATGTATACACACATATAGTATATGTATGTCATCTATGTATATCATTGATAGATCTATAAATTGATATGTCTAAATAGAGCATTATATGGAGGTAGATAAAAATGATACATATTGATGTGTTGATACATAGAAATAGAACTTATAGGTATGGGTAAATTGAGAGACAGAGACAGAGAGAGAGAAGCAGAGAGAGACAGACAGACAGAAACAGAGAGACAGAAAGAGACAGACACAGAGAGAGAGAGAGAGAGAGAGAGAGAGAGAGAGAGAGAGAGACAGAGACAGAGACAGAGACAGAGACAGAGACAGAGACAGAGAGACAGAGAAACAGAGACAGAGACAGAGAGACAGAGAGAGAGTGACAGAGAGAGAGAGACAGAGACAGAGACAGAGAGACACAGAGAGAGAGAGAGACAGAGACAGACAGAGACAGAGAGACAGAGACAAAGATAGAGACAGAGAGAGACAGAGAGAGAGTGACAGAGAGAGAGAGAGAGAGAGAAAGAGAGAGAAGCACATTTCACAGACTTCAGGTTAAGGAGCCTTGCTCTAGAGTTTATACATTTTGGATGATGATAGTTCTTTCATTAATGACTAATTATCATATAAAGAGAAGCCTGGCTGATTACTGTACTTTCTAGCCTTTTTGACACAAAGGAGGATTAGATTGTCAGTAACAGTTTCTATATTTATTAATATAAATGATTTTAAAATTATTTTGATTGATATGCTTTATATTTCTATTATTTTGAAATATTATACATATATATATATATATACCATATGCCTATTTAATCTATTTAAATGTGGTACAATAACATTTTTGCTAACAATTTATCCAATATTTGACAAAAATATGCATTTGATATATTAGTCTATATTATTTTTCTCTTTATTTTTCTTTAATTTAGATATTAGCGCTTAGGGTCTAGAAATTACATATTGGATACTGCTTTAAAACATTTTGTTAAGTTGCCTTTTTTCTCTCAAT
>CM053585.1:12275770-12305508 GCA_028646515.1 Pseudochirops corinnae
AGAATATCTATATCTATCTATCTATCTCTACATCTATATGTACACACACACACATACACATATCATAAATGTCTGTGGCCAGATTCAAACTCAAGTCTTTGTGACTTTGGGTCCAAGTGTAACTATTATATCACTGGGTTGTCTTGGTCTAAAGAAGTAATATTGATAGCATTAAAAAAAAAATAAACAACATTCATGAGATATTTTAAGGTTTGCAAACATTTTAGATATGTTAATTCATTTTATGCTCACAATAACTTTGCGAGGTATGTACTATTGTTACTCTCAATTACACCCATTTTATAGAAGGAGACTGAAGCATATAGCAACTAAGTATCTTGGCCAGGGTCACACAGCTGGTAAGTGTCTGAGGCTATATTTGATCTCAGGTCTTTCTACCTCCACCTTCTGCTCTACCCACTGAGCTGCCTAACTAGTATACTTATCCTCAGAACAAGGTCATATATTTGGATGAAATAAATGCCATGTATCAGTGCCATTGGTATTTATAATGAAAGCAGCCAATTGTCTGGGAGAAAATTACTAGGCAACATAACAGGGTCACATGTGGAACAGTTAGCCAGTCACATCATCAGAGGCAAAGCCCGGCCAGAGAGCATCTAGAGCTGCTGGCCTGGGTGTTATGAAACAGGAAGAACTCAGCTGAGGACAATTTCACAGGCATCTCTTATCTGTCCATTCCTACTGTGACTTGTGATATTTCACTGCCCCTATTTCAACATCAAGGATTATGCAGTCTAAGAAGACATGTATCTGAAATAAATATTTCTCTTTAAACAGTGACTCTAAACTCAAGAGAGGTGTGTGCAGCTAAGTAATTCAGTGTCATGAATGTCTCTGATGTGTGTTAACAGCATTCAAATGAGACTTTATAGAAGGCAGATTCAATCATAAAAACAATCTTGCAGAGTAGTTTTTTGGCAATAGGGTGGTGAAACCTCTGACAACCCTCTTTGATGCTAAAGAGCAGAGCCAATTTGCAAATTCAAAAGTGAAGTATTGCAAGCTTGGGCCTGTGGCCTACAGGAAATGTTTCTCAGCTGGAAGACATGTGCTCCGATGAGTAATTTACACTCCATTTCAAAAATAATAAGCAAGAATTTAAAGGTAAAATTGATGTAAATATTTATGCTCTCTCCCGACATTCTTTGTGAAGAATATTGGTAATGAGAGATTTTTTTTTTTATAGATGCCTAGTTTTCTCCTGTGTGTGTATGTGTTTGTGTGCGCGCATGCGCACATCTCTGTGCATTGGTAAAAAAAAAAAAAAACAAACAGCTGCTTTTCTATTTTGCATTTTTTTTGTGTTTCCTCCTGAATCTTCAAGCATTCATTATATTTTAATGGGGATAAAGAGGGAGGGAGCTACTGTCTTCTTATTTTCAATAAAAAGGTAAGAATGAGTTAAAATGTACATAAATATTTTATATATGTGTATACATACATACACACGTATATGAATAAGAAACATAGTATTACATTATGAGTAGAGTGTAATATATAAAAATGCTAGGCCTCAGTTTCCTTCTCCATAAAATGAGGAGGTCATACTGAATGCCGTCTATATCTCAAATCCTTTAATCAACACCCCTCCAAAAATATTGACAAGGATATTTCCATTTTGGCTCAAAGTGCTGGAGGGGGAAACAGAAAAAAAGTGAGACAGTTTTCTTGACCTCAAGGAGCATATAATCAAATTCAGAGGCATGAAAATAATGGAATAATACTATACATTAAAAATGATCAGTATGATGAATACTTGGATTAGTTTTTTAACCATCAAAAGATGAAATCATAAACAATAAATGTTTGGAAGGGCAGCTCAGTGGCACAATAGAGTTCTGGGCATGATGTCAGGAGGGCCTAAATTCAAAACTGGCCTCCAGAACTTACTAGCTGTGTGACTCTGGGCAAGTTGCTTCATGTTGTGCGTGTCAGTTTCTTCATCTGTCAAATGGGAAGCAAATGATAAGCCCTCCAGTATCTTTACCAAGAAAACTTTGAATGGGATCATGAACTCTGTCTTGGGTTCATGATGGAACGACAAGACAAAGTTTTAGTGGTTAAGATAAGTAACAGCAAGTAGAGAAAGCTAAGCAGAGTCAAGGGGCAGGTGCACTTGAATGCCACTTCTATAATTAGCTATGTGGTCACTTTACCTTTGAGAATCTCCCTTTGTTGTCTGTGAAATGGAGATAAATTGTCCATAATAACCAATACAGACATGTTGTGATGATTAAATGAGATGTCAATACAAGCATTTACATAGTGTTTTAAGGTTTGTAAAGGGCTGTACACATATTATTTCACTGGATCATCATAAGAACTTCAGGGGTATGTTCTGTTATGTTTCCCATTTAACAATTGAGGAAATTGAGTCTGACACATTAAGTTACTTGTGCAGGGTCACGACTAGAAAGCTTTTGAGGCAACATCTGAATTTAGGTCTACCTGACTCCAATTCAAGTTCTCACAGCCACAAAAATACTTGGTTGCACCAAAACCTTTAAAGTTTTTTGAAAACATAAAATGCTCTGTAAATACCAATTTATAGCATATTCAAGGCATGGTGCCAAGGAATGATATGAGTATAAATAAAATAACATGTAACCTTGTCTTTAAGGAATATGGAATAAAGGAGAGGAGGAGTGGTCAGAGTAGGAGGACAAAGGAATTATTCTCTCAAACAAGCTCAGAATGTACTGTATCTTCACCTCTCCTTCTGAGAATCCTTAGCTGCCTTCAAGGCTTAGCCTGAGCACTACATACCTCATGAATCCTTCCTTGATTTCTCCCTGTTAAGGCCCTTCTCTCTGAACATGATTTATATTTATTCAGTCAATATTCTGCATTTTCTTATTTATGTACAATGGAAAGGTAGATCATGAGTGTTAGCAGGATACAACCTGAAAACAATGAGGAAGAAAAGAAAGAATAGTCTGTGAAAATAAATGTGATGACAGATGCAGAGGCAGCATGGACATGCTTACCATGGCAGGGAGGCCTTTGATCAGTTGAAGCTCCCCATCACACCTCCTTGGGATTAATTTATGGAAGGGCATATGCAAGAGTCTCACAATTTGGGGAGACACAAATGAGTTGTTATTTGTATCATTAGAGGGCATCCCTGAACTGATGTGATTACAGAATCCTTTGAGTATTTTGAGCATCTCTATCCCCACATGCTGCCTCCCCCACACCCAATAGAAAGCAAACCCTTTGATGGCAGGGACTGAAGTTCTTTAGATGTTTGTTTGTTTGTTTTCCTATTTATACCCAACAACCAGAATAATCCCTGCCATGAAATAGCTGCTTACTAATCAAGATTTATTGAATGAATAAAAGATGGAGATAGAAGTTGAAGACTCTATCATGAGAAGACAGTACATCTCAAATGTGTATGCTATGCAGAATGTGAGGAAGGTGCTATGTGTGTTGTAAATAACAGAGTGCACACTGTAATTTTGTTCAACACCTGTGAGATATTCCTGTTCCATAGTCAATACTGAGAAAGACCTCATCATGTTGAAGCATTTTCTTGTCAGCTGTTGGTATTGCTTCTGAAGCAATATACATAAAATGATGTTTTGTGTTTTTTGAGTTATCAAAAGGGGTAGCCTGAAAAATGAATACTTTCGATGCAGAGATATATCCAGAGATTCATAGGTTTTTGAGGTGGGATGGAGCTCAGACTTCACTTAATCCACCACCTTCATTTTGAAAGAAGAAACTAAGGCCTAAAGAGTTTAACAGTTTTGCCAGTCACACAGTTACTAAGCAGCAGAACTCAATTCTAAGCCCAGGTCCTCAGACTCTTGTCCTTATGTTTTTTTGTGCTTTCATGGGCTGGGTGTCACTGCTTGTCTTAAGAATTGGTGTATAATTGATTGGTTGGTTGGTTGCTTGTTGTCCTTTGTTCTTGTTGTCCTTTGACGACATTATGCTAGAGTCAAGTTATAGTGTTTCTGACTGGGGCTGATCAAACCAATAGGAGCTTAGAATGTTCTACCACAGTTCAGGCACAAATAGTCCATGCGAACATTCAGAGAGGATTTTCTAAATTTGTGCATCTCACTTTTCTTTTGAAATATTTCAACTATGCCTTGTTCATATGACATGGCACCTTTTCTGATGTAGGCTGGGTAATACTGTGCCACCATCTCCCATGTCACAAAATCAATTCCAAAGTCCTTCAGAGAGAAATTGAGGTATCCTAGTATCACTTCTTCTGACCACCATGTGAACACTTGGCCTGTGCAAGTTCTCCATAAAACATATGGCATATGTTTGCCATTCAAACAATGGAGCCAGCCCATTGGAGTTTCACTCTCTGCCATGGAGTTTGAATACTTGGCAGTTTAGTACAAGACAGCACATCAGCGTCCCCTACCTTATCCTGTCAGACAGGGTAGTGAGATAAGTTGCAATGGGACCTGAGGCAAGTCACTCACCAAAAGGCCAACTGAGTTTTCCCATTTGGAAAATAAATGGACTGAAATGATGGATCATATGTTCTCTTCCAATTCTACAACTCTAGGATTCTATGCCATCTACATACAACTGTCCTTCAGAACAGACTGTACTCCATGATGCTGGTGGGCTGCTATCATAATTGGGGCCTTTAAATGATCTGACTAAAGATGTGCAACATGCACTGACTCCCATTCTAGCAAAATTTTTGTGCATAATTAGAACTTATTTAATTAAGAATAAGATTCTATCTGATTATTTTTTTGTCATAGTTCTCATTTGCCAGTTACTCTTGAAGTCAACATATGTATATGTATGCGTATGCGTATGTGTTTGTGTATGTGTATATGTGTGTATAAATACAGTGCATTACATGTGTATGTATAAGCACATACACACATATAAATATAGACATGTGTATGCACATATACATATATCTACATATAAATGTGTATACCTATACACATATGGGTATATATACACACAAACACACAAATGCATGTGTATATATGTAAATATTAAAAATTAAATTTGGCTTCTGCCACATACTCATTATGTGATGCTGGATAACACATTAAGCCATGTTTGCCTCAGTTTCTTCATCTGTAAAATGAGCCAGAGAAGGAAATGCAAACTACCCCAGTATCTTTGAAAAGAAAACCTAAAATGGGTTCACGTAGAGCCAGAAATGACTGAAAATGACTGAACAAGAGATATGCCAGGCACTATTAGGGGATAGAGCTTAAAATGGCAAAAGAGGCCAAAAAAGCCAATGAGGAGAAGAATGCCTTAAAAAGTTGATTTTGCCAGATGCAAAAAGAATCTCAAAAGCTTTCCGAAGAGAATAATTTCTTCAGAATTAGAGTGGAGCAAATGGAAGCAAATGACAGAAATCAAGATACTATTAAACAGATCCAAACAAATGAAAAAATAGAAAGCAATGTGAAATATCTCCTTGAGAAGACCACTGACCTGGAAAATAGATCCAGGAGAGACAATTTAAAAATTATTGGACTACCTGAAAGCCATAATCAAAAAAAGAACCTAGAAAGCATCCTTCAAGAAATTTTCAAGGAATATTGCCTTGATATTTGAGAACCAGAGGGCAAAACAGAACTTGAAAGAATTCACCAATCACCTCTTGATAAAGATCCCAAAAAGAAAACTCCCAGGAATGTTATAGCCAGGTTATGGAGTTCCCAGATCTAGGAGAAAATATTACAAGCTGCCAAGAAGAAACAATTTGAATGCTGTGGAAACACAATCAGGATAACCCAGGATCTTGAAGCTTCTACATTAAGGGATTTAAGGGCCTGGAATATGATATTCTGGAGATCAAAGGAGCTAGGATTAAAACCAAGAATCACCTACCCAGCAAATTGGAGTATAATGTTCCAGGGAAAAATATGGTCATTCAGTGAGGTGGAGGACTTTCAATCATTCTTGCTGAAAAACCATAATTGAATAGAAAATTTGACATTCAAATACAAGAAGCATGAGCAGGCAAACATGGAAAAGAAATCATAAGGAACTTACCACAGTTGAATTATTTACATGCCAACATGGAAAAACAATAATTGTAACTTATGAAACTTTTCTCAGTATGGGGAGAGTTGAAGGGAATATAAATATGTGTATATACACATATATACATACATACACATACATCTCTAAAGGAGGCTATATATGTGTATAAAAACATATGGGAGCATGTGTATACATGTGTACATAGACAGAGGGCACAGGATCAACTTAATATGAAGAGATGATATTTTAAAAGGTGAAATTGAGAGGTGGGAGAGGAATAGAATGAGAGCAGACAGGGAGAGACAAAATAGGGTTAATCATCCCACACTGAAGAGGCAAGGGATAACTGTTACAATGGAGGGGAAGAACAGGAAGGCAAAAGGGAATGAGTCAACCTTACTCTCATTGAATTTGGCTTAGGGAAGGAAGGACATACACTCTAAATTGGGTATCTTGCCCTACAGAAGAGTAAGGGGGATGGGGATGACAGGGTGGATGATGGAGGGGAGGGGAGGTTGGGGGAGAGGGTTGTTAAAACCACACACTTCTGTAAAGGGACAAGGACAAAGTAGAGAATAAAACAAGGGGGGTGGGGTGGGATAGGAAGGAGGGAAATATAGTCAGTTTTTCACAATATGTCCACTGTGGAGATGTTCTGTGTTACTACACATGTACACCCTGTATTGAATTGCTTGTCTTTCCAGTGGGGGTGGGTGATGAGGGAGGAATGGAAAGAATCTAGAATTTTAATTTCTATAATCAAATGTTTATATATATACATATGTGTGTGTATGTATGTGTGTACTACATGTAACTGGAAATTAAGATATATAGTCACTGGGGTAGGGATATCCATCTTACCATACTGGAAAGCCAGAGGAGTGATGGGGGAGGACATAGGAGAGAACAGATTTGGGGATGGGCTATACAATGGGATCGCTGTTTTGGGGTGGTGGGTAGGGGAAAGATGGGGAGAAAATTTGTAACTCAAAATCTTGTAGAAATGAATGATGTAAACTAAAATATAAACAAAAGTTAATTTAAAAAAAGGAAAAGGAAAGTGTGAGAGAGACAGAGACAGAAACAGAAAGAGAGACAGAGAGAGATAAAGAGAAAGAGACAAAGAGGGAGTCCAAACCCAGGCTCATATTTGTCTTTATAGGACATGTACTTTAAAAATCATGTACTTATGGTTGTATGGAGACTAAGTTGGGAATAAAGTTATTTGGCTCTTACCCTATCTCCTCTTAAAGAAGAGTTTGAAAAAGTCCTAACATGTTTCACTAAAAAAATTAAAGAAGTCAAGTTAGAATTTCTCCCTTTTAAACTTCCACTGAGTCAACACCTGCCATCACAGCAACAACAGAACTCTTCATCATCCAAAGTTCAATTCCTTTAGTTTTGAATTATACATGACTGGAATGAGACCTCTGCATTCCACTGTGGTTGACTAGAACCAAAATTTTCATTCTAAGAATTGTCCCATGTGGTGACTCTCATCCAGCAGAGTAATCTGACAGGAAAAAGACAACTCATGGTGGGGAGGACATGTGGTTTTCCCAACATCCAAGAAGGCACTACAGATTTTTTTCTTTCATTGGTTATTGTCTTCCATGACCCGGATCCCATATGTTGACTTTTAATGTATGTGAAATCACAAAGAAACTCCAAATGCAGAGATCCCCCATGTGGAGGCAAAATATCTCAAACTGGAAGATACAAGGTTCTGATCAGCAACGAAAGACGACATGTGTTGCTGCCAGACAAAGACTGCGGCCGACCAACTGCACTGAAAATATTCATTCCCATAAATTTCTCTTCCAATATGCATATTTTGCTGGAGACTCTCATTCATCATCTTGTGGTGGTAAGTGACTTAGTATAAAAAACAATCCATTTAGAAAGTGTTTGTTGCTACATAGTAGGGAAAAGCATAAGAGAGGTTGATGACTTCCCTTGTCCCCAGTAAGCTACAAATCTCCTAATTCAGTAAGATTGTAAAAACAGGATAAACCCAAACACATCATGAGGAATGCATTATTTCAAGGAATTGTCATACCATAGCTATGTGGGATTCCCACTGATGTAGCTAATAGATAGACTTATTGAAATGTGAAAATAAACAAGAGAAACTGGCAGTCATTTGTTTATTTCAGCAGATTATATTGCCATAGGGGAACAAAAGTAAATTCCAGTGATATCAGAAGGACTTGAAAATATCACTGTTTTCCTGCATCTGTCTACTTTCTCATATATTTTTTAAAGCTTTTAACCTATTTCCCTTACTGCTTTCCTTTATTGTCTTTTATACTTCAAACTATGTTTCTTGAAAGAGTTCTTTGGTTTCTGGTTTTCTTTGATGCCTTTTTAATAAACCCTTTGTGGCTCTTTTTTATACCCCATCACAAAATCTGTGACCTGAGAAGGCTGTTTTGTATAAGCGTACTTAAAAAGCAACCCTAAAAATGTTCAAGTTGAACTCCAAACTCAGACTCTCCCAGATTATTGAGATGTATATTAGAGGGAAGCTATTTCTCATTGGTGCTGATCACTGATGAATTCAAATGGGAAGCATCAGTCCAAAGGCTAGTTTCATGAAATGAAGATGATTACTAATGACCGGTTAATTAAGAGACACCAGACATTGTTAGTTTTAATTAATATTGCAGTAAATTAATATTACATTTTAAGAAATCAATTTGGGAAGCAATTTCAATTAAGATGATGTAAATGAGGATAATGACTTTGAGTTTTGAACATTATTAGAGGCTATGATGATGGAAGATGAAGGGGTTTTCAACCTTCCTTCTTGTTTGCCCGACATGAATTAATTCATCTGGGCCAACTTGTTTCTGTTTGCCTTCCGGGGCACAATGTTCTGGTTAAATGTTTTACTTTGGTTGGAAAACTCCCTGGAAAGGGTGATATTTGTTTCAATTTCCAGTCTAGGTTTCAAAGGAATCTCTTGTCCCCTGTGGTCTATTTATTGGGGGAAATGGTTCATGAAGCTGACCATTATGTATTGCTGACTTAATACAAGCACTCAAATCTGCCAAAGCGCTTTGGGGTCCACTTGCAGTCATGTGTGACTCAAGAATAAAGGGCTTGCACTGTGGTATGACAAAGCCATATATCATTTTATATCTGCTTTATAATTTCTGATTGAATGTCAATATGTGATATCAAGTCAAATCAAGGACTATATTAAGATGGACAAAACATATGTCTTGAAAAGTCAACAGGGTATAGCAAATAGAGTACCGGGCTGAGAGTCAGAAAAAACAAACCTGGAATCAAATCCTTCTCACTTAGTAGCTCTGTGACTCTTCACGGTCTTTCTGAGTTGTTTTTTTTTTTTTTGTAAAACAGAAATAATCAATGATGATGATGATGATGATGATGAAGATGATGCCAATGCTGCTCATATAATCTACCCAATAGAATAGTTGCAAAGTATAAATGAAAGAATGTATGTACAGTGTTTTTCCAAATCTTTAAAGTATGGTATCAATGCTATCAATGGACCCTGAGGGAGAGAAAGAAGGTAACATGTTTCAGGCAACTCAAACCACTGTCACAAAGTTGACCAACACTTCCACTAAGACCCAAATGGAGGCAGTGTAGGGCCTAAATTAATGTATAGTATTGCTGCCCAGATAGCCAAACCTGCTTCCAGCTCTTCTTCCACCACTATCACTGAGAATAAAATTGGTGGAGTAGAATCTTCTATCCTGATCACCACCAAAAATAACTGATGACCAACAGGGATATAATCCAAGGGTTCTATTAATGACAGTTCAGTGCCCTGCCCGTCCTGCCCCACCTAGTGAACTTATTTCCAGCTCATATTAGGCAACAATCATTCAGTAAAGAAAACTGTGTGTTTAAGGGGTTTTCCATGCCCCCGCCCCCCACATTCTGAACCTATAAGCCACCTATGAGCTAAGCAGGCCACACTTGGTGAACCATCATGGCATCTGGAGAAAAAGACAGGAGGCAGCATCCGCCAGTCATATTAAATCTTCACCTTCACTTGACAACCACAAACCCTTGGTCCTTCATGGAGATAGTAGAAGACCCTTAGCCCAAGAGCCCTGAGAATTTCAGTGACCTACCAGCCTACCAGCACTTCTTCTCCACAGCCTCAATAGGCCTCATTGACAAGAGTCAATGTGCAGATTTCACCTGGAAATTTTCTGCGGATGTATCTATCACAGAGATAAAAGAGAAAGTTCTCAGCACTAATGCATTTGGAACTGTCAAATTGTTCAACATTTAAAAAATAATATTTTTTTATTGGTAGAAATTACACTAAGAGTATGTTAATATCTGATTTGCTTTTGGAACCTGAAGATCATAGGAGCTTTCTATTTGATTTGTAGCTGAAATCTACTGTATGTGCTATATCCCCCATTAGAATATGACATATTTGTAAAAAGTATGTTTTCTTTCTCTTTATATCACTGGCATTTAACAGTCCTTTGAATATACATGTTTATTTTTTTTTTATCTATTCAGTTGTTCATTATTGTTATATATTTGAGTTGAATTGGGCAAAATGTGATTTTAGGTGATCTTTTTTTTTTTTAATCTCATTTGAGGTTTTCCATAGTGCAATAGAATTTCCTAGGTCCCAGATGCATGGTTTATTATGTGAAATCCTGGAGAAAATATCCTGTAGGGGAGGAAAAACACTGTAGCTAACCAGAAATTTCTCCAAATAGGGCTCTTGGGAATCCTTATACAGAGAAAGAGACTGTCATAGCAAAGATGGAGACTAATTGGACTTTTCCTCAAATGGGCTCTTGGGAAACTGTCTGGAGGTTAGACTTGAGTCCTGCTTTTTAGTAGGACTGGTTACTAAAACATTCAAGACCAGGGTAAGCTAGAAAGTCAAATGGAGGACAAGACAGATTGTGAGATTAAGTTGGAGTACCAAGCAGTGAGAAAGTAGCTATGAAAAAAGCAAAATCTTGCGAACTCAATGAGTCAAGGTGTATGTCACAGGATGACGGCTACAACCTTACTGGACAAACCTTACCAGTGACAGGACATTGAACTAGTGGCCAGAGATCAGATAATCAAGCACTAGGTTGAATGGGTGGCAAACATTTTCAGTTCACCAGCAGAATCACAAGGGATTTTTTTTCAACCAAAGCTTGGAATGGAAAGCCACTTGCCAGTGGTGTTGCAGAGGTTAAAAATAAGACTTCAATATAACTGTGAGTGGACAGGAGAATAGTTCACTCATCCTTACCATCTGGTCATTTCTAATGCAATTCAAGGCATTAGTCTATAAACACTTATTAAGAGCATACTATGTGCCAGACACTAAGCATTGGGGAAATAAATACAAGAAGTGTAACTCTCCCTGCCACTAAAAAGTTTGCAATTCAATGGAAGAAGACAATGTAGAAAAGCAAGCCAAAAACGTGGACGAAATGGAGAAGAAAAAAGGAAGACATTCAGGGTGGTGTTGGGGGTGGTGTCAGGGAATGATGGAAAAGTAAAAAAAATCCAAAAGGAATGCAACTGGGTAGGAAATGAAGCCATGGGTGTCCTGAAACACCTCCTTAAATGAACCTTTGGTAATCCGTGACTCTGCATTCCAACCTGAGGAGTAGAGGGCAATGATTAGTGGTAAATATTAAGACTGATCTGAATCTTGCAGGGTGATTATATTTCCCAATAATGAAATTCCTTGGGGCCAAATGGAGCAGGCAAAAAGTCCAAAAGGAGTGATTTATTGTTCATTCCCATCTGACTCCTCATGGCCTCATTTGAGTTTTTCTCGGCAAAACTATTGGAGTTGTTTGCCACTTTCATTTTCAATTCATTTTACAGATAAGAAACTGAGGAAAACAGGGTTAAGTGACTTGTTCAAGGTTACAAAGCTAGTAAGTGTCTAAAGCCAGATTTGAACTCAAGAAGAGGAGTTGCCCTGATCCCAGGCTGGGCACTGTACTTATTGTGCTACCTAGCTGTCCAAAAGGGGAGCCAGCTGGGTGGGAAAGTTAAAAAGCTAAAAAAAAAAAAGCTAATTTAATCCAATAAACATTATTTTAAAAAGTTCCTCCTGTGTTCAAGATGCTATGTACATCATGACAAAATGAAAATCTGTTTCTTCTCTTGAGGGAATTCAGGTCTTCCTGATTCTACAACCAAAGCTCTATTCACTGCACCACCTAACTACCCTAAAGGAGAGAGACTTAGCAAATGAACAGAAGAAAAAAATGCAGAGGAAAGTTAGGGAAATGGGAACTGATGTGATTTGGTCAAATTATTGCATGTATATAAAGAGAGATGTTGCATAAAACCAGAGAGGTGACCTGGAGTTAGATTTTTAACATCTTCAAATTCTAAGTTGAATATTTTGTGCTTTATTATCAAGGCAATACAGAACAATTAATAGTTATTTTTCAGGAGTGGCTTAGGTCAAGATATTCTTTGGGCAAATGATTTTAGAAGTGGTCTACAGGACGTTTGGAGTCAAGAGAGTGGAATCCTGCAATCCTATTAGTAGGTTATTGTAATAGTCCAAGCCAAACGTGATGAGAGTTTGAAATAGTATGATGGCCATGTAAATGGAGAGAAGAGGGCAAAAGCAAGAGGTGATGATGATGCACATCTCTAAGTTTCAGTAGTTCAATAGCTATGAAGAATGAAGGAAAAGGAAGAAGGGAACTAGGACATCTAGAAGGATAGAACAGATCAGCTGTGATGACGTAATATGGCACCCTGACAGAGACACGGAAGCAAAGGTATGTTGAATCAGATCAAATTGCCTTGGGGGAATCAGTTCTTAACTTTTTGGTATCATGACTGACACTTAGGAGGTCAGCAAATACCGAAAATCAGAGATGGATTTATTGTTGTTGGTTTTCACTGTCTAGGTTTAGGAAATGATCAAGAAAACCTTACTAAAACAGATTACATTTCAATGTCTGTTGTGCATATATCTTCTTTTGGAAATCTGATTGTCAAACATTTGGTAATACACTCTTGAATAGTAGGCTTACTGTGTCAAGTAGCTTAAACTTTGTCATGAAAACGAAAGATAGCATAAATGTTGATAGTTTAGCTAAAATTACAAATACTCTGTCATGACAACTGCTAATGGGGAAGTAGAATGTCCTAGGCTTTGAAGCCATATTACAGCTTCCCAAATAACATGATTACTTGGATCCTTTTTCCTACCATACCCCAAATACATCACATCTGAAGGACTCTGGATTCAAGCAGTAAGATTTAATAGTTCTGACCAGCATCATCTTTTGCCTGGGATTCTTAAGGTGTTAAGACAGCTCTAACCTATTTTCTCCCACCTTTAGTATCTCCCCCATATAATTTAACATTCAAAATTATCTTCGAAAGACAAATATCTTGTGGGAAAAAAAAAGAAACTTCTTATCTGTTTCCTATTCTTAAAATAGCTAAAACCCCATCTTGTAAAGTTTCTCTATAATATGACACCCAATTATTTAACAAGCTTATTTTACAGGTCATAATGGATTGTGTAGTAGAGCCATACTAGTCAATAAAGTGCCATCCTGTTTTATCTTCCCCTCTCCCATTTCCCTTTTTTGTTTAATGTCTTCACCATGTCTAGATGAATTACCCCCTCCATCTCCATCTTAGAAAGAGCTAGGTGAAACACTAGAGAAGGCACCGATTGGGGATCAGGAAAGCTGAGTCCATATCATTTCTCAGACACCTATTACTTGTGTAACAATTGGGCAACCTACTTAGCCTCTTTCTGTCCCAATCCCGTCAGCTCCAAAATGGGGGTGATAACCATGACTCCTTCCTTATTGTTGAGAAGGTAAAAAATAAAATTAAATACAGAAAATGTTTTGTAAACCTTCAAATGCTAAATAAATTCCAATCATCATCATTATCAGTGGCAGCAGAATCATTATTAATCAATCCCATGTGCCATATTCTCCATGAAGCTTTCCTTGATCTTAGTGCCTTGGAATGTCCTCCACATCCTCAAAGTTCTCTCAGGAATATGAGTATACATCTCTTTCCCATTTATCTCATTTGTATTACAGGAATTTCTATCCATGCCTTCAAGAAAACTAGGATTTTAAAATGCTGAATTAAACAGCAAGCACGTTTGATGTAAAGACAGACATGGGAGATGGGCTATTTCATATGTTGAATAATTAACAATCCCGATTCCTATAGTTTTATCTGAAGCACGTAGTATGAATTATTCACCTCTATAAAGTAAGATTTCTTCCGTGCTATAGCTGACCTAAGGGCAGAATGGGGCAATAAATGGGCATCAAAGCTATCGATAATACTATATTAAGTTGTAGATGTATCTGACATATCTGGGTGATGAAACCATCACATGAAAGATTCACAAATCCTTTGAATATTGAAATCAGAAATCTAAGAAATGTGGATTTGTTGGAGCTCTGACCCAAAGGAGTTGGTTTATGCAGCAGTTCTCAACCTGTGAGTTATGTTCAATTTGTAACAATGAAAATACATCCTGCAGATCAGATATTTACATTATGATTCATAACAGTAGCAAAATTACAGTTATGAAGTAGCAACAAAAATAATTTTATGGTTGGGGGGTCACCAAAACATGAGAAACTGTATTAAAGGGTCGTGGCATTAGGAAGGTTGAGAACCACTGGTTTAGAGGGCTATAGTTTCACTTCACAAAAAAAAAAAAAGAGGGATTGGTGACTCCTTAGCAAGAATAATTATTTAAAATAAGAAACTACAAGCTTACTGGCTGCTTTGAGTTGTCATCTACTCCTGCCTTGTCCTGTTCCTTCATTTCTTCCCATCACCACCCACTTTCAACTGAATCCAAGCTTTGGGTTCTTTGACAACAATCAAAATCTTGGTTTTAGCTTTGACAAAAATCTAATTCAGTTAGCCAGAAAGGCAGTCAATAACTACTTACTATGTGCTAAATCCTGGAGATATAAATAAAAGTAAAACATTCACTCATATTCATTACTGCTAAGACATCTTACATTTCTTTGTTCCAGCTATACTGTTGATGAGTGTTTTAAAAGTTTTCTCTTACCAGCACATAGTCTCTGCCTAGAGGTAAGGCATGAATGTTCATTGGGAGAGAATCTACACACAAGGCATGATTTACAAAGGAAAATTGGGATATTGACAATGGCTGAAAGCAGAAAATTAAATTCACCCTTGAGTCTGAGATGTTTTACACATACACACAAAACAGAAAGAAAAAAGGTAGAGAAATAGGTAGATAGAATTCTCCACTCAGTGGCACCCCCCTCCTTACTTAATTAAGGTCCTTTACAAACTGGGTACCCTCCCCATGTGCTCATTTGGTATCTGAAATCATTTCACTGACTCTGCCTCCCTAAAGGCAGAACAGGCTTCTTTTCCTTTCCCAGTGCCACAAAGGACCTCAGCTGCTGCCCAGTATGAGTGGAAACATAATTGGAAAGTAGCATATCCAGGAACTTTGGAACTCATTTCACCCTCAACTTCTTCTTAAGGGAGGAATGCCCTCTACAGTAACCCTAATAAACACTTCTTCCTCAGGCAGCCAAATTCATCTTAGATAACTCAACTAGAGGTGGGAGGGAGAAGGAGAGGGAAAGGGAGAGAGACAGAGACAGAGACAGAGAGAGACAGGGACAGAGAGAGAGAAAGAGACAGAGAAACAGAGACAGAGACAGAGAGAAAGAGACAGGCAGACAGACAGAGACAAACAGAGAGACAAACAGAAAAAGAGATAGAGACAGAGTGTCAGAGACAGAAAGAGACACAAAAAGGGACAGGTGGACAAGAAACAGACAGAGAGACTGAAACAAAGACAGATACAGAGAGAGACAGGCACACACAGAGACACACAGAAAGAGACAGAGACCGTCATACAGGAAACAGAAACAGAGACATCAAGAGAGAGATGACAGAGACAGAGACAGAGACAGACAGAGAGAAACAGACCAAGAGAGACAGAGACAGAGAAAAAAGAGAGAGACAGAGACAGAAATAGAGACAGACAGATACAAAAAGAGACAGATGGACAAGAAACAGAGGCAGAGAGAGTGAAAAAAGAGAGATGGAAAGAGAGACAGAGAGACACAGAGACAGAAACAGAGAAAAGCAGAGAAACCAAGACAGTGAGAGACCGAGAAAGAGAGACAAAGACAGTCAGAGACAGAGATGAAAGAGACACAGATGCTTGTGTGCACAGGTTCACACACATACAGAGACAGACAGACAGACAGACAGAGAGACAGGAAACAGAAACAGAACAGAAAGTCAGAAACAGAGAGGGACAGAGACCAATAGACAGAGAGACAAAAAGACAGAGACACAGACACACAAAAAGAGAGACAGAGAGAAACAAAGAGACAAAGACAGACAGGAAATAGAAAAAGGTATAGAAAGAGAGAGAGAGGGAAGGGAAAGGAAAGGAAGGCAGAGCAAGGGAAGAGAAGGGAAGGAAAAGGAGAAGAGGGAAGGAAAAAAGAAAGGAAAGGAAAAAAGAAGGGACAGAGGAGGACAGGAGAGGACAGACAAGGAGAGGTAAAGGACATACTTTCTGGTTCCCTACACCTCCTACTCTAAGGTAGCTTTTCCTAAGGTATTTATTAGGACATTTGTTAGTACTTCAACGAGTCAGATGGCCCATCCTGAGAGACTGATATAATGGCAAATTTCTAAGAGCACATTGAATGCATAAGATTCTTGTACTATCTACTTGCTCTGTCTCATGACATACAGCTTCCATTTCTCCCAATAAAAGCTCCCATCCATATGAAGTTACTGCTTGCTGATGATAACACAAGGGGAGAAAGACAGCTTGTATATGTGGTGGTGATGGGAGGGAGGAGTGTGATTGGGTACAGCCAGGAGGGAATATAGGGCTATAACCTTTGAGCTTTGTCCTTATGAGTAATTTGGACCAATTACCTCATTTTACAGATGAGGGAATTGAATCCCAGAGTCAGCAACTGACTCTCCCAAGGTCACCCAAATAGTAAAAGGCAGAGTTAAAATTACACCTCATCATAGTCCAAATTCCTTGCTGTGGATTTTTAGGTCTCACAGGTTGGGTAAGGAAAAAAAAAAAAAAAAAAGGACTGAGATAGCTAGGAAGAGATAAAAAGCAGAGTGAGAGTCAGCAAATTTTACTAATTTGAATACTGTCAACACTGTTCTATGATGCCATAGTATTTCTAGGAGTTTGCATAAGACATCATCATCAGGCTGTGGCTAATTGCAGTGAATACTGTTCATAAGGAAGCAGGGCTGACTTTCCTCCTTATAAGCAGCACCAACTTATGAGCCAACAAATTTGAAGATGAGGAAACTATTTTTTTTAATAGTGTCAGAATGATGGAATAGACACACACCTGTACTTGGAGAAAGAAGACATATGTTGAGTCCCAGCTCAGTGCTTTATTATTCCCAGTAAGTCACTCAAAATTCTTTAAACATTTGTTTCCTGATTTATAAAATAGGAATAAAACTTCAACTGTCTTAAGGCTATTTGTCATGAGGGAAACATTTTGTAAAACACAAAGTAACTAATAATTCCTGGCAGTAATAATTCTAGAAAGTTGACATTGGATGGGACCTCAGATAGATATGTAATTCAGCATTTCTGCTATATAGATGAAGGAAAGAGGTCCCTAGAAGCAGAGACTGCCCCAAGGTCTCATAGCTAAAGGGTGTCAGACTGAAATGCATAGTCAAGTCAGTGTCTTTTCCACCATCCCATGATGAATTTTCCAAGTCTAGCATGCTTTCTGTCACCATCTATTCCCACTGATAAAGCACCAAGAGAGAAAGAATATTAAAAGGAAAGAGAGACAGAGACAGAGACAAATTCAGAGAAAGGTTAATACACATATTTACTGTGTGAACCTGGGTAATTCATCTCATCTCAGTTTTCTCCTCTATAAACCGAGTAATTAACAGGCATGATTCAAGTATCTGAAACTATTGCATACCAGCTTCTATAATAATTGCTGAAACGAATACAAAATGTATAAAGGAAATAATTTCCCATCTTCAAAGAGCATAATTTTCTATCAGTCAACAACAACAAAAAAAATAAAGTGAACATAAACACCCTTATATGTATTCAAAAGTCGGAACAGATTGTCCTGGAGGTAATGAGCTGGCCCCTTCTGGTTAGATGAGTCTTCTCAGAAATGACCATTTCACATATGCCTTAGACCTGGATAGTAACTGAGATCCCTTCCCAAACTGAAATCCCATGATTTATGCAGCTGAGATTTTCATTTTCTTCGTTTCTCTGCTACAAACCCTTTTTGTCCCTTCCTCCCTCCTACAGACGAACTGCATTTAAACTTGGACCATGCACACTAACACTGGAACCTGTTCAGTTGGGGGCTTAGAGAGTGTGATGATGACTCATATCCCATCACAAGTCCTCCTCTAGGTGTGCTCTATGCTCTTATTTTAACTTGGGATTTGGCACACCTTCCAGGAACATCGTACCTCATTGTGTCTGATATAATATTTTGGTAGGGATGTGAGAACAGGATAGGGGCACAGGGAGATGGAAAGCTAATCCTCTTAGAGAAAAACAATCACACTCAATTGTCTCCTAAATCAAATAAGAATTAAAATCATCAAGCATTCCTTAAGTGCAAATGACTGGCCCAGGTGATATAATACACATTGATAAGGAACATCTGAAATAGCCAGTGGCTTTTTCTTGTAAAAATGACTGGACTTTATAACAATACTCTTATCCTATGGACTGGGAACTTTTAAAAAATGGCTAATTATTTTAATATAATTCAATTACTTTGCGATTCTACATATTTAATGAATTTCAAAGCATTATTTTGACCAAGAATCCATCTATATCTTTCACCTGATTGCCAAAGCTGTCCCATGACTCACATAAACATTTACTACCTGGATTAAAGAGGATGGAAGGCAGCCAAGAAGGAAAGAAGGGTGGAAGGCAGGCAGGCAGGAATGCAGGAAGGCAGGAAGGCAGGAAGGAAGGAAGGAAGGAAGAAAGGAAGAAAGGAAGAAAGGAAGGAAGGAAGGAAGGAAGGAAGGAAGGAAGGAAGGAAGGAAGGAAGGAAGGAAGAAAGGAAAAAGAAAGGAGGGAAGAAAAGGAGTGGGGGAAGAGGAAGAAGGAGAGAGAGGGAAATTAAGAAAGAAAAGGGAAGAAGGAAGAAGAAAAGGAACATAGGAACCAAGGAAGGAAGAAAAATTTGTTATGTCTCTTCAATATGTCAGATGCTTTAAAAGTACTATCTTATTTCACCCTCACAATAATCCTGGGAGGTAGGTTCTATCATTAGTTCCATTTTACAGTTAAAGAAACTGAAGCAAACAGAAATGAAATGACTTGGCCAGTCACACAGCTAGCACGCTAACTACTAAAGGTATGAGGCCACATTTGAATCCAGGTCTTCCTGACTCCAGGTCCAGCAGAAGGTCAGTTATGAGTAAAGTTTGTGCATAAAGACCTCTCTCTTTTTGTCTCTCTTTCTCTCTCTGTCTTTCTCTCTGTCTCTCTGTCTCTGTCTGTATCTGTCTCTCTGTCTCTGTCTCTGTCTCTATCTCTGTGTGTGTGTGTGTCTCTCTCTCTGTCTCTGTGTGTGTGTGTATGTGTGTTTCTCTCTGTCTCTATCATTTTTATTAGATGCCCCAAATTCTATCACCAAACCCCACAGCATAACTGAATCTCAGAGGTGGGAAAGACTTTGGTGTACATGTAGTGTATTAACAAATGGTCTCTCCAACTTTCTCAGAATACTTTCAAAGAAGATAAACTAAAGAAGTCCTTTACACTTCAACAATTTACAAACCAAGTGGTTTTCAGTCACATATTAAGAGTGAATGAGTGTGCATCAGTTCTTGATTACAGGTTATCATAGGGAGACTTATGGACAGGTATTTAACTACCTTAGTGAGAATGTGGGGAAAGGCCAAGGTCATCCATAGGAAAATTTTGATTCCTTTATAAAATCGATATAGGACCACACTAGATCTGCAACTGATATCAGGAACCTATTTCCACATATCTACCCCTAATTACCTGGGTAATGGATTTCTCCTCTGACTGAGAGTCTAGGCTGCATGCCTCTTCCCCTCTCCTACTACACATAGACCCATGGATAGAAGCCAGTAAAGGGCCAGCTCTCAGATTCTTTGCCACTGCAGCCCTCTTGAGCATGGTGAGGGGACAACATTCAAAGAGGTTAGAACACCACCCCCCCCACACACAGACAAACACACATATTTTATGGTCAATCATTTCTCAATGAGGTTGTGGAAGGCTACTAGAAAACCACCAAGGGGAAATCCGATCAATTGCTGTTTATTGAATTCCTGGGAAAAATAAAACTTTTGTTGTTAGCCAAGAACCTTTCACTAACCCTTACACATTTGAAAAATGGGAATTGGGGGGAAATGATCATTGCAAAGGAAAAAAAGAAGAGAGGAAGTAACAACTGGATGCACTTTTCTCTTCTGCTAACATTACCAAAGTCTAGGGTCAGAAATGGTTCCTTTGGATTTACTGACCACCTGGGATAACTTGGCAGCCACAGACATTGATAAGAGTGATTAACCCTTCCATGAGGAGGCCAGACAGAGAGTCACAAAGGAAAACACTTTCCACATGCGGGTAAAGAACTGATGGATTCAGAATGCAAATCAAAGTGTGTTTTGTCACTAACTTTATTCTTTTTTGTAGATTTCTGCTTTTGATCTGATTCTTCTTTCACACTGTGATTAATCTAGAAATAGGTTTTACATGATAGTACCTGTAACCTATATCGGATCACCTACCATTTTTGGAAGAGGAAAGGAGAGGGAAGGAGGGAGGAAGAGAATTTTGGAATTCAAAATCTTGTAAAAATGAATGCTAAAAATTTTCTTGACATGTAATTGGGGAAAAAATAGTAATACAAAAAGTGATTAACCCTGTTTGCCTACGGTTTTCGGGTCATTGCTAGCTGATAATGGGAGTCTCTGGGTAGTTGTGCCCTCTAGTGGCTAGAAGCATCAATTTCTTTTATTTTAACAACAATTTCTTAGAATCTGGGGCTGCAGTAGAGGGAAGATATGAATCTGAGTGTGGGTGTCTTTCTCTAATGTTCCTTAGGGGCTAAAATGTCTTGAAATTTCTGGCTAAAGATGATCATTCATTGACAACTTATTGGAAAGTTCCCATTAGAACAGTGAATCAACTAACACTTTGCAGCCACAGACACTTCTCTTATCTGTGACAAAGAGGCACCTCTGCAAAGAGCTGTGTTATGGTCATGGAAAAATTAGAAACAAGCACTGCATCTGCAGCTTGGGGACATGGGTTAGAATCTGTATTTCTTTAAATACAGTGTCATCTTTGACAAGTAACGATGTCTCTCAAACTCATTTGGTACTTGCTTTTGTGGATTATGAAATGTGAAAATTTAAATCTGATATCTGGGAAGAAAAATGCATACCAATTAGAACTATACAGAAATTAAATGAGTGATCTTGAATCATGTTAGTTTCCCCTTCATTGGACATCCCTTAAAAAACCCAGATGGTAACTTGTTGGATATTGCATAAAAGGGATTATTCTTAGGAATGGAGTAGAGTAATGGTTGCTGAAATTCCATGATTCTCTGGCCTTGATCTACAGTCACCATCTCCCATGATGAAATTCACAATTCATCCATGCCTTCTCATCATATGTGACTATATGCCAACTACTTTCCTTCAACATAAATCCAAGTTCTTAGACAATCCTCTGGATCTTTAAAGATTCTTTGGGTGTCTACAAATCAAAGAGTCTGTCCATCTGTTAGCCCCCAATCCTTTGGCACAACAAGACAAATGCCTTTTTCAGTCTTGTGTTTCCCAGAATTTACCATCAAAGCCACATGCTTGATTGGTATATTGTAAGTACTGTTCATAATTATTTGTTAATTTCCTCTATGAAATTTTTAAAATGAGTTTATAGCCCAATGTGCCATTTCCCATTGCCTACTTCACTCACTTTTTGTTAAAAATAAATAAACAAATAAATAAATAAATAAATAGATAAATAAATAAATAAATAAATAAATAAATAAATAAATGTTTGCTGGATTATCAGCTTTCCCATCCAATTTCCCTTTCTCCTGGAGCTGGTTCCTTTACATAGGAAACATTTTCTCAGGAAATGGGGATTATCCATATGATTTTTTTTTCCTTTATCAATTTGTCATTAAGGGCAGACAACAGCTAATTTGAATACTTCGTAAAGGAGTTGCTGCACCTGCATTTATATAAGATTAGCCTCTCATTTTGCCTTCTCTTTTGATTTGGTATTGATTTTGACCTTTGTTATCTGTACCACTAGGCATTTTGTCCTTCACTCCAATTCTAAAGTTGGTCATTTTTAATCCTTAAAAGAATAATGCTGTTTGGTGCTTGCCCTTTCCAACTATGTCCAGATCTTTTTCTTATCAGTAACTAATTTGTGCAGGAGATTTGGCACTGGACTTCACTTCAGGATAATGTGAGCTTGAGTCTTGATTGGGACACTGATAGCAAAAGTTTAGGCAAGTCATATAATTACGCTGGTCTTTGGTTCCTCAACTAGAAAGAGGAGATAATATTAGCTATCTTACAGCATAATTTTTTTAAGAGATAATATATTTGAAGTGCTTTATAAACATCAAAGTGGTATAGAAATGTTAGGTTTTTTATTACTACTATTACCATTATTAAAGAAATGATCCATCATATTGTAACACCAATGCAAAACCTATAGCAGTCACTATGTATATACATGCATATTTCCAGGGTAGATTCACAAAATATAATAAACTCTCTTCCTCAAAGGCAAAAGTCTTCCTGAATACAAACCCAAGACTCAATCCACTGAATCTACAAACTTCAATGTGCATGCATACATATGTGTATATGTATGTATGTGTATATGTATGTGTGAATATACATGCTCACATTATATTGTGTACATGAATATAACTATATGTGTATATATTATATATAAGATAAAGATGTAGATTAGAAATATTCATTATAGAAACTCTCTACAGATGCAGAGTTTTTAGTTTGTGCTTTTTGGAGGGGAGGAGGCAGGATAATTGGGGTTAAGTGACTTGCCCAAGGTCACACAGCTTGTGTTAAGTGTCTGACTCCACATTGGAACTCAGGTCTTCCTGACTCCACAGCTGGTGCTCTATTCACTGCACCACTGAAATAGTAATGAAATTTGAAGATCATTTTGCATTGGTAAGCTGACAGGTAATTAGCACTTACTTTCAAATTAATTATATCAAGCCTCTGTTAAGAAACAGAAGGCATGAAACCCTCTTGCTGACATAATAGGAAGAGCCTGAACAGTTAGGAGCTAATACCATATATGAGGAAAAACCCCAGCTGGTAGAGTCAGAACTTCTTGGGGCAAACATTGTGGAGGCAGAGCAGCTACTGCCAGACAGAGAGAGAGAGAGAGAGACAGAATTATTTCCAACAAGCATGTGGAGAATGGGCTGCTACTGCTGGACTGAGGATTGAACTGAGAATTGAGAAGAACTGAGAACAGAAATGAGAACAGAGCTGGAGAAAGTGATTTTGATTTTGAAAATGGGAGAAAGTGATTTTGATTTTGAGAATGGATTTGATTTTGAGACTTTTCTTCTGGAAACTTCTGCTGAGACTCTTCCTCTGGGAACTTCTGAGAGCTTTGAAGAATCAGCCAAAGTTGCTGAAGACTTCTGAGGGTCAGCTGAAGTTGCCAGAGGAAACATGACTGTAGTGTCTGTACTTTTTTGGTCCATGTTGATTTCACAGGCAGAAAGTGAATTGGGATGATGGTGCTGACCGTGTGTGTGGATATTGTTGTAATTCTGCTAAGCTTGGGGTATGTAGATGTTGTTGTGGCTCTGTTAAGTTTTCTCTTCCCAGGAACAGAAACTATGAAGGATTTGAGATAGACTGGTGAGCTTCAATGTGGAGTAGGAACTGCATGGAGAGCTGGACAAGGAACTGGGATCCATCTTCCTTTAAACTCAGGTGGCAGTAGGTTAGATTTGGGCAGTAGCTGGGACCATGGAAGAGGAACCATGGAAGCTGAGAGCCTTCCTTGAGTAAAGATGAAAAGACCTCTCCTTGGGTATTTAATGCTGACTGATGACATTTTAACTTACTTGTGAACTAGGGTTGTATGGCCTTTGTACTTTCCACTACCCCATAGAAGAGTACTAAGTAGTAACTGATGAAATTGTAACTTACTTGTGACCTAGGGTATAATGGTAATGGAATTTAAAGATCCCCCTCTATTGGCTTGGTTTTCAAATTGAGTGTTAAAACCCAGAACTTATGAATCCCACTTGTGGGATAAACTTGTTGATGTAAAGAAAGCTGGCTAAAGTGGGAGGAGCTGGTGCCACAGATTTAGAGAGAGTGATGACTAGAGAGAAGGCCCAAGCAGAGAGAGGCCAGAAGTACTTTTGGGGGGTGGTATCATGGAGGCAGAGAGAGAGAAGAATTGCCAGGGTCCAGAGTTGCTGAGAGACTGCTGAGGGCTAGTTGGAGCTGCCCAGGACTTTTGGGAACTGCCACCAGAGCTGCTGAGGACTGAGGCAGCATGGCTGTGATGCTGGTATTTTGTCTGTCTGTTTTGATGTTATTTTTCCCAGATTCATCTGATGGTGACGGACAGTGCTGTTATTGCAGAGGTCCTAGAACCTTGCTGTTCATTCAGAATCCCTGAAGAAGGATTTTGTTGTTACATTTACAGAAATCCTGGAAGTGGGTCTGGCTGATGTTTTCAGGGGCTCTGAGACTGTCCTGCAAGCAGAGAGTGGATTGATGAGGACGCTGGCAATGTATCTTGTGGCTTTGTTAAGCTTTGTCTCCCCAGGAACAGAGATTGCTGAGAACTTGCCTCATGTAAAGATGAAGAAAGGACCTCTCCTTGGGTTTTCAATGTTGTGATGATGTCTTAACCTTATTGTAGCTTTAAGGGTAGATGGCCTTTTGTATTCTCCTGCCCCTTTTGAGAAAGTGCTTGGTGTTAATGGATGGTTAATGGTTAATTCAATTGTGATCCAGGAGTGGGAAACTTTTGACTGTTTGTATTCTGTGACTGACCAAATGAATGTGCTTTGTTTATGATTGGAAACTAATATCCATTTGAGAAGAGAAACTTTGTTGACTCACTAAATGAATGTACTATCCAGGGGTGAGCTACTTTGAACTTGCTAAATGAATGAGTTACACTGTATTGTGATTTTCTCTGTTCTGTGGACATTTTTGCTTTGTCACTGAATAAAATAGAGTTACTATGCTGGAATTCCAAATCTCGGAAGTTGCCTTTGCTTGGCATTACATAGGGGTGGATGGCCTTTGTCCTTTCCACTGCACCTTAAGAAGGTACTGAGTAGTGACTGATGGAATTGTAACTTAATTGCACCCCATGGGTGGAGAACCTTGTCTTTTTTACTTTCTGATTCAATTAAGGACTTTGTGATTGACTAAAAGATTGTTCTTTGCTTAAAACTATGGGACCGCTCTGGTGAAAACTACTATTTTAGTGTTAAGTTGTTGAGTTGTGACATGGTGAATGCTGTACCTTGATGTTATGTGAATATTTTGTCTTAGTTTATTGCTGAATAAATGGAGAGCTTGCTATACTATGTAATCAGAACCCTGAAGCTATTCATAGCAGCAGTTCTCTGGAAAGTTGCTTATGCTTGGCTTCACAAACACCTAGCCACCCCAACACACATGCAGATTTATACTTTCTTTGAAACTCTTAGGCTTAGATCATTGCATGGGACACTGAGAATTTGTGTAACTTGCCCGCTATCTCATAGCTGTTTTGTTTCAGAAGCAAGTCTTGTAAAGTTACCTGCTGATTCCAATGCCCTCCCTCTTATTGAGTCATGATGTTCCTTCAATATCTATATGTGGTCAAGTATTATTATATTGTTTATCTTTATTATCACTACCACCCCCACCACCACCAACAGCAGCAGCAGCAGCAACAGCATCTTTCTTTCCTACCTATGTAACCTTCACTTCCTCCCAATTCCCATGTTTGTGAAATGACTGGATTACTCAATGATCTTTCAAGCTCTAAATGATAGGCAAAGCTTGCAAGAACTTGGGGTTCCATTACTACAGAAAATACAGTGCTTTTCTGTAATGCTTCTTATATCAGGGTTCACAAATGCTGTCGTGAAAGCTGAGATGACATTTTTCTGTCCTTAATTCTTTCCTGTCATTTATTTTGGTGCTACCAAAAAGATCCAGCTCCATGATGTTACTATTCAACTAAAACAGTATCTAATTTAATATTTGACACATTACATTAACTTGCTTTATTTATAAACAAAAAAAACTGCCTTGCCTCATCCTGACAAATATGTATGGTACATGGAGTGGAGTTAACAGCCCATCACGCAAGAGACATGAGCTGGCTAGAAACCCAAGTGAGTCCTCAGCAGGCTAATAGGGTGAAGGAGTTTTGTGAGATTTTTTTTTTTCTCCCAACAAGATTTAAGAAAAATGAAAAGAAAATCATCTTACACAACCATCTGTCTCTCTACTCCATTGTTCTTTATGTTTGGAGTTTACCTTCATTCTTTTATCCTCTCCTAGTTCCATAACTTTGTGGTTGAGGACTTTCCTCTTTTGTCCTTATTTCCTGAATATGCTCTTTTCATTTTTCTTCTCTCTAATTCCTTCCTTCCTTCCTTGTTTTCTTACTGACTCCCTTACATCTTTTTTCCCCCCTTCCTTCCTTTCTGCAACATATCTAAAACAGAACACATTATCTTTCTTTTCAAATGTGCCCTCATTCTAAATTTCCCTATCACTTTTAAGGGGACTATCATTCTCCTTGTCATTCAGGTTTGTTACCTTAATGTCAGTATCAACTCTTCTCTCTTGCCCACCCCACGCATTTGATTTGTGGTCAAAACTCATAATTTATTTCTATACAACATCTCTAGCATATTTACCCTCTTTTCTACTCACACAGACATGACATTAGTTGAGGCTTTATTCACCTTCCACTTGTACTATTGCAACAATTTCCTAATTGTTCCTATGGCCTGAAGTCTTTCATCATTCTAATATATGTTCTATTAAGCTGCTAAAGTGATCTTCCAAAGGTGGAAATTTGACAATTTCATTCCCTTGCTCAATAAAAACCGATATTTCTTCCAGGATAAAATAGAAAAACCTTTGTTTGGAATTAAAAAGCAATCTTTACAACCTCTCCTGTCTTATATTCTACTCCACTGCACATAAAGTATTATCCAGTTTCATGGGTCTACTTACTGTGTCTTGACCACAGTCCTTCATCTCACACATTCACATTTCACACTGATTTATTCCCATGAATGAAAAGTTCTCCCTGCTCCAACATCCTCCTATTGGAATCTTGACTTCTTTTAAGATTGTGCTCAGGCACTACCTCCTCTGTGCGTTTTTTCTTGGTTCCTCAGCTTCTCATGCTACCTTCTTTAAGGTTAACTTCCATACGTTCCGAATTTATTTTTCATATTCTGATTGGTGTGTAGTAATAGTCTTACAAATGGTTTCTGAATTGAATTGAATTGTGCATTGAGTAAACACACTTATACTGAATCAGACTTGTTCAGATGATCCTCTCAAATGAAAATTCTTCATCTTAGGCATAAGAAGATACATTGATTTCAGACAGGTAATGAGGAAGCAGAAAAGAATTTTCTATAGGAACAAGTCCTTTTCAATCTGTGGCTGATATTAAACATGTGAAGGGTTCTTAGATAGAAAATACTATTTAAATATTAAATAAAAAAGTATCCTTTTCAAGGCATTAGATTTCATGTAAATAAATTGATATGAACAGTAAAGCTAACTACTAGTACTGGAAACTTATCCATCATTTATTGTGTTTGTCATATGATTTGTTAATTATCACAGTCTTTTTCATGTTACACTTAGATGTTCTGTCATTGTTGTCTCATCCTTACACCCTCAACCCCAGTGCCATGATTTGTTTTCTGTAAATTAGACATAGTGATTGATCTGTTTTTTTTTTAATATATTTTTTTATGCATGAATTCCATGTTACTTGGCAAAGATGGATTAAGAAGGTTTCTTTTTCCCCCTACAATCAAAGCTGTCTTCCATTGACATCTCTCTTATTCTGAAGTCTCCTTTAGTTATGTATTGCCTCCAGGGCAAAAATGAAAACAAACAAATAAACCCACCCTCAACCTAACATTTCAGACCCTTTCCAATCTTTCTGGCAGATACTGCTCTGGTCTTATTTTCATATCTTGCCCCTTCAGATCTTCTCTCTTCTCACCAAGCTGCCCTTCGGGCTGTTTTCCATATACATTCCATTCTATTCCATCTCTTAGTCTTTTTTCTGTTCTCAATTCTTTATCTGTAAATTTGAAAGATTTTACCAGATGATTGATGAGGTCCTTTCTGCTGTCACATTCTTTGACACTCTATATTTTCCAAACAATCTTAAAAAATGATCTTGGGTCATTCTTTGAAGATTGATATTCCCACCCCCAGTCTTTTCCTCTTTCTTTCCCTGAATAAATAATAGTAATGACAGGTTGAAGTCAAAGTCTTAACATTATATAATGTTCAAATTAGCAAGTACATTGGAAGTTAGAATCCAACTATCTATTTTTTACAGATGAGAAAACCAAGACTAAGACCTTCTTGGGGTCATTTTCTCAGGGTCCCATAGCACAAGTTTGGAAGTGTTGAGAGCATAGTCAAGGCCTTCTACCTCCCCTCTATACCCTCCTCCCCCCATAGCATACTGCCTCCTGCTTATTTATTTCAAGGAGAGAGGAATCTATAAAGACATAAGTGAAAGTGGGATATCTAGAGACAGCCAGCCAGAGAACTGAGCTTGGCTATATCAATAGAGGGGAAAAAAAAGAGTCATAAGCATATCTGGCTGTCAGTTCAGACTTTTTCAAACAGTTATTGAATACATTTAGACATGGAAGGCCTTTGTGCATGTCTTCTGTTAAATAAAGAAAAGGGCTTTCTTTGTATATAAAGAAGAAGTGAAATTTCTCAAGGGATTAGGCCAAGGCAGGATTTTTTTCTTTTTCTTTTCCCTCCATTTCTTTCTACAGCCTTACTATTTTACAAGCACTGAGAGTTCTTAGCATTTGGATAAGAGTGGGATGCTATTGAGAGTCACACTGCAAATGCATGAGCTAAACATATATGAACTGTATCTGTGTGTATGTGAAAGTCTGTATATATACATGTATGTATACATGCATATCCATATGCACGTGCATATAGCATATGGATGTAGATATGAGTAGTGTGAAGTCAATTCTATCTCTAAGTCTCTCAAAATTTACAGCAGTGTGAGACAGTGTAGTCCAGTGGGAAGAGCAAAGGTTCAGGAGTCAGAGGACCTGGGTTCAGATTTCACCTTTGCCTCTTGCTACCCTGAAGAAAGTACTTAATTTTCTTTCGTTAAATTAGGGGATTTTATCAGATAATCCTTGGGGTCCCTTCCCACTCATATCAATGATCTTATGTTGGAACTGGAGGTGAGTTTGGAAACCATTTATACCAGGGCTTGTTAATGTTGCATATGTGTGTATGTATGTAGGTGATGGCCCCTAGGGTAGTATATTGCAAAGCCTATGCATAGACCCTTTTTAAGAATAATATTTTTAAATGAATAAAATAAATTTTACATCTATTTTTATCTCTAT
>CM053585.1:12315278-12347734 GCA_028646515.1 Pseudochirops corinnae
TTGGCTTTTTGGGCCTCTTTTGCCATTTGAGTTAATTTATTTTTTAAGGTGTTATTTTCCTCAGTCAGGTTGTTGACTCTCTTTTCATGATTTTCTTGCATCATTTTCATTTCTCTTCCCAATTTTTCCTCCACTTCTCTCATTTGGTTTTCAAAATTCTTCTTAAACTACTCTATGGCTTGTAGGAAGTCTTCATGTTTCTTGGAATCATTCAGGGTGGGAGTTCTGACTGTGTTGTCTTCCTCCCATTCCATGCTTTGATTCTTTTTGTCCTTAAAGAAGGAATCTAAAGTTGTATTGCTGTTCTTACTTTGCTTACTTTGCCTGCTCATGTGGCCAGTTAATTACTTGATTTTTTAGCTCTGTGGATCTTTCCTTCCAGAAGGGAAAGCTCTGTTCCAAATCGCTGGTGTTTTCACAGCTCCCAGAGGTATTAGGAGGCCACTACATCCCCCCATCGGCTTTGGCTCACTGAATACGCACCCCAAGACCACCACACAAGACCACAATCTGGATCCAAGCCCTCAACACAAGAGCACTTAGGCTCTGAACAATTGCTTGATCCCCCTGCAGTCTGCAGTCTGGGAGCTCTTAAGCAGCCACATGGAGACAGCTGCAGGGCCACCACTTCTGCGGCTTCTTTGCCCTCAGGTCAGTTTGGCTGGATTTGCTTTTCTCCCCCAAGTTTGGCTGAGTTGCACTGACTTTTCACTTAGTCCTTTTTTCTTATGGCTTGTTAATTCTAGAAACTGCCACAGCTGCTGCTGATATACTTTCCTAGAAGCTCCAGCTGCAGCTCATCGTGGCTGCCTCAGGGCCAAGCTGTGGTTTCAGGCTACCCTGGGTTCATCTCCCAGCATGCTGTGATGAGCCCTTCCTGCCAAGCTGCCTTCAGCAGGGGACATGATTTTCCATATTTTTGTGAGTTTTGGAGCCCAAAATTTGTTTAGAGTCATATGAGTATTTGAGGTGGCTATATTGGAGCTGCAGAACCTTGTTGCTTCTAAGCTACCATCTTGGCTCCACCCCCCCACCATTGCCACCTATGTTGATGTCTGAATGTTTAGTGGTTTTCTCCTAGAAAATATTTTGCATTAATCATTTTGACTTATTTTTATTCATAAAACAAGCATTTCCATTACATAGTACAATAAATAAAAAACCAATTTTACATGAGAGTACAAATCTACCATGCACAAATTGATATTCCTTCCAAATGTGCAAAAATATTCTTCTAAATGCATTTATTTTTACATTTATGTCAATTTCTATTTTATACATTTTATATCCATTTATCCATTTACATGTTGCCATCACCCTTTATAAAATGGAGAATACTTCAGAATATAGATTGTTTGTCTTATCTATATATCTTTGGCACCTATGAAAGTACCCTAATAATATGTCATTCAATAGTCAGCAAATAATGATTAGGTATTTACACCATGCCAGAAACTGTACTTTGGTTGGTTTTAATACTTTATTCTTGAAGATCAAAATTATATCACTATGTTAGAGTCAAGTTAAAGTATGTCCAACTACGGCTGATCAGATGAACATGAACTCAGGAATAGGTTAGTTACAAATAGTTCATGTGAACATTTTGAGTGGGTTATCTAAATTTGTGCAACTCACATTTCTTTTAAACTATTTCAAATCTCTTTTGCTCATACAGCATAGTACTTACTCTTATGAGAGCATACCATGCTGAACAATCCTGTGCCAGGGTCTCCCATGCCCTATAATCAATTTCAAATTCTTAAGAGAGACCTTGAGAGGGTCCTTGTACTGCTTTTGCTGACCATTATGCATGCCCTGTGTGAGTTCTCCATAAAGTAGTCTTTTTGGCAGGCATTCTTTGACATTCAAACAATGTGTGCAGTGCGTTGGAGTTGAGCTCTCTGCAGCAGAGTTTGAATACTTGGCAGTTTAGTTCAAGAAGAGACCTCAATGCCTGCTATCTTATCCTACCAGGTGATCTTCAGAATCTTCTTAAGACATTTCCAATGGAAGCGATTCAATTTCCTGGCACAGCAGGTAGACTGTTCAGGTTTCACAGGCATATAACAATGTGGTCAGCACAACAGCTTTGTAGACCTTCAGTCTTGTAGTCCATCTAATACCTCTTTTTTCCCACACTTTCCTTCAGAGCTTTCCGAACACTGAGATACCTTTGGCAATGCGTATGTCAAACTCATTATCGTTGTGTATATTCTTGGAAAGTATACTACCAAGGCAAGGGAAATTATCCAGAGCTTTAAAAATGTCTCCATTTGCTGTAACCAATTGTTCCCTGTATAGATAGTGTGGTGCTGGCTGTTGAAGCACCTGCATTTTCTTGGTGTTAATTGTTAGGTCAAAAATATCATAAGAAGATCATAGATCCATGCCTTGTTGCAACTCAGCTTCAGGGCCTTCATTGAATGTGAAATCATATGTGAGCAGAAAACCATGCACCAACAAACCTTCTTTGGCCTTGGCTTGTAGCCTTTTCAAGTTGAAGAATTTACCATGATTGTGTTAGCTGACCTTGATGCCATGTTTGTCCTATCTGAAGGAGTTTGACAACGTGGCTGAAAACAGCATATTAAAAGTTATGAGAGCAAGCACACAGTCCTGTTTCACTTTGTTGGTGACTGGGAAAGTATGAGAGCATTGTCTATCATCCAGAACCTGGGAAATCGACATACAATACTAATGCACTTCTCCTGGCAACCAAATTTTGATATAATTTTCCATAAGCCCCCATACCTGACAATTTCAAAGGCCTTGGTCAGATCTACAAGTGTTATGTACGGGCCTATGTTCTGCTCCTGGCAGTTGTCAGGTAGCAATCACCTTATCCACCATTTCTCTGCTCTTTCTGACACCACACTGGATCTCAGGTGGATGATTAAGCACTGAGGATAAAAAGACAAAAGAAACATGGTCCCAAACTTCCAGGAGCTGATATCTTAATGGGAGTAACCATACATATGTGTGTAGATATATGGCAAAAAGGTAAATATTCAGGAAGATCTTTGCTGTTGAATGGATAAATTAATAAAGAAGTCAACACTGCTCTCCATATTTCATTACATGTTTAAGAAATTAAGACAAAGGGAGGTATGGGAATCTGTCACCTCATCATATACCACACAGCTGATATCTCAGAACTCATCATTTACCATAGAAACTTAATGTACTACAAGACTGAATCAAAATTAATCAAATCAAAACTAATCCAAATCTATAACTCATACCTTCCTCCCTTTCTTCTGTGCCCCCTCCTCAAGACAGATAGCCAAGTGCAATCATAAGAAACATATTTTCACATTAGTCATGTTGTGAAAGAAGAATCAGAATAAAAGGGAAAAACTATGAGACAGAGGGAAAAAAAACATAAAAGAAAGAAAATAGAATGCTTCAATCTGCATTCAGATGAGACAATTCTTTCTCTGGATGTGGACAGCATGTTCCACTGTGTACTGCCCTCTGTTCACTAGTCTTTTGGAATTGTCTTAAGTCATCGCAGTGCTGAGAAGAGTTAAGTCTATCACAGACAGTCATCACAGGAAGTTGTTACTGTGTGCACTGTTTTCCTGGTTCTGCTCTTTTCACTCAGCATCAGTCTTTCCAGGTTTTGTCTGAAATCCACCTGCTCATCTTTCTTTTTTTTTTTTATTTCTTTATTTAAATTTATTTGTTTAATTCTAGTTCACGATATTCAGTTTGACAATCCCTTGAACTTCAACTTTTCTCCCCCTCCCTGTCCCATTTCCATGGTGGTATTCAATCAAAAATGGATTCTATAAATCTCTTTACATTAAACATTAGTCAAGTCATAAAGGATTATGACCAATGGAGTGAACAATGAGAAAGAAGGAACTAAACAAAACAAAACAAAACATAAAAGAGAGAGAGCAAGTAGTTTGTTGCAGTCTACATTCAGATTTTATAGTTCTTTCTCTGGATGTGGATATCCCTTTCTATCATGGGTCTTTTGGAATTGTCTTCTAACGTTGTGTTGCTGAGAGGAGTCTAGTCTATCAAAGTTAGTTGTCACACATGTGATGTGTCTTTAATTTTGTACAAAATTCTCCTGGTTCTGCTCTCCTCACTCAGCATCAGTTTATATAAATCTCTCCAGGTTATTATACAGTCCATCTGTTCATCATTTCTGATAGCACAATAGTACTCCATTACCTTCACATACCACAACTTGTTTAGCCATTCCCCAATTGATGGGCACCCCATTGATTTCCAGTTCTTTGCCACCACAAAAAGACTTGCTATAAATATTTTTGTACTTATGGGTCCTTTTCCCACTTCTATTATCTCTTTGAGATACAGCCCTAGAAGTGGTATTGCTGGGTCAAAGGGCATGCACTTTTTTAATAGCCCTTTGGGCATAGTTGTGGACTGTTCTCCAGAATGGTTGGATCAATTCACTACTCCACCAACAATGTGTAAGTGCTCCAAATTTTCCACATCCTCTCCAACATTCATCATTTTCCTGTTTTGTCATGTTAGTAAATCTGATCGGTGAGATATCTTACCTCAGAGTTGTTTTGATTTGCATTTCTCTAACAAATAGTGATTTAGAGCATTTTTTAAAAATGCTTATAAATATCTTTAATTTCTTCCTCTGAATACTGCTGGTTGATAACCTTTGACCATTTATCAATTGGGTAGTGACTTGTATTTTTATAGTTTTAACTCAGTTCTCTGTATATTTTAGAAATGAAACCTTTATCAAAGACATGTCTGTAAATAATCTTTCCCAGTTTTCCCTTTCCTTCCTAACCTTGTATACATTTCCTTTATTTGTACAAGAACTTTTCAATTTAATTGAATCAAAATTATCAATTTTACATTTCATAAACTCTCTTACTCTCTAAACTACAAAAATTATTTTATTAAGCTAGGAAAAAAAATAACAAAGTTCATCTGGAAGAAGAAAAGGTACAAAATATCAAGGTAATTAATGAAATGAAATGCTAGGAAAGATGGCCTAGTCATTCCACATCTTAAATTGTATTATAAAGAAGCAATTATAAAAACCAGTTGGTACTGGCTAAGAAATAGTGTGATTAGGTACACAAGACATGCTAGTCAATGACTATAGTAATCTATTATTTGATAAACCCAAAGACTCCACTTTCTGCAATAAGAAATCCCTATCTGACACAAACTACTGGGAAAACTTGGAAATAGTATAGCAAGACTAGGCATAGATCAACATCATATACAATATGTCAAAATAAAGTCAAAATGGGTACATGATTTAGATATAAAGACTGATAATACAAACAAACTGGGAGAGCAAGGAATAGTTTACCTGGCAGATTTATGATAAAGGGAAGAATTTTTGGACAAACAAGAGATACAGAACATTATGAAATGCAAAATAAGTAATTTTGACATTAAATTGAAAAGTTTTTGCACAAAGGACAATGCAACCAAGATTAGGAGGGAAGCAGAAAACTGGGAAAGAATTTTTGCAACAAGTGCCTCTCATAAAGGTGTCGTTTCTAAAATATGCAAAGAACTGAGTCAAATTTATAAGAATAAAAGTTGTTTTCCAAATGAGAAATGGTCAAAGGATGTTGTCATATGAAGAAATTAAGGCTATCTGTAGGTTTATGAAAACAATATTCTAAATTACTATTGATTAGAGAAATTAATATTAAAACAACTCCCAGTTACCACATCATACATATCAAATTGACAAACATTACAAAATAGGAAATTGATAAATGCTGGAGAACAAGTGGAAAAGTTGGAACACTAATACACTGTTGGTGGAGTTGTGAACCAACTCATCCATTATGGACAACAATTTGGAAGTATGCCTATAAAACTGTGTATACTCTTTGACCCAGCAATACCACTTCTAGTTCTTTATCCTAAAGACTTCAAAGAAAAGGGAAAATTTTCTGTATGTACAAAAATATTTATAGCAACAGTTTTTGTAGTGGCAAAGTACTGAAAATTGATGGGATGCTCATCACCTGGGAAATGGTTGAATAAATTGTGGTATCTGACTTTGTTGGAAGGCTATTGTGGTGTAAGAAATGATGAGGAAAATGGCTTCAGAAAAAAATCCTAGAAGACTTATGTGAACTGACACAAAGTGAAGTGAGCAAAACAAGAAGGACATTGTACACAGTAACAGCAATGCTGTGACTTTGATCAGCTGTGAAAGACTTAGCTAGTCAGATCAAGATAATGATCTAAGATGACTTCGGTACCCATGATGAAAAATGTTATCCTCCTCCAGAGAGAGAACTGACAAATTCTGAGTGCAGAGTGAAGCATATTTTTCTAATTTATTTTTCTTGCTTTTTTGCAATATGGCTCACATGAGAATGTTTCACATGACATCAAATTTATAATCAATATATCACTTTCATTCTCGATATGTGGGTGAGGAGTTGGTGGGAGAATGAATGTTAAAAATGAACTAGCAACCTCTTAAAAAAAAATCAGCCTTTGATTCCAGAACATGACTTCAAGACTAACTCTTAACACATTGCATCATTCTGTCTTTCTAAATGGGAGAATCATCATCATCATCATCATCATCATCATCATCATCATCATCATCATTACATGTATATTGATAAACTATTTCAGTGTATAGTGGTAGCTAGGTGGCACAGTAAAGAGAATACTGGGTCTGGAACTCAAAGAAAAGGGAAAATTGATCTTCTAAGTTCCTCATTTTCTCAGTTCAAATCTGGCCTGAGGCACTTACTTGCTGACCCCGGGCAATTCATTCAATATTGTTTGCTTCGGTTTCCTCACATACAAAATGAGCTGGAGAAGGGAATGGCAAACTACTCCAGAAACTTTGCCAAGAAAACCCCAAATGGGATCACTGAGAATCAGACATGACTGAAACAATGGAAGGATAACAACAGCATTTCAGTAGATAGTTGTGAGGCTAAAATGAAATAATAAATACACCATTCAAGTGTCTGAGACAGATTATTTTTTTTTAATCCATATGAGTTTATTTTGAAAGTAATATTTCATCCAACACAAAATAAATCCCACATGTGCCAGAGAAGAATAACAACAAAAAAGGAGACACTGAAACTTTCATCTTCTCCCTGCAGTCATTGGTTCAAGTCGAGCTTGGGTCTATATTAGCTGAACATTACTCCACCTTTAAATGAATAGCCATTTAATTGTGCCAGTAGTCTTGGCCTAAAAGATTCATGGAAGTTACACAGAACCTGCATCAACAACATGGTATTCATTACCAGTGGAGTCAGGAGGAGTCAATTTCAAATCTTTTTTTTTTGGGGGGGGGGGATTTGTTTTTAAAACTTTGAGTTCCAGATTTTTTCCCTTCTTCTCTTTTCCCTCACCCCCATGAGGAACATAAGCAATTCAATAGAGATTGTACATGTGTAGTTACCCAAATTATTTCCATAATTGTTATATTGTGAAAGACTAACTATATTTCCCTCTATCCTGTCCCACCTCCCACTTATTTTATTTTCTCCTTTGAGCTTTTCCCTTTTCAAAAATGTTTGCTTCTAACTAACATCTCTCCTAATTTGCCCTCCCTTCTATCATCTTCTCCTCTTATCCCCTACCTCTCCCACTTTCCTGTAGGGTAAGATACCCAATTGAGTATGTATGTTCTTCCCTCCTTAAGCCAAATTCAATGAGAGTAAGATTGTCCCATTCCCTTTCACCACTTTGCTCTTCCCTTCCATTCTCTTGCCTATTTTATATGAGATAATTTACCCTAAACTATCTCCCTCACCTTCTCCCAATAAATTCCTCTCTCACCTCTTAATTTTATTTTTATATATCATCCCATCATATTCAACTCATCCTGTGTCCTTTATCTATGTATACATGAATATACATATGCCTACAATCAAATATATATTTACATACACATACACCCTCCTCTACATATATGTGCATGTGTATGTGTGTGTATATATGCATGTATGTCCCCTTCAACTCTCATCATACTGAGAAAAGTCTTATAAGTTACAATCATCATTTTTTTTTCCATGTAGACATGTAAATAGTTCAACTTTAATAAGTTCCTTATTTCTTTTTCCTGTTTACCTTCTCATGCTTCTCCTGCTTCTTGTATCTGAAAGTCAAATTTTCTGTTCAGCTCTATTTATTTCATCAAGAATGTTTGAAAACTCTCTATTTCATTAAACAACTATACATTTCCCTGAAGCATTATACTTGATTTTCCTGGATAGGTGATTCTTGGTTTTAATCCTAGCTCCTTTCACTTCTGGAATATCATATTCCAAGCCTTTCAGTCCCTTAATGTAGAAGCGCTAGGTCTTGTGTTATCTTGATTGTGTTTCCACAATACTCAAATTGTTTCTTCCTAACTGCTTGCAATATTTTCTCCTTGACCTAGTAACTCTGGAATTTGGCTATAATATTTCTAAGATTTTTCTTTTTAGGATCTTTTTTCAAGAGGCAATCAATGAATTCTTTCAATTTCTATTTTGTCCTTTGGTTCAAGAATATCAGGGAAATGTTGCTTGATAATTTCTTAAAAAATGGCGTCTAGGTTCTTTTTCTGATTATAGCTTCCAGGTAGGTCAATAATTTTTAAATTATCTCTCCTGAATCTATTTTCCAGGTCAGTGGTATTTCCAATGAGGTATTTCACATTGCCTTCTATTTATTTTTTTGCCATTTGTTTGGATCTGTTTTATAATATCTTGATTTCTAATAAAGTCATTAGCTTCCAATTACTCCAATCTAATTTTGAAGGAGTTATTCTCTTCAGCAAATTTTTGGCATTCCTTTTTCCCTCTGGCAATTTCAACTTTTTAAGGCATTCTTCCACTCATTGGCTTTTTGGCCTCTTTTGTCATTTGAGTTAGTCTATTTTTTAAGGCATTTTCTTCAGTGTTATTTTGGGCCTCCTTTAGCAGACTGTTGACTTACTTTCTGTGATTTTCCTGTATCATTCTGATTTCTCTTCCTTATTTTTCCTCCACTTCTCTTCTTTGATTTTCAAAATCCTTCTTGAGCTTCTCCATGGCTTGTAAACAGTTTATATTTTTCTTGGAGGCTTTTTATTTTATTTTTTTTTAACTTTTATTTATTTTAGTTTACATCATTCATTTCCATGACATTTTGAGTTACTAATTTTCTCCCCATCTTTCCCCTACAAACAACCCCAAAACAGCCATCCCATTGTATAACCCCTCCCCCAATCTTGTCTCTCCTATGTCCTACCCCATCACCCCTGTGACTCTCCGGTAGGGCAGGATGGATTTCCCTATCACAATGCCTGTGTATCGTAAGTAACAGTTGTGTGTAGCCATTAATAATAATAATAATAATTGTATATATATGTATATATATATATATATATATATATATACTTATAATTTTTTTTTAACATTTGATTATACAACTTTAAATTTTAGATTCTTTCTCTTCCTCCCTTGTCACCCACCCTCACTGGAAAGACAAGCAATTAAATACAGGCTGTACATGAGTAATTACACAGAACCTCTCCACAATGAGCATATTTTGAGAGAGTGATTATATGTCCCTCCTTCCTATCCCACCCTGCCCTTGTTCTATTCTCTACCCTGTCCCTGTCCTTGTCCCTTTACAGATGTGTGTACTTCCATCAACCCTCCCCCTCACACTCCCCTCCCCTCTGTCATCCTACCTCTCATCTTCATCCCCCCTACTCTCCTGTGTGGCAAGATACCCAGTTCAGAGTGTATGTCATTCCTTCCCTAAGCCAAATTCAATTATACTAAGGTTGACGCTTTCCCTTTTGCCTTCCTGTTCTTCCCCTCTATTGTAACAATTATCCTTTGCTTCTTCTATATGAGATGATTAACCCCAATCTGTCTCTCTCTGTCTCCTCTCATTCTAATCCTCTCCCACCTCAGGATTTCACCTTTTAGAATATTGTCCCTTCCTAGTCAATTGATCTTGTGCCCTGTTTGTATTCATGTATACACATACTCAGATATGTATTTGTATGCGCATATAAACCCTCCTATATAGATATATGTGTATGTATATGTATATACGTATATAGATATTTTTATTCCCTTCACCTATCCTCACACTGAGAAAAATTTCATCAGTTACACTTGTCCCTTTTCCATGTTGGCATGTAAATAGTTCAACTTTGGTAAGTTCCTTATGATTTCTTTTCCAAGTTTACCTTCTCATGCTTCTTGTGTTGGAATGTCAAACTTTCTTTTTAGTTCTGTTTTTTTCAATAAGAATGTTTGAAAGTCCTCCACCTCAATGAATGACCATATTTTCCCCTGGAACACTATACTCAATTTTGCTGGGTAAGTGATTCTTGATTAATTCTAGCTCCCTTGATCTCTGGAATATCATATTCCAGGCCCTTCGGTCCCTTAATGTAGAAGCTGCTAAATCTTGGGTTATCCTAATTGTGTTTCCACAATATTCAAATTGTTTCTTCTTGACAGCTTGTAATATTTTCTCCTTGATCTGGGGACTCTGGAACCTGGCTATAATATTTCTAGGAGTTTTCTTTTGGGGATCCTTTTCAAGTGGTGACTGGTCAATTCTTTCAAGTTCTATTTTGTCCTCTGGTTCTAAAATATCTGAGCAATTTTCCTCAAGAATTTCTTAAAGGATGCTTTCTAAGTTCTTTTTTTGATCATGGCTTTCAAGTAGTCCAATGATTTTTAAATTGTCTCTCCTGGATCTGTTTTCCAGGTCAGTGGTTTTTTCAAGGAGATGTTTCACATTGCCTTCTATTTTTTCATTTGTTTGGATCTTTTGATAGTATCTTGATTTCTCATGAAGTCATTTGCTTCCATTTGCTCCACTCTAATTCTGAAGGAATTATTCTCTTCAGAAAGCTCTTGAAATTCTTTTTCCATATGGCAAAGTCAACTTTTTAAGGCATTCTTTTTCTCTTTTGCTTTTTGGACCTCTTTTGCCATTTGAGTTAATCTATTCTTTAAGATGTTTATTTCTTCAGTCAGGTTGTTGACTCTCTTTTCATGATTTTCTTGCATCATTCTCATTTTTCTTCCCAATTTTTCCTCTACTACTCTCATTTGGTTTTCAAAATCCTTCTTAAGCTGATCTCTAGCTTTTAGGTAATCTTCATGTTTCTTTGAGGCTTTTGGTGCAGGTGTTCTGACTGTGTTGTCCTCCTCCCCTTCCATGCTTTGATCCTTCTTTTTCCCAAAGAAGGAATGTTGAGTTTGGTTGCTGTTGTTACTTTGCTTCCTATGCTTACTCATGGTTGGCCAGTCACTGATTTATCAGCTCTGTAGAACTCTGCTTCCAGAGGGGGAAGCTCTGTCCCAAATCACTGGAGTTTTCCAAGCTTCTGGCACTTTTAGGAGGCTGCTGCAGCCCCCACCAGCTCTGCCTCACTGAAAACACACGCCAGGACCACCACCCACGACCACGATCCGGATCCAGGCTGCCCAATGCAAGAGCCCTTGGCCTCTGAATGATCGCTTGGCCCCCCTGCAGTCTGCAGGCTGGGAGCTCTGAAGCAGCAAGGTGGAGGCAGTTGCAGGGCCTCTGCTTCTGCCGTTTCCTTTCCCTGGAGGCAGTTTGGCCAGACCCGCTCATCTCTCCCAATTTTAGCCTAGCTCAACTGACCTTTCACTTAGTCCTTTTTTTCTTATGGTTTGATAATTCTGGATACTGCCACAGCTTCTGCAGATCCACTGTCCTGAAGCTGCAGCTATGGCTTGTCTCAGCTAGTCAGCCCGCACCCAGGGCCAAGCTGCCATTTCAGGCTGGGCTGGTTTCGGCTCCCAGCACTGAGGTGATCCCTCCTAGCTGAGCTGCCTTCAGTGGAAAGTATATTTGTGTGTGTTTTAGAGCTCTAGAATTTGTTTAGAGTCATATTTTGTGGGTATTTTGAGGTGGCCATGTGGGAGCTGCAGTACCTTGTTGCTCCTATGCCGCCATCTTGGCTCCACGCCCTCTTGGAGCCTTTAGATGCAGGAGTTCTGACCTCTATGTCTTCCTCCCATTCCATGTATTTATCTTTTTTTGTCCCTAAAAAAGGATTCTATCCTTTGTTTTAGCTTTCTGTGCTTGCTTATATTGCCAGCCAATTACTTGGCCCTTGAGCACTTTGCCAAGGTAGAGCTCTCCTTCTAAAATGGAGAGAGCTTTGTCCCAAATCATTAGGGTTTTTGCAGCTTCTGGAGCTATTCAAAGGGTGCCATCTCTGCAGCCCCCCTATACTCTGGTTCCCTGGCCACATACCCCAGGGCTGACACCCAAGCCTGCAATCCAGATCCAAGCATGTTAAACAAGAACAATTCCCCTCTGAATGGTCACTTGATCCCCCAACAAACTGAAGGCCAGGAGTTCCCGAGCCAGCCACATATGGCAGCCTGCTTGCCTCCTCCATGTCATGCCACTGGGGGCATCAGCCAAACCATGCTCTTCTGTCACCCCATTTTCCAACAAAGTTCCACACTGACCTTTTACTTTGTCTTTGGGGTTCATTCATTGAGAAGTCTGGAAACCATGACAGCTGCTGGTTATTCACTCTCCTAAAGTCTGTTCTGACAGCTGCTGGTCAGGGCCTCCCTGTGGCTGCAACTATGTGGCTTCAACAGTACTGTGCTTAGCTCCCAGAGAGCTGTGATAGAAGTTTCCTGTTGGCCTGCCAGCTGTCTTCAGCTGGAGATTTGTTTCTCTGTCACATTGTTGGTTCTGTAGCTTCAAAATTTGTTTAGAATCATTTTATTTTTTACAGATATTGGAATTGTTTGGAGCCAGAGCCTATCCCAAGTTTGTGGTTCTACTCCATCATCTTGGCTCCCTCCTTGAGACAGGATTTGATCTCATCTCTTTCTGACTTAAAATCAATACTCCACCCACTACATGACCCAGCTGCCTGGAAAGGGATGACTTAATGCTTGAAATAACCTTGGTGCTTCCCTCATCAAACACTTTAGTTTTTCATATAAGGAAACTTGAGGTGCAGTTAGATGAAGTGTATCTTCCTATAACCATGCAGGTAAGAATTATAGAGCTGGCATATGAACACCCTTTTCTAAATCTATACCCAATAGTTTTCCAGCTAACTCCCCTTAGTTTCCCAAAGTAAGCCTCCTGATCTAAATTTACATGTTTGGGCTTCTTTGTTGTTCTGCAAACACGGCAAGAAAGAAGCAGAAGTGGCAGCCCTGCAGCGACCTCCACATGGTTGCTTCAGAGCTCTTGGTGTGCAGATTGAAGGCGGGGCAAGTGATCATGCAGAGGCTAAGTGCTCTTGCCTTAAGCTGCCTGGATCAGGATTGTGTTCTTGGGTGGTGGTCGTGAGGTGTGTGACCAGGAGCCTAAACTCGTGGGGACTGCAGAGACAGTGGCTTTCTAATAGCTCCAGCAGCTATGAAAACCCCAGTGATTTGGGGCAAATCTCTCCTCTCTGGAAGCAGAGTTCCACAGAGCTAAAAATTCAAGTAATTGACTGGCAATATGAGCAGGCAAAGGAAGCAAAGTAAGAACAGCAATCCAAATTTAGATTCTTTTGGGGGGGGACAAAAAAGATAAAAGCGTGCAATGGGAGGAAGACAACACAGTCAGAACTCCCACACCTTAAACTTCCAGGAAAAAAGTAGACTGGTTACAATCCATAGAGGCACTTAAGAAGGATTTTGGAAACCAAATAAGAGAAGAGGAGAAAAAATTGGGTAGAGAAATGAGAAAGATGCACAAAAATCATTATAAGAGAGTTAACAACTTGACTAAAGAAACTAACACATTAAAAAACATATTAACTTAAATGGCAAAGGGGGCCCAAAAATCCAGTGATGACAAGAATGCCTTAAAAAGTCAAATTGGCAAGATGGAAAAAGAATCTCAAAAGCTCACTGAAAATAATAATTCCTTCAGAATTAGAGTGGAGTAATCAGAAGGAAATGACTTTATGAGAAACTGAGATACTGTTAAACAGGTCCAAACAAATGAAAAATAGAAGGCAATGTGAAATATCTAATTGGAAAAAAACAAAACAAAACAAAACACTGACCTGGAAAATAGATCCAAGAGAGGCAATTAAAAAATTTTTGGACTACCTGAAAACCATGATCATAACAAGAACCTAGAAATCATCCTTCATGAAATTCTCAAGAAAAATTGCTCTGATATTTTAGAACCAGAGGGCAAAATAGAACTTGAAAGAATTCACCTATCACCTCTTGAAAAAGATCCCCAAAAGAAAACTCTTTGCAATATTATAGCCAGGTTCCGGAGTTCCTAGATCAAGAAGAAAATATTAAAAGCTGCCAAGAAGAAACAATTTGAATATTGTGGAAACACAATCAGGATAACCCAGGATTATGCAGCTTCTACATTAAGAGATCAAAAAGCCTGGAATATGATATTCTTGAGATCAAGGGAGCTGGCATTAAAACTAAGAATCACCTACCCATGAAAATTGAGTATAGTGTTCCAGGGGAAAATATGGTCATTCAATGAGGTGGAGGACTTTCAAGCATTCTTGTTGAAAAAAAACAGAACTGAATAGAAAATTTGACATTGAAATACAAGAAGCATGAGAAGGTAAACATGGTAAAGAAATCATAAGGAACTTATCAAAGTTGAAATATTTACATTCCAGCATGGAAAAATGATTATTGTAACTTGTGAAACTTTTCTCAGTATGAGGATAGGTGAAGGGAATATGAATGTATTTATATATGTATACACACATATGTCTATATAGGAGGGTATATATGTGTATGGATGCATATGTGAGAGTGTGTATATGTGTGTACATAGACAAAGGGCACAGAAGCAATTGAATAGGAAGGGATGATATTTTAAAAGGTGAAATTGAAAAGTGGGAGAGGAAGAGAAGGAGAGGAGACAGGGAGCAACAGGATGGCCTTTATCATCTCATATAAAAGAGACAAGGGATGACTGTTACAATGGAAGAGAAGAACAGGAAGGAAAAAGGCAATGGGTCAACCTTACTCTTACTGAATTTGGCTTAGGGAACGAATGACATACACTCTAAATTGCATATCTGGCCCTACAGGTAGTAGGGGGGAAGTAGATGAGAGGGGGGATGATGGAAGGGAGGACAGTTTGGGGGAGGAGGGTTGTTAGAAGCACACACTTCTGTAAAGGGACAGGGACAAAGTAGAGAATAGAACAAATGGGGGGCTGGATAGGAAGGAGGGAAATATACTTAGTCTTTCACAATGTGTCCATTGTGGAGACCTTCTACATAACTACACATGTGTGGCCTGTATTGAATTGCTTGTCTTTCCAGTGGTGGTCTTTCCTGGCTATAACATTCCAAGGAGTTTTCTTTTGGGTATCTTTTTCAAGAGATTATAGGTGAATTCTTTCAATGGTGATGAGGGAGGTTGGAAAAGAATATGGAATTTAAAGTTCTAAAATCAGATGTTTATATATGTGTGTGTATGTGTATATATGTATATATGTGTACATATTTATACATGTATATATTTTTTTATTATTATTATTTGCATTTAACTGGGAATTCAGATGTACAGGCACTAGGCTATGGAGATTCATCTTGCCCTACTGGAAAGTCAGAGGGGTGATGGGGGAGGATATAGGAGAGAGCAGATTGTCAGAAGGAGTATACAGTGGGATCGCTCTTTTGGGGGGTTGGGTAGGGGAAAGACAGGGAGAATATTTGTAACCCAAAGTCTCATGGAAAATAATGACATAAAAAAAAAAAACTAAACAAAAAGTTAATTTAATCAAAAAAAAAAAAAAAGAAAAGAAAAAACAAATATTATTTCTATATTGATTTCCTGATCTTCTATAATCCCATTTTCCATAAGAAAATTCACAATGAACATGGCATTTCTATCATTTTGCAGATGAAGGAACTATAATAATAATAATGAAAATAATACCTGCTTACATAAAACCCTTTGGCTAAAAGGGATGATAGAAGTCAAATGGTCTGTTATCTTAATTTTAGAGAATAGGGACCTGAGGCCCTTAAGTTAGTTGTCCTATGTTACACCGGCAGCAAGTTGTAGAGTGGAAATTCGACTCCAGGCCTTCTGATTCCAAAGCCAGAAATCCTTATGCACCACAATGTTACAGTGTTTGCTCCTTTGATGCCTTAACAGTGCTTTGGAAATACTATTTTATTTGAATACACACACACACACACACACACACACACAAACATGCGGTATGTGTGTGTGTGTTTGAAATTCTATCTAGCAAAACTTTCCCTGCTCTATACTTGTGCAATTGATTTTTTTTTATTTCAGTTGAGAAATTTCCACTTTTTCCTATTAAATTTACCTAATTAGATGTAGTCTCATTCTAATATTCTAGCCTACCAAGAAGTTTCTTGAATTCTGAGAGGGATAATATTATTCAATGGAGAAAGAGATTTGGAGTCAGGAAGACATATTCAAATCCTACATTATATACTACTTGTGCTAAATTAAAAAGTCACTAAGCCTGTTGTTCCTCATTTAAAGATGCAATATATGATATACAAGTCTATACCTTCCTCCAAGTGGATATTGACGCATTATTTTGCTCTTCTTAGATCTGACTATTCAACCAGTTCTAAGTCTACTTGACCATAGCATTACCTAGCTTCCCAGATTTCCATTTCCTCCACAGAATAACATGTTACTACGCACTTTTGTGTGGATAAGACCTTATTAATTTAACCTCCATCCTAAGGGAGACCAGACTTCAATACCTGTTTATTTGAAGGTTAGTCTGGGCAAACAAGAATGAAAAAGTCTTTGCAGGGAACTGCCCAGAAACCTCCCTCATCTGTACTCTTGCAGTATTTTTCTTTATTTCTGGCCTATTCTACCTGACAATTCTCTCCCAAGTTGTCACCCACATACATGAATAAACATCACCGAGTGGAGAGATACCAGGACCTCATTGGATTTAATTTAAAGGTCACATCTTAAAAAAATACACTAGGAATGGCATTCTTGGTATTTCCTTCATTTTTCCCCCTCACAACTTAAAGGCTGTTAGAAAAGGAAAGCCTAGGATTGTGCTGATAAAGTGAGCTCTTAGTCATCATCTCTGGCATCCATTGGGCATTTATTTTTATACTAGGAAAAATATGTTTTCAGTTCAGAGTTTTAAAAGTGTAGAGTGATATGTGTGTACACATACACATATATGTATATCTATATATGCATATATGGCTCTACACCCACAAAACACACATACATATATGCATTTGTATATTTATGTGTGTGTATTTATATGTATATATATATATGCATATATATAATATATATACACACACACGTATATGTTTGGTGTGTGCATTTAGCATATGCATTTGTATGTGTGTATGTATTATATACACATAAGCCTCTTAATTTCAGTTAGGATTTAGTAGTTTATAAAGGGATAAAAGTTTATAAAGTTTATAAAGGGATTTTTAATAATGATAAATAACGGAAGAGTTCAGTCCTGAAAATGAATGTGAAAAAGCCCCCTTCTGTCAGCTTTCTACCTCTTTCTACCCAAGGCAACATCATTTTTGTTCAGCAGATAACCAAGTAAATACCATGTGGTAAGCACAGAGCCCTAGGGGCTCTGCTTTTTTTTTTTTTTTTTTTTTTGTCAGAAGGAACAAGAGGAAGCAGTTGGGGAGGTTTTGGAAAGGCTCCTACATCTTAGCCATTCAAAAACTATTTGTTTTGGTCAAAGTCATTAAAAGACTTGATCTTGTGTGAAAATATTTACTGCCACAAAGAATATTTAATTATTCCCCTGTCCTGAGGTAAAGCATTTGCAATCTTAATTATGTAAAACACGTCTGGAATCCAATTTGATTCAGGAAACATTCACTGCTATGTGTAAGGCAATAGAGTTCTCTTCTAATGTTGCATTCTATTTGCTCTGGATTTATCCTCTGTAGATACCTTTATTTATTTACATGGGGTCTCATTCATTTAAACATAAACTCCTTGATTTCAGGGACTATTTTTTCCTTTCTTTGAACACTAGGGCATTTGGCACAGCTCCTGATCAATTGTAAATGTTTAATTAACGCTTATCAATTGATTAATTGATTATGGCTCAATATGTTGTAATAGTGCCCTTGGGTTCTCTAAACCTTTACAACAGAATACAAACTCAGTGAGAATGGTCACACCCATTGCCTGTCTATTTTCTAAGAACTGGACTAGTCTGGTGGGGAGAGACTTGCCCCTTGGTGATGAATCTGTGGATGATGTTAACACATGACATGAAGAGAAATAATCCCAGTCCCACATTTCTGGATTTTCACATTCCCCAGTCCCTCTGTTTTTGCAGTGATGATGGCAGACTAATGGAAAAAGAGGCAGAATCTGGTACCAAAATGCTGTTTATCAGATCACCTATAAACAATCATTTTGCCCTTTATCCTATAAAGATGAGATTTTGAGCAATAATCCATGTCTGTAAATGATTCCAGAGGAATTTTTTTCCCCATTCTCATTAAAAAGAACTCAGAAGGCAAAATAAAGTTGTAATCAATGGAATAAGAGCTCACAGATTTTTTTTTAAGTAAATAAAAGAATTTACAGAGCCAGTCATCAAGCATCGGAAGACACATAAAGAATAATCTCATGGAAAATTTGGTCATCTCACACTATGACACTCACAAAAAACATTTGAAAAAAACCACAATGGCAGAAATTAATGCATTTGTTGCAATATCTGTTGTAGATTGTAAAAATATTGGAAAATTCTACTAAAAACTAAACAAGATCATCCACATCACATTAACATATATTTTGATACACAGTAACCTTAATTCAATGATGAGACCAGGTAAGGTACCCTTTATTCATTTCTGTGTACCAGGACCTGGGGGTTATGAAGTTTAAAAACACCAAACAAAGAGTTCCTAAATATGGAGATGATGAAGGAGAACATTTCAGGCATTGACAACAATCTTTGGAAACAGTTTGAAACAGGAGATGGAATTCCACATAGAACTGAATCCAGCAAGCCAATTTGCTAGAAGCAAGTGTGTACATGGTGGATAATATAGCATCATTCCGAAAAGATATGTTTGAGCTGATTGTGGAAAGGTTTGATTGGTCAAATAGCTCAAAACATTGGGTTATCCTATAAGATAATTGTAATAATAATTCAACAAGAAAATGCAACTCTCCATTCCATATTTAAGAAGGGAGAGGAGTACTTAACTTATTTTCCCAGAATGTTCATCAAAATACCAAAATTGAAAAGTTTAAAAACTTTCAAGATGAAATAATTTCAGTTATCTAAGGAAAAAAAAAATGATGTGTGTATACCTGCTCATTCCAGTAATGGAACTAGGGTGAAAAGGTATGATTTTATTGCATTTTGAGATGTACCAATCAAATACTGCTTGGGTTGGCCATTTTTTTTTTCCTTTTAAATAAAGATCTGGGAAAAGTAGGCAGGCAGTATTCAGGAAGTCTGCTAGATAAAACACCATTAAAGTCATCCTAGAGGATTAACCTCATGCTGCTCACCATTTGCTCTCCTTGTCAGTCAGGGGTTTATATCTCCACTGTAATATATATGACTTAGCCAAGATTATCTGTCCCTTGCTGGGGGAGTGATGGGGTGGACATCTGTGAAAGAGTCTGCAAAAGCATGACCAGATTTGGCCCTGTGTCTTCAAATTTAGATGGACCCAATAAAATGAGATAAAGAATTTTCCTGTTGATATCTATAGGCTGGCTTGTATTAGCTAATATAAGAATCTGTGATTTCATCTAAATCAAAGATCTTTCCAAAAATGCAAGTCACAAGCCATCTAGAAGTGCTTAGATATGCTATAAATTGCCAGAGGCTTAGGGGATTGAGACATGCCTAGGGCAACAAAGCTACCACAGTAAGTTTTAGATGTGACAATTAAATCCAGATTTTCCTACCAGGAAGTCAAGCATGTTTTTCTAGTACATCATTTTGCCATATTCTCAAATAGGTCACACTTTTATGCAGCAAATTGCTTTTTGATCACTATAACTATGCCTATTTTACATACAGGTGAGCCACCTGACATTCAAAGACTTATGACTGGTCAAATAGTCAACAGGTGTCAGGAGTTAGGCTTGACCCCATCTCTTCAAGTCAAATTCAGTGGATTTTCTATGTCACACTTCCTACCTGGGACAAAAATCTAACCTAATTTAACCAATTGTTTTAATTAAATAATGATTTTTTTTTTGTTATTGTGCATTTGGTAGTTATGAGTCTCAGGTAGGGTATTTGTCATTCATCAGTCATAGAGTTTCACAATTTCAGACACAGAGTTAGCAGTAGCTTTAGAGAGCATTAATTTATTCTGTTTGATACTTCACTGAGAATTCTTTTTAAATACATATAAAAACTGGTCCTTCGGTGGTTTCTTTTGTTTTTCCATAAAGAATTCCAGTGCGAAGCATTTCACTTTTTGATAATAGCCCATTTCTTTTTTGCATACTCTTTATTAGGAAAACATGTTTTTCACCCTTACATCAAGTTGAAATCTAATCCTCTGACATCTGCCTGTTACTTTTGATTCAGTTCTCTTTTTAAAAGTAGTACAATTTAACTACCTCCCCAAAACACAAGTTTTACCCCACATAAAAATTATTAAAATATTTTAAAAAGTTATCAATTATATCCTGAGTCTTATCTTCATCATTTAAAATATAGCCAGCTTCTTCAGTCAACCCACATATGACAGAGATTCAAGGCTTTTCCCCATTTTGTTCAATCTCTCAATATTCTCTTAGTTAATCCAAATTCTGAAAATTCAGCACTGATAATTGAAAAACATACTCAAGATTAATTAAATTTCTATATTGGAATAGAAATTTTCTTTTCTCACTCATAATTTTAAAAATCTATGTTTTTGTCATTCTGAGATGTGATCTAGCCATGGCTAAAGACAGTGAGAGTACATATTCCCTTATTCTTCACTTTAGTTTGTACTATGTTTATCATAAATATTTAAGATGTGTTTTAGGAAGGAAGTAAAGAAGGAATGAAGGAAGGAAGGAAAGAAGGAAGGAAGGAAGGAAGGAAGGAAGGAAGGAAGGAAGGAAGGAAGGAAGGAAAAGATAGAGCGCTGGAGGAAGGGAAGGAGGAAGGAGGGAAAGAAAGAAAGGAGTGAGGGAGAAAGGAAGGAACAAAGAAAAAAGGAATAAATGAAGAAAGGAATGATGGAAGGAAAGAAGGAAAAGAAAGAAGGCTAGAGGGAATGAGGAAGAACTTTATAAATGAGAGTATGGATGGATGGATAGAAGTATGGTACATCTGCCTCCAAAGTATTTGTACCAATGGAAATAGCCTGAACCATGTAACCATACTTGTAGAAATCTTATTAACATCATGATGCCCATTCTTCCCTGTAACAGATACTCATCTTAACTGATCACAGATAGCTAAGTATGAGAAAAACATAAATCACAAAATATCACAAAGGCCCACAACCCTAGTCCCCATTGAATATAAGTGAAGAGGCAAAATAATGCATTTCCTATGTGCCTAGAATCTATTAGCCAAAGTGGACTGGTGATTTCAGTATGTGAAAAAACTCACCTCAAAATACTGAGAAGACTTTCTTCAGACTAGGGAATAGAGTGTTGGAGAATATAGGCAGTGACAAAGAAGATTCCTGCCCTTCACATTCAAGTAACACTCGTCTAGAAAGATTTTCAAGAGCCAATGTAATGACTAAAGATTTATCATGGCCAGAGCTAGTAGAGATGAAAATCACTGCACTGTGTTATACCACTCCTTACACCATAAAATGAGATGTTGAGTGGAGGGAGTTGGCTGACAGGGCAGAGGAATACATTGGGTTTGAGCTTTAAAATACAGATAAAAATGTTTGGGCTTTAATTTTGTCTCATTTAATAGTTTTTCCCTGTATTAATCAAAAGAGAAAGTTCTCTTTTAAAGGTTGGCCAAAGTTTACAAGAATATTTAAAGCCTTAAGAGAGGCTATAATAAAGAAGATGGTAAAGAAGAGATGCTATTCATAATCCTGTTTCTACTCCCACAACCTTTCCCCATAATGTTCAGCTCTCCTTGTGTAAAAGGAAGACTTGTGAGAGTGGTAAAAGCAGTTGATTTCAGCTGCTCGAAAATTTCTACTCAAGACTTAAAAAAATATATTAAAAGCGGAATATTGGTACTATTTTCAGGACCCAAATTTTTCTTAATGTAAAGCTCAGTATTTTTTATGAATTTACCTTCAAGATCATCTATAATATATAGGGATATTATCTATATATATAATTATAATTTATTTATATTTTAATTTTTTATATATAATTTACATATTAAAATATAATATAATTCTGTATATGATAGATGAGGAAAACTAGGTACATATATGTGAAGTGACTTATCAAAGGTAATGTAGCTAGTAACATCAGAAATTCAAATCATTGTCTCCTGTCTCCATGTCTAATATTCTTCCTACTATAATGAACTTTTTTCTAACCAGATGGATTGTCAGAACCACTGAATATCAGAGCAGAAAGGGACATGAATAGATATACAGACAAACATGCAATTGATCAAGAATCCCCTCTGCCAAATGTCCTACAAGCTGTCACTTATCCAGTCCTTACTTAGATTCATATTGCTGAGGGAGAGCAGTGTATTGGGAAGAGTGTTAAACTAGTAGTCAAGGATAACTAACTTCAAATTCTATCTTTGACATTTGCTAATTATATGACCCTGAATCAATTATTTCATCTATATGTGCCTCAGTTTATACATATGTAATATGGATAAGTGAATTTGATGGCCTCAGATCCCTTCCAGCTCTCAAATTTCTTCTAAACTGGATTTTTTTTTTTTTTTATTTTACAGCAGCCTATCTATATCTCAATAGAAAAGACTGTTCATCTGGAAAGACATTGGCTCTAAAGGTAGAAAACCTGAGATCAAACCATGCCTCTGATGCTTCTGGTACAGGGCAAAACATTGAGTCTCCCTTTTCCTCAGTCTCATCTAAAAATTATTGGAGTTGATTAGATCAGTTCTTCTTAAAGTGTGGGTCATGACCCTATATAGGGGCACATAACTGAATGTGGAGGTCATGAAAAAATTGACAATAGTAAAAGGTTTCTGAACACATGAAAAAAAATTACTTCAAAATCAAACATGCAATGAATCCAAGGTGTTTCTGATAGTGCTTGCCCATGCTGCATTGCACAACTTTATTGCAGACTTGGTTCTGAAAATATAATATGCACACTTTGCACATGACATCATGCCATGCAATACAATGCCAAAGAAAGCAACCAGAAACACATTGGCTCAGATTTGAGACTTTCTTTATGTTATGAATTATAGTGTTTCTGCTGTATGTATAACGTCATTAAATGAATTTTATCTTGGGATTACGAAAGGATTTCCAACAATTTCTGAAATGGTGCTAAATGTACTTCTACTATTTTATACTACATACTTATGTGAATTACTATTCTAAGCATTGACGATTATAAAATCAAAATATCGATCAACTCTGACAAAGTTGAAAATGTTCTGCATCCTGAAGTATCAAATATTCCACAAAGATTTATTTCTTTTTAAACATTTTTGATTAATTATGTTTGGTTTACAACATTCAGTTTCACAATCCCTTGAGTTCCAAATTTTCTCCCCCTTCTTCTCTTCCCCCCACCCCATTGTGGCATGTGATCAAATATAAGTTCTACAAATGCCTTCACATTAAACGTTAGTCAAGTTGTAAAGAAGAGATAACCAATGGAGTGGACAGGAAAGAAGGAATGAAACAAAACAAAACACAAAAGAGAAAGAGCAAATAGTTTGCTTCAATCTGCAATCAGACTCTGTAGTTCTTTTCCCTAGATGAGGATATCACTTTCCATAATGAGTCTTTTGGAGTTGTCTTATAACCTTGCATTGCTGAGAGGAGCCCAGTCTATCAGACTTAGTCATCACACATGATGTGTCTGTAATTGCATACAAAGTTCTCCAGGTTCTGCTCCCCTCACTCAGCATCAGTCTATATAAATCTCTCCAGGTTATATATTATGAAGTCTGTTTGTTCCTCATTTTTTATAGCTCAATAGTGTTCCATTATATTCATATACCACAACTTGTTTAGCCATTCCCCAATTGATGGGCATCCCCTTGATTTCCAGTTCTTTGCCACCACAAAAAGATCTGCTATAAATATTTTTTGTACATAAGGGTCCCTCTCCCACTTCTACCATCTGTTTGGGATACAGCCCTAGTAGTGGCATTGCTGGGTCAAAGGGTATAAACATTTTTATAACCCTTTTAATAACCCCATAACAATGCATTAGTATTCCAAGTTTTCCACATCCTCTCCAGCATTTATCATTTTCCTGTTCTGTCATCTTAGCTAATCTGACCAGTGAGATGTGGTACCTCACAGTTGTTCTGATTTGCACTTCTCTGATCAATACTGATGTAGAGCATCTTTTCATATGTTTAGAGATATCTTTAATTTCTTCCTCTGAAAACTCCCTGTTCATATCCTTTGACCTATCAACTTTGACATGTCAACTGGAGAATGAATTGTATCCTTATAAATTTGACTCAGTTCTCTCTATATTTTAGAAATGAGGGCTTTATCAGAGACGCTGTAAAAATGTTTTCCCAATTTTCCACTTTCTTCCTAATCTGGGTTACAAGATTTAATTCTTTATGTCAAAATAAACAAGCACATGAATCTCAGTAGTGTGTAAATTTCCCTTCATTTTTAATAAATGGTAAAATTATATGTATTCCAAAGAACTGTCGTAAAGTAAATTTATTTTTGATATATTGTCAGGAAGTGTTTGATTTATGTACCTATTTTATATACCTATATACCCAGGGTCAAGTAAAAATTTCTCAAGTGAAAAGGGAATGTGAGTAGAAAATATTTAAGAAGTCTTGTACTAGATGAGCACAGAGGTACCTGTTAATACTGCATCCATGACCCAGGATCTCTATGAGCCTATAAGAACTCCCTAGCATCAATCTACACAATCATTAAATCAAACAAGTGTATATTATATAATTCATATGTGATAAGATGGATAAAGACGAATCATTCCCTGCCCTTGGAGAATTTGTTTTAGTGGACAATTTGCAATTCCACATGTAAAAGGAATTTCTTCTCTGAATATTTTCTAAATCCTTCATTTATTATTGTTATTTTTTTTTTACTTTTCATACATAATTTCAAGTACTTTTCAAGGATAAACTATCTGTTTTCTTTGTTTCATCATGGAGACCAAACTCATTAAGACCCAACAAGTAAGGTAGAATCAGGTCTCCAACAGTGGTTTGCAAACACTCAAAGAGACGTTCGTTCCACAAATAGCAACATTTGAGCCTGTGTGTATTAAGTCAGTGGAAGAGAAGCATTTAAAATAAAAATAAGTAAAAAAGAAATGTGCTTAGGTTAAAATCTCCTTTCTGTGAGGTCCCCACAGCAGGCACCTTTAAGAACTGTGTAGAAAGAAAAATGAAGTTGGACATGAGAGTGATGCTTCAGGTAAGGAGGTTTTGTCTAGAGCATAAACCCTTCAATTCATGCAGTGCTGGTGACAATCTGACCCATATCTCTTGCACTGCCATTCTCTGGGCTAACCTGCTTCCCACCCAGACAATCTAACTAACTGTTCTAGTTATCTACTTTTAACTCCAGCTTACTTCAATGTGGTCCATGTTCTTCATTTCTCTGACTCCTGGCATGAGGTCTCAGCCTCAGTTGCCCTTGATTTTCCATAGATTCTGTTTACTAGCCCTATGTTGGGCAGGTTGGTATCTCTAATAAAAGCATACTCATATCTCCATTTATGGAGTAATTAAAGGTTTACATAACATTGTTAAACACACATTTTCTCTTTCACTTCTTATTACAACCATGTTAAGTCGGTTTCTTGACTGAAGAAACTGGAACATGGAGAAAAGAAAGGTGTTGCCCCACAAGGGCTTGTAAGTTATCAGTAGCAGGGATCAAACGCAGGACTCTGCTCAATCCAAGTCCATTCAGTTTGATGAGCATTTATTATGCACCTACTAAGTACTGGGCACCACATTACATAATGTGAATTCTGAAAAGGAAATAATTTCTGACCTCATGAAATTTACATACTACTTCAGAGAAAATACTATTTTGCCAAGGAAAGGAAATAAGCAAACATTGACTAGCAGTAGAATGAGGTAAGCCTCAGTTAGAAAACCTGGGTTCAAGACACCTTTACCACATACTGGCCATGTGATCCTTGGCAAATCACTTTACCTTCCATGTCCCCAAAGGGCAGATCCAAAATGTTCTAATGCTCTTGAAATGTGTCAGTTCATATTTAAATCTTCACCAGCACTAAATATCCTGTTGAAGTTACATTGTTTAGAATAAAATCTGTGAAAAAAATGTACCATCTCTAACATTTCACTGCCTCAAATCCCAAACCTCCAAACTGCTTAATTGCATGGATCAAGGAAGTTTGAACTTCCCCTGTTTAAAAGCAGTTAAAAAATAAAAACCTCTCAGTTCGCCCAAGCAACTTTCCAAGATTAAAAAACCATTTCCTGATGATAATAACTTCATCACCTGACTTTCTCACCAGTGAAATTAGCTGCCCTGACACAAAATATCCAAAAATATGATGAAAGTACTTGGAGTGGGAACACTAAGGAATGGGGGAATCAGGTGTCTCCCAGGCCCTTTTCAGTTAGTGCTTCCCTTCTTTCTACTACATGCTATTCCTTTGAGCATTACTAATAGAATTAATTTCATTTTCTTAAAGTAAAATTTCTGAGAACCCAATTGTTCAAAAGTAAAGCAAAACAAAAAGCTGAATGTTAAGTAATTAACTTGCTTTCATTCTTGAAACTTTTGGGCTCTAAATCTTATGCAAAAAAAAAAAAAAACACTGAAAAAAGGCCCTCACTGTTTTCTTGGAATAAAGCATTTGCTTGAATGTACATTCCCTCTGTAATGCCATGCACAAGCACATTCCCAAAAGAATGCTATTGTGAACACCTTTTAAGGTGTAGATTATACAGTACAGTGAATGCTTATTCCATTACATATCAAGGCAAACATTCACAACAAATCACAATATAATATTCACAACATCACATCCCATCACAGAAAATCACAATATAGTATTCACATCAGTTTAACATTAGAATGACCACATAGTTTTCACTGCAGTGGCCATAGTATTTAGAACAAAGAACAAAAGAAAAATCATCTAGTTTCCCTAAGGGGGAAACCCTCCTTACTTAATCATTGAATCAATTCTAAATATAATAATCAATCTTCCACTCATGGGGCCATCATAGATTAACTTAATCATTTACTTATTTAGCAATCAGTCACTAAATACAATCATTAGAAAATTACACAAGCCCTCCACCCCTTGGTGTCTGGTAAACTTCAATTTCATCACACATTCTATATCTGAGGATAGGCCTTTTCTTCATCTTGACTCTGGGCCGTCTCTCAGATTCCCTGGATCCCCTTCCAAGGTCCCAGTTCCTACCTGAATCCACCAGTTACATGGATTCAGAGGCAGACAGTTCCCAGGTTCTTGTCCAATCTTCCAGGCAGTTCCTGTTACACACTGAAGTTCACAGAGTCTGGAACACCTCAAAACCTTTACCACTTCTGTTGCTGGGAGCTCAAGGATCAACCAACCCAGGAACAAACAAAGTCTTATCCTGGTCATGCTTCTTCAGTCCTCCAGCAGTTCAGCTGGCCCTAGGATCCAGGATAAATTTTGGCCTTGCAGGCAGCCCTCTCAACCTTCCAAACAGCCTTCGCCAGATTCTGGTTTCATAGAAAACTCCAACTCAGTTCTCAGTCCAGCAGCCCAGCTGCCAGATGCTGAGACAATTCTGCACCCCCCACCAGAAACCACCAGGAGGAAAATTCCTGATTCTGATTCTCTCTCTCTGGAATTCTTCTTATATACTCACATTGGCCTCCTGTCTCCGCCAACCCCCTCCTGCCACATCAGCTACAGGAGACAGAGTTCACGCCCCCTGTTCAGACAGGAGACAGAGTCCACACGTTCTGCTTCACACTGGTCTCAAGAGGTACTTAGCCCTAAGTTACCAAGGGCTAAGTATCTGCTAAATTGATTACTGTTACACTATTACCATCTTTGGCTGCCGGTGCTCATCTGCAACCTATAGCCATTCTCTTCCAATTAAATACTACTTTTCAGAAAATTGGTGTCAAGGATGAGGAATCAGATGACCTAAGTCTGAATGTAATAGCAACCGCTTAGTAGCTATGTGTCTTTAGGTGAATCATTTAAACAATAAAATAATAAGAATATATTTATGGAATAAATAATATGTGCCACACATTGTCCTGAGGACATACAGAACACACTGAGGATATACAGAAATGTAAGAAATTAATTCCAAAATGTCCTAGAAGAACTTACCTTCTAACGAGAAAAATAACACATAAATAGCTAGGTATTATGACAAATGAAAAGTTGGAGAGACATAATTCCTGAGTAATTAATCATAATTTTATTAAATATGGCTAGAAAATATTTAATGAAAGGATGGGCATTTGGCTTTCTCTCATAAAGCAAAATTGAATCACGTAGGCAAACCAATGCTTATATGCCCTTGGAAGAGCGCGTGTTCCTGGTAGACAAAAATGAACTCTGGTTAGCAATTAATGAGAGAATGAATATTATTATGGGGGAGTATTCTCATGAGAGGCTGGAGAAGTGAATACTCATGACAAAGAGAGACTCCTCTTGAGAAGCCAAACTATTCCCACTCTGACAATCAAAAGGTTGACATGTAAGGATCAATCCTGCATGCAAACAATGAACAGTGAATGATGGTGGACTAAGAATTCCATCTAGATAAGCTGATCTGGATGGGGTAAAATTTTTGACCTGGTCAGAAATGTCCTTGAGAGACTGAGCTTTGAATGAGGAAATCAAAAGGGTAAATTGCTATCCTAATTTAATGATTGGTTATTAGCACAAGAGAGAAATAACCATTTTTTTTCTCAGTACATACAGCATATGCACACAGCAGATTGTAGGTAATCTCATAGAGAAAAGCAGAAGTAGCTAGGGGTATTATGCAAAAAAAAAAAAAAAGATCTTCTTGAAGAATGTGGAATTGGAGAAAAATGTTAAAGTGGAAGGATTTTAACCCAACATTTCTGTCTCCAGGATCCTCTAGTTGGTGCAAGGGATAGACTACCAAGCCTGAAGTCAGGGAGACTTGTCTTTCTGAATTCAAATCTGACCTCAGACACTTACTAGCCTTGTGACATTGGACAAGTCACTTAACCTTGGTTGCCTCAGTTTTCTCATTTGCAAAATGAGCTGGAGAAGGAAATAACAAACTCCAGTACCTTCTTTGCCAAGAAACCCCAAATGGTGTCACCAAGAGTTGGATGTGACTGAAATTACTGAACAACAGCAACAACAAAATCTCACTCCTGAAGCAGTACTTTTTGCCAGAGGAAGAGCCTTATCAATGGTCACACAGGCTGACAGGGCCAGTGGCAGGATTTGAACTAAGATTCCCCTGAAGCTAGAATCAACACTAAGTTGAAGTTATGAACTGAAAGTAAAAGATGAGTCATTATTTTTTTTTTCCTATAAAAGTGGAGGCTGAAAAAAGCTATCCCTCCAAAGGTAAAAAGATTTGGATTCTTTGATTATAGACTTATTCTCCATGTCCCACAAAAAAGGGGGTCACATAAAGCAGCTTGTTGAATCTTTGATTCAACTAAAAAACATTTATTAAATGTCTACTATATGTTAGATAGGAAGGAAGCATGATATAATGCTTATACCATGCAATTGGAGTCAAAAAGATCTTCTGCCCTTGACATTTATTATGCCTCTGACACTTAACTGAGTCACTCAACTTCCAGTTTCAGTAGACAACCTCACCCAACCCCAATCTATTAAAGTTGCAGAACAGTTGCTAATCTATATAATTGGATGGAATTTTCAAACTGGAAATCCCACCACCATATTTTGATGATGAGGAAGAGGAGAAGGAGCAGGAGGAGGAGCAAGATATGCGTAGTGCCTTAAGGTTTACCAAACACTGTAGATATAGTACTAATATAATCATGACTCCAAGTTAAACAGAAAACACAGCATAAAAGTCACGACAAAAGCTTTTCAGTTGTAGAATTAGCATGACCTAATGTCTAAAGGGCTGTCTGAAATCAGGAAATCCTACATCCTGAGCGCAAATCTTGCTTCTGAAATTCAGGACCTCCCTGGCTTCCTTTACATTTCAACTACAATTCCACCTCCTTCAGGAAACCTCACATCCAGTTCCAGTGCCTTCTCTCTGTCAATTATTTCCTATGCATCCTGTATATAGTTTGCATTGTCTATATTTATTTGCATGTGTTCTCACTCATTAGATTGTAATATCAATGAGGGCATGTCTCTTTTTGCATCTCTAGTGCTGGGCCCAATGCCTGGCATACAATAGGTGCTTAAGAAATTCTTATAGAATTGAATTTAAAATTTTATTTTTGATCCTAGACAAGTCACTTCACTCCTCTGTGTCTCAAATGCCTGCTTAATTATTAATTAGATTGAGATTTGTTCATTTAAAAAAAATTTCTAAGTAACCAGGACAACTACCTTATATTCTTATATGTCAAGCTAATGCTCTCTTCTCTGGGAATACAAAGATAACATTGATAATAATAATCATAATAATGTGATAATGATGATAATTTATAATCATGATGATGATGATAATATTGACAATAATAATAAGAACTTGTAGACCTTCTCAAAAGTTTGGTTAAAGGAGATAAATAGCAATAAAAAATTACATTTATTCCCCCCAAGCTAACAGACTTGTACAAGGAGTTAGGGGAAATGCATCCTAAATGATGAACAAAAAGATGAGAGAGCTTAAGTCCATTTTCGGACCATCCCAATTCAGGGTGGCTGTGTCACACACATTTATGATCCCCACAAATGTTTAATCATTGTATGAGAAAGGAATTGTCTTAATTGAATAAATGATAAATACAATAAAACAAGACAGTTGACAAAGTGTCAATTGAAATTATGATCCAGGATATCTGCCTTTTCTTTACCATTAGCATTCTATAACATAGTATATGTCAAGAAAATATTAAGATAAGAAAAAGTCCCATTACTCAAGTTGATGCCTTGAGTTGAGGGTCTCATCCTTAAGGGCCGTAAAGGATCTTCCTCTAGTTTATTACCAAAAGGATAGGTGTTCTCTGAGAGTAAATACAAAGCTAGGTTTGTTTGGAATTTATGATCTCAGGGTGCTCTGGAACTGCTGACACAGAAAAATAGTTTTTGTTTTTTTGTTTTTTTGTTTTTTTTTTTTTAATGAGGCAAAGCAGTATATTTGATTAATTCAGACTTTGGCCAAACTGTGATATTTAATGATTATCACACTCAACTTCACAAAAATAATCTAGTTGGATAAATAAAGTGAGCTCTTTCTTCAAGACAAATAATCTGTGTATATAAATAGGTATATGAAAGTGAATATGTAATATACACTTAACCTATTTAGCAAACCATGTAATTTAGAACAGGTGTTACAAAGGGACTCTGAGTTTGGTTCAGAAAAAAAAAAATGAAGTGGAGAGTTTTGGGGATATCCTTCTGAAAAGTGCTTGACTTCTTTTAGAAGTCCCAACTTCTCTGAAATATCTCCATTTTTTTTAAATACCAATATTCACTAGAGTTGTTTTCTGACTTTGTCATGAAATACAACAGTTTCTAAAAACTTAAAAATGAATGTCATTCAAAGAATGTTGTAGAAATAAAGGACATGAATTACTAGATTAAAGGATAACAGTAAAAGAATATGTAAGCAAAAACAAAGAGAGATTCTTTGTATCATGAAAACAAGTATTAACCAATGGAGAAATCACAGCATCTATGGCCATATTAAGAATATCAAGAGAAAAAAGAAATATTTTCACTATGCCAAAGAAAGCAGCCAATGAGCTGCATGCACCACTTTGGAAAAGACTGAGCACCAATAGTAATGCAGAAGGAGCAGAGGCAGGACAAGTTTTACTGTTTGACAGAAAATGCGCATCAACATCAAAATTCTTTGAGGAATGATGCATGCTGGAACACAATTTAAGATCAAGGATGACTAGGCCACTTTCCCTAGCATTTCTTTTCTTTAATTTCCGTGATATTCTGGATGTTTTATTATTCCAGATGAGTTTTGATATTATTTCTTAATAATTCTATAAAATATTTTTGTTAGTTTCATTGGTATGCCACTGAATAAGTAAATTAAATTTGGTAGAATTGTCAATTTTTTTTTTTTCTCGGTGGTCTCTTTAATTCTTTTTGTTGTTGTTGTTGTTTTTTTTTTAATTTACTCATTTACTTTTAATTTACAAGATTCAGTTCCACAATCACTTGAGTTTCAGATTTTCTCCCCTCCCTTCGCCCCCCCCCCCCATGGTGGCGTGCAATCATGTA
>CM053585.1:12348234-12372217 GCA_028646515.1 Pseudochirops corinnae
CTGGGGGAGGAGGGACACACTGGGATGGCTGTTTTGGGGCGGTGGGTGGGGGGAAGAGGGGGAGAAAATATGTAACTCAAAATCTTGTGGAAATGAATGATGCAAACTATAATAAAATTTAAAAATTAAAAAAAAAAAATAAAACAGACGGAACTCAAAATAGGGGCCATGTGTAGAGGGAGATTTCATTCCCATGATCCCATCCATCCCCTCTGTTATGTAGGTTGGAAGGCCTAGCTCAACTCCTCATTCCCCAAATCCCTTTGCAATTTGTTCTTTTCTTACAGATTAAGACCTGAATTTCAAGTCAGGAGCTTGTATGTATTTAGTATTATTCAGTAAGAGAAATATCTATGCTAAATTTCATACACTTTGCAAAAGGTATATAAATAAAATTAGAGTAGAACTTCATTGAGTTTGATATCATTAATTCATAATTAGCGATAAATCACACAGGGGGTATGCTATACCAAATTATTTTCGTTGTGTGGGGAGGAAGAAGTCTGCTAAGTGTGAGATAGTGTTGATGACACTATAGAAAAGACAGAACATAGAAGCAAGATCAGGAAGTAAGGCAAGAACTCACCTGAACTCTCTCAAATTCACTTCTAAACAAAAATAAAATAATGCCTCAAAATTAATTCTGTAATGGGAAAACTAAAAAAAGATGAAAAAAAAAAACACAATTTTTCCAGTCCAAAATAACTTAGAAGGTCTGCAAGAAAAGTCTGTTTCAGTGGGTAAAAAGGGGAACACTTTCCAGCAAAGGTGTCATCCAGGCAAATCAGACATAGATCACACCCCAATAAGCCAGCATGCAAGGCCCTAAACCCTAGGTGAGGTCAGCAGTGAGGCCTTATGGCCCCTGGCCCAACACAATAACCAGATGCCCATGGGTAGCTCAAAATTCTTGTGACAGTGCCTCCTTAAGCCCAAGAGCAGAAACAAATTTTAAAATAAAGTTATGTCAAGAATTAGGCTGGGAAATAAGTAAAAGACAAAATAAGAACATGATATAGAAATTATTGAGGTGAAAGAGAAGATCAAAACATTAACTCAGAAGAGGGCAACAATGCCAAAATGACTACGTGAAAAGTGTCAAAGAAAAATGTAATTTGATCTCAAGTTCAAAAAGAAGTCCTGGAATTTCAGAAAAAAAAAAAAAAAGCTTTAAAAATCAAATAAGAGAGATAGAAGAAAAATGGGTAAAGAAAGGTGAGTTATGCAAGACAATCATAAAAAAAACTCATCAGCTTGCTAAAGGACGCACAAAAAGTGAGAAAAGATGCACAAACATACACTGAAGAAAGCAATCCTTTTTTAAAAAGCAATATTGGCCAAACAATAAAGGAGGTACGGAAATTTGCTTAAGAAAACAATTCTTTAAATAGTTGAACTGGGTAAATAGAAGCTCCATGTTTATGTACATGTATGCATGTATGTCTATGTGTGTGCACATATGGGTATGTGTGTATGCATATACACCTGCATATATGCATGTATATATTCATATGGATATATCTGTGTATATATTTGTATATGCACTTGTGTATGCATACATGTATGTGTGTATATGTATATATGTCTGTATATATTCATATACACACAAATATCTCACTGGAAAAAAAAAATAACCTGGAACTTAGATCCAGGGGAGATTATTTAATTATTGTTTCACTATCTGAAAGCCACAATCAAAGAAACAATTTATACATCATATTTCAAGGAATTATCAAGAAAAACTTCCCTGATATCTATACCAGAGGGTAAAATAGAAGTTGAAAGAATTCACCAAACACCTCTTGAGAACAATCTCAAAATTAAAAAAACAAATCCAGGTATATTATATCCAAATTCCAGTGCTGTCAGGTCAAGGAGAAAATACTGCAAGCAACTGTATGAAACTATTCAAATATTGTGGAGCCACAGTCAATATTACACAGGATTTCAGTACCTTCTACATTAAAGATTTGGAAGTCCTTGAATATACTTGGAATATACAAGAAGACAAGGGAGCTAGGATTACTAGTGTAAAAAAATACACTAGTAGGGAAACTCAAATTACCCTGTAAGGACTAGATAGATCTAACTGCAAAATAAACAAGAAAGAAGCTAAGGAGGTGAATAGAATTTTAGAAAAGGTAAATATGGTAGACATGTTGAGAAAAATGAATGGGAATAAAAAGGAATATATGTTTTTTTTTTCTTCTGTAGTATAACATATTTACACAAAAATTAACCATCCCAGCGCATAAAAACTTCACAATCAAATACAGAAATATTAAAGATACGCTTTTCATATCATAATGCAATAAAATTACATTTAATAAAGGGGCATGAAATATAAACTAAAAATTAATTGGAAAATAAATACTCTCATCCTAAGGAATTAATAGGTCAAAGAACAAATCATAGAAACAATAAATTCTTTCATTAAAGAGAATAAACATAAGACAATATACCAGAATTTATGGGATGCAGCCAAAGCAATACTGAGGAGAACATTTATATTTCTAAAAGCTCACATCAGTGAAATAGAGAAAGAGCAAATCAATGAATTGGACATGGGACTATAACAGAAATTTTAAAAAAGACCAAATTAAAAAAAAAAAACAATTAAGTGCCAAAATGGAAATTCTGAAAATCAAGGAAGAGATTAATAAAATTGAAAGTAAGAAAACTTTTGAACTAATCAATAAAACTAGGAGCTGATTTGAAGAATGAATGAATAAATTTAATAAACCATTGGTTAAGTTGATTTTTAAAAAGTACAGACAACCTACATAAAGAACAAAATTTATTACACATAATTAATGAAGATACTGTGATTCACTAAAGTAAACATTTTTCAAATATCTACCATGTGCAAGGGTATTGTAGATTCCAAAGATACAGAAACAAGGAAAAAGAATGTTTTCTCCTCAAAGAGCATTCATTCTACTGAGATGTTTTATGCAGAAAAAAAGAACCACAAAGAAAATGAAGGAGAGACAATTGGGGGGAATCAGGGAAGGCATTACAGAAGACATGCTATTCTTTAAGCTAAGTCTTGAAGGGAGGGGAGAAAAGGATTCTGCTATATGTTGGTGAAGAGGGTTGGATTCATTATAGTGGAAGTGTCATAATAGTTGATGCTGAATTGACCGGAGAAATCTTCCACTTTTCTCAGGGATATCTTAAAGTTTTTGACCTTCAAAGCATCTTTCTTATTTGCCCCTTTTCTCTGTTTTGACTCTGTATCCATGACAGTACAAGCTCTCATCACCAAATACTTGGATTTTATCATAAGCATGCTGGTTGACATTCCTGACACATGTCTCTCTCTACTCCCTGTGATTCTCCATTCACTTGTCAAATTGATCTCCCTAAACTTCAGGTCTCACCATGTCAACCACCCATTCAATCAACTCTAGTAATACCCTATTGCTTCTGGGATCAAATATAACACCTTCTGTTTGGCTTTTAAAGTCTTCGGCAATGTATCATTTTTTTTTTTTTTTTTTTACATTTCCAGTCTTCATACATCTTATTTTCCCTCCCTCTATACTCTAGAATTCAGTGACGTTACCCTTCTTTTTATTTACAAACAGCATTCCATCTTCTAACTCCAAGTGTTTCACTGGCTATCCCACATACCTGGAAAAGTGCTTCCTTATCTCTGCTTTCTGGCTGAACTGGATCTCTTCAAGGCTCAGCAAGTGTCTTGCCATCTGAAAAACATCATTAATACTTAATATTTTGCTTTCTCTTTGGTGATTCTCTTCAATTGAGCTCACACATGTTATGTTTCTAGATATTTGTTTTCCATGTTATCTCTCCCTTTTGACTGGGAGCTCCTAGACGTTAGCAACTTTGTGCATTTCTCCCTATCACCAGTGACTAATACAGTGCCTCAAATAGTGTAGGTACATACATAATAAATACTTATTGACTTGATTGGAAATGACCCAAATTGGTGAGTCTGAGGGAGTTTTAGCTTCTGGTAAGTGAAGAGCAAATCAAATTACAAAACTAGAAGTAAAAGGGATTCAAAGGTAAGGAAAATATGTTTTTCATGAAGAAGAGAAAAATATATCATTAAGCATTTGTCTATGCTGATGACCATGTGACAAACTCTAGGTACACAAACCCAAGGAGGAATCAACATATGCATCGTGTCTTGCATTTTATCAGGGGAGATAACACTTTAAAGATATGATATGAATACAAAATGTATGACAAAATATAAAGTAATATCAGGATAAGAAGAACCCTAACTATGGAGAGGAGCAAGAAGGAATCCTAGATTGAATCCTGGACTGCACCTTGCAAGAACTATGGGTTCCAGATAGAGAAATGAAAAGGGAAAGAATTTCAGGCATAGGGGACATCCTATTCAAAGCCACAGAAAACGAAGATGGAATGTAGTAGACACAAAGAGCAAGGAGCCCAATTTGGTGGAAATATAACGTATGCAAAGAGGAGAATCCAATAGCATCCGTTACAGAATCAAAAAGTAGAGTGAATTCAGATGGTGAGGAACATTACAAGTCGAATGCTGCTGTTTGGATTTTGGCCTGAAAGCAATGAGGAGACATTGAAACTTCTTTATCAGAAAGTAATAAGGTTTTATGCATGATTTAAGAATATCAGGCTAGTAGTTCTTTGGAAGAAGGATTAGAAAGGGAAAAGAAAGGAAACAGAGAGATCAATTGGGAGGTCATTAGTATATTCTGAGATAGAAATGATGAGGACTTGAAAGAATATAATGGTGATGTGAATCCAATGAAATTCACGGAGATACTGACACAAAGTTACAATGATAAAACAAAAATAACTTTGACAATAGATTGTATATGTGAGGAAATGAAGAGACGGAGAGAGAGACAGAGAAACCGAGAGAGATGGAGACAGAGACACACAGAGAGACAGACAGAAATAGAGGAACCCACAGAGAAAGGCAGAGAGACAGAGACAGAGAAAGAGAGAGAGAAAAAGAAAGAGAGAGAAAGAGAAAGAGAGAGAAACAGAGACAGAGAGAGAGAGAGAGAGAGAGAGAGAGAGGGAGAGAGAGAGAGAGAATGGGGAGTCAATCTGAAGATGAGCATGGGTGTTTGGAAAGATAGTTGTATCCTCAAGATAATAGGGAGGCAGCACGGTACAGGTGGAGGAGGACTGACTATATTCTGATGGCCTGAATTCCAAGTCTCTAATATAATTACTTTCCTTAGGGCTTTGTGTAAATCACTTCCTTCCACTTGACCTCTGTATGGCTTCTAACCTCTGGATCTCAGATCCTCTATACTTTAGTCTATATAGGGCATAGGAGTAGAACTTAAGAATTCAGCACAGTTAAGGTCTCTAAGTAGGAGTTCACACTGAAACTTTAGGAATTTCTTGCAATCTTTTAGATATTTTTATTGAGTTTTAGGAGGTGATAAGAGTGGATTAGAGAATAGTGACCAGTACAAGAGGGTTCAGAGAAGGAAGCCCACAATTCTTGAATAATAGATGGAGGCTCTGGACTCTGGTTCTGGGGCAGTTATTCAAATCCAGAGTTAAATATTCAAAGAAAATTAATTTATACATTTGTTGAGCTGTTGAGCTGTTTTTTTTTTCTTTCTAGTCAAGTCAACATGCATTCATCCCTTTAAGTATAACTGGAGGGAAATCATCCTCAGAAGACAGATTGTTTCTGGTTTGTTTGACTGGAGATGAAATCACTGTATATATATTTCTCTCAAAATCTTGAAATTCAAGCTGGATTTGTCCACATTACACCAGGATCATGCTTTTTTTTTTTTCTGAATGTGCATGCACACACACATCCTTCCATGCATACATATAGATTCTCAAAGCCCTGTCCTCTCCCCACTTGTATTAGAAACTAATATTAATATAGATCTGACAGATGTGACATATTTTCAGTTTAACCTGCTACCTGTCAAAGGTTGAGATTTATAACAAGGCAGATAGCTGGGGGATTCCTGATATGATTTGCCAATTTTTAGGAAAATTCCCTCATTCACATGTTGAACCAGCTCACCTGCTTAGCAATCTTCCCTGTCCAGGAATAGAAGCCATTTAAATGAAACTCACATAAAACCAAAGACAAATACTGATTATCTGGTCAGGTTGACTTGAAGCTCCTCAGTGCTGTGGGAGAGCAGGTAGCACAGGGTGGTAGGGATCATCCCATTGCTGAATTACAAAGGCAGTCAGGTTCCTATGCTTAACATCTCCTTCTCCCTTCCCACATACAAACTCAAGTTCTCACTTTGCTTCTAAATAACCTCTTCTCTTTGAGGGTCCCCATAAGGACAACACAGAGCTAGTCCCCTTTATAGGATCAGACGTATGGTGTTGGAAGAAAGTTTAGAAGTCATTTATTTCAACCTCTTTTTTACAATTGAAGAAACTGAGTTCTGGCACTGTAAGGCAATTTCTGTGAAGTCACAGAGGTGGCAGGTGGCAGAGCTCAGATTCAAGTATACAGCCTCACTGAACCATACTGATGCAGAGTGATCAGGAAAGAAATGCGAAGTCCATTCAGAGGGCCCATCTGTGTCAAGCTACAGGACATCTCCATCTGAATATCCTGCAAAGAGCTGAAAGTCAAGGCTTAAAACTGGATCTGCTATGGTATGCACACACACACACACGCAAATATATGTGCATATACCTATGCATATACACATGTATACACATATGTCTGTAATAGCAAATTTTATATATTATATATGCTATATTATATTAAATTAATAAAACACTCTAATACATAATTATATAGTATATATACATCCATATACATCCATACACATATGTGTGTGTGTGTGTGCATACCAGCCTTCATCCAAATAACTTCATTTCTGTTCAGGGTTCCACCATTGACCTAATCATCTGGACCGGGAACCTCTGAGAGCTTGTTAATTCTTCTCTCCCCTTCTCCTACCACTTCCAATCTATTACTCTCTGCTGTAGATTCCATCTCCATAATAATTTTCATAGCAGCTACCTTTGCTCTATATGCAGAAGACCACTACTTTGCTCATACCCTCAAACCCTACAACCACCTAATTTCTCTGCTGCCTAAAGTCCCTTTCTTCTCTAAGCTATAATTCACACAGTTGGCCAAATAATTTTCCAAATTCATAAAATCTGATTATGCCACTCCTCTGTTCAAAAAGCCTTCAATGAATCCCCATTGCCTTTAGGATTATAAACAATCTTTTGGCCTTGATGTTTCAAGATTTTTAAAATCTGGTCCCAACCACCTCAGTAATTTTTTTTTTCTGTCCTTAGCCATTGAAGAATGAAGTCAAATTGGACTGCTCACTCTTTCTGGATTTTCTCTTGCTATTTATTTGTCAATTCTACATATCTGCTCAAGTGATTACCTATGACTGGGCTATAGTACTTACTTGTCTCCAGCTGTCAAAACTTGAGTTTTCCTTGTGTCAGACTCAGTCAAGGTCTCACTTGTTCCAGAATAATTTCCCTTTTTTCTCTACTGAAAAGTTATTCCTCTCTCCTCAGATCTCAGTCTTTGTGGCTCTTGTGTTGCTATCTGAAGCAATGGAAAGAGTGCTAGGTTAGGAGTCTGAAAGACCTGAGTTCACATTTGTTATTTCTTGATGTCTCATAGATTTATTGCCTTCTGTTTCTCAAATTCTAATTTTTGCAGTTATTGTCTTCAATACATTTTTGTACTCTTTTCCATGTCTTCCTTATCTCTTGCTTATTTCCCCATTCTTTCCTTTATTGTCTTCATTACTTTAAAAAAAAATAATTCAGCTGTCTCTTAAAAATGTTTTACCTTTTCTAAACTTTCTTGTTACACTTGTGTCAAAACTGTACTTATCTTGGAAGCTTTGCTTGTAAGATTCTATTCTGCTTCATTGTCTTCTTCCTCTGTATCTTAAGTTTCCCTATTGTCATAGTAGTTCTTTCAAGTCAGGTTCTTCTGTGTTTGCAAATTCTTCCAGCTTTCTTTTTCTCTTTATATTACTGCTAGGTTCTGTACTCTTCTGGTATGGGATGTCTCATATCAGCTTCTGCCCACTTGTGTCCTTCTGCTGTTTGCACAGTTCTACCCGGAGGCCTGCAAACTTTAAGCCTGATCCAGGATATTCACTGCACTCCTAGTCTGAGATCTGCAGGTTTCAGACCCAGTTTTTAGTCAATAAGATTGCTTCTAAATTCTATTCAGAATACAGTCTGTTCCTTCTCTAAATTTTGTGTCGAGTGTATGCTGTGAGTTAGATTCAAATGCTTCCTTCTCAATGCACTATCTCTACTCCAGTTCCATAACCTCTTCATGCAAAATGTATTTTTTTTTCCAATATACAATAATTCTATTGTAGCAGAAAAAAAATTAGACTGCATAAAGCTTGTATAATTACATTGGAAGGTGAAGTTTACAAAGGTGAAATATGAATTTGGCTAGCAAAACGGAGAAACTTACGAGCACAATTCAAAATATTCATCTCCTAGGACTGACTGCCCTATACAAACTTGGCATTGAAGAGGTTTAATTAGGCAATAACAGAAAACAGGATGATAAAAACTTTAGAATGATGCTGATATTAAAGAGCAGTCATTTGCCAACTTGCCTATCTTTTGAGGTGAAATGTGTGGAGATAGCATATTCATTTTTTAAAATTACATTTGTTTAATTCTCAAGTCTTAATAGCAAGGTTTTGAGGGTGAATGCGAGTAGAGAAAGGGAGAGAAATTAGAGCACTTGGCTCTTTGGGGGAAAGGGAGTATTAAAATGGGATGGGGGGAGAAAGTTGAAAGGTCTTAAGTTTCCAAGATGAGAGAGTTACCTTTTCTTTTCTGCTGTTCCTTGAATTCAAGAAAAATAGGGGGAAAGACATCTCTCCCCTTGCTACACAATAGCGGTACCCAGGACTTTCCAAATTGAACTATGGGATCCATCAGTCACATCAGGCAAATAAGAGATATCTCATAAGAGATATTTCACCTCCATGATTCATCTTCTTGCTATTAGTTTCCCTCTTAAATGTTTCTGTAACCTGAAGACATATTCAGTCCACCAGTAGATTGCTCTGGCAGTGACAGCACCAAGACTCTGGTGGAAAGGATTGATTCCAGAAAAAAAGTTGTATTGTGCAGTGGCACCATGGTGAGCAGAGAAATCATGAGCTTAGGAGCTGCTGGTGAGTGGGTAGGTGACCAGATGCAGACACGCAGAGCCATGCAATGCTTCAGTGATCATCTGTTGCTGTTATTGTAAGAGAAATTTTTGTTTTACATTTTTTGTGTTTGTTTTTGTTGATTTTTATTTTTTTTTTAAGTTATGGATTAAATTAGGTCCTCTGGAATCTCATTCATCTCTTAGATTCTGACTATGAGAGTGAGATACATCTATTTAGTGAGCCACGTTTATTGAGCTGTTCAGTTAAAAATATACCTTTTTGAAAGCCCAATCAATCAATTAATAATCATTCACTAAGCTCCAGGAACTGTTCTAAGATTAGGTTAAGGAATACAAAAACAAAGTAAAAACAAGAATTTCACATCCCTACCTAGAGACAGTATATACATATGATTTTAAGAAATGGACAAAGTTCCTACAAGGTACCTTTAGAGGGTGTGGTTGTTGGAATAAAATAATTATTTGACCAGTTTCGGACAAACAAATGATCATTTGTTAAATGCCCACTATTTGCCAGGCACTAGGAATAAAAATACAAAAATGAACTATTCTCTAAAATGATATCCTCAAAGAATTTGTGCTTTATGAAGGGGGTTGATTTTTCAGGAAAGTCTGAAAATGTAATGGGTGTTGGTGTGTGGGCTGAAGATGCATAGCTTTCAGGCAAAATATATATATATATAAAACCTCAAGGTAAGCATCTTTCTTTATTTTTTCCTACTGAACCTATTAGCTTAGGATGAAAGTCAATTTTGAAAAGTACCAACCTTTGGTGATTCTAACATACTTGGAAAAAGAAAATGAGAAATTTGAATAGATTTGCTTTAAAACATTTGGGGATTGGAAGGAAGAAATAATGTTCTATTTCGGAGGGAAATCATTCAGAACACAAATAAAACATGGATTTCCTCCTATATAAATGTACATTTTGTAGAACAGAATTGAAGATAAATCTTGGATGGAACTCTTCTCCTTTTGCTGAAGGCAGGGTTGATGCTACTAGTGAATTGGGAATTTCTCTGTTATGTTTTTGTACTTTTGATGGGTTGCCAAAGTTGAAGCTTCTGAAACCTGAATGTTAGGAAAGGGCTTTGTAAAAAAACTTTGGATTAAAGGAGTCTTCCCCAGTCAGGCAAGAAAATGAATAGCATGTCTTCTAGGCAACTGTCAGGGCCAAATCTTTCCAAAGTTTGTTTTGTTGTTGGCCAAGGTTCCTGCTCTCCATTTGGTACTGAGAAGCAGAGAGAAGAAATACTTGATGAAATATAGCAGTAATGGAAACATTGAGAGACCCTGACAGCTGTAAGGAACAAATTTTTCACTTTCATCCCTTCCTTGCTTTGGAAAAAAAAAAGAAAAAAGAAAAAAAAACATTAAAGTGATGAAGAAAATGACCTGGCAGGAGGATGGAAATAAATGTGGTAGTTAACATTGGTTAGAAATTCATTAAATAAAGGAAGTTTCCAACTGTTCAGCACTATTTGAAGTGGGGCTCATTTTTGAAAAGCCAGTTCATTTGTGGAAAATGAATTCCCTTTTTGCATGAGATAAGTATCCTCAAGGCAAAATGCCTCTTCATTTAAATAGTTCTTCCTTTCCTATCTATAACAATCAGCTTTTGTGATCTTGGCGGGCATTATAATAACTAGAAAATCTTCAGGGAGCAGATAGCTGCTTGAGTATGGTCACCCTACTTCCCTTCATCTGTGCTTTGCAGGGATATCCACCATTTGATGGTCAGTAACTCCAATGGCAGAGTGAGAATTTTGTTGAAAATTGTTTTATTTAAGAGACAATTAGACAGGAGACAGAGAGACAGAGAGACAGAGAGAGACAGCCATATGTGTGTGTGTGTATATATATAAATATATATATATGTATATATATGTATATATATCTCAATATAGATAGATAGATAGATATAGATAGATAGATAGATAGATAGATAGATAGATAGATAGATACAGATATAGATATAGATATAGATATAGATATACAGAGAGAGAGAGAGAGGGTGTTATTTTTTTAAAAACATCTTTGTCATTTTTCTTTTCACCACCCCTAGTAGACTCCTCTGTTATAACAAACAAAAATAGCTGAACAAAAGCAAACAATGAGTCAATCAATCGACAAGAATTTACCAACTATCTAGTATATGCCATACAGAGTGATTCCAGACTCTTACCTAGAGGAGACTACATTTTAAAGGGAGATAGAACATGCAGACATATACATGTACATAAGTGACAAAAGTAGATTTAAGACAGCCTTTTAGGGGATAGGGAAGGCAATAGGATGGGGCGGGGTATCATTTGAGGAGGGACAGAGATCTTGAAAAGTCTTCAGACAACTGTAGTGCTTTTATACTGAGACTTGAAGGATAGTAGGGACTCTGTGAAATTTCTCTTGAGTAATGTAAAGCCAATACAAAAGCCTACATGGGGACCAATCAGTACAAAGGCATGCAAGAGGAGAAGGGAGTGCTGTATTTGAAGAACAGGAACATGACCAGTTTGGCTGGACCACAGTGTGCATAGAGGGGGATAATATGCAAAAAATCTGGAAAAGGAGGTTGGGCCCAGGTATGGAAAATTTGAAATATGAAACAGGGGTGCTATTTAATTCTATGCAGATTAAGGAGGAACTGATGATTACGTAACAGGCCATATATTCATATATCACAAATTTTTCAGTCATTCTCTGAGCACCCACTTGTATTCTGCTCTCCTCATCACAAAAAAGTGATGTTGAGAATATTTTGGCATTTGGAATCTTAATATATGTGTGATATTTTCTCTATCTTTGCAGTCCTTGGACAGAAGCCTAGGACTAGTAAGGATAACTTAAACAGTATAATCATTTTAAGCACTCATCATGCATAGTACCAAAATAGATTCTGGAATCAGTGGACCAGTTCAACCAAAAGTTAGTATAGTAGTTACCAAGATTATTCCAGAATTCCATGGTCCGGCACACACATACACCTAATAATTCTTCCTTTTATCAACTTGGGAATCTTTTTTTTTTTTTTAAGTAATCAGAGTTAAGTGAGTTACCCATGGTAATATAGCTAGTAAGTGTCTGAAACTGGACTTAAACCTAGGTCCTCCTGACTCCAGGGCTTGTGTTCCATCCACTATGCCACCTACCTGCCCTTCCCATTTTTTTTTTGTCTTTAAGAATCTAATGTCTATGAGGGTGAAAGCTCAGAATTGTCTTATTAATCATGTTTCTTAGTAGAAAATATGAACAGTTTTTCGAATGCTGCTTAGTGGTTGACATTTATTTGTTTAGAAACTTTCCCATCTTTTGGCCTTGCGTTTATGGGCAAATGTCTTTTTAATTACTTGATCATGCAAATTTGTGCCAATTCGCTCTCTGACCTGAATAGATTATTTAAGTTTAATTTCTCCAAAGTGGCATACTCTGATTCACAGTCTTTGGACTGAAGTTACATGTGAAAAAATCATTATTATTATAAAAAGATAGGTGACTTGCTTTTTCTCATGATTGTAACAGACACATGTCTATGATGGGAAGACCCAAGAACTGTTCCAGGGTTAAGAGTCAGTTGTTCAGTCATTTCTGACTCTTTATAACCATATCACCAATACTCTTTATAGAGTTTTCCTGGCTGTACAGTTTTGCCATTTCCTTCTCCAGTGGATTAGGGCAAACAGAGGCTAGGTGACTTCCCCAGGGTCACACAACTGGTAAGTGACTGAGGTCAAGTTTAAAATCAGGTCTTTCTGACTCTAGACCCAGCTCTGTATCCACTGAGGCACCTAGCTGCCTCATTCCCAGGTTTAAAGCCTAACTCTAACACAAAGTAGATTTTACAGCTATGGAAAGTCACTTAAATTCTTACGCACTTAAACTTTCATAGTACGAAGTTCAACCACTGTAAAATGAAGATAGCAATAATCCTTTCAATATGTGCCTCCTATAATTGCTATGAGGAGCAAGCAAGGATGCTGAAGCCTTTGGAAGTGCTTTTTAAGAAAAAAATTTTAAATAAGTTTAGTCCTTTGTTTTGGTTGAATCTGTGTTTTCATTGCTATAGGGAGTTTCCAATGAGGGGTCTCTTATTCATACAGTTCATCAACTTCCCTTGTGCTTATAGGTTTAGGAGGTTATTGGGGGTATTGAAAGATTAGGTGATCTGCCCCATATCACACAATCTGCAGAAGTCAAAATCAAGACTTAAGTCTAAGTGTTCTTGGCTCCAGAAGCAAACTCACTATTCACTTATCAAAGCCACCTCCACTCAGCAGCTTTCAGAAGAAGACATTATCCTAAAATATAATGCAGTATGGTGGTTAGTATTAACATTAGAAAGTCACTTCATGAATAAACATTATTAAGCACTTACTACATGGCATGCACTTTGCTGGGGGAGGGGTATAAAGAATAGCAAAAGGCTCTCTCAAAGAGCTCAGTCTCATGGGGGAGACAATGTGAAAACACATATGAAGAAACTATATATAGGCGGTAAACTATATATGGGAAATAGTGAAGAAAGAGTAGGAACTAAAAACAGGGTGGGAGAAGGTTTCCTGTAGATGGTGGGTTTTATCAAGGACTTGAAGGAAGCCAGAGAAGCCAGAAGCCAGAGCTGAGGAGGGAGAGCATTCCAGAAATGAGGAATGACCAGGACTGGAAGGGATGAAAACAAATGAAAACATATCATGATTGGCATTTGGATGGAGTATCTTGTACAAAGAATAGCAAAAAGGACAGTGTCACTGGGTCGTGAGATGAAGGCATGAGAAGACTGAAAATTTTGGATATATACATGTTATGAGTGCCTTTGTATGTCAGGAGATTTCAGTTTTTGACTCTTGAGTTTATAGAGAACCACCAGAGTTGATGAAGCAAGGGGGTTACATGGTCACTTTGACAGCTGAATGGAGGATAAACTTGGATGAAAAAGACCTGTGGAAGACATAACAGCCAGCAGACTATTACAATAGTTCAAATCTGAGGATTGAAGGACTGTATCAAGTTGGTGGTAGAGAGAAATGAGAGAAGGAGTCCTAAAGGAAAAGCTATTAATAAGGTAATATTGACAGGTCTTGGCAACAAAATGGAGAGAAGTATAAGAAAGAGGAGTTAGGGATGACACCACTGTGGTGAACTTGCCCTAATATTGTGATTCAGTTTTCCTAAGACATGTTCACTCTCTCCCATAACAAGAATATATTAAGCCTCACTTAGTGCAGTGTCTTGTGTGGATACAAGAATACAGGTGATAGAGACTTTGGTCACTCTAAGTGTGAAAGACAAGTCACCTTCTAGGTTCAGATGGATAAACTATAAAATTAGAAGATGCTATGATCAGAAAGTTAGAGAAAGCAAGGGCAATGGGGATCATGGAATCTAATTTGCTCACTTTTGCAAAGAGAAAATGGAGTTCAAGTGATTTTTCCCACATCACGTAGCAGTAAGTGGCCAAGGCAGGTTTTAAAGCCAGGTTCCCTGACATCAGTCCCGCATGTTTCATAGAGTTCTGTCTCCTCAGGTCAGAAAGAGTTAAATCCCACTTCCATTTCTGAGACATCTCACTATCAAACTTTGGCCAAATCACTTAATATCTTAATACACCCAAATAAAAAAGTGTGTAAGATATCAAGTAGTCACAGATCTGTATTAGTTTTAAAAAAATTCCTTAGTAGTGAGTTCCTTTGGCAATGAAATCCAAAAGCCAGTCCCCTGCCCTATCCCTTACTGCAAATCTGGCAATTATTCTAATTCATGTTACTTCACCCTTTAAAAAGGTAAAGCAATCCATGTAGCCAGAGTGAAAATGAAATCATTTTTAGAATTTGAGGATTTAGCTTTGAATGTGGATTCTCTTATTTATGCGATGTATCATTGGACATAGAGAAGGGGCAGTAAGAAATTGGGCAAAACAAAAAGAATATAGTGGCTCTGGAGTCAAAGGGTCCAGATTCAAATCCTACCTCTGAAACATTACATATGTGAACCTGGGAAAGTAATCATCTCCATTTGCCTCTTACAGAGAGAGAGAGAGAGAGACAGAGAGAGACAGAGACAGAGAGAGACAGAGAGTGAGAGAGAGAGAGAGAGAGAGAGAGAGAGAGGTAGATACATACATAGATAGATAGATACATAGATAGATAAGAATCTATAAAATGAGGGAATAGATATGGTATTTTTAAATTATTTCCAGCTTTTGATCTATGATCAGTAATTGGTTACCAATCTGATCACTTACATGTCTAACCCATTATAAGTTCTAACAGCATCCTTGCTGATTGATGTGGTGAGTTAGAATTGGTCCCTTAATCTCTACTGATCCTCAGCATCTCCATCTGCCAAAAGAGGATTTAGGATTAAAGGTAGAGTCATGACTAGCAAGTTTTTCACCTTCCCAAGTGACTTAAACAGAAGTATCAAGCTCAGACCCGAGTCTGACCCAAATCAGTTTAAACTGTAGTTGAGAATTCTGTTTAAAATAAATGAAAAGGCATTACAACATACATAATGTTAATTTGTGGTTTCCTGAGTCATTATGGGGCCCATAGTCCTCCATTGCTATTTCAGTTTGATATAACTGGCAGAAAGGCTAGTGTCTAGAGGGTACAAGCCAGCATTCTCTATGGTGCAACCATTGGCAATTCCTCATTTTGATTTATTATTTACATCCTTGCTGAAATTCCATCTTTCTGTGCCACTGCAGAGCTGAAAACATTCTCAGACACTCGAAGATTTCCACATCCCAACAAATGTTTCCTTAAAGTTCTTCACCTAAGAACCTTTCTACTTCTAAATCTATGGCTCTATAGCCCTGTTTTCTATCTACACATGTCAGAGAAACACTCACATATGTGTGCACACATACACACACAAACACACACACACACACAAGCACACACACAGCAGGTCATTAGCACAATACTTTTATAACCTGGTCAACACGTACAACTGCAACTTGGGGCTTTTCTTACAAAGGCCTGATTCCTCAGTCTACAGGGTATTTCATGGCCATTGGGAGCAATAAACTTTCTATGGAAGAGAGTGGTCCTGGTGATTTGATAACATAATAACCACTCTAAATGCCCACTAATTTATTCCAAAACAAATAACTGTGAATGGCCTTTGATCCCTCTTATTTTTGGCCACTTTAGTAATTATTCTGATGGTCATAATTACATGATGCATATCTCAGGGTGTCTTGGGTCAGTAGGGACAGGAAAAAGGGTGGAGAGATTATTAAGTGGTATAAGCCCCCAGCATGACCAGACGTGTACAGAAGCCTGGAAAATAGAGCACATTACTATGTGTCTCTAAGGACCTTGCTGTGACTCAATGATAGTGCCCATTTAGACCCAGGTTGGTTAACTAAAGGCTGTAAGTCACTTAAAATCCATGGAAATTATGTTGTAAATAATGATTAGTTCACAGGCTACACAACCACAGGTGGTAGGCCAGATTCAGCCCACATGCCATAGCTTGTTGGCCCTGCATCTAGTGCTTACTGGAAAATGACAGTTCCTTGGAGACTGGAGAGAACTTTTCTCGGGAGAGTGATAGGGATGGAAGCCAGATGGATAATAATTGAGTAGGGGAAAGGAATTAAGACATGAGGGACTATGGGGGTAGTGACTTTTGGCAGGTGATAGAGAAAATCAGATGAAATATTGGACTATGGCTCACAAAGGTGGCAGAATAAAGGGGGGAGGGCAGGGTGTTGCTGTTACTTTTATAACTATTGGTGGTGATACCTTTGTTATTGTATTTATGATGGGTGGCCAGAAGTGGGCTTGCTGTTTGAGGGGAAAGATCTGGGGAAAAGATACTTATGGAATGTTCATGAGAATCATAGTATTTGAGGGAACAAGACCCTTGAGGGGGTGAGAGGGGAGTGAACCAAAGATCCAAGCACACAGGAGAGCTCTAGCAAGGTGTCCTTTCTTTTTCTGAGATCTGGGAGGAGAAGAATAATGGTAAAGCAATTGAGAAGACACTGAGAGTATTAGAATAGTTTGAGAGAGTTTAAGGCAGAGCTAGGATTATCACCTTCACCATTCATTCATTCAATCATTCATTCATTCATTCAATTTTATTCATCCATTCATTCTTTTCATTCATTCTTGTTCTGAATTCATTGGTCTTAGCCCTTGTTAATAAGGAGAAGGAAGGAGCACTTGGGAGACAGAGCCAGCCCAATGGTTGTCAAGAATGGTTTAGGATGGATTCATGATTCAGCTACTGGTTTGGGGAAGAAGACATTCAGTGTAATATTTTATGTCACTAGGACAATTCCTGAAAACATAATTTTGACAGTAATAAATATATAAGGATTTTCAGTCATAAAACCTGAGTTCAAATTTTGGCTTTATTATTTGTTAACTCTATGACTTTGGCCCATTGAATTCCATCATTTGGAATTCATTTTCCTCAATTGCAAAATGAGGAGTTTGAATGAGATGAACTCTCATATTTATTCTAGATACTAACAAATGACTTATCGAAGGAAGTGTGATGGGTAGATCTAAATAGAAAGATCCAAATAAACCCAGATTGTCTAAAAATATGGAAATCTCTTTATTGTCTCCATGATCTTCAGAAAGCGTTCTGGATCTGGAGTTTTGGGATCTGAATTCAAATTCCAAGTTTTCTACTTATTACCTGTTTGAATTCTCCCAATTTATTTAGATTCTCTGTGCTTGTCTAGAAATGAGAGAATGGGAACACTTGAACAAGGTGGCTAAGTTCCAATGGATACTCAGGTTTCAGCTAAAACCCCACTTTCTACAGGAAATATTTCCTGATCTTTCTTAATTATAGCACCTTCTATGTGCTGGATATTTCTCATTTATTCTATAGAGAGCTTGTTGGTATTGTTTGTATATTGTCTCTCCCATTAGATTCAACACTCCTGCATAACTGGGACTCTGTCTTTCTTCTCTCCCAAGCACTTAACATAATCCTTACCATAAAGTAAGTATTTAATAAATTCTTGTTGATGGATGGACTAACTGGGATTCATACTTTCACTTTTTTCTTTTCTTTAAATGATATAAGAATCCTTCCTAAGAGAAAAAGAAATATTTAAATAAGAAATCACTGTCTCTGGCTTATTTTTCCTTAAAGAAAATTAGTTGAAGGAAACCAACTTGTTTCAGACATCACTAATACCAGAGTACATTTGAGTTGGAAACATGTTTAAAGCCTTCGTTACCAGCTCTTGTTTAACCTGCTTCAATGACTAATCCAAACACATTTTTAACAGTGAATATTCATTAAGATATTTCAAACCTATCATTTAATGAGGGGAAAATGAAATACTGATAAATTGTAGAGTTAAGAAAATAATGGAGTGATTCAGATGAATTCAAAAGGAAAGGCAGCATATTGGAAGTCTGGGCTCTACTCAGACTAACTACTGTCCTTTGCACATGACATTTCATCTCCCAGATCTAGGTCACTGTGTTGGCTGTGACCAAATCCTTTTCCTCCTCATCTCAGTCTCTTGAAATCTCCAATTCCTTCAACATTCTGCTCAAATCCTGACATCTACAGTCGGATTTCACTGTTCATTTGTAATGGTAATTAATTTAAATTTGAAGACCCCTTTTTATATCAAGTAAGCAGGTACTTAGCCTTTAGTAAATAAGGGCTAAGTACCTCTGTGAAAGAAACAGAAGGTGTGAACGCTTGTCTCCCGTTGTTGACATAACAAGAAGGTGTCGGCTGAGACAGGAAGCCAATGTAAGTGTTTGTGTGTGCATTTAAGAAGAGGCACAGAGAAGAGACAGTGGGAATCAAGAATTTTCCTCTTGGCAGCTCCTTGTGGAGGGAGCAGAATTTTCTCAGCATCTGGAAGCTGGACTCCTACTTGCTGGACTGAGAACTGAATTGGAGTTTTCTTGAGACCAGAATCTGGTGAAGACTGAAGTTGCTGCTGAGAAGGTGACCTAGAAGGCTGAATTCTCTTGCTGAGAGGGCGACCTGGAAGGCTGAGAAGGCCACCTGGAAGGCTCAGATTTCTTCCAGATCCTAGGGCCAGCAGTACTGCTGGAGGACTGAAGAAGCATGACCAGGACAAGACTTTGTTTGTGGCTTGCTTGATCTTTGAGTTCCCAGCAACAGAAGTTGTGAAGGTTTTGAGATGTGTTGAACCCTGTGAACTTCAGTGTGTAACAAGAACTGCCTGGAGTACTGGAAAAGAACATGGGAGTTGTCTGCCTCTGAATCCAGGTGACTGTGTGGTGGATTCAGGGAGGAGCTGGGACCATGGAAGGAGACCCTGGAAATCTGAGAGAATACCCTGATTCAAGATGAAGAAAAGATCTCTCCTTGGATGTTGAATGCATGATGAAATTGAAGTTTACTAGACACCTAGGAGTGGAGGGCTTGTGTAACTTTCAAATGATCATATTTAGTGATTAACAAATCTTAGTGCCTGATTGCTAGATAAGTGACTGTTTAAGTTAACCTATGATTGCCACATGAGTAGAAGATAAGACTTGTGAAATGCTTGAATGGTTGAATGAGGAGGCAAACCTCCTTAGGGATACCAGATGATTATTCTTTTGTTCTTTGCTCTAAATGCCATGAACACTTTGGTGAAAACTATGTGGTGATTTTAATGTTAAGCTATTATAAATACTATATTGTGATTTTCTGTGATAAGATGTAATGTTGTGAATATTATATTGTGATTTGTTGTGAATATTTTCCTTGATTTTTTATGGAATAAATGGAGTGTTCACTATACTTTGTAATCAGAACCTTAAAAGCTGTTCACAGTAGCATTCTTTTGGGAATCTGCTTCATGGCATTACATCATCTCAGCTTCTAGTGGTTACCCTTTCATGTCTTCCATCTACAAAGTAATTTATGTATTGTATGCCTCCCCATGAGACTGTACTCTCCTTGAAGGCAGGACAGATCTCCACTTTTATGTTTTTATCACCAGCACTTTGCACAGTGTCTGGCACATAGAGATGGCTTAATAACTGTTTGCTGATTGTTTAATAATAGATATAGAAAAAGTGTTTGGAAATCAATGGGCATCATCTGTTCCCTTTAGGATCAAACCAGATTGTCCCTATTTGGCACTTAAAGGCCCTCAGAACCTAATGCCAATCAAGCATTATCCATTACCTCTCCATATATATAACCATCCAGTCTAGCTGGTTGCTTTTTTCTTGGTCACATATGACATTCTTATCTGCAGTCTCCTTGACTTTGGACAATCTGTCCTGTCACCATTTCTGAAATGCCCTCCTTTCTCACTGCCACTTCTCAGGAAGCTAGTCCCTGTAATGGTAAGAGAATTTGAAGATCTTTCCTGCCCCATAATGGGACACACTTGTATCCCAACAAGAGAAGTTTGCTTAGGAGAGGCTTCTTTTCCAGGAAAGCCAGCCCTTGTTACTTTGTTATTACATAGTGAGTCATGAAGCATGTGATGTTCTCCAACCCTGGAGAAGGCTATATATACTGTGAGATGAGGTTTTGCTTTGGGGTTCACTTATGAGATGAGTTGTATGATTTGGCCTGATGAGAGTCTTGGCAGCTCTTGAGGCCCCCTGGCTTTGAAAACAGAGATATTGGTGCTTCTCTCTCTGGTAACTAATGCTGTACGTGTGTAATGGTCAGAGAGCTGGGATCCTTGTTTGTTAATCTGTGAACTGTGTTATTTTCTGTCTGTATTTTTTTTTCTGCTTGTAATTTCTGTTTGTATTTTCTGAAGTTCAGCATGCTGACTTCTTCCTTTGAATTAAGTGAATGACATCTATGTTGATTAAAGCAATCTCTTTAACCCTTTTTGAGTTGCTTTCCTTTAGAAAATCAGATCAAAGAACTTGTGTTAGCAGTCATCCTGGGTATGCTAGGGTGCTTGCTTCTACAATCCCCTTCAAGGCTCCGTTCTAGATTGACTTCCAACAGGGGAACTTTACTCATACTCCCAGATCCTACTACCCTTTTGTTCTCACAAAACCACTTTTTTGTTTAATAAATTTCATTAACATACGCTTAATATATTATTTATTATACTGTTTAATATTATCTGTTATAAAATTTGATATTTAATATAAGTAATATTAAATATATCTTGTTTATTTAATATATTGTGAATATTCTTCAGTAACTGCAAGATGATTCCACTACTCAGATGAAAATTGCTTGAAGGCAAGGCTTATGTCATCCATGTCTTCATATTGCTAGCACCCAGTCCTATGTTTGACAGTGTGTAGATCCTGAGGAAATTCTTGCTGATTCCCTGTTGGTGCAGTTTTTCTTTAATAACTTCCTGTTATTTAAGAAGTTCCAAGGGGATTCCCATTTTTTTAGCACAAGAATTTAAATTTATGTGATAATCACAGTAATGAGTTATTGAATTCAAAAAGTTCCTACTCTGATATCTCCTAGTAGCAAAAGAATGAGAGTTCTCCAAAGACATAACAAATGGGTTCTTGAGTGTCAGAAGAAGCTTATTAAAACATGTTTCTAATGAAAAACTATGCCTTCATTCTGAGGATGGAGAGAATTCTGTATAGAGAAGCACACCAAGAGTGTCCTGGACACATGGGGATCAATTGTTTAGGCAAAAGATATTTGTTGTAATTTAATTTTCCTTGATTCATTGTCTATGATACTTCAAATACTATTCTAAACACTGTGATTACAAAGACAGAAAGGAACTAGTTAATGTCTGTGTTCAAGGATGCATTCTTACTGTACACGACAAATCATGAAGCAAAGAAAGATTTTGCATACTCCTGCCCCACCCATGAAAGAAACGACCAATTATTTATTTTCTTTGCCTTACCTATGAGAAACTTTTGTGAGACCTAGATGTCCTTCAAGGTTTACAAAATTTATCAGTCCCTCAATGGAGTCCTGATCTCCAGCCATCATTTTCATCTCTCCACTTTCAGTCCCTATCCTCTCTCTCTGTCTCTGTCTCTGTCTCTCTTTCTCTCTCTCTTTTTCAAATGCATGAACAAACATTTGATCACACAATTTTTTTTATACCTAAAGAAATACATTTTTATTTTATTTTTTTCAATGACTTGTTTATTTACTCTTAGTTTACAAGATTCAGTTCCACAACCTCTTGAGTTTCAGATTTTCTCCCCTCCCTCTGCCCCCCCCCCCCATGGTGGCATGCAATCATTTATAGGATCTGCAAATACTTTCACATTGTACAACAGTCTGGGTGGAAGGAAGGGTGTAACCAATGAGTGAACAATGGGAAAAAAGAAACAAAACCAAACATGAAAAGGAACGATAGCATGTATTGCTTCAGTCTCCACTTAAACTCTAGTCTTTCTAGATCTTTCTCTGAATGTAGACATCTCCTTCCTTCCTGAGACTTTTAGAGTTGTCTTATAACTGTGCATTGCTGAGAAGAGTCCAGTTTATCACACAATTGATGGTGGACTTCTGGCCTCCTGATTGGTGAGATTTTATTCTCTTTTTTTTTGGTACTGACCTACCCCACCTCACTGCTTTCTTGTGTCACAGCTGATGCAGAGACAGTATGGTTCAATGGCTAGGTCACTAGATTGTAATCAGTAGGATCTGGAATCAAACAAACTACATAGAGACAAATACATACACAATATTTATGTGACTACAAGGAAGTCTGTTCCCCATCTCATAAAATGAGGTTAGACTGGACAGCCTTTAACGTGATTTCCAGTTCTATACCTATGATCCTTATTTTCCTAAGAAAGAAAAAGTCACATTAGTAGCATTTTTGCAACTGGAAATATTCAACTGTATTTGCATATACACACATACATACATACATTTACATACATGCATGTGTGCATATACACACAGAGGTGTGTTTAAATTTATGTGTATATGTGTGTGTGGTATGTGTGTATTTTACTATAAACATTGGTCCTGATACCTTGACTAATGAGGAACTTAACTAAAAGAAAAAATATGTCAAAACTATTCAGGACTGGTGTTTTCCTGGGATCAGACAGAATAGACAGATACACCAAGAAATGGAATTGAGATCCTGTAGTTCAGTGGGAAAAGCTTTGGATGTCTTGTGTGATGACCAACCTTTGGAGATGGTGGTGATGAATGGAGCACTGCAGCTGAATATAAGAATATGGGAGTTCAGCTACTGCTGCAGCCACTTGTTAATTCCATGACTCTGGAAAACTCATTCAACGTTTGTCAGCCTCCGATTCCTCATAGGTGACATGTGCGTAATAATTAGCACTTTTCTCACTGAGCTGTTGTGAAGATCAAATGAGATAAATTATGAAATATATTTTATGAATATTATACTGTTATATATTTTTGTTTTTTAATTGTTCAGCAATTTTAGACTCTTTGTGACCCCCCTTGGGGTTTTCTTGGCAAGGATACTGGAGCGGTTTGCATTTCCTTCTCTAGCTCAATTTACAGATGAGGAAATTGAGGCAAATAGGGTTAAGAGATTAACCCAGGGTCACACAGCTAGTAAATGTCCAAGGTCATATTTGAATGCAAGAAAATTAATTTTCCTGACTCCAGACCTGGCACTCTATCCTCTGTGCCAACTAGCTGCCCTTATATAAATATTATTATGGCAAAATTGATAAATAACTCTGAGCTTCAGCTCCCTCATCTGTAAGATGGAATAGTACTTGCATCAGCTACCTTGGCCTTCTGAGTCTTTTTTCATAAATTTCACCTATATAAAGTCTTTTCTGCTATATCATGCTTCTAGAAGCAGCTCAGATTCTCCAGTTGACAAATATATATATATATATATATATATGTATATATATATACACACACACATATATATACACATATATGTATGTATGTATGTAT
>CM053585.1:12382221-12445130 GCA_028646515.1 Pseudochirops corinnae
TTAGGGAAAGAATGACATAAACTCTAAGCTGGGCATTTTGCCACATAGAAGAGTTGGGGGAAGGGGGATGAGTGGTGGGGTGATGGAGGGGAGGGCAGGGTGGGGGGGAGGGCTGATTAATGTTCACATTTCTGTAGAGGGATAGGGACAGGGTGTAGAGTTGTTGGGAGGGCAGGATAGAAAGAAGGGACTTTTAATCAGACTCTCACAGTGTGCTCACTATGGAGAGGTTCTGCATAATTTCACATGTTCACCCTCTATTTGATTGCTTGTCCTTCCATTGGGGATGGGTGGTTAGGGAGGAGGAGAAAGAATCTGGAACCTGGAGTTCGATAATCAAATGTTATGAATGTGTATCTATCTATCTATCTATATATGTAATTATTATTATTATTATTGACTACATCCAACTGGAACTTGAGATACACAGGCACTGCGGTTGGGAGATCCATCTTGCCCTACCAAAAAGTGATATAGGAGAGAATGGACTGGGGGAGGGGGGACACACTTGGATGGCTGTTTTGGGGCGGTGGGTGGGAGAAAGAGGGGGAGAAAATATGTAACTCAAAATCTTGTGAAATGAATGATGCAAAGTATAATAAAATTTAAAAAAAAAAAAAGGATTTCATTTCTCTCAAAGTGCATGGTAAAGTATTTTCTTTCTTATTTTTTAAAAGAATTATTTGTCCAGTATATTATAGGTTGCTCTCTCTCCTCTCTTCCACTTTTGGTAGTTTATTTATAACTATTTCACTATCATATTGTGGGACTGGATTATTTAAGAACTCTTACTTATGGACTGCAAAATATTTAATTAATGGTTATTGTCACTAATTAGAAATATTTACATAATTATAATAAAAATATTTGTATAGCAAATACTATGTGTAAGCACTGTGCTAAATGGTTTATAAATATTATCTCATTTGTTCCACAGAATGATGGTGGGAAGTATCATTATTCTCATTTTACAGATGATGAAACTGAGGCAAACAAAGCATAAGTGATTTGCTTAGGTTCACACAGATAGTAAGTGCCTGAAGCAATATTTGAATTCAAGTCTTCCTGAATCCTGACCCAGTGCTTTATACATATATTATATTAACTTTAATAGCTAGTATTATTTAATCACATAGTGTATAAGATTTATTAACAAAATCACTATTATAATTGAAAGTCAAAAAAATTAATGAAAAAAAATCTAAGCTAGTTCCCTCAAAAGACTAATAAAAAGACCAAAAAAAAAATCTTTAGTGGAAATTACTATAAGTAAGATAAAGGAAAAGCAAATTTAAAAATAAAAAAAAACACAAAAGAGGAAAGATCACAACAAATCTGGAAGAAAAAATATTTTTTAATTAAATTGTGTTTATTTTTAGTTTACAACATTAATTTCCATAAGATTTTGAGTTACAAATTTTCTTCCTGACTTTCCCCTATCCACCACCCCAAAAGAGCTATCCCACTGAATACATCCTCCCCCAATCTATTATACCCTATATTCTCCACCATTCCCCCTTCAACTTTCCAGTAGGGCAAGATGGATATCCATATGCTAGTGACAGTATATCTTATTTCCAAGTTGCATGGAAAAAAAAGATAACATTAATAATATATATTTTTTAAACATTTAATTTTAAAACTTTGAATTACAAATTCTTTCCCTTCTTCCCTCATCACACACCCTTATTGGGAAGATAAGCAATTCAATATAGGTTGTACAGGTGTAGTTACACAAAACATTTCCATAGTGAATGTATTGTGAGAGAATGACTATACTTCCCTCCATCCTATGCTCCCTATACTTGTTCTACTTTCTACTTTGGCCCTGTCCCTTTTCAAACGTGGGTGCTTCTAACTACACTACCCCACCACCAATCTGCTCTTCCTTCTATCATGCCCTTTCTTATCCCCTTCCTCTCTACTTTCTTGTAGGGTTATGTTATGGGAATCAGAAGATCTCCCATGCCCCTACGCCCTTTGCTTAAGTGGCTTAAGTGACTCTGAGAACATTCCCAGATTTGAAAGTATACTGTGCCCCCTAATAGGCTGAATGTGGTCACACGGAGCCTGTGGCAGGAGGCTTGTTCTTCAGGAATGCCCATGCCTTATTACTTTGTGATTTGGCGGTGGGTCAAGAGGGCTGTGACAGTCTCCCATTCAGGAGAAGGCTATATATACACCCTGAAGTGAGGTTTTGGTTTGGGACTCACTTTGAGAAGAGTTGTGTGATTTGTTCATATGAGACTCTGGGAAGCCGTTGAGCCCCCTCAGCTTTGAAAAACTCAGATGTTGGTGCTTCCCTCTCTGGTAGCTGAATAAGTATGGATGTAATGGTCAGATAATTGGAAGCCTGTCTGCTGATCTCTTTCTTTGTCTGCTTGTAACTTGTGTTTGTAACTTGTGTTTGCATTCTCTGAAGTTCAGGGTGTTGACTTTTTCCCCTGAACTAGGTAAATTATATTTGTTTGATTGATTGAAGTAAGATTGTTAGCCCATTTTGAGTTGCTGTCCTTTAGAAAAGCAGATCTAAGAACCTTTGCTAGCAGCTATGCTGGGTATGCTAGGGTGCTTGCTGATACAGGTTAGACACCCAAATTAGTGTGTATGTTGTTCCCTCCTTAAGCAAAATTTGATGAGAGTAAGGTTGACCCATTCCATTTGCCTTCCTGTTCTTCCCCTCCATTATGACAGTTTTCCCTTGCCTCTTTTATATGAGGTAATTTACCCTGTTTTGTCTCTCCCTATCTCCTCTCATTATATTCCTCTCTCACCTTTTAATTTTGTTTTTTTTTAATATCATCCCTTCCTATTCAATTAATCCTGTGCCCTCTGTCTATGTATACTTGTACCCATGTATATACACACTCACATAAGAACTCATAGGCACATATGTCCTCCTATATAGATATATGCATATGTATACATATATGTATACACATACACACACACATATACATTTATATTCTCTTCAACTATCTTCATACTGAGAAAAGTTTCATAAATTACAATTATCCATGAAGTCATGTAAATAGTTCAACTTTGATAAGTTCTTTATGATTTCTTTTTCCCCTTTACCTCCTCGTGATTCTCCTGCTTTTTGTATTTGAAAGTCAAATTTTCTGTTTGACTCTGTTTTTTTATATCAAGAATGTTTGAAAGTCCTCTATTTCATTGAATGCCTCCATTTTCCCATGAAACATTATATTCAGTTTTGCTGGGGAAATGATTCTTGGTTTTAATCCCAGCTCCATTGACCTCCAGAATATCATATTCCAAGCCCTTTGATCCATTAATGTAGAAGCTGCTAGATCTTGTGTTATCCTGATTGTGTTTCCAAAATATTCAAATTGTTTCTTCTTGTCTGCTTGTAATATTTTCTACTTGATCTGCGAACTCCAGAACCTGGCTATAATATTCCTAAGAGTTTTCTTTTGGGGACCTTTTCCAACAGGTGATTGGTGAATTCTTTCAAGTTCTATTTTGCCCTTTGGTTCAAAAATATCAGGGCAATTTTCCTTGAGAATTTCTTGAAGGATGATTTCTAGGTTCTTTTTTTTTTCTTTTCTTTTCTTTTTTTTTCTTTTCTTTTTTTTTATCATGGCTTTCAGGTAGTCCAATAATTTTTAAATTGTCTCTCCTGGCTCTATTTACTAGGTCAGTGTTTTGTTTTTTTGTTTTTTTTTCAATGAGATATCTCACATTTGTCTTCTATTTTTTCATTTCTTTGGATCTCTTTAATAGTATCTTGATTTCACATAAAGTCATTTGCTTCCATTTGCTCCAATCTAATTCTGAAGGAATTATTCTCTTCAGTGAGCTTTTGAAATTCTTTTTCCATCTGCCAAATTTGGTTTTTTGAAGTATTCTTCTCCTCATTGACTTTTTGGGCTTCTTTTACCATTTGAGTTATTCTATTTTTTAAGGTGTTATTTTCTTTAGTCAGATTGTTGACTGTCTTTTCATGATTTTCTTGCATCATTCTTGTTTCTCTGCCTAGTGTTTCCTCCACTTCTCTTATTTGGTTTTCAAATCCTTTTTTAAGCTCCTCCATGGCCTTTAATGAGTTCAAATTTTTCTTGGAAGCTTTTGGTGCATTTTTTTTGATTTCATAGACTTCTTTCCATTTCATGTTTTGATCCATTTTGTCTCCCAAAAATGAATCTATGGTTTGATTTCCATGCTTGATTTGCTTCCTTCACCACTCCATTACTCGACTTTTGAGCTCTTTGCCACAGTAGAAGTCTGCTTCCAGAGGGGAGAGCTTTGTCCCAAATTCCTGTGGTTTTCATAGCTGCTGGAAGTATTGGTTGGGAGCCCTCTATCCTGACCCCACAAGCTCTGGCTCACTGTTCCTACACCTAAGGCAAGCACTCAAGACCACAATCCAGATCCAGGCAGGTTAAGGCAAGATCAATTACTCTCTGATTGGTCACTTGCTCACTGTACAATCTGCAGATCAGGAGCTCTGATGAAGCCACATGAAGGCAGCTGCATGGCTACAGCACCTCCCCCACTTCATGCTCTGGGGGCAGAGGCTGGAATGCACTTCTTTTGCATCCTGAGTTCCAACAGAGTTCTTCACTGAACTTTTACTTTGTCTTTGGCATTTATGGATGGACAATTCTGGAAACTGCCACAGCTGCTGGTGATCCACTCTCTTCAGGTCTGCTCCAGCTGCTGCTGATCAGGACCACCCTGGGACTAAAATCATGACCTCATCTGGGGCTTGTCTCAGCTCCCAGCATGCTGTAATTGACCCTTCAGGTCAACCTGCTGGGCTGCCTTCAGTGGGACATTTGTTTCTGTCACTTTGCGTGTTCTGTAGCTCTAAAACTTGTATAGTCATATTTTATAGGTAGTTGAGTTGGTTATGGGGGAAGCTTATGGAGTTTTCCTACTTTTGCACCACCATCTTGGTTCTGTCCCCCAGAAAAAGAAATATTTATCAAAATCTACTGGGCAAAAAATATCATAGTAACCAAGAAGGATTAATAGAATTCAAGTCACTTAAGTTTATGTATAAAAAAAAAATAGAACACTGGTTGGAGTTGGTGTCCTTTTGAGTTAATGATGTGTGTGTGTGTGTGTGTGTGTATCAACTAATTTCCCAGATTTCCTCTTTCATACAAATTTTTAGATTATTTGTTGATGTCTAAAATTTTGGTGTATATACTTTTCTTTGAAATTCCCCTTTTCCAGTAATTCATTTATGTATATACAACCATGTTATATGGTAACCAAGTTACATATTTTCAGAATACACATTTCCTTTAGACTTGCTTTTGATTAATCATTTATACTTATATATTTTGTCATGTCATAATTACCTCATATAATCATTATTTTTGTATGAGTTGTTCTTTGATTCACTTGCTATTAAAAATCTCCATTTAAGTCTATGACCTTTTTTGTCCCTGAATAATTATTTTTTTTTTTGTTATGGCCTGTAAAGGATGTATTTTTTCCCATTTATCTGTACCCTAACACATTGTCTATTTTTTATAAATGTGTCATATGGCACTGAGGAAAGAAGCAATATAATTAACTTTTCACTTACTATATGGAAGATGTAGAAACAACATGGAAATTTGCCTGGACTCACATGTTGAAGATGCTAGTTTCTAATGACATCCTTTACTCATGTAAACTTTGTGATTATAAATAAATTTCTGAGGTTTCCTTTTTTATTTCTTCATTTCATGGAATAATAATACTTCCAGAATGCATCTCTATGTATCACGAAGATAGTATTTTTAAACTATGAAATGCTTCAAATTAGAAGGTGTTATCATTTTGGAAAGATCAATGTGTTTGTAACTGGCAGAATTTTTCCCAGAAGTCTGAAATTTTGCAAATGGCATATATGCTTAATAAAGGTAGGAGCATGAAAGAGAGGTGGAAGATGTCAGCCTACAGTATTCACCTGTCATTTCTCCTCACCCCTAACCTTGGATATTTTATATAGTCTTCAAAGAATGAGGAGAGGGCAGAGCCAAGACGGCAAAGTGGGGCAGAAAGTTGCTTACATTCCCACTCCAACCATCTCCAATATATGTTAAAAAAAAATTACTATAAACATATTTTAGAGCTACAGCACCCACAAAGTGATAGAGAGAAACAAATCTCCTGCATGCAAATTCCAGGGGAGATCTATCACACCAGGCTGGGTGCCATGTATGTTCATGCATGAGGTATGTGGGGCCAGACCTTGGGCAGCCCTGATGGGCAGCACAGACCTGCCGGAATAGACTTCACAAGAGTGTATCACCAGGCATCTGTGGTGGTTTACAAACTTCTCAATTCATAAAACCAAAGAGAAAGTAAAAGGTTATTTGGGGAACTTGGCTGGAATTGGGTAACATAAGAGGGTAGTCCATTCCCTGCACCCGAGTTGAGAGGTAGCTGAGTGACAAAAGCTGCAGCTGCTGCTGTGTAGCTGTCTCTGGAGCTCCTGGCCTACAGATTTTAGGTGGACCAAGCTACCATTCAGAGGGTAATCACTCTTGCTTTGACCTGCTCAGATATGCGTCATTGGCTTGAGTGGTGGTCCTGGCAAGAGGAATGCTAATGTATCAGAGCTTGTGGTGGCTGTAGAGAGGGAATCCTCCTAATAGCTAATAGAATGATTCTGAAAATAACTGTGAAAACCCCAGATACTTAGAGCACACCTCTCTCCACTCTGGAAGCAGAGTTCTACCATAGCAAAGAGCTCAAAAGCCAAGTAATTGATTGGCAAGATGAGTAAGCAGAGGAAGCACAATTAGACTATAGAATCATTGTGGGGGGACAAAAAGGATCAAAATGGAACCAGAAGAATACAATGGAATCAAAACTCCTGCATCAAAAGCTTCCAAGAAAAATATGAATTGAACACAGGCAATGGAGGAGTTCAAAAAGGATATTGAAAATCAAGTAAGAGAAGTGGAGGAAAAATTGAGAAGAGAAATGAGAATGAAACAAGAAAAACATGAAAAGTGACTCAACAGCCTGCTAAAGGAGACCACAATAAATACTGAAGCAAAACCACTTAAAAAAAAAAAGACTAACTCAAATTACAAAAAAGAGGCCCAAAAAGCCAATGAGGAGAAGAATGCCTTAAAAAGTTGAATCGGCAAAATGGAAAAGAAATTTTAAAAACTCACTGAAGAGAATAATTCCTTCCAAATTAGATTGAAGCAAATGGAAGCTAATGACTTTTTGAGAAATCAAGATACTATAAAACAGATACAAACAAATGAAAAAATAGAAAGCAATGTGAAATATCTCACTAGAAAAACCACTTACCTGGAAAATACATTCATGATAGATAATTCAAAATTATTGGACTTCCTGAAAGCCATGATCAAAAAAAAGAGCCTAGAAATTATCCTTTAAGAAATTCTCGAGGAAAATTGCCTTGATATTTTAGAATGAAAGGGCAAAATGGTAATTGAAAGAATTCACTGTTCACCTCTTGAAAAAGATTCCGAAAAGAAAACTCTAAGGAATACTGTAGCCAAATTCCAGATTTCCAAGGTAAAGGAGAAAATACTGCACACAGTCAGGAAGAAACAATTTGAACACTGTAACACAATCAGGATAACACAAGATCTAGCATCTTCTATATTAAGTGATCAAAGGCCTTGGAATATGATATTTTGGAGGTCATAGAAACTAGGATTAAAAGCAATGATCACCTACCCAGCAAAACTGAGTATAATGCTTCAGGGGAAAATATGGTCATTCGATGACATAGAGGACTTTCATGCATTCTTGAAAAAAAAAAAAACAGAGCAGAACATAAAATTTGACTTTCAAATACAAGAAGCAAGAGAAGCATGAGAAAGTAAACAGGAAAAAGAATTGATAAGGAATTTATTAAAGTTGTTCTATTTACATTCCTATGTGGAAAAATGAAAATTGTAACTCATGAAACTTTTCTCCATATGAGGATAGTTGAAGGGAATATATGTGTATATGTATATGTGTGTGTATACACATATATATCTACACACACTCATATATATAATGTTTATATGTATGTATATATACATAGACATATGTATTTATATGAGGGTATATATACATATAAATATATATGTGAGTGTGTATATGTCTACATATGTATACATAGACAGAAGCCACAGGATGAGTTTAATATGAAGGGAAGATATCTAAAAATTAAAATTAAGAGGTGAGAGAGGAATATATTGAGAGAAGGAGAAAGGGAGAGATAGAATAGGGTAAATTATCTCATATGAAAAAAGTAAGAGAAACCTGTTACAATGGAGGGGAAGTGCAGGAAGGTGAAAGGGATAGGTCAACCTTACTCTCATTGAATTTGACTTACGGAGGGAATGACAGACTGTAACACCATGCATGAGCAGTTTCCCAAAAGAATGCTACTGTGAACAGCTTTTAAGGTTCAGATTACACAGTATAGTGAACACTCCATTTATTCCATAACAAATCAAGGGAAACTTTCTCAGAAAATCAAAGTGCAGCATAATATTCACAACATTACATCTTATCACAGAAAATCACAATATAGTGTTCACAACAGTTTAACATTAGAATGGCCACTTAGTTTTCACTACAGTGGTCACAATATTTAGAACAAAGAAGAAAAGAATAATCATCTGGTATCCCTAAGGGAAAACCCACCTCACTTAATCATTCAGTCATTTCACAATACAAGTCAGTCTTCCACTCATGAGGCAATCAGATTAATTTAATCAGTCACTTATCTAGCAATCAGTCACTAAATACAATCATTATAAAATTACACAAACCCTCCATGCCTCAATGTCTAATACATTTCAATTTCATCACATGTTCAATATCCAAGGAGAGTCCTTTTCTTCATCCTGACTCTGGGTGGTCTCTCAAATTCCCTTGATCCCCTTCCATGGTTCCAGCTCTTACCTGAATCCACTAAACTGTCACCTGGATTCAGAGGCAGACAGATTCCAGCTTCTTGTCCAGTCCTCCAGCAGTTCTTGTTACAAACTGAAGTTCACAGTGTCCAGCACATCTCAAAGCCTTCACAACTTCTGTTGCCAGGAATTCAAGGACCAACCAAGCCACAAACAAAGACTTATCTCAGTCATGCTTCTTCAGTCCTCCAGCAGTTCAGCTGGCTTTAGGAACCAGAAGGAATCTCAGCCTTCCAGGTTACAGCAACTTTAGCCTTCACCAGATTCTGGTCTCAAGAAAAACTCCAACTCAGTTCTCAGCTTCCAGATGCTGGGAGAGAAGTGCTCTCTGTCTCTCTGTCTCTCTGTATCTCTGTCTCTCTCTCTCAGTTGGCTTCAGTCTCCATGATTCTTCCTCCACCAGGAGCCAGCCAGGAGGAAAATTATTGATTCTGATTCTCTGTCCCTGTAACTCTTCTTACACACACACACACACACACACACACACACACACACACACACACACACATACACACACACACACACACACACACACACACACACTGGCTTCCTGTCTCAACCTACTCCCTCCTGCCACATCAGCAACAGGAGACAGAGTTCACGCCCTCTGTCTCTTTCACACAGGGGACAGAGTTCACACTTTCTGTTCCTTTCACACAAGAGACAGAGTTTACACTCTCTGCCTCTTTCACAGAAGTAATTAGCCCTTAGTTACTAAGGACCAAGTACCTGCTAAATTAATTATCATTACACTTACACACTCAATTGGGTATCTTACCCTGTAGGAAAATAGAGGGGGAAGGTGATCAGATAGGGGATGATAGAAGGTAGGGCAGATTGGGGGAGAGAGTAGTAAGAAGCGAACGCTTCTGCAAAGGGACAGAGTCAAAGAATAAAATACAGTAAGTGGGTGGTGGGATAGAATGGAGGGAAAAACAGTCTTTCACAATATAACTACTAAGGAAATATTTTGTATAACTACACATGTACAACCTGTATTGAATGTCTTGTCTTCCAAGTGGGCATGGGTGAGGAGGGAAGAAAAGAAAGAATCTGAAAATCAAAGTTTTAAAAACAAATGTTAAAAAGAATTGGTTTTTTGTTTGTTTGTTTTTAACTAGTAACTGGAAAATAAGATATACAGGCACTGGGATAGAGAAATCCATCTTGCCATACTAAAAACTTAGGGGGGTTTGGATAGGATATATATGGGAGCAGATTGGAGGAAGGGTACTCTGTAGGCTAGCTATCTTGGGGTGGTGGATAGGGGAAAGATGAGGAGAAAATTTGGAACTCAAAATCTTGAGGAAATGAATGTTTAAACTAAACATAAATAAATTTAAATTTAAGAAAAGAATGTCAGAAACCCATTAAGAAGAAAGAGTGGGGAAAGTAACATGACCTAGATGAACTCTTTTAGATTATTTTAGATTTGCTTTCCATTTTATTTCCTGTTCAAAACACCTGGGAGGTAATGACCTTTACTCAAAGCCACAACCTTAATTTAGGCCCTCGTTGCCTCTTTTTTTTGTATTTTCATAGTGATGTCTTGATTACTATCCCTGGTTCAAAGTTTTAAATCTTTTCTTACAGCCCCTTCTCCATGAAGGATTTTTTTTTTTGTTAAGTTTAGTATAGGCAACGTCATACTTGCAATAAAATATTATTTCACCAAAAAAAATGAGGAGAGTATAATTGTGTCAATTCAAAAACAATTTGGGGGATATAAAAATGTTGTGATATTCTCTAAAAATAGAATTTGAGGAATAGAACGTCAATAAAGAAATTAGCAGGAATTAAAAGTAATTGTCTAGTTGAAGTACATATCAGGGGATGGAGGGAAGTCTTAATAGAATAGGTAGAATAGTTATACCTATTTATAACTATTTGAGAAAATGTGTATCATGTGGTGCCTTCTAGCCTTTGCAATACAAGAAATGAGCTTTAATACTCTTTTCCTTATTAAGGAAGGGTTATTAACAAATAGAACTTCTGGTAATAGCTGAGAGCATCAAATAAACATAATCAGCATGAAAAATGTGAAAGAGATGAAACTAGAGAGCTGGGTTTTTTGTTTGTATTTTGGTTCTGTTTACTTCATATCAGTCCATGTAATTCTTTCTATGTTTCTCTGTGTTTATCATCTTATAGAACAGTCATAAACTACAAAATGCACATATATTCCAATTTGTTTCCTTGTGCACCGATTGATAGCCATCCCATCTCTTTGTCAATTCTTTACTATCACAAAAATGTGTGTATGTGTCTGTATGCATATATATGCATATGTGTATGCATATAAGCAGATATATGTGTGTATATGTAAGTGTGTGTTCTCTATGTTAGAACTTTTTTCCTTAAAGACCTACTTCAGATATATGCATAGAGACTAGAAACTCTGTCTATGGCTATAGGCACTTAAGACACTTTAATTGCTTTATTCCAAATTACTTTCTTATATGTTTGTGCTGCCCCAAAGCATTACCAATACATCACTCATGTGTTTTTCTTCCCACAACTGCTCCAGCATTAGCTTTGTCCATCTTTTTTCATCTTTACCAATTTTCAGGATGTGAGGTGAATCCTCATTTTTGTTTTGATTTCCATTCATCTTATTCTTAATGATTCGGATAATTCTCTTATATAGTAGTCTAGAGTTTAAATGATTCTTTTGAAAACCATACATTAGTTTGACCATATATCTACTGACATTTATCTTCATCTGTGTGTGTATGTGTGTGTGTGTGTGTGTGTGTGACAGAGAGAGAGAGAGAGAGAGAGAGAGAGAGAGAGAGAGAGAGAGAGAGAGAGATTTGAAATTCTAGGTACATTAATTTTGTTGGTGACAAGCTTTTCAGTTTTATATATTCAAAATTATCTGTTCTATCTTTTGTAATTGGACCCAGCTCTTTTGAATATTAAGAATATAGAATTTATTGTGGAATATTGTACAGGACATTGATCTAAGCCTAATTTTTCAAGACTACTTACCAATTTTTCTCATTTTTTTTTCTTTTTAGAAATTAAGATTTTTTTTCCAAATTAATGTATGCTTTCTGATTTCTTGGACATTGGTTTATTATGTTCCATAGTTTCTGAATTTCTTTTTTCTATCAGATCTCATTGATGTGCCTCTCTATGTGTTTAACTAATACCAAATAGTTTTGATCACTGTTGCTATATGATAGCATTTGAGATTTGAAAGTGCTCTCCTTTCTTTGTTCCTGCCTTTTTTTATTATTTCCCTTGATTTTCAAATTTTCTTACATTTTTAAAAAAATAAATATTTTTTTCTTTTCTTGTTATATTTATTTTATTTGTATAAAACCTTAGTTTTATATAATTAAATTGCCTTTTTAAATTATTAATTTGTTTATTTACTTTTAGTTTACAACATTCAGTTCCACAATCCCTTGAGGTTCAAATTTTCTCCCCCTCTTTCTCCTCCCCCCTCACCTCGTTGTGGCATGCAGTCAGATATTGGATCTACAAATACCTTCACATTAAATATTAGTAAGGTTGTAAAAATAGATGTTTTTTTGTATTATTTTATTGAGCTCTCTAAAACATTGCTGCCATAATTTTATTGATAGATAACTAAAACCATCAATTTATTATTTTTTTTTGAAGGGAGAAGAAAAGGCAATTGGGATTTAGTGACTTGCCTAAGGTCACACAGCTAGTAAGTGTGTCAATTGTCTGAGACCAGATTTGAACTCAGGTCCTCCAGATTCTATTCGTTGTGCCACCAAAGTGTTCCTAAACTATCAATTTTCATTGGCAATATTGTCATTTTTATTATATTTACCTGGCCTGGCAATGGGTACTGTATACTCTTCCAATTACATGTTTTTTTTTTTTTAAATTAGTACTTTCTATTTGAATCTCTCCAGGGATATGCTTCCATTGACTAATCCCTGAATATATTTTTTGTAGCCTTTTGGGAAGGCATTTTCTCTTCTATTGTCTCTTAGAATTAGTTATTATTGCATTGATATACGGTTGATTTAAAAAGTTTATTTTGTAGCTTACAACATTGATGAAACTATCATTTGTCTCAAAAAAGTATCTTTGTTGATTCTATAGGATTTTTCAAGTAAACTGTCATGTCATCAGCAAATAAGGATAATTTTATTTAGCCTTTACCAATGTTTTGTTTTATTTTATTTTTATTTGATAGCATTTCCAGAACTCTATCAAATTATAGTGAGAAGATTGAGTGATGTCTTTTATTTCATCTTCTGTTAAGTTTTGTTTATAAAATGATTTTTAAGGTATAATTTGATTCCTGGCAATTATATTTAGTTATTCATTTTTAATGTCTTTATTTCTCATAGAATTAAGGCATCTAAAGAGCCTATTTTGAGTCTCTTCTTCATTTTTCTTTTTAGTTCAGTTGTCCCTGACTGTGGCTCCATTTATTTTTTGTTTGTTTGTTTTTGGCAAAGATACTGGAATAGTTTGTCATTTCCTTCTTCAGCTCATTTTACAGATGTGTAATTGAGGCAAACAGGGTTAAATTACTTGTCCAGGATGTCATAGTATAATGGCAAACAAAATAGGAATCTTTTTTCTGGATTGAATTTTAACTAATTCAGTGCCTTTGAGCCTTTGTATCAAGTATCTTTGATTGAAAACATGTAGCCTGCACTCACAACACCAACAGAAATGTGAGAGTGTGAATGGATGAATGAAGAAATGTGGACCTGGTGAAGATGTCAATCATAAATTTATTGCATGCTAAGCAAATCTCAAATAAGCATCTGAGGGTTAGGGTTTATATACTGTTGCTGAAGTGCTTACATCACACTTTCTCATGGGAAACTTCATGTAGTTTGCTACATGAGGTACTTAACTTGCAACTTTGACAGATGCCACTCCTGTGGGATGCTTCCTTGCTTTCTTATATCATGTATCACTACTTTATCTATAACGCTCAAGCGACCAGGGTTTCAGGACAGCCAGAATGTTCCAAGCCTCACTTGCACAGTGGATGAGTAATGAGGGGTGGAGAGTCAATCTGAGATAGTGATCCCAGCCTGGATTTGTGCCCATGAGATGCAGACCCCTTAGAGGGCAAACATGGCAGACCCCTCAGAGCCCTTGACAGCACCCCCTACAAAAACAGTATACATTGTATTGCCCTTAATAGGCTTAGGGGAGTTTGAAGATCTCCCTGTGGTTAATAGGCCAAATATAATCATGTGGTATGCCATGGTGGGAGGAGCTTGCTGAAAGGGTTAAACAGGAAAGTTGGAGCAGGAAGGAGCAGAGCAGAGAAAAGTGAGAGCAGAGCTGGGAGCAGCAGAACTGAAAGAGAGAATGTTTGTGATGTCAGCACTCTGTTGATTTGTGTTACTTTCTCAGACATGGCTCACCCCCAATCCTGAGGTTTATCTGTTTGTTGGTCTATGTTGATTTCTCAGACAAAAGCTCTCTCTGTTATTCTGTATTGGTTTCTTTGACAAAAAGTGAATTGAGATGATAGTGTTGGCAAAGTGTGTAAATATTGTTGTAGTCCTGTTAAGCTTTGTTTTCCCAGAAACGGAAACTGCAAAGAGCTTGGAATGGAGCAGTCCCCATGAGCTCAGGTATAAAATAGGAGCAAAGAGCTGCCTAGGTGTGAAACCAGGCAAGAGTTGAAAGCAGATCAGCCTGTGGAGAAGGAGATATTGGGTTTGGAAGCCAGTCTCAAGTCAAGATAGAAGAGGACTTTACTTTGGATTCTCTGATTGACTGATAAGATTTGTAACTTACTGTGACCTAGGAGTGTATGGTGTTTATGTTTTCTGCTACCCCTTAAAGATGACTATAAGATGAACTGAATTATGTGTTTTGTTTAAGACTGTGTGACCACCTTAGTAATAAATTGTTATGCTATGTCGTAGTCAATATTATGCTTTAGTTTCTTCAATGTTATGCATTAGTTTATCATTGAATAAATAGAGAGTTCATTATACTATGCAATTAGACTTTCAAAGTTATTCACAAAGGCAGCTAGATGGCACAGTGAATAGAGCACCGGCCCTGGAGTCAGGAGTACCTCAGTTCAAATCCAGCTCCAGATATTTAACACTTAATAGCCATGTGACCTTAGGCAAATCACTTAACCCCAATTGGCCTGCCTTCCCCCTCCAAAAAAGTTATTCACAGTAGTAGTCCTCGGGAGAGTTGCCATGATTAGCTTTACACATAGCTAGTATGTGTCTGAGGTCAGATTTGAATTTAGAAAGATGAGTCCAATTCCTGAAGTACGTGAAGAGGATGGAAGTATTCCCCTGTAAGAATTTTCCTTTCACATGAGTATGCATTCAATATTACTCACTCTCTCCAAGATCAACATTTTTGTCATTTTCCATAAAAGAGAAAGCTTTTGGGATTCATGCTCTCCACTCTCATTTTGTCGTTTGCTGTCAGGGCCTCTGATTCCCATTCTGTGAACTGGATTGCTGTTTATATGTAATGGTCTCTCTATGCCACAATTAACTAAAGATTATGTGCATTGTAATGTGTTTATCCCTCATTACAGAATCCAACATTCTCTCCCATTCTTTCTCTCCCTAGCTTTCTTATACAGTGGTATTTCCAAAGACTCCATTAAAATTTTCTTTCCGTTTTCCCTGTTCCAATTTCATCGTTTGCTACTTAACTATTTTCCTGTAGTCCCTCTTCTTCCTGAGAGACAAAAGGAGCTATTTTATCTTTGTTATTAACTATTGACTTGGTTGTCATACATCACAAATCGCTTGCTTTCTATCTTTCCTTTCTTTCACCCTTCCATTCTGTAGTTTAACCCCCACCAAATCTCCATGTGGAAATGGGAATATCATGAGGTATATTTTTATTTTTATTTTTATTTTTTTGCTTTCTTTGAAGAGGGGAAGGTAGAGCAATTGGGGTTAAGTGATTTGCCCAAGGTCACATGGCTAATTTTCTGTTAAGTGTCTGAGACCGTATTTGAACTCATGTCCTCCTGACTTCAGGGCCTGTGCTTTATTCACTGTGCCACCTAGCTGCCCCAAATTCTGAGGTTTATCTATAAGCCTATTCCTCCATAATCAATTCTCTTATTTCTTCTTTTACTTTTTTCTCTTTATATGCTCTTAGAAAGATATTCCTTGCTGGTCACTCTCTTTTGCATTCTGTTGTGCTGCTATTACTCTCAATCCCCTAAACGTGTTTCTCTTTTGATTTTTTTTTCCCTTTTTGTATGGTAACTGATTGTTTCTTACACCATCCTTGGTTGGTGATCACTAGTATTCTAATCCACTAAACCACATAGTTACTTTGCTAAGAATCTCTCATAACATCTTTGTACATGAGTCAATTCTATGTATATTCCCTAATCTTACAAATTCTCTACAGTTATGCCCTTTATTAAATAGGCATGTGGAAAACTGCATAAGAATGTGCTGCATATTGAATGTGTGTATCTCATCTTCTCTCATTTACTGTATTGTTCGATTAAAACAATTTTGCTTTAAACAAATGTCTGCTGCTAGATTAGGAAAAATAAACCTAGGGAGGAAGTTGCTGAGGTCTGCCTTTAGCATACTGGACTGCAGAGTGGATAAAATATCTTACAGCTTTTCTGGGTTGCTACAGTATTCTGTTAAACTAAGAGAAAATCTGCCTATTGTACCTCAGTGTACCTTTCTGTACAACCAAAACAATTTGACTTAGCAACAAGGTAGTATTGCTGAATCTTTTAGGAGTTTCTAATTCTTTAAAGGAAGATTTGCTATAGAAGCAAAGTGTTAATAAAAATGAGTAATATCCCATAAAAAGGCTTTTGGTTTCTTTATCCCATTTTCTTCCCACCCAACAGATGTAATCCCATATTCTTTTCCATGTAGGCTCTCACCAGCTGACATATTCTAGTGATGCATAAATCATAGGGTGGTTGATTTCAAATGTATGGACTTTTAAAAGAAATTCATGTTACTTCAGCAAGCCAAGTGATGACTATCATTCTTCCCTGGCTGTCAGTGACATGCTGACATAAGCTCTCAAGGAAGAATTCATTCCAGGTGTTCACATTTCTTACAGGCACAGCTGCTGCTGCTGACAGAGCAGTGTGGTGGGTGCCTTAATATACTATTGACCTGTAGATATTTATGGTGACAGTCCCCACTATTATGTTGCAATTAAGAGGTCTTTTTTAAATGAGAAATGAAAAATCATTGAATATATAAATTTTAAAGCACAATATTAAATGTTTATGAGAAAAGCCCCCAAGATGTTTTGCTTAAAACTCAAAAAACAAAAGGCTGGTGTCAGTTACTTTGAGAAGGATCAGTCCCTAGTGTAGCAAAATCAGAGTTTTTTTTTTTTTTTTTAAGTGACCTATGGGTAGAAAGGGCTGATTACAAATTAATAATGCATAAAACACCACTTGATTGCTAGCCACTGCAGTGTGAAATGAGTTGGTTTTAGTCCAGTTGTGGGGACTGATGGTTATCATCTGTCACTCTCTACTAACTCCTGCTGAGCTGGACTCCATCTTAACAGGTTTGGGAAAGAGTTGGAGAATGGTACAGGGAAGAAACATATCCCTTTATGCTTGCTGTGGTAGGGCAGATCACCATCCAAACTGTGATTAGCTCTTATCAAATATGGAGTCCTGGTCTCTACCTTCAAATCAGGAACTTAAGGTTATCAAAATCGTTATAAGTATGTTTATATTATCATATGTGTGTGTGTATATATAAAATAATGTATCCTCATAACCCTAGGAAATAAACAGTAATGAAAATATCCCTATTTTTTCAGATGAGGAAGAAGAGTTAAACAGAGATGAAGTAATTTTCCTAGGTTCACAAAATTAGTGTCTATCTGAAGCTGGATTCCAATATCTGAAGGTGAATTCAGATCTAACTCAATATTCAGTACTTTATCCACGATGCCACCTATGACATTCGACAGGACACCTAAGAATAAAAGTGCTGTAAGAGAAATTATTCAAATGGGTTCAGTATCCCCTTGGCTTCCCCTGGTTCAGAAATGATTTCCAACATAATTATCTTTGGACAAGTTAGGCTATCATATCACCTGAACTATTGCACTGACCTCACACTCAATCTTACTTCTTTCAGATTTTCTTCCTTCCATTCCTCTTTTTTCCTTTCTTGCACTGTTGCTAGACCAATTATCCTTATGCATGCTCAAGTCACTTCCCTGTTTAAAAAAAAAAAAATAGTGGGTTTTATTGTTTTGTTTTTTTTTGTTTGTTTTGGTGTTTTCCTTTGTTTTATTGGACTTGTGATGTCATCAGTGTGGGAATTTCCTGGTAAGACCCTCCATCTTATAGTTTAGATTGGTATCCTCTGTATGATTTAATAGTCTTAGAGAGTTCCCTAGGATATTGTTGGGTAAATGAGTTGCTTAGTGTCAAACAAACCATGTGACATAAGCACCATTTAAAATCTGGTCTTATTTTCACTCAGTAAACAAATATTGAGCATGTACTACATTCCAGACACTGTGCTAAGCACTAGGAAAAAGGCAAAAAGAGGCAAAATTCTCTCCCAGCTATCAAGAAACTCATGATGTAACAATGGTAAAGGTTGAGGAAGGGAGATAAGCATATAAATTCCTTTGACTGATAAGTGTCACTCAATAAGGTGATCCATGATACCTTTCAAAATCATTCCATGACAATCTCCCATCCTCTTAGAATAAGTTCTAGTTACATAACTGTACCCCCAAAGGTACCCAGTACATTCCTGTTTCCATGAGTTTCTTCTGGGTTTCCCATATCTAGAAAGGCCTCTTTGTCATTCTTTGTCACTGGGATCTCTATTCATCATTCAAAGACCAACTGAAATGCCACCTTCCTCAAGAAACCCCTGATAATCTTCCTTACAGACTGAAAGAATGTTCTATTTTTTTTTTTAGGTAACACCATGTAAATATCCATATTTTAGCTCATCACATCTTCTATTATTCATTAAACTCAGTGGGGACTAAGACCCTGTTTTATTTAAACTTTGCAGATTTCTAATATCCAGAAGAACTTTCTGTGCCACAGTAGTCACTTTATAAATGCTTATTGAATAGAATGGAATAAATGATACCATCTTCCAAAAAAAATCTTGTTTTTCTTTGTGGCTATATGGCTGTCTGGGTTCCCATTTCTCCACTGACCACCATGTCTGCCTTTCCCGGCAGGGTCAGATGTCTGTTTTAGCACTTTGAGCTACTACCCATTTGCACTTAAAGATGAAGATGGATTTCTACAATAGTCCCAGAAGATAATAATCATGTAATTTTAGAGTTAGAAGGACCTCAAAGGCCTTATAGTTCAATTCATACATGAAATATATTCCCTCTATAACACACACAACTAGTAATTATTTAGAATTTAGCCTAATACCTCCAGTGAAGTAGAAACCTGTCTCCAAGGTAACTCCTTTTGTGTTGGGACAGATCTAATTTTTAAGAAAGTTTTCCTCCACCTAAGTCAAAGTTCTGCTTTTTGCCATTTCTATTCTTTTCAGTTATGTCTTTTAGGGAAAAAAGTAAAGATGAGATTAAACCTTCTTCTATATGGAAGTTCTTCAGATACTGGAAAAGCAATTATCTTGATTTAATCTTTTCTTCTCTAGGCTAACTATGTCCCATTCCCTAAATTATTACTCACATGACATTTACTCCAAACATTACATCAGTTTATTTCCTTTTTCTGAACACTCTCTAGTGTATCAATGTTCTTCCAAAATTGTGGTACCTGGAACTCAAGATACTATGCAACTATTGAAAGAGAAAATGAATAATTTCAATGGTGAAATTCTAGTCTTTAGGTCTATGGGTCTTACCTGAAATGATACTCCTCATATAACTACCCATGGGCAGCCATGTAATACACTTATGAATAAAGTAACTCTTGTTTTTATGTTCTACAGAGAAAAGCATAAGACCAAAAATACAGATATTATATGCCCCCACTCTTTCCAGTTTGGAGAAGAAGGTAACACCATTCTACCATTCATTATTGCCCAGCTTTCATATACATAATGTTTCACTTCATCGAGCCTTTCTCTGCCTGTCTGTCTGTCTGTCTGTCTGTCTCTCTCAGTCTCTCTCTTTCTCTCTCTGTCTCTGTCTCTGTCTCTCTCTCTCTCTGTCTCTCTCTGTCTCTCTGTCTCTCTCTCTGTCTCACTCTCACTCTCTCTTTCTCACTCATTCTCTTTCTGTCTCTGTCTCTCTCTCTGTGTGTCTCTCTCTCTTTCTCTGTCTCTCTGTCTCTCTCTCTCTCTCTTATATTATTACATCTTTATAATCAAGCTTTTATTGATGTCACATTGTTCACATTCCTGTGACTCTTTCTTTGTATTGCCTTAAATATGTGTCTCTTAGTTTCCATTTAGGTTAAGGTTATACATAATTTATTTTATTATTTTATTTTTTAAGATGTCTTTTTAAATATTTCTTTTACTTTTATTTTTACCAGATTACACAGTATTCAAATGTTTCACCAAATTTATGACTAAATACTCATATAAATTTCTCTTTTATTTCCATTGGGCTTCAATAGTTTTCTGAAGTTTCTCCTACTTTGGTGGTCATTCATTTCTATCTTAGGCGCATTTCTACTCATCTCCTCCTTTCCCCTTATAGTTCTTACAGTATGAAAGTTTACAACTTATGCTGCTTGTAATTCCTGATTTTTTTTTTATGTTCACAAGCAAGTATTATAGGAGAATTAATTCATTTATGATGGGTAGAGCAGAAACATGCTCTGAAAAATTTACTCATTTGAGGGAGTAAAGCTTTATTTGGATTCATGGCTTCAAACTCAAAAGAAATTTTTCAAAATTCCGGAACAAGCATGCCCATTTCCTCTGCAAAATAATCTGTGAGATGCCTATTACTTTTGCCTTCTATTTCATTAGTAGGTAGCATGTTTGGAGTTTTATATTAATTGTGAATTTTCCCTGCCTTCAAGTTCTTCAACTTTTCCTCCTTAAATTTGATAAATTCCCTTATTCTAGCTCTTATTTTACCTAAACTTGGTTAGAAATTAAGTGATTTATTATGATTACTTTTCTTTGATCTGTGACATACAATTTTGGGTTCATTACAGCTGAACAGATTATGGGCAAAAAAGCATCATGAAACCCTTGACCAACGAGATGTGTTTCCAATTTGGTTATGATATACATTTGGCAAATGAGAAAAGCCTTCATATACTCAGTCCGTTTTATAGAAACTTATACATTGGTTACTTTAAGGGATCAGTGCTACCTACACTGAATCATTTCAAGTAAGTGGACGTTGGTATTTTTTTTCTAATAAATCTTATCTTCTTATGGCACTGAACACAAAAAGGTCATGTACCGAACTGATCATCATGATAGTCTCAAATGGGGATAGAGTGCAATTCAATTTCTTTGATTCATATGAGCAATTTCCTCATACTGTCTGGGAAACTAGCCCAGTAGGTAGCCTTGCCATAGGGTTTTAAGGTTGCTGCCAGACCTTCCAAGCAATCATCTTGATCTCCCAGAACATGAAGTTCCCGTTACACAACTCATTGTCTAAGGTTATAATATTGTTCCATTCCCTCCCCCCACCAGCTACATCACTTACTCAGAGATGAGTTGTTGTTCTCTCGTTCTTGTTGCTGCTGTTTTCAATTTTCCCAATGCTTTTTCAAAGAGAAAATTTCAATCATGTTCTAATCAGTCTTCAACAGGAGCCATCATCTTATTTAACAGGAACACTATGTCCCTAGCACGGGGCTGTCTGCTGGCAGCAACAGAAACAGCAATTAGCTGGAGTATGGCCAGGTCTAGCAACCATGGGAGAGGAGGCTATGGAACCCAGACCATGTTGTCAGTGAAGAATTGGAACTTTAGTGTTATATCCACTCAACTGCATGCAAAGTGCCCTCTGGTGGATGGGTGTTTCCCAAGTGTTTATTATTTAGCAATTTGAAAATATAAATTCATAGTCACTGAAGATGGGCTGGAAGTACCACTTTGACTTAGAAGCTGGTAACTACTGACTAGTAGCAACCCAACATCTGTCATTTCTAAATTCCTGGCAACAGAAAGCAATGCCCAGATATTAGCATCATTCTGTGAGTGGGACTGAGATAGGTTCCCATTTTACAATTCATATAATTCAGAAATTCAATGTCTATGAATGTCAGATGAATCTATAAGAGAGCAAATAGAATGAGATCTGGGTGAGAGAATTGAAAGAAACACAGTCAGAGTTACAGACTGACAGTGACTCCAAATGCCACCATGCCACTTTCTCTGTTGCTTTCCATTTAACTGTCTCTCCTGACTACTATGCCCCAGGCAAAGCTTTGCAGTCTCAGAATGGCTAAATATACGTTCCTCCCTCCCAGCTGCAACTATGCCTCAGGGGAACCCTACCACCAATCTGGACACTGCTGTACTTCCAGATTGTACTGTGGCACTTTTAAAAGCCAGCATGAAAAATGTTCCCATGCTCGTTACTCTCCTTGGCCACATTCCCTCTCCCCTGAGGAATGACTTTTGAAGTGCTGTCTTTGGATGACATAATACTGTATTACCAGGTTCTTCATGAGTGTGTTGTGTCAAGGACCTATGATCCTGCCTAAATGGATTTGTGGACTTCCCTTTTCTACTGTGTTAGAAAGATATGCATTTCTTTTGGGTTTACTGGCCTTGACAGTGTTCCATGAGAGAGACCGATTTCATTGTTTCTGTGATTGGTAAGCTAATATGATAAATTGGGAAGAAGGCTAGTTCTGGAGTCAGACCTGGGTTCAAATCCTATTTGTCATGTGGACTGCTTCTGGGAGCTTAGGCAAGTTAACAATTTCCATGATATCAGTTTCCCCGTGCATAAATTGAATTTTTCACCTAGATCAATTATGGTTATCCTGGAACCTGCTGTTTGTCTGTTTGCTTTTTAGTATTCTGATAACTACATTTCAATATAATTGACTTCCCTTATATCCCTATATATTTTATTTTATTCAATTTTTTGAGAACACATCCATAGTGTTCATGGCTCATATAACATTTAAGGAACCGTGGGCTAAATAAGTGAAGGGGAGGGGAACTTGCATTTTACAAAGTTTGGATTTAGTCAAAGGGCCACATTTGAGGACCTAGAGGACCACGTGTAGCCTTCAGGTCACAGATTCCCTTCCCCTGATCTAGTAGGTTCATATAAATTCTATATCCATAATCCTCCAGAAGAGATTAGAAACCCCAAGTGGGAATCCAATTTATCTGTGCAGATTTGGGAGAAATTCTTTGCCTCTCTTGAGTCAGAGGAACTTATTTGAAGCCGTATTAAGATGAATATGACCTTGGTCAAATCACTTAACTACCCCTTTACCTTTTTTTCCCCTAATCTGTATAAAGAGTGAGTTGAACTAGATAGATTCTGTGGTCCCTTGCACATCCAGAGATCCCTACCCTCCACTCAACTCTGAACACCTTGAGAACAGAGACTGTCTTTTGCTTTTCTTTATATCTCAAGTACTTAACCCAGTTCCTGACACAAAGAAGGGACTTAATAAATGTTTGATACTTGAGTAGTTATATAATCCTACAAAGGACAGTAGAAAACTTTGGTGTAAGCTCCAATGTCTAGTGTGGGGTTTAGAGAGACTCAAGAATGAGTTCTGCCCAGATTCAATCCAGAATGGTGACTGCTCAACAGAGTTGGTTTCAAGAATTGGAATTGTGGAAGATTCCTATCTGAGAATAGATTCCAAATCCTTCTCTGTAACTGGCAATAGATAACCAGATACAGCCTGAAGCCCTATTATCCTTCAAGGATTTGCATATCTTAATATTGTACAAATGATTGCAAAGATTGAGGGAAACACAAGGAAGTATGTTTTCTATTTTTAATACTTCTAGGAAGAAGTCTGGTCAAGCGATTTCCCTTTACAAGTCCATTGTCTATCAGATCACTGGCAAGAGGATATGAGATGTGGTGTTGGTTGTCAACAAACAGAAATGGAAATATAACTGAGAAAGAAAGATTTCACAGGGTAGGGAAGCAGCCAATAAGGTGCGCTGTGTGTGTATGTATATGTGTGAGTATGTGTGCGTGTGTGTGTGTGTGTGTGCCTATATAAGCCTGTATGTGGAGAGAGAAAGACAGAGACAGAGAGATGAAGATACAGACAGAGTTAGAATTCCTTCATTTACATAAATGACCATTGGACACTCAGTTTTAGCTTTTCATGATTTCTAGGTCTTCTCTAATCTTATATTATTTGTGGTCTTCAACTCTGAGTATAATGTGAATATAAGAATGACAGCTAGGAAGAATCTTGTTGACTTATGAGACAAATCATTAGCCTTTCACATCTGTAGAAATATCCTTTAAGATGTCTCTCTTGATATATTTTTATTTTGAGAAAGCCCAATAAGTGACAGTGTGCGGAGTAGCAACTGGAAAAGAATATCCTTTTATAGTATAGCTTTCATCTCAATAACACAAATGTCTTTTGTTTCCAAAGACTTTTAATCCTCTGAGGTAAGGGATGAGATTAACTCCATTTTTGGCTGAGAATATCAAAGAAAATAATGGTGTAATTATTAAACGAGATGTCAAATGAATCTAGATCCTTAGTTAATATAAGAGAATTACTATTCTTAATATGTCAAGACCAGGCAAAGAGAACAATCATGTGTATGCTGAATGGATAGGAGAAGGCAGTTTTAAGACTGTCTAAAGAGGTCACACCACATGTAGATGTAGACAGGACATTGTTTTTCAGCACTGTGTGAAATAATCTTGTTTTTGTAATATACATGTATATGTATATGTGTGTACATGTATATATGTGTGTATACATACACATATATGCTTATATGTGTATCTATGTGAATATACAGATATATAGTGTCTACATTTGCATAAACACATGTGTGTATATATACACATCTATATATATGCATATGCATGCACATTATATATGTGTGTGTTTTTATGCACATATATGTGTATATATAATACATATACACATGTATTCACACTCAAAATCTATTCTCTCAATCTCTGAGTCTATCTAATCCAAATTGAGTTTGCATGTGTACATGTATATATATATATATATATATATATATATATATATATATATGTATATTGTATATTGTACATTGTATATATGTACATTGTAAACCAGAAATGGTAGACAGTTTCAAAGTTTCTCTTTTGTTTAATTGGTTCTCCCCATACTGTGTATCTGTGCACTGGAGTGGGAAGAAAACCAGTATGTTCTTGAGCTCTCCACCATCATTCAGAGCACATTGAGCTTCAATCTTTACAGATCCTCAACAGGTATATAATTGTCTCTATTTAGTCTCCAGCACAAGATGGGTGAGATGTATTCTATTAAAATTGTCCCTCAGCTTGTGATGAGGGAAGGGAAGTTTGACAGTAAGTTGGAGAAAAGTTCATACTTTAAAAAAATTGTTTTAGAAAAAAAATTATATTATAACAAGTTTTAATGCTTGAACAAAATGATTATGAGCACTAATGGACACTCTCTATAGTTTATCATGTTGACCAAAGATTACCCATACAAAAGTGTAAGCAAATAGGTTTTCCTGCACCATTATTAGAAGCAGAGTAACAAGCGTGAGTCAAGGAAAATGATCACTCTTCTCTGCTGGTCCTACCAGGATATATATGAATTAGTTCAGTTCTGAATTCCCCGTTTTGGGAACAACATTGGAAATAACGTTGAAATATGTATATAAATTTCCTCATTTGATGGGATTTCCAGGAATGTCCTGTATCACTTTGGTGGGTTATTCTTTCAAACTTATTATGTTATTAGGAAGGAAACTGTTCGTATCTCAAGAGTACTTCAACTTCTCATGAAGACATGCCAAATGATGTCTCAAGATAATTGGTGGAATTTGGCTGACCAATGTCTCCTCTTGTCAGGGGAGCCACTTCCCCCAATGATCTATACAAGGCAAGCTATGAGAGTTAAATCTCCAATTATTTTCCAATGTCCTTCCACATGGCCTATACTCTTTATCTTTTCATATCTTTTTTTTCTGGAGTGTAGCAAGTTACTGAAGGAGGGCTTCTGACTCTCCCAGAAGCTTGTAGTAATCACTTAAGAGCACATGGTAGACATAGATATGTGCCTGTGCTGTAGCCTAAGAGGCTAATTCATAGACAATGTTTGTGATCCCCAACTCTTGTATAAAGAACTCGACACATTGCATTCCCTAGGCATCATGATCCTTGGATATAACCGTGTAGACAGATCAGGAAACCATCATGGGTACTATCAGTTTTGGATGCTGCATTGTGGGTAACTTCAAATTTAAGAGTTCTCAAGGCTTAGAGCTTCGGGATATAAACTTCATAAAAGAGAAAGCATTTTTCTTGCTCCTTAGATAAAGAGGAAGATCAACTCTGTGTTTTCTAATCATTATCTTACTTGGAGACAACAGACAGTAAGTCACCAAAGAAGAAAAGCCTCAGTCAAAGCATAAGAACTCTCTTCAAGTATTGAAGTTCCATCATATGAAGAAGTATGGAAGTAGGCACAATGAGCGAACATTGCAAAAAAGCAAGTTGAAGATTTATATTAGGAAAAATAACCTAAATATTCAAGTTGTACCGAAATAATGGGAAATAGTTGGTTTCCCTTCATTGAAGTCATCATGCCAAGGTAAAATAATCATTGTCTAGAATGTTGTAGAAGATGTTATTTTCCAGGAAAAGGTAGGATCAGTTGGGGCAGCTAAGTGGTGCAATATATACAGGGCTACTCCTGGAGTCAAGAAGACTCATGTTCCTAAATTCAAATCTGGTCTCAGACACTTAGAAGTTTTATGACCCTGGGCAAGTCACTTAATGTTATTTGCCTTAGCTTCTCACCTGTAAAATGAGCTAGAGAAGAAAATGGTAAACCACTCCATTATCTGTACCAGGAAAACTCCAAATGGGATCATGGGGAGTTGGGCATGACTCAAGAAAAACACTAATGTGACCTCTGTGACCTCTGAGAACTCTTGTCATTCTATGTTTTAGTGGTTCTGTGCTAGTTTTATAAAAGAACATGTATGAGAATCACACAGCATGAGGAGACATATAATGGTTGCTATTTATATCATTGGAACAAATGCCTGCATGAATGGCATCACAGAATTTTTTGAACATTGAAGTTTCCTTGGTAGAATTAGTCATCTTCACCATAAGAAATACAAATACTAAACTATCATTTCAAATAAACGCTACCACAATTTAAAAAAAAAATGAATAAGAACCTTCTTAGAATGACCCCTTTGCCTTTTTCTGGTAACAGAATCCTGAAAGTGGAACATCAATATATGGATTCACTTAATGTCAGTGATGAAGGCAAAGGGAGAAAAATACATTCATTCTAATTGGCAGGAATTTAGTTGTTTTTTTTTTTTCTCATGAGGTCTTTTCTTTTTTCATGAGATGATTAAAGAGCACTTAATATATCCATTTTGGGAAAGTCATAGATCTTGGGGGCTGCTTGAAATAGAACTGTCATTGTGAAAATTCCATCAGACACTTATTCATACAAGTGGCTACCATAAAAAGAAGCAGGAGTAACAGACTGGGGACCAGGGTGCAAATAAATTTTTCCAAGGTAAAACTGCACTAAAAAGGCATCATAAACTGAGTGAATGTTAGTGCATGTTTCACTTTAACATGGTTTTCAAAGAACAGAGGGCCAGGCAGCAGGATGGATTATGTACCTCTATTTGTTCTCTTAAGAAAAGAACACAGAAGACCCAGGAGCAGAAGATAGAAGCATTGAAACAAGCTAGAAAGGGTCTGACTCCTCTGGGCTTTGATCTTCTCTGAGAAAAAGGAGGTTAGGCGGTAAGTGGAGACCCAGGGACACCAGAGAAAGATAGTTGTGTGTTTTTTTTTTTATTTCCACTTCACTTGCTGGGTTATACAGAGCAGAACAGGCAGCCTTATGCTCACATAGTTTGCTGGATCTTGCTCTGTGTCTATTTCTGGTTGGAGATTGTGTGTATTCTGAACCGAAGAAATCCAGTCTGTCTCAATGTCATTTTAGTTGTAATATTTATAAACCAACTATCTCAGCTATTAAACTAACATTGTATTTTACTTACACATTGTAGCCCTTGGGGACACACTTTTGTGCCTATAGGTGCTCAGTTCTCTTAAAGGAAATGTTCTCTGCAGTCAGTCTGCGATGTCACCAATTGGGATCATTTGTCTCTCCCCAAAAAAGATGAAGAGTACAAGTGACCAATACCTTCTCTTCCTAGGGACCCCCCATTACTATAGCTCTTCATTATCCTTTGTATATCCCTCAAGTTTGATTCCTTGGAGACTATGGGGTTCCAGGACTCAGAGTAAAGAATCACCAAAGGAATTTTGTTGTTAAAAGAAAGGTTTTTGTTTTGTCTTGTTTTGTTTTATGGAGAAGCTTGGAGCCAATGAAAACGCTGTACATTTTCTCTGAATTTTTACTACTTGCAAAAAAAGAAAAAGAAATAAAAAAGAGGCTAGGAGAGGACAGGAATAGAGAAGAGTGAAGAGAAGAGAGGAAAGGAGAGGAAAGGAAAGATGAGAAGAAGAGAGGAGAGGAGAGGAGAGGAGAGGAGAAGAGAGGAGAGGAGAGGAGAGGAGAGGAGAGGAGAGGAGAGGAGAGGAGAGGAGAGGAGAGGAGAGGAGAGGAGAGGAGAGGACAGGAGAGGAGAGGAGAGGAGGGGAGATGAAAAAGTAAAAATGAAACACACTTCAGTGCTGGTTGGTACAAAATCATTGCCTACTTTCTCTGTCTTCTTTCCTTTCTGGGGAACCCTTTCCCTAATATGATCTCTACTGTAGGACATGGTGAGGCACTAATAGGTAAAGCTTGTCTTTATAGTCCTTCTATCTTCATTTATTTCATCTTTTGCTACTTCCACAGGGAAGCTAGCTGGTACCATACATAGAGCACTGGGTCTGGAGTGAGGAAGGCTCATCCTCCTGAGTTCAAACCTGGCATCAAATACTTACTGACTGTATGACCCAGCTTCAGTCACTTAACCCTTTTTTAGTTTCCTCATCTGTAAAATGAGTTGGAGGAAAAAATGGGAAACCAATATCTTTGTCAAAAAAAGACCCCAAATTGGGTGACAGTCAGACATGACTGAAAAACACCTTAACAAGAACTTCCTCACATCCTCTGTGGCCAAGAGTAATTGGTTTAATACTTAAGTATATAGAACCATGCCCTAGCTTCATTATCTACCTAATGCAATTCTAGGAAAAATTTATGAAATGTCTAATATGTTCCTGATATTGTGCTAGGTACTAGGAATAAGCATTCTCCCTCCCTCTCTCTCTCTCTCTCTCTCTCTCTCTCTCTCTCTCTCTCTCTCTCTCTCTCTCTCTCTCTCTCTCTCTCTCTCTCTCTCTCACACACACACACACACACACACACACACACACACACACACACACACACACACACACATACACACACACACACGACCCTGTCCTTGTGGAGCTTACATTCTACTTGGGGAATATAATTAGTGCCTACTTGACCTGGAGCAAGTCACACCAGCTCTCTGGTAATTTTTCCTCTTACTGTATTGTACTAATCATCATGAAAGACACTTCCACCTTTAACTCCTCAGAAGCCAGACAATACTTTAGTCATTGGCTTCTTGTGCAGACTCCTACCGAACATCCCTCTCAGGGCCAGACTCAACCTACATTGCTGTTTCCTTCAAAATTACCTTTCTGTTCTGGGCATAAATAGAATGGCAAGTTACTTGAGATTCAGAAGACAAAATTTCTGGGTTTTGGTTTATATCCTCACCACTTAACACCTTGGTCCATGGTTAGCTCTTAGTGAATGCTACCTGGATTGATTGAAATGGGAAAAAAAGGTGGATACAAAGTAAATTAAATTGCAAACACCCAGGAAAAGAAGAATTGTTTTCAGCAACAAATTATGCCAGACTATTCTCTTTTCTTTTCTAAATGTGATTACTGAACTGGTAGATTAGGGAAACATTCTGGATATGTTATTTAAATAATACTAGAGAACTGGGCAAAGTCTTCCTTGTTATTCTTGTACAAAACATACATGTGGGCTAGAAAATATTTCGATTGAATGTATTTGAAACTGAACAAAAGGCCAGACTGAGGAGGAAAAAAATCAGTCAATTAAGATTTAGTATCAATTTTAAAGGAAGTCTGTAGTGGGGAGATCTAGAGATTTATACTTGAAGCAGTATCATGTAACGTTTTGATCAATGACTATTCTAAGGTGTGTGCCAAGGAGGCAGATATGGAATGGGGAAGCTAAAACAATCCTTAGTGTAGAAGTTGTGGAGCTTCTTTATAAAAAAGGATGGTGGTGTATAATAGTAGTGCCCTGATGTCTAATTTAGAACACACCAAGGAGTTTAATAACTGATCTGTTGACCATGATTAGGCTTCAAATTTAAATTGTCTATGCAGCAAAAAACTAGGAGTATTTAAAAAGATAAATCACTTCTTTTTTGATTTGGTTTCTTCCCTTTCTTGCTGTGTTCTTTTTTTAAATTTTTTTTTATTTTATTTTTTTTTTCCTTTTAAATGACTTGTTTATTTACTTTTAATTTACAAGATTGGGTTCCACATTCACTTGAGTTTCAGATTTTCTCCCGTCCTTTCCCTCTCCCCCCCCCATGGTGGCATGCAATCATGTATAAGATCTACAAATACTTTCACATTGTACAATAGTTTGGTTATATAGAAGGGTTGTAACCAATGAGTGATCACTGGGAAAAGAAAAAAACAAAAAAAAAGCCAAACCAGACATGAAAGAGAACGATGGCGTGTTTTGCTTCAGTCTCCATTTAAACTATAGTCTTTCTATATCTTTCTCTGAGTTTAGATATCTCCTTCCATCCTGAGGCTTGTAGAGTTGTCTTTAGCTGTGCGTTGTTGAGGATAGTCCAGTTTATCATGATTGATCATCATATGTACGATGTGTTTGTGACTGTGTACAGTTATTGCCTGTTTCTGCTCTTCTCACTTAGCATCAGTCTGTATAAGCCTCTGCAGGTAATTTTGAAGTCCATCTCCTTCCCATTTCTTATAGCACAATAGTATTCCATTACATTCATATACCATAGCTTGTTCAGCCATTCTCCAATTGATGGGCATCCCCTATATTTCCTTTTTTGCAACCACAAAGAGAGCTGCAATAAATATTTTTGTACATATGGGACCTTATCCCACTTCTGTGATCTCTTTGGGATATAATCCCAAAAGTGGTATTGCTAGGTCAAAGAGTATGCAATTATTTATAGCCCTTTGGGCATAGTTCCAGATTGCTCTCCAGAATGGTTGTATCAATTCACAACTCCACCAACAATGCATTAGTGTTCCAATTTTTCCACATTCTCTCCAGCATTTGTCATTTTCCTGTTTTGTCATCTTAGCCAATCTGACTGGTGAGATGTGGTACCTCAAAGTTGTTTTGATTTGCATTTCTCGAATCAGTAGTGATTCTTGTTGTGTTCTGATGAGAGAGACAAGGGGATAAAAGGAGAGGCCTTGCGCCCTCCCCCATCTGAGAGTGACATATAACCTCTGAATATGACCTTGGTTTCTTGGCCTATTTGTGTTTGTTCCTTCCTATTTGGGGTGAGGAAATCGGAGATGGATTTGATTTTGTCAACTTTGAAAGGGGGAGAGAGTGAGCCACCAGAGGACTGAAAGCCAGTCTATGCTGAGATTTTCAAGATGTCAAAGAGTGAGAAATTAAGTTGAAAGTAACCTGCTGACTCTTTCACACCAATCCCAATATTGCACTTGGAAGGGCAAATGCTGTGTAGAAACTGCATTAAATTTGAGCCCATTATCATTAGAATTCGTGGGGAATACAGCATGTGGGAAATTGTCACTTCAATTCTTGATATATCTTAAAAGGAAAAATTCCTTCATAAAAGCTAATCTTTACCATTTGTTAAATGTACCTATGATGCTCATCACTGGTAGTTAACAGTGTTAGGAACACAGCATAATGGTGGCTTGAGCTAATGACATTAGAGAAAACCATCTTATCACTCCTTAGGGTTACCCTAAAACTCTAAGGTGTAGCCAGCCTTTCTCTGAAAGAGTGATTTCAGAGTGTCATTATACTTATATAAAGCCATAGATAACATATTTATTTAAGTTGCAGGTCTTGCAAAGCTGGAAAGTAATCAACACACTGGATAGATGACAGAATTAGGATCCCTAAGAACTTTGATTAGCTAAAACACTAAGCTCAATTAAATAAGATGGATTTTAGTAGGCCTGTGTGTGAAGACTTATCCAAGAGTAATTGAGAGAAAATGCTGAAGTTGGGGAACAGTTAGTAGACCAATATGTTGGTTAATATGGGGAAGAGCTTCCCAGCATGCCTAAATGCTAATATATACTTTGTGAAGACTGATGCTTAGAACTTCCCAGAATTATAGTGTTCTTTGTCCCCTCTCCCTTTGTGTCTAAATGTTTGTGTCATGAATGTGTGCTGTATGCTATTAGCCAGATGTTATTCACTTCCCTTAGAGGTGAGTGCCCTTTGGTAACGAGTAAACTGCCACTGAATGTCATTCAATACCAAAAAAGGAAGGCAATTTTGTAGATTTTTGTTATTCACATCTGTCTTCAATTATTCCTAAAGCCCTATGCAGATGTACACAGCTTTTTTCATGTGAGTTGCTATATAAATTCAGAATAAAAAAAAAAGTTTGACGTTAGGTGAATCTCAGTGGTTTCAAGAAACTTTCAGGGTATTGCTACCACTCTTAAGGCTAAGTCATAGAAAAGAGAAAGAGATGCAATAACTTGGGAGCAAGAACATCACCACATATCGCAAGGTCTCCATCTAGTTTGTATTTAGCAAAAGCTTGTTGTTCATAGAATTGTCAATTTAAACTTAGGAATGATCTAGTGGGCCATTAATTCAGCTCTTTGGATTTTAAAGGAGGATAAACTAGGATGAGAGAAGGTTTGATTTCCTTTGGTTAATCAGCACATAGGTGGTAGAGCAAGGATACAAATTCAGGTCCTCCATCCTTAAAGTCAGTGACTTCTTAATGGTACCACACTGCCTCCTTCTGGATTGGAGTGGAATTAAAGACTGGAACACATGGTGGGAAGGTAATCCACTGCACAAAAAAACAGAGAAGCTGGTTTTATTTGGCTCGGGACCATTTCATCTTTGGTGAAATGAGAAGTATGGATAGGCTGGCCACTAAAGTCTAGTGCCAGATACTATGATTCTACAACTTTAACTCTTTCCTCTTTTTAAATTTTATTTTTAATTTGTACAATAAAAGAAGTATTTCCTGAACAAAGTGCAATAAAAAAAAGAGATGGTTTCACATGGAACTTCAAATCTACTATGCACAACTTACTATTTCTTTCATATGTACAAGATAATTATCATGTATTTTTTTTCCTGCACTAGAGATGGTTACCCTTAGACACAAATACTATTATGCTATAAGAAACAATGAGCTTGATGATTTTAGAGAAACGAATTGTAAAGAATTGCGTAAAATAACAAATTGAGAAATGAGCAGAAACAAAAAAAAGTATGCAGAAATGAAAATATTACTTTAGGAATGATTTTTTTAAAATAAGTTATTTTGTCTATTGTAAACACCTAAATTGACTTTAACTTTCGCAAGCAAGTTGACTAACATCAGTCAAGATAGTAAACTTAAGCATGGCTTCTTTTGCAAAATGGGTATAAAAAAATCTGACTTAATTCTTCAAAAGATTGTGATATGGATCAAATGAGATAATGATTAGGGTGAAGGAATATATATATATACATATATATATATATATATATACATATATACACATATACATATAACATATATATATGCAAACACATAAATGTGTGTATGTATGCAAGTGCATAGTTAAATGACATATTAATCTAAGCCCTTATTATTAAAGAGGAAAAATAGCATAGTAGATAAAGTTCTATATCCTGTTAGTTCACAAGTTCTGTTATTTATACTTTATCTCTTAGATCACCCATTTTTCTCCTCTGATATAATCAATTCCCTGGTAAAAACCCCCCTCATCTCACACCTGGACAGTTCAAACCTTACTGCATAGAATACAACTCCAATGTGCTGGCCATGTTCAAATGTCAGCCTAAAAGACTATTTTATGAAGAACTCACAAAAGGCAGGTGATTACATGGTGGTAAGAAGCAATACAAGGACACTCTCAAAGTCTCTCTGAAGAACTTTGAAATTGATTGTGAGATGTGGGAGACATTGACACAAGACCACCCAGCATGATACACTTGCATCAAAAAAGATGCTGTGATCTATGAACAAAGTAGAATTGCAATAGCTCAAAAGAAACATGAGGTGCACAAATTTAGACATCGCCATTCCAAATGTTTATGTGTTGTTTGAATCTGACCTGTGATAGAGCTTTCCAAGTTCATACTGGTCTTATCAGCCAAGGTCAGATTGCCATACACATAGCCATGTCATTTTAGTACCCTTCTAATGCTATGGATAACAACCATGTCCTGTGAGTTGACAAGTCCTGCCATTTCTACCTTCAAAGCATCTCTTATATTCACTCCTCACTCTCCTCTGATACAGTCATCTCCCTGGTACAAATCCTCCTCAGTTCAGGCCTGGACAGTTGCAATAGACTACTGATTGATCTTCTTGCCTCAAGCATCTGCCCACTGAAATCTCTCCTCCACTAAAGGGTCATGACTATGTCATGTTAGTCCCTCCTTCCCTACTTCCAGAAACTTTAAGAATCATATATAAAATTCTCTGTGTGATCTTCAAGACCCCTCATAACCTCCCCCCCCATACTTTTATATCTTTTTATATTTTATATATTGACCTCTATCCCCATGTACTATGCCATCCAGTGACACTGGTTTCCTTGATCTTCCTTGAATAGAAACATCATTTCCCAGCTCTGGAGCATTTTAATTGACTCCCTTTCATACTTGTAAAGCTCTCCTTTATTTTCACTTTCTGGCTTGCTTGATGTCTGCACAAAAATCCTACCTTGTGTAAGAAGTTTTTTTCCCTTATCTTTCAGTTTAATGTCTTCTCTAGAAGATGGTGGCAGCATAGAAGCAAGAGAACTCCATGAGCTCCTGCCATAACAACCACAAATACATATAAAATATGACTCTAAACAAATTTTAGACATCCAGAACACAAAAAAGTACAGAGAAACAAGCCTCCCACTGAAGGCAGCCTGGAAGGTGGGACAGGAAGGGCTCACTGCAGCATGTTGTGAGCCGAAACCAGTCTTGGCTTCAGCCCCAGGGTGGCCAGGAGAAGCCCAGGCTGGAGCTTTCAGGAGAGTGGATCACCGGCAGCTAAGGTGATTTCCAGAATTATCAACCCATAAGGAGCAAGGACAAAGTGAAAGGTCAGTGGAATTCAGCTAAATTTGAGTGAAAGATGTGGGTGCAGCCAACTGCCCCCAGGGCAAGAAAGCAGCAGAAGTAGTGGCCCTGCAGCTGCCTCCAAGTGGCTGCTTTCAGAGCTGGGGCACGCAGTTTGCAAGGTGGGGCAAGCGATCATTCAGAGTCTAAGTGCTCGTGCCTTAACCTGCCTGGATTGGGATCATGGTGTTAGGTGGTGGTCCTGAGGTGCGTGACCAGTGAGCCAAAGCTGGAGGGGGCTGCAGAGATGGTGGCTATCTAATAACTCCAACAGTTGTGAAAGCCACAACTATTTGAGACAGTGCTCTCTCCTCTGGAAGCAGAGTTCTACAGAGCTAAAAAGTCAAGTAATTGACTGGCAACATGAGAAAGCAAAGGAAGCAAAGTAAAAACAGCAACCCAACTTTAGATTCCTTTCTGAGGTAAAAAAAAAGGATCAAAGCATTGAATGGGAGGAAGACAACACAGTCAGAAATCCTGCACCCAAAGCTTCAAAGAAAAATGTAAATTGATTACAGTCCATAGAAGAGCTTAAGAAGGATTTTGAAAAGCAAGTAAGAGAAGTGGAGGAAAAATTGGAAAGAGAAATGAGAAAGAAGCAAGAAAATCATGAAAAGAGTGTCAGCAACTGACTGAAGAAAATAACACCTTAAAAAATAGATTAACTCAAATAGCAAAAGAGGCCCAAAGAGCCAATGAGGAGAAGAATGCCTCAAAAAGTTGAATTTGCCAGTTGGCAAAAGAATCTCAAAAGCTCACTGAAGAGAATAATTCCTTCAGAATCAGAGTGGAGCAAATGGAAGCAAATGTCTTTATGAGAAATCAAGATGCTATTAAACAGATCCAAACAAACGAAAAAAAATACAAGGAAATGTGAAATATCTCATTGAAAAAACCACTGACCTGGAAAATAGATCCAGGAGAGACAATTTAAAAATTATTGGACTACCTGAAAGCCATGATCAGAAAAAGTACCTAGGAATCATCCTGCAAGAAACTCTCAAGGAAGATTGCCTTGATATTTTAGATCCAGAGGACAAAATAGAATTTGAAAGAATTCACCAATCACCTCTTGAAAAAGATTCCCAAAAGAAAACTCCTAGGAATGTTATAGCCAGGTTCTGGAGTTCCCAGATGAAGGAGAAAATATTATAAGCTGACAAGAAGAAACAATTTGAATACTATGGCAACACAATTAGGATAACCCGGGATCTAGCATCTTTTACATTAAGGGATTGAAGGGCCTGGAATATGATATTCTGGGGATCAAGGGAGCTAGGATTAAAACCAAGAATCACTTCCCCAGCAAAATTGAGTATAATGCCACAGGGGAAAACATGGTCATTCAATGAGGTGGAGGACTTTCAAGCATTCTTGATGAAAAAATCAGAGCTGAATAGGAATTTGACAGTTAAATACAAGAAGCATGAGAAGGTAAACATGGAAAAGAAATCATAAGGAACTTGCCAAAGTTGAACTATTTTCATGCCAACATGGAAAAAGGAAAATTGTAACTTATGGAACTTTGCTCAGTATGAAGACAAGTGAAGGGAATATAAATGCGTGTGTGTATATGTGTGTGTGTGTGTATTGTTGTTGTTATTGTTGTATACATGCAACTGGGAATTAAGATATACAGCCACTGGGATAAGAAGATCCATCTTGCCCTACTGAAAAGTCAGAATGTTAATGGGGGGCGGATATAGGTGAGAGAAGATTGGAGGAGGGGATAAACATAGGATCACTATTTTGAGATGGTGGGTAGGGGGAAAATGGGGAGAAAATTTGTAACTCAAAATCTTGTGGAAATGAATGATGTAAACTAAAAATAAACAAACGTTAATTTATGTAAAAAAATAAAGAAGAAAAAAAGTCTTCTCTCTGTTGATATCTCTAATTTGTCTTGTCTGCAGCTTGTTGTTACATAGTTGGCTCCTTATTATGTTGTGAGCTGGGTAACTGGGACTTTCACTTGCCTTTTTTAATATCCCCAGTATTAAGCACAACACCTGGCACGAAGTAAATACTTAAACATTGCTTATTGACTTGACTTGGATTAAAAATGCCCAAGTCTATCCATCTGACCTTGGAAAGTTATTTTAATCTCCTTCAATAGGCTCATCTATAAAATGGGAATAGTAACGTTTGTAGTCCTTACCTTACCTCATGATGATTCAGTAAGGTAATGCCTAAAAACTGCTTTGCAAAGCCCCAAGTGATATAAAAACCCAGATATACCTATTGAAAACAATCAAAAAGTACCTCTTCCTCTGGTAAGATGTTCTAATTTTCTAATAAAAACAATATCACCTTTATTCAATTCTTTATCTTTCTCTTAGATAAAATAGAAGCAAAGTATTGCAATGAATATGCCTTTGCATTGTTGCTCCATTTTCATTTCTGTGCTTTAAAATATTATAACTAATCTCTCCTTGATTTTATCATTACTTACACTCTCCCTGAGGAGACAGTTTTAACAGCTAAATTCCCAGAGTCTAACCAGCATTGGAGAATCAAGACTTTTAATGTGTTCTTAACTTGTTTCTGATTCAAAAAAAGAAATTCCCATTCCAAAACTTACTTGCTGGATTAGCATGGCACCTGGGTTATAGTAAAGCTTAATCCAAAACCTGTTTGAAAAGCTTAGAGATCTTTTTCTGAAAAATAATGTTGGCACTTTTCGTTTACTCTCTTCAACTCATCTTCCTCCTTTCTCTGAAGAATATTCATAGAAAATGGTGAATGAGAGCCTAACCCTGTGCAGCTATATGACACAATGAATGAGAGTGTTGGGTTTGGAGTCAGGAAATCCCGAGTTTAGATTCCACCTCAGTCACTGGCTAGCTAGGTGACCCCAGACAAAGTTAAATTACCCTTCTTGCTGTCATTTTCCTCATCTGTAAAGTGGGGATAATATTTTGCACAGAGTTTTGAGGTATCTTTCTTGGCTGATTGTAAGAAACAACATCCATGTTCATTGTAAGCATCAAATGAGATAACCTAAGGACTGAAATTACCATGTCTTAAAGCAATATAAAAATGCTATTGTTAGTGGGACCACTATTAGCTAAGAAATAGTATGACTGACATGTACAACAAAGTGCCTGAATGACAGGAAATTTAAGAGTGAACATGTGTAGAACATGGTATTTGACTTTAAGAAATTGATGCTTTATCTGGAAAGTTAAACTAACAGATTGGCAGACTGAACTGCCAAGATGTTTTGTTCTGAAAGACGGTTATCTTTGATTCCTCCCTCTCTCTTACTTTTCAAGCTCATTGAGCTTTGGAGTCTTGGCAATTCTACCTCCATTTCCCATCTTCATCCCCTTAGCTGCACAGACTTTCCTACTGATATGGTTTAAAACTGTCACTATCTTATCTCTTCCACTGGGATGGACACTGAATTTAAATGCTGAGATTGGAGACACAGGGAGGGCCTTGTTGGCATCACAGCTCTTCATTGAACTAGCTGTGGGACTTTTAACAAGTCATTTCACTTTTCAAGGTCTTAGGTTGCTTGAGTATAAAAACAAAGCTACTGGAGCAGATCACTTCTAAGGTATATACCTATTTTTTTTATATGTGGCTATTTTCATGTTGCCTTCACCTTTAAAATATGAGCTCCTTGGAAGCAGGTACAGTCTTTCTTGTATTTATTTTTTTTTTTGTTTTGATCTTTCCCCCTTTCTTCATATCGCCAGCACTTGACATCATGCCTGGCACATTGTTGACATTTAACAAATGCTTGCTGACTTTATTTGACTATCTACCTTAAGTTCTATAAACTAGATGGGCATGGACTACTGAACTAACATTCTTAGTCATCCTTGCTCATTTCTCCCTCTCCAATTCATTCTTTAAAAAACTGTTTCTTTTGTTTAGCATATTGTATACATAATAAACACTTAAAGAATGTGTCTTGAATTGAATTTAATCAGAATGAAATGAACTTTGAGAGAAGGCCAAGGTTGATCTCTGTTAAAATAGTAGCAAAAAGTTCCTATAGATGGATTGGACTTACATTGAACATAGACGGTTTCAAGGTTTTAGAAGGAAAACCAAAGCTATTCAAGATTGTGGTGATCATGTACAAAGCCACTAAGAAAGAAACAAGTATGGAATTCTATGAGCTCAAGGGTGGTTTTGGATAGTGGGAGTAGCCTAGTTTGGCTACAGCATAGGGGTCATATTGCAGAGTAACAGAAAGTAAAGTTGGTGAAGCAGGACTAGTCTCTCTGCAGGATCTTGGAATCCAATCAAATGTTTAGCTGCATAGAGAAATGGAGTGTTCTCCTTCATTTGACATCTTCAAGCAAGCAGAAGCTGAATGACCACCTGTGGCCCTGTTAAAGGGGTACTCCTTTGGGGTTACATGGTATTCTAGATCATTTCTGATAACCCATCAATGAATCTGTGACTTGATAAGTAATAGAAAAGCACCATACATTTGTAAGCAAGTGAGTTACATTGCCCCAAATTCCTTGGAGACTTCTGGAAACAACCAAGTATTTGAAAGCTTGAGCAATGCAGGTCTTCACTCTCCTGTGATACAGCAGGTTCAGCACTAGACATTGAAATTCAAGCCTGGATCCTCTTTTAGCAGGCAAACTTGGGCAAATGACTAATTCTCTACTCTTCACTTCCTGTAACCATCACAAAAAGCTAATAGCACCTTGCTTCTGTACAATTATGTGCAAGTACCCTTGCAGGTATTGTTTTAATACAGAGCTAACAGAATTTCTTCATGAGCCAGCAAGTTAATTATTAGCTTTCTCATATGTTATTGCATTGCACAGAAAACCCAGAAGAAACTTATTTTTGTGCTTCAGCCTTTTTCCAGAAGTGGTATCGTTAAAGGCTCCCAGTTTTGGCATGTGGAGGTGGGGGTGGGGAACCATCCTCATCATGCTCTGACTTTGTACTAATGGTGGGAATTCAGTAATTATTATTTGATGATGTCCTGGGTGCTTGTTAGAGTCTGTGAGAGCTTTGTGGAAAGCTGTTGCTGGGAAACAGCTGATATGATGAATCTTTAAAAAAAAAAATGATGACTCCCTTTCCTAATTGTCTATTAATGCCAATTTTTACCTTTGGAGGACAGGAGAAACTTGAACTTGGTCTATTTCTGAGTCTGTGTGTCAGCAATAGCTGTAGGAGAGGACTTTGAATATGCCCACTCATTTCCTTTAACCTCCATCCCTCCCTTAACCAAAAAGAAACCTAGAAGACCTTTCTTCAACTCGTCTTTTGGTTTTCTTCCTAATCCTCCTATATATCCCCACCTCATTAGCACATATCTTGTTATTCTATAGCTTCACACCCAGAGAACAAGCAAATCAATTGGGGCTTAGGCACTAACCTGATGTAAGTTCTAAAACATACTAAAACTCTAGTAACTTTGAAATACTCTTGTTCCATGTTTAGGAAATATTAGGTCTGACTCATTAAGGGATAGCTTCATAGTTCTTCTTGGGAGAAAAAGGACAGTCTTAAACATAATTTTACAAGTTCTGAACTGCTCAGATGTAAAAACAAGTTTACTAGAATACTAAGCAACATAGGAAGCTGACTTTCTTCAATTTATTCCTCTTTTTGATGGCTAGAATATAAAGAATGTAGATTATATCTTATTTCCCCAACTAGGTTCTCAGCTCCTGGTGAGTAGAGGATATTTTTCAGATGCCTTTTATGTTGCCAAAATATCTCTGAGCATGTTGTACTTATACTAGGCACTCAAAATGGTCAATAACCAGTGAACAAACATTTATTTATCACCTACTTTATGTCATGTACTGGATATACAAAGTTAAACAAAATAGAAAAGAAACAGCCCTTGCATTCTAGGAGATTACACTCCCTTGGGGGAGACAACATGTAAACACGTAAATATTTGCAAAATCCAAAACAATCAGCCCATCAAATAGATAAATACGTACAGACATACATAAATACATAGATAAATAATTAAATGAATGAATGAATGAGTGAATGGATGGATGCATGAATAAGTAAATAAATATATGAATGAATGAAGAAAGAAAGAAAGAAAGAAAGAAAGAAAGAAAGAAAGGGAGGAAGAAAGGAAGGAAGGAAGGAAGGAAGAAAGAAAGGAAGAAAGAAAGAAAGAAAGAAAGAAAGAAAGAAAGAAAGAAAGAAAGAAAGAAAGAAAGAAAGAAAGAAAAGAAAGAAAGAAAGAACTATTCTGTGCAACAGAATGCTGGGAGGGAAGATAGAAACACAGAAATTAAATAACTCCTGCCCTTAAATGGCTGGGACAACAACTACAAATAAGCATACAGAAAGAAAATCCTTAGTAATTAAGTACTAAATCCTTTAACATTTTCTATGAAGGGTAAGTAGCTGGTGCAGTGGATAGAGCAATGACCCTGGAGTCAGGAGGATCTGATTTTAAATCTGACTTCAAACACTTGACACTTACTAGCTGTGTGACCCTGGCAAGTCACTTAACCCCAGTTGCCTTGGCAAAGAAGTATCTATTAAGCATTAGCTGCTTTTATATACTGCATAAGGTGCTGGGAATAAAAAAAAGAAAAAAAAAAGAATTCAGACACCATTATTTGAGAAATTAATCTTCTATCCAGCCGAGAAAAATGTATACCTATAGGCATATTTAAAATGGATAAATCTACTCAAGGTGATTTAGGAGAAGACTAGAAAAACTAGAAACTGATGGGTCAGGAAAGCCCTTGTAGAGAGGGAACTTGGCCTGAGTCTTGGAGAAAACGGGTCTTCTACAATTAGTTCCCCAATTCAAAACCCAAGCCACTCATGTGAAACCCACATCTGTAGCTTGAGAAAATCTTAATGAGAGCCAGCTTGCTCCCATCCTATGACCATTTCCATTAGCTCTTTCTTTCCCCTTTGCTTGCATCATACATTCATAAGAATGGGAATTATAAGATGACAGAACTTGTTCATAAAAACTTGGAGAGACATAAAAGATTTTGTAATACATGCCCTGTATTTTATATTTTTGGATGGGGGAAGGCATGGCAATTGGGGTTAAGTGACTTGCCCAAGGTCACATGAGTAGTAAGTGTTAAATGTCTGAGGCTAGATTTGAACTCAGGTCCTCCTGTCTCCAGGGCTGGTGCTCTATTTACTGCACCACTTAGCTTCCCCAACCCTTGTGTTTTACAAACGAGATGATTGAGACCCATGGAAGTTAAATATTTTACCCAAACTGTGGAAACACTGTGGGTGAGTGGCAGAGCTTGGAGAAAAACATGTGTATTACCCCAGGTTCAATAATTTAAATATTATGTTCTCTGTATTGTACCAGGTGAGAGTTGCTGGAAGTCTGCACTAGGATGGCAGCTATATGAATGGAAAAATATGGGATAGAAACATTCCTATGGATAGAAAAAAATAATAAACTCTGCTCAAAGTCACTCCAGGAGAGGACAGAATGAAGAAATTTAATATTTGGAAGAGACCTCAGCGACTCTCTCATACATAATTATAAGATCATAGATTGCAGTTTAGAAGGAACATTAGAGATCATTTAATCAAACATCTTCATTTTATGGATGAGAAAACTGAAGCTCATGGACATAAACTGAATTTCCCATGTCAAACAGTTAATTAGAGTCAAAGATGGAGCTAAGAAACCAGGACTTACTGACTCTAAATCTCCTATTTGACATGCTGCACAGTGGGGTCTCCCCAACCTGTACCCAAGAAAGAATCTCTTCTAAACTATAGTCAACAATTGGACTTCCAATTTGTACTTGAAGACTTTTACAGAGAGAAAACCTCCTATATCCCAGGCAAACTACTCTACATGCAATAGATGTAATTGTCAGGGAGTCTTCCCTGAAATTAAGCCAATATCTGACTTCTGACCATTTCCACCAATTTTACCAATTTTGGAGCTCAGTTAGAAACAGAAGATTTCTAACTCCCCATTCACATGATAAAGCCCAGAAGATCTGAAGGCAGGTAATAAAGTTCCAGATCAAGGATTCAGATCAAAATGGAGGTTCTTTGACTTTGGACTTGTAATTGCTCTCTGCTATAAATCCAAACATGTGGCCTGTTGATGAAAATGTGTTATTTCTCAATATAGAATTTATGTAGCTTTGGGTGGCAAATGGGTTTCATTACTGTTTTTGCAACCCCAACACCTCAAACTGACACACAGTGAGTGTTCACTGTATTCTCGTTTAATTGAAGTGAGTTGAATTGGCCACATGGCCACAATTTCAGCATCCATAAAAACAATCAATATGTATTAAGTAAGCAAGTACTATGTATAGGTGGGCACTTGTGTATATCTGCATATGTATGTATAAATGTGTGTATGCATATAGTATGTGCATGTCTGTGTATATTTTTGTGTGTATGTGCCATATGCATGTGTATATATGAGTGTATACATATGCATTTATAGGTATACATGCATGAAAGAAAAGATAGGAAAATCTGGCCACTGATTGGTGTAATATTAAGGGAATTTGAAGATCCTTCCTGCCTCTAGATAGGACTAGGGGATTTGACAATCTTCCATGACCCTTACTGGGCCCCGGTTGGAGCCTAACAAGAGAAGCTTGCTTAGGGGAGTTTTGTTTTTCATGAAGACCCACAACTTTTGTTACTTTGTGATTAGGCTGGGGTCACAGAGTTTGATGTTGCTGTTTTTCTCTCTCTGGTAACCACGTAGGGATGTGGTGGTCAGACAGCTAGAATCCCTGTCTGTTGAATTGTGTTATTTTCTCTGTCTGTATTTTTTGTCTGTTTGTCACTTCTGTTTGTATTTTCTCTGAAGTTCAGGATGCTGACTTTTCCCCCTGAATTAGGTAAATGATACATTTTTGATTAATCTAAGACTAATTCCTTTTGAGTTGCTTTCCTTTAGAAAAGCAAGTCAAAGAATCTGTGTTAGTAGTTATCCTGGATGTGCTAGGGTATTTGCTGCTACAATTGGGTATGCTATGCTGAAAGAGAGGAAAGATTTGAAGGTGGGGAATAGTTGCATGCTATCTGCCCAAGAAGGCAGGAGAGGAAAGGCTCAAGTGCATACATAATTGACCTTGGCAAGGAAAAGAGCCACGTCTTTGTGAGAATCTAAGGAAATGTAGAGTGTAGGAAATGAAGAACCAAGGCCATTCCATGACTCAGTAATACATATCTATCTTTGTTCCCTGCAAGGTGGGAATAACTGAATCAGTTTCTACTCCCATTCTTTCACCATATGGCAGAGCTGGGTGGTGTGAGTCAAGTTCATCCTAAAGAATGAGAAGAGTTTAAATCTGGACACTGGGAAGCAGGTATTTTTGCAAAGTCTCTCCATTGATGTTTTGCAGTGTGTTTCTCATTAGCCTGGATCCCAGTATCTTTTTTTAATAGTGGCATTTCCCATGACTTGGAAAGACTGAAGCTTTTCAAGAAGCTGCTCAGTCCCCTGTGCAGCTCAGTCCTTCCCCTAATTGAGATAGTACAAACAATCCACCCAACTGTGAAGATGACAGGTTGACATTTCTGTGAGTTCTTATTTGAGAATTGGGGACCAAAATCTACAAGAATACCACCCAATGCACGAGGCTTTTAGACTCAGCTGGAGATGAACAAGTGCCCTGTTGAAATGACAGACTTGTAATAGTGTTGGCTGGTAGGGAAGGCTCTCTTCCACCCTCTCTAGCTGCCTATCTCATAGAATCACAGCGGTGTAGAGCTGGGAAGAACCAGAGAGATCATGTTGTCCAATCTCCTTCTTTTACAGGAGAAGATATCAAAGTCCAAAGTAGGAAGGTGATTTGATCAAGGCCACACAAAAAGAGTCTAAGCTAGGATTAGAATCCAAGCCTTCTGATTATAAATTAAGATCTCTTTTTGATGCACTGAACTATATTCATCTATCTGGGTTCTACAATAGTCCATGATCTCTTGCATGAAACTTACCTGAAAGAAGATGTGGAATTGTATAATCAGATAAAAAGTGTAGACAGCATGATTGTAGTAGGGAGATAGAAATTAACTTGTAATTAGAAGACTTGCATTTCAATCCTGCCTCAGATACTTGCTAATTGTGTGACTGTGGGTAAGCCATTTTACCTTCTGAAAATCAATTTTTTCATCTGTAGACAAGAGGAATTAATCTGATCATAGCAGTCACTGTAATGGCAGCAGCTACAATTCTATCTGGATTTCAGGTTTAGAAAGTGTTATATGCATTACATATTGTATCATTTGATCCAGATCCCCTTCTGCTTCTAAGTCTATCATCCAAAGTCCACAAGAAGGACACAATGACATGAGGAGTTATGCTAGTGAATTTCAGGGGCGTAAAGAACCTTGGCCTAGCAAGCAAAAAGCCTATGGGTAGGCATGGGATAAAAAAAAAATGGCTGCAAAACTTTGGGTTAGTGACATGACCTCAACAAATCCTTTGTCTCAAACTTTATAAGGAGGCAGCTAGGTGGTATATGGACTAGAGAATTAGGGCAGGAGGAGCTGGGCTTAGAAACTTACTGTGTGGTACTGGATACATCACTTAAACTCTTTCTGCCTCAGTTTTCTTAACTGTAAAATCAGGATCATAATAGCACTCACCTCCCAGGGTTGGTGTCAGGCTCATTTAGATAATGTTTATATAGCACTTATCACAGGGACTGGGACATACTAGGTATGTAATAATTGTTTGCTTCCTTCCTTCCTTCCTTCTTTCCTTCCTTCCTTCCTTCCTTCCTTCCTTCCTTCCTTCCTTCCTTTCTTCCTTCCTTCCTTATTTCCTTCCTAATATAATGTTTGCTTATAACTATAGTGAGGAAAGCATGCTAAAAACTGGCATGGTGCCTGGAAAAAAAACACAGAACACCTATCATTATTGGTTATTAATTTCCACAAACAAAAGTGTGTGGAAATTCTCATGTAATTTTTTCAGTGGGTACTTTACTAAAACAATCTCTTGTCCTATCCCATTTGCTTTGTATAACCTCTTAGAATCACTAACATCATTTAGGATCTGCCCAGGTAACACAAATTTTGGGAACTCTTTCCCTATCCATCCCCTGAGGAATGTGCTCTTTTTCTCTTTAAGCATCCTACATAAATTTACCTATAAATTAGTGTTATCCCTAAGTAGAATATCAGCTGCCAAGGGAAGGGACTATTACACTTCTTATTTTCATCTTATCCCTGCAGATAGCACAGTATTTTGTGCGTAGTAGGTGCTCAAGGAATGCTTGCTTGATGGGATTGAGCTGAGTATGATTAAATTTGATGATCTGTCTCAGTGCCTAATAAGTCATATAAGGTTCTCAGTAGACAGTCTCTTTATGCTGTTCATCCCATTGTTATCCTGTTGGCCAGAAACTGGTAGTTTTTTATGAATCTGTTGATTTTTTTTTTCCTAAAGAACAACTTAAATTCTTTTTTCTTCTTTTTTAAACATATTTTCATATATTTAAAAGAAGAATCAGAACAAAAGGGGGAAAACATGAAAAATAAAAAAATAACAAAAAAGAGAAAATAGTATGTTTTCATCTGCGTTCAGACGCCATAGTTCTTTTTCTGGATGTGGATAGCATGAATTGTCTTAGATCACTGTATTGCTGAGAAGAGCTAATTCTATCAAAGTTAGTCATCACACAATGTTGCTGTTGCTGTGTACAACGGAACAATTTAAATTCTATACTGGTCAAATTATTCCTTAGATTCAAATTTTAAAGAAATCTTCATTTCTTGTGAGATTAAGAAATTTGCCTTAAATCCACATCAGAGGTATAATTTTCAGCAAGTGTCCTTGTTTACCTTATTTTGTTGGTAAATAGCTGAGGTTAACTTTCTAGAAATCAACTATACCCATAAAATCAGCTTTCAAAACAGGATATGAATGCACGTACACCCCTTGCATTTGCAATGAACTAATTGATCTATTTTGAAACATTAACTCTGAAAGAACTGAATGTAGCCCATTAATGTTGAGAGAGATGATGTATGATCTCTTTCACATGGGTGGCCATATAATGGTGAAGATCATAGAATTTTGATTCTATATGTTAAGATTTGGAATTTTAGATTTGAATTTGCAAGGGAAATCAGAAGGCACTGAATTCAATCTGCTTGTTTGTGAACCAAATGAATCTCAGGGAGCCAAAGTGATTTGTCCCATGTCACAAAGCCATTAATTATCTGATGCAGGATTCAAACCCAGGTCCCTTCCTCCAAACCAGAACATATAATGTTCTTATTGAACACCAATTTTGATCCCCTCTTTTTACAATTGAAAGAAGGAATGGTAAAAGAGTTACGCAAGGTCATACATTTCACTGTATTGTAATGTCAGTAGCTGAGTTGGAACTTGAAACATGATAGCCTGTCATCTCAAGGTTCTTTCCAACTCACTACTCAACACCAGATACTCAATTGCAAATCAATATCTAAATGTTAATGACATCACTGAGCAATACCATCCACATGATGTTTAAAAATGATGTCTGGTTTACCAAAATGTGTTTTGGTAAAATCACCACCAACATCACCACCACTATCACCACCACCACCAAGGATGCTGTTGAAGGGATACTTGAGGTATGTATTGAACAAAAAGGCCTCTGAAAATCCTTCCAGCTCTGAGATCCTGTGAAGCTGACCTATCCTGGGCATAAGAGTGATACAAAGGAGAAACTTAATCATGACTGCCCTTTCTCGAATACTACCCCAAATGAACTGTGTTGGTTCATAAATTTGTCCTGACCTGAGGGTGCTCTTGCATTTTATTAGGAAATATTCCTGGAGGCAGAGACCTGTACAGCCTTTTAATAAGAGAAAAAGCCTTCCATGCTGAAATACTAAGTCCTTCTTTCTGAGAAACAGGGAAGAATAAGAATAGAGGGGGGAAAAAAAAGAATTCTCTTGGATCTATTCTTCAGCCTTACTGCACCTGCCAGACATACTTCCCTTTCACGTTTTTCTAGTCCAGTCACTCTATAAATATTTATTAAGTACCTCCTGTGTGCCAAGCATTGTGTTAAATGCTGGGAATACAAGGCAAGGCAAAACACAGTCCCTGCTTTTAAGAAGCTATATAACATTCACATGCACTTACTTCCCTTTATTTATAATCTTTAGTCTATAATTAGCTAGTTCAACTTTACACTGTTCTCTACCTCCTAGAATCCCTGGCCTGAGCAGTCCTTGTTTTCTTTAATTTCATCCTTTTATTAAAAAAAAAAGTTTTATTCTGAACTTAAGAAATAAAACAAACATTTCCATAACATCCAAAAAGATGACTATACATGAAGCTGCAAATTTATTATGTACAACTTGCTAATTCTTTTAAATATATAATAAAGTTATCATGAAACTTCTTTTTTTATTTTTACTTCCCTCCCCCTTGCCCTAGAAATGGGTACCAGGCACAAATATCTATCTATCTATCTATCTATCTATCTATCTATCTATCTATCTATCTATCTTTAAAACCATTCTATGTGTACTTCTATTTCCCAGTTCTTTCTCCGGATGTAGATAATGCCTCTCTTCTTGTATCCTTTGTATTAATTTGAATATTTACAATAATCAAAATCACTTATTCATTATTTTTTTTAAACAATACTGTTGATCCTGCATACAATGTTCTCTTGCTTCTGCTCATGTTGCTCTCCATTATTTGGTGCAAGTCTATCCATGTTTTTTTCCAAGATTGTCAAGCTCATCATTTCACCCCCAACTATGATTTACATTCACTGATTTTCCACAGATTCCTTCAAGACACCTCAGATGCTGCCTCCTACTGGAAACTTGCTTTATCCCCCAGGTGCCAGCACTCTCCTTCCCCAACTACTTTTTGTGTATTTTGTACTTGTTCTCTATGCACTTATATGTCTTCATATCTCCTCAGTTAAAAATGTAAACTCTTTGAGGGAATGATCTGTTCCATTTTGGTTTTTGAAACCTTGGCACTTAGCATGGTACCTGGCATATAGTATTCATCCAATTAATGTATATTAATTAATGATCTATCCTATTCATGTGCTCCTGGAGGAAGACATTTAACCATTCTGACTTGGTCCTTATTCTAATTTTAGTGAGACATGCATTATCACATGACAATTCTTCCACCACTCTGTGACTGATTCTCCATCATCTTCTAACTACTTTGTTTTATTACCACCATGGGTCAGTCTCAAATAAATGATTCTGTACAGAGTCTGTTTCAAACCTTGATTTCATTCAAATAAAATATCAAATAAATGAAACAAAATATGTTAAAAAAAAAAAAAGCTTAGCATAGTGCTTGGCACATAGTAGGTGCTCTTTACTTATTCCCTTCCTTTTATTTCTCTTTATGTGACCTACATGACCACCTCCTCACTTCCCTCTAATAATATACTCATTCCAAATTTTATGCATTTCTTCAATATCTTTGGTTTTGACATCTTCCTCCCATCCATTATAACAAAGAATAACAAAGAGAATAATCCTACACACACACACACACACACACACACACACACACACACAATGAGTAGTTACAGTTATGGAAGTAATACTGAACATACCCTCCCTTTTCTACAACAACAACAAAAACATTATTTGGACTTTTAATATCATAGGTAAATCAGATTAGTGCACTCATCTCATCACTGGCTTTCTCATATGCATTCAACTTGTGTTTCCTTGATTTTCATGTCATGTTAAGTTGTTGCTGAAATATACTTTCCTCTATAACTATCCTTTCTTCCTGTCTCATTGCTTTCATTTCAGCATCTCCATTAGCATTTATTAATTACCATTGTTTTCTGACCATGTTTTCTTTAACTGGCAACATGGTCTTCTCAAAGTGTAAGCTATTGATTACAGCAAGATTCTGTGTTTCACAGACCATTTATTTTTATTCCTGATGTTTTGCTTTGATTTTTCATTTCTCTTAATTTACTGCTGTTATTATAATGATGATTCTTTCTCATTACCTGCCTCATTGAAAACAAGCATTTTGTTTCATTACCACTATAGGTCAGTCTCATCAATTCTACCTTCAAAGTGTTTCTCACATTTGTCCCCTTCTCTCCACTAACATTACAGCTATCCTATTTTAGGCCTTCATTACCTTATACTTGAACTATTCTTTTCTAACTGGGCTCCCTGATCCCAATCTTTTCTCCTCCAATCCATCCTCTATACAGACATCAAATTGATATTCCTGTATCATAGGACTGACAGGCACATCCTTGCTTAAGTATTACTATCTATCAACCCTCCCTATTTTATCCCTATAGCTTCTCCTATTAAACAGAAATGTTCATATTTGGTAGTATAATGGATCGAACACAAGGCTTGGAGTGAAGGACAGTGAAGGACAAATCCTATCTAGTCATTTACTAGCTGAATGATCCCAAGTAAATCACAAATTCTCAACCTCAGTTCCTTCTAATTTAAAATGAGAATAATAACAACATAGCACGTATTTTACTTGGTTGTTGCAGGATTGAATGAGATAACACATATAAAATGCTTTGCAAACAAACTTCTCTATAGGGTTTTCCAAAAAAATTTAGTACTATTTTAAGCTATTGAAACTTAAAATGTTACTAAACCTTTTTGTGGCAGTCTTTATCAAGGTTATTATCATCTGCGGAACCATCACCACCACCACCACCATCATCACCATCATCATCATCATCACCACCACCATGAAAAATCTATTTGAACAGATTTTGACCAAGACATTCTAGATCATCCCTCATTATGTACTCCATATTCTGGCAAACTGGCTTAGTCCAAATTTTCACCACATGACCTTTCATCTCCTATCTCTGTGCCTTTGAACCATAGATTGCCCCTCCCCCAGATCTAGAGTGTCCTTTCTCCCTGTCTCTGTCTTTTAGAATCTCTACTGTTCCCCAAGCCTCAAATCATGCCCAGAGTGGCTTATTCCCTTTTCCCACTCCAATGCTACTTGTTTGTGTATGTGAGCCACTGGTAGAATGTAGAAGTATGGGACTATTATGCTTCATTCTTTGTATCTTTCATGCCCACTGCAGTGCATGGTGGAAAGTAGAAATTTAGTATATTCTTGCAGAATAAATGTCTACTGTGAAATATTTTAGAATTACAAGGATATCTTTTAAATGTTAGATATAAAGTAAAAGTAAAGAGAGAAGGTAGCACATCAGTGAACAGAATAAGGAATGTACTATTTAACCTTCAGAAAATTCAGAAAAGTTGTAATGTTGGTGATCACACTAAAACAAGTTGATTGTGCAATAAATGATAAGACAATCAGAGGGAGTTAGTCTGAGATGGAAGGCTGGCCTCAAAGAGTAGTTACTAATGGTTCTATATCTGAATGGCAAGATGTCTCCAGCTGAGTACCACAGGGATCTGTAATTTACCTTGTATTGTACAATGTGTTTATCAATGAGTTAGATAAAGATATAAATGTGGTATGCATCTAATATGCAGATGATACAAAGGTAGGAGGGAAAACTAATACACGGTATGAGAGTCAAGATATAATAAAAATTGATAGGTTCAAACATTGAGCAGCACTTTATTATATACAATTCACTAGGAATAAATGTAAAGTCTTAGATGTGTGGTACAACTAACTAAAAGAGAGTAGTGGCTTTACTTGAACTGGAGATTTGAAAAATGTCTGGGGATTTTCATGGAATAAAGATCGATACAATTTGGCCCTGTGATATGGCAGAACAAAAGGCTGACGCAATTTTCAATCAGTCAATAAATATTTAATAAGCACCTACTATGCATCAGGCATTATGCCAAGTGTCGGGGATGCAGAGAGTCAAAAGACAGGCTTCTCCCTCAAGAAGCTTACAATAAAACTTTGAACTCCAATAAGAAGGGCATAATTTTCACAAAGGATGGTGTTAGTTTCTCTCTTTTTTGCCCTCTTCAGACCTTATTTGATGATTGTCTTCAGTTCTGGGAAGCAGAGACTAAACAGGACATTGATAAAACAGAATGCGTCAAGAGGACGATAACCAGGATGGTAAAGGCACTTTTTCTACAACATATGATATACAGCTGAAGTGATTAATGGATTAAGCAGTTAAGTAATGCCGTGAATGGACTGCTGATCTGAAGTCAGGAAGAAATGTGTTTGAATCAGGTCTGAGACATTTTCTTTTAAAAAAATATTTATTTACTTTTAGTTTACAACATTTAGTTGCACAGTCCCTCGATTTCCAAATTGTCACCCCCACCCCATTGTCAGCATGCAATCTGATATAGCTTCTACAAATACCTTCACATTAAACAATAGTGAAGTTGTCAAGAAGAACTAGAAATGATGGAGTGAACAACAAGAAAGAAGTAACCAAAAAAAAAAAGACGCAAAAAAGAGTGATCAAACAGTTTGCTTCAGTCTGCATTCATACTCTGTAGTCCTTTCTTTGGATGTGGATAGCCCTTTCCATCATAAGTCTTTTGGAGTTGCCTGAGACATTTTCTAGGGTGTGACAAGTCATTTATCTATTTTCTTTAGTTTCCTTATCTGCAAAATGGGAGGAATAATATCACCTAACCTCCAGGGTTGTTGTGAGGATCAAATGGGATAGTTATTGTAAAGTACTTAACACAGTGCCTGTCACATAGTAGGCACTATGTAAAATTTAGGAATTATTATTATTATTATCATTATGTTTAGACTGGGGAAAACATGTATGGGGTACTTTTTAGCTGTGTTTGAGTACTCGAAGGACTATCATGGAAAGGAAGGCTTATTATACTTCTGCTATTTTATCTCCAAAGGCAAAATCAGAACCACTAGATGGAATGCGGAAAGAATAAGATTTAAACTCAATGTCAGGAAAAAATCCCAGACAGTAAAGTGCTCCTCAAAGTAGAATACATTACTTAATGACTTCTATGGTCCTTCCTCCTTAGAGATTCTTAAACTGAGGATGGATGGCCCCTTGTTCATTATGTAACAGTGAGCAATTCCTCTGATGTATGGTTTGGGCTATATGAAAAATGGGGTTTCTTCCAACTCACACAATTCTATGATTCTGTGATCCACCTTGTGTGGAATGCAATGACATTTTATCAAATTCACACAATATAATTTAACTAGTTTTACCCTGATCCTTGGTCACATATGTTATTCCCAAATTTTTTATCATTATGAATAATGTTCCTATGAAAATTTTTTGTACACATGGCCCTTTGCTTGTTGCCAAAATTCTCCTTACTGCATCATCTCAATGGTAAGATCTACAGATAAGCATATGAATAATTTTGCAGCCTTTTTTGAATAATTAAAAATTGTTCTCTAAGATGGTTAAACAAATTTCCAGATCTCTTGTCTATAAATCCATGTTTATAGCCTGCTGAGAAAAAAACAGCTCTCTTTCTTAATGGGATATATGTCTGTCTTTTCATAATCCCACCCAATTTTTTTTTCCTCTTCTTTGGACTGGGCCTGTGATTTCAACAGTATAGAGATCTCCCAATAAGAAAAGGCCCGCTAATGCTGATCTTCTCTGCAACTAACTGACAAAGAGATTGGCCTGAAAACAGTAAGAAGTTAGGGCAATCGACAAAAGTGGCAAACATTTATTGATTTTTCCCTCTATGCCAGACACTATGCTAATGTAGAAGACTGAAAGAGTGTTGGCTTCTCTTTAAATAGTCTTTCCCTAACTGGGGAGATCACATGCAAATAATTAGATTAATATAAGATATATAAGAATTAGATGGATCGTAATCTGAGATGAGAACCATTAGCTGCTGGAGGGACCTGGATAGTTAAACTGAAAAGGTTTGAGTTGGAGGTGATTCTTTAAGGAATCCAGGGGAACTAAAAAGTAGAGAGCACAGTGTTCTGGGTAATAGAAACACATTACACAGTTATCTGTATATCTCACCACAGAGATGATGCAGTAAGAATTTTGGCAAGAAGCAAAGAACCATGTGTACAAAAATATTCATAGGAACATTATTCATAATGATAAAGAAGTTGTGAATAATATATGTGGACAAGGATCAGGGTAATGCTAGCCCGATTATAATGTGTAGATTTGATAAAATGCCATTGCACTCTGAACATGTAAGGTAGATCACAAAGTCATAAAATGTGTGAGATGGAAGAAATCTCATTGTTCATGTAGCCCATCAAAGGAATTGCCCACTATGACATTATGAACAAGTGGCCATCCATCTTGAGCACAGGGACCACTGAGGAGAGAGAAACATCGACCTTGTGATTATAAAAAGCACAGTGAATTCAAAAGCACAGAGACAAGAGATGGATTGTCATATTCAAGTAACAACAAATAAGCTGGTATAGTTGCATCACAGAGGTGTGGATGGGGATGGAGTGTTAGCTGTGGATTGCAGCTTATGAATGAGTTGTGTTGAGAAGAGGTTTAAATTCAAAACAGTTTTTATTCAATTGTGTAGATCATAGGAAGCCACTTATCATTGTTTGGGAAGATGACAAGGTCAAGAAAATTACTTTGGCAGCTGTGTGGAAGATGAATTGGAGTGGGGAGACACTTGAAACAGGGAGTTAGAAATTTGTTGTGCTAGGGAAGATGACAAAGGAGGAGGGACTGAACTAGGACTGTGACTGAGTAAACGAAGAGAAGAGGATGCATATGAAAGATATAGGGGTAATAAATATGATTTGGCAAGGTGACTTTCCCAGGGACAGATAGCCAGCATGAGTCAGAAGTAGGACTAGAACACAGACCCTCACAACAATGGAGGTTAACTCTCTTTTTTACCTTCCAATTTCTCCTCCAAATAGATGCAATAATCTTTTCTATTGAACATATTTCTATTGAATTCAGTCTTTTATGAATATCAGAGAATATGTCAAGTTTGTTTTAATTTTCACCTCTCTGCTCATTAGACATTTGGAAATTTGTATTTTAGGACAAGTTCGATACTTTTGATAACTCCTTTGTCAGATCCTTTGAAGATTGCAACATTGAGCCATGGACACACCTGTCCATGGACAGTTCTAAAACTCTTTATTCCCTTGAGGCATTTATATCAGGCAATGCTTGAAATAATAGCTCACTTTTAAAATGCATTCACACTTACAGAGTACTTTCCTTGTATCAGTATGAAGAGATTTTTCAGATAAGAAAACTGGTGTTCGAACAGAAAGATAATTTCAATTGCCAGTAGTCACACAACTAGAAAATAGAGATCCGAAGATTTCTACCCTCCTTTTTGGATTCAGGGCTTTTTCCAATGTATTACATTGTATTCTAAATCTATTTCACATGTAGCTGTGTGTATAGATATGTATGTCTACAGATAGATAGAAAAAGGGAAAGACAGAGAGAGAGAGAAAGAGAAAGAGAGAGAGAGAGAGAGAGAGAGACAGAGACAGAGACAGAGAGACAGAGAGACAGAGAGATGCGTGTATTTTTTTCCACAGATGATTCTGCACTCAATGCAGCCTCTGAAGGTGAGGTGTGACAAAGTATTCATTGATTTGGCCTAACTAATGCCAGAATCACACTATCTATACATGGAATCACAGGTAACAGCAAATGGAAAAGTTTAGAAAACTACCAATTAGTTCACTTACCTTGGCAATACACTTTGCAGGGGTATATACATTGATAATGTGATTGACATACACATCATTCAGAGCTAGCCCAGTGTTTGGGAGGCTCAAAAGGAAAGTATGGGAGAAAAGAGGTATTAGACTGACTACCAAACTAGATTTACAGAGACATTGTGCTTACTTCATTGTTGTATGCCAGTGAAAGTCTACCAGCACCATGTCAGGAAACGGAATTGCTTCCATTTGAATTGTCTTAGGAAGATTCTGAAGATCACCTGGAAGGATAAGGTATCAGACAACTGAGGTCCTTTCTAGAACTAAACCACCAAGCATTCAAGCTCTATTTCAGAGAGCACAACTCTGATGGGTTTTACATGTTGTTCAAATGCCAAACAAATGATTGCCTAAAAAACTATTTTATGGAGAACTTACACAAGGCAAGCATTCACATGGTGGTCAAAAGAAGTGATAAAAAGACACTCTTAAGGTCTCTCTGATGAACTTTGAAATTGATTGTGTGACACAGGGGATGCTGGCAAAGGACTGCCCAGCATGATGTACGTAAATCAAAGAAGATGCTGTACTCTATGAGCAAAGCAGAATTAAAGTAACTCAAAGAAAGCAAAAGATGTGCAAATTGAGAGAATCCACTCCAAACCTTTACAAGGACTCTATCTGCCTGACTTGTGGTAGAGCATTCTCTGATTGTACTGGTTTGATCAGCCACAGTTGGACACACAGTGCTTTGACTTCAACATAATGATGTCATCTTGGTCCTCTTTGAAGATGAAGGGCAACAAGCAATCAACCAATCAATCTATATATCTGTACATATATGTATAAATGTGCATATAGAGTTTAGCAAATAATTTTTCATAATACTCATTTGAAAAGCCATGTGACTTAATTAACAGAGAAGTGGCCTCAGTGTCAGGAAAAATTGGTTCAAGTCTTCCCCATGACACATACTGACTCACACATAATGGCTGTGTGATGTTAAGTCACTCAATTTTTCATTGCTCTAGGTGACTCTTTGAATATAAGATGAAGATAATTACTAATAACAATAACTAGAATTTATGATTTGCAAAGAACTATGCAAATTTTATCTCAGTTTTTCCTCACAGCAACACTTGAAATTAAACCCTATTGTTATACCCATTTTACAGAGGAGGAAACTGAGACCAGTGGAGGTGAAGCAACTTTCCCATTATCATATAATGGTGTCTAAAGTTGAATTTGAACTTGTCTTCCTCTTTACACCTACTAGGTATTATGTTTCTGGGCTCTGCTCACTTCACTCTGCATCAGTTCATGTAGATATTTCCATACTTCTCTGTACTCATCACAACCATCATTTCTTATAATACAAGTAATATTCTATTACACTATTATACCATGATTTGTTCATCCAATCCCTAATCCATGGGAATCTGCTTTCCTTTGAGTTTTTGGACAAAAACAAAAAATTTCACTTTAGGTATTTGGATGTATCTGAGGAATTTACTTTATTTTAATCAGTATTGTTTTTTCTTCTTTAAATCTAATAATACAATCTCTAGGTCAAAGAACATGGGCATTCTAGTCCCTTAATTTCATAATTCCAAATTACTTTCAAAATGGCTATATTGTTGTATAGCTACTCCAGCCATGATTGAGTATGCCTATCTACCCACACTTTGATCTACAGAAGATTCAGGATGCCTACTTCTCATCCAAGTTATGCAAGGGATTCATTTTCAGAAAGTTGGTACTAAATAGACTTTGGGTTCTTTTCCACCTCTTCAACTCTGTGATTCATTCCTGAGTATAATCACCTTCATTTTTCCTATGACTTTATTTCTCCATATCTAATAACTAACAATCTTTTCTTCCCAAAGTATTAATCATATATGAGCATGACATCACTGTACACTCCACACCACTTTTATTCATTATTTTTATTCCATGTTTTCCACTATTTTTCCATCCTCATCTGTCTTTCCATTAGATCATCAAAATAAACATGTTTTAAATGGACAATCTTAAGGAGTATATCATATAAACTTTCTCAAATCCATCATCTACTGTAGATAATGTAGTGTGCACTACAAATCATTTGATAGTCCTTTTCATTATAAATATTGTAAGCATTCTATCACGAAATGACCAAATCTCCATGAAATTATATTTTTTTCTTGTATTTGGGTACATGATTAAACTGGTTTTGAGTTAGATCGGTTCACTGAAAGCAAATTCAGTCTGTTTCTGGGACCCTATTAGAAGCCTTTCTTTCATGGGAGAATTTGCCAAAGCATGGCCTCTGTTTACATAACCTCTGTGAATGCAAGTTCACCTCCATCTGAGCAATGTGTATTTTTTTTTAGAATAGTAATTATGAGATGTATAAAATACTCCTTTTTATGCTTTTGAATTTCATGTTCTCTGTTTGCTAGCTGATATATAAACAAAGGAGCCTTCCATCAGGGAATAAGAGAGGGGCTATGTCATGGATATTTTTCCTTTAAAAAAGAAATGCTGCATATAGAGGAAAGACAGTTGTTTGTGTACCTTGTTATCAATATAGTTCTCTATAGACTAGCTTCATACATTTCTGTCATGGAGCATGCTACATTGGAAGAAAAAAAGAATTTGACATTTTGTCCCCTGGTTTAATGCATCCATCAATACATATTTATTAGGTTTCTACTATGAGTCAAGTAATATGTCAAATGATGAGGATGAGAAAAGAGGCAAAACTTAGTCTTTGCCCTCAAGTAGCTTTCTGTCCAAGGAGAGACACAACAAAAACATTTGTATAAATAAGCTGGATATATAGGAAATTATTAAGATACTATAATTAAGAGGAGTTGGAGGCAGCTGCATGGGGCAGTGAATAGAGCACCAGCCCTGAAGTCAGGAGGACCTGAGTTCAACTCTGGCCTCAGACACTTGACACAATTACTAGCCGTGTGACTTTGGGCAAGTCACTTAATCCCAATTGCCTTCCAAATAGGAAAAAAAAAAAAAGAGGGGTTGGGTTAAACTTCCTGTAGAGGATGAAATTTTGGCTGAGGGAACAGAAGCTAGTTAAGTCAGTAAGTAGAGATGAAGAGGGAGAACATTCCAGGCGTGGGGGACAGGCAGAGAGAATGTGTGCCTGAGAGATGGTTGGTCTTTTTATGTAAAAACAAGAAGATGTAAGAAAATGGGAAAGGTAGGAAGGGGAAGTTATGAAAGGATTTGAATGCCAAATATACGATTTCCTATTTTGTTCTGGAGGTGATAGGGAACTACTGGAGATTATTAAGAAAGGGGGTGACGTGTTCATACATGAACTTTAGAAAAATAATTTTCATGATTTAATGGAAGATGGATTAGAGTGGGGGGGGGGGGTGAGGGATGAGGAAGTGGGGCCACCAATAGATTACTGAAATAATCCAGGTGTGAGATGGTGAGGTCTGGCACCAGAATGGTAGCAGTTCCAGGGGAGAGAATGTTGTGTATTCAAGAGATCAAGGATAAAATCTGCAGTCCCTCACAACAGATTAGATGGTGGAAATGATAAAAAGTGAACAGTGAAGAATGACATCTAGATTGTGAGGCTAAGGGATGGGGAGGATGATTGTTATAGTAACAGGTAAGGTAGAGGGATACAGGTTGAGGGGAAAAATAATTATTTCAATTTTGAAATTGTTGAGTTGAAGATGTCTACTGCATGCCACAACTGAAATATTTAAAAGGCAGTTAGAGATGTGAGATTGGAAATTAGCAGAGAGGTGAGGGAAAGTTACTATCCTTCCTTAGCTTCTTCCTACAGATTTTGCAAAATCCTTTCACCTTCATGTCTCTATATATTCTCATCTATAAAAACAGGGGGTTAGGCTAAATTATCTCTAGGGCTCTTCTAGCACAAAATCAATGGCCACATGAGTTCATACTATGGAAGTGTATCACTGATATGTTCAATACAAGCTTGATGACTTCCTAAAACCTGTCCATGATACTCTCCATGAGAAAATAAACTTGTCTGCACAAGATATTTGAAATCCCATCTAGAAAATTTATTGCCCTAATGGTTCTCAACATCCATACCTGTACTGGCTCAGACAATATCATTATGTATAATCAGGGATTTATTAAGGAACTGGAAATATTTAAGCAAAGTCTGGGATAGGAAATTGTTGACCTCTTCAAGCATTCAAATTTTTGACATTTGGAAAGACTAGATTTATTCCATGTCCCTTGGGGGGAGGGCCAAAAAAGTAACAATGTTTGGAAGTTGCAAAGAATAACCTTTTTCCACCTTGATGTCAGGGAAGAAAAATTCTTAATAATTTGAGCTATTATGGACTACCTCAATTAATTCAAGTCCAAAAGCATTTAAAGTGCTTACTATATGCCAGAAACTGCCCTAAGTACTGGTGATACAAAGAATGAATAACAATGTTTTGAAGGAGTTCATGGTAAAATGGTGGAGGAGAAGATGAACAACACACAAATGATTCTATATAAGCTAGCTACATGCAAGACAAATTGTAGATGATCTTAGAGGGACGGCTCCAAGACTGAGGAAGAGTGGGAAAGGTTTCTTGAAGGCTTTTGCAGATATTTAAGTTTTTCAGGGAGACTAGAAGACAGAAATAAGAAAGTAGAGAACCTCTGGAAGTGAAGATATCCCTATCAAAGGATGCTCTTAAACACATGACAAAGAAATACTTTTTTGAGATATTCTTATTTCAAGTCTGTCATAAGTCTAGATGACCAATAAAGTCTCTAGCCAATCAGAGATTTTTATAATTATATTATTAAAAGAGAAAGATTTCTGGTGAGATGTGAGGACCCCACGAAGGTTGTGGGCCCTGCATTTATCATGGATATAATCAACAATTACATGATTTGTGAGGCAGATTCCAGAATTCATGATCTAAAGTCTTTTACATGTTTGACCTTATTTGACAATCACCACAGCAATGAATGCAAATGAATTAATATGATTAATTTAGGTTCTTATTTTTAATTTGTCTTTCCACTCTCATCTTTGTATTATCTGTTGAGTTAGAATGGACAGATGGAGAATGGCAATTCCTAAGGATGGATTTGTGAAGGAGGTGAGAATCCTCACCCAATCCACCTCATATGGGATAGCTTTCTGTCTGAAGTGGGATTGAGGTAAGGAAAATGGGAGCAGGAAGAAGCCTGGGCACAAGGGAGAGCCTCTCATGGCAGTGCAGTTTGGTATATTTGGAATCATTAGGCAGACAAGAGAAAGAAATTGTGAGATATTCTATACTTTTAAAGAATTTCGGAGTTAAAAGATCATCTAGTCTACATAGTACATTAGGAAGGATCCTCTCTTTTGAACCATAGGACCTTTACTTTCTTTTTCTTTCCTTCCTTCCCTCCTTCTTTCTTTCTTTCTTTCTTTCTTTCTTTCTTTCTTTCCTTCCTTCCTTCCTTCCTTCCTTCCTTTTTTCTTTCTTTCTTTCTTTCTTTCTTTCTTTCTTTCTTTCTTTCTTTCTTTCTTTTTTTCTTCCTTTCTTTCTCTTTCTTCTTTCCTTTCCCTTTCTTCCCTCCCTCGCTCCCTTCTCCCTCACTCTCTTCCCTCCCTCCTTCCTTCCTTCCTTCCTTCCTTCCTTCCTTCCTTCCTTTTTTCCTTCCTTCTTTCCTTCCATTTCTATATAAAATGTATTATAAAGTTGTATATTATAGTTACACGTATATGCATGTGTGTATTTGATAAATGTTTCTATCTGAATTTCTTATTTTTTATCTTTTCTAATGTTTCTCCTCCCCAGCTATGAAACTTTTGATGAATGACTTCACCTCTCTGGGACTTGTACTCCTCACACAAATGAGGCAGTTGGACTCAATCCAAAAGTCTCTCCAATTACGTAAATATATAATCCTGGGAACTTGGCTGTGGGAGGAGGAGTAATGCAGTCCTTCCCTTTTTAAAATGAGGGGATCAAGGTACAGAATTCACTTGAGGTAATTTAGTTCAACCCCTTCCTTTTAAATATGAGTAAATTGAGGCCCATATAGGTAAGTGATCGAACCAAGGTCACATTGATCAAAAGTATCTGAGGTAAGCTCTGAACACAGGTTCTCAAACACCTGAGACAGCACTCTTTCCACCATATTGCACTGCCTCACTGGGAGTTGGACTAGATGCTCTCTTTGGACCCTTCCACCTCTAAATACCTTTTCCTATGATCTTGGTAATTTCCCCCTATCTAACTATGGACAAAATGGATAAAGGTGTCTAGAGTGTGATGGGAAGCACTGTGGCACATAGTCCCAAACACCTAACTTCCAGGTGCCTCTCCAGCTCTGTCTTTCTACACACAAGAGAACATTCAATCTGGTCTATTATGAAAAATGTCCCAATTAATTGCTTTAAAAGATGATTATGGGAAACATGTTATATAGAGTTCCATTTCAGTTCATGCTCTGCAAGAGCAATCAACTTTAAAGGCTCATAATTTCCTTTAATTGGATATTTTATTACTAAGGCAAGAGGACAAAGAACAAAACTAATTTTCTTTGCCTTTTGTTTAGCCCACTTTCTTTGTAAGAAAGGGCTTTTTGTATGGATATGAGTGACTGTGGATGTCTCTTTTTTCCATGCCTTACTTTCCTTTCTTGAGAAAAATGAATTGCGTATATCAATAGTGATTTTTTTAAATTTTTCACCAAGAAAATATTTCTGACTAAGATCCCTCAAGATTATACCCACTTGGTTTTGTGATCAAGCCAATTTAATTTTGGCCTTTTGGTTTTTAATATGGCAATATCAGGGAAAGTACAAGTTTTTTACTCAGGCCATATAAATTTCAAGATTGTGATCTATGTCCATTTGCATTAACTTGGTGTTATGGGAATCTAAAGATCTTCTCTGCCCCTAGGCCCTTTGCTAATGTGGCTACGTGACTCTGAGGACCCTTGGATATTTGAAAGTATACTCTGTTCCTTAATAGGCTGAATGTGGTCACATGGAGCCTGTGGTGCCAGGCTTGTTTTCCAGGAATGCCCGTGCCTTGTAGCTTTGTGATTGGGCAGTGGG